>JALIGW010000051.1:2580000-3180000 GCA_023053685.1 Diadophis punctatus similis | reverse complement strand
ATCTTATATTAAGAACCTTTTAAAAATAATAGTTATAGAGATCTCATATCATTCCGACAATTTCAATAATTATCAAAATTCTTTTCAACATTAAATCAGATTTATAAATTATACAGATCTTATATAAAAACCTTTTAACATAATGATTATTCAACTTTTATAACCTTCCAACAATTCACCTACTATTGTCTAATTTATTTCCATCATCAGAATTTAAAACCTTTTAACATAATAATTATGCATATGTTTATCACATTCCAACAATTACATTTACTATAATATAGCTTACATTATCACTATTCATAAATATATCATCATAAATCACTCTCCCAAAAAAGCCTTATACCATAATTATACACAAATAATGCCATTAATACAAATAAAACTCTTTTAACATACTGTATTTTTCAGAGTATAAGACGCACAGGAGTATAAGACGCACCTTAGTTTTTGGGGAGGAAAATAGGGGAAAACAATCTGCCTACCAGGTATTCATCTGGCTAGCATCCTTAGTCTGGTCAGCTTCAGCACATTATTTTATCTCCTAGTTAGGACTTAAAAAAACCTTCTTCTGAGAGAGTAACAATGAAAGAGCCTGCAAGCCAGTAAGAGCTGGGAAGATCGTTAGCACCTGGTTAGGGCTAAAAAAAAACTTAATCGGAGCAGCTGCAGCACATTATTTTATCTCCTGGTTAGGACTTAAAAAAACCTTCTGAGAGAATAACAATGAAAGAGCCTGCAAGCCAGTAAGAGCTGGGAAGATTGTTAGCACCTGGTTAGGGCTAGAAAACAACTTCTTTGGAGCAAGTAGAACAATGAAAAAAAACCCTGCAAAGACTTAGGGCTGGAAAACATTCTTCTGAGAGAGTAACAATGAAAGAGCCTGCAAGGTAAGAGCTGGGAAGATCTGTTAGCACCTAGTTAGGGCTGGAAAAAAAAAACTACATTCGAAGTATAAGACGCACCTGAATTTTCAGCCACTTTTAGGGAGGAAAAAGGTGCGTCTTATACTCCGAAAAATACGGTATATCTTGTCACCCCGCTTCCATTCCATTAACCTCCCCACTTCATCCATTCTCCTTTGGTCTCTCAGAAACTCCATTCCTTGTGAGTTTTTCCCTTTCTTCCCCTTCTCTTAACTTTTTCTTTTTCTTTCTTTTATTTTTATACATATAAATTCTTTTTTTCTGAATTCCTTTTCTTCCGTTTAAGTATATTATTTGTTGAACTTTCCTCACAATTCCGCCAAGTTTCTTCTTATTACCTCCTCCATCTTTGGATTGGTTCTTTTGGGGTGATACTCCCCCCCCCCTCTAATCTTGTCTTGTCACTGTAAATCCCAGTGAAATCAACTTGTTTTTTATTATCAATCCTTTTTTCTTCAATATGCTCTCCTTGTTTCTCATTTTTATTTTCCAGCACTGTAGGTTTTTAATGTTCTATATTTTCCATCTTCATTTCTGTCTTCTTATTACCTCTAATTTCCAAAATTATAGGTTTTTATGTCTTCGTGAATATATTTCAATAGTCTAATCAATTCTTCGTACACACACTCTTCCATAGTTAAATCTCTCTTAATTAAAGCTTAAATCCATATATAGTCTCTTTATATTTCAATATTCTGATATCCACTTTTAATGTTTTCCATTCCAGTTCACAGTCTTGTTATCTTTCATCACCATAGATCAGCATACACGCCTTTCAAATTCTCACTGTTCCAAGGTTATCTTTTGTTGTAAACAAAATCAATCCTCACAGCTGTCCTTTTCTTTATCCTCTCCACAAGTTGTTACAATATTTCTTCCAACCAGCAGATGGCATTACCGCATTTCCAATGCAATACAATTATTTCACAAAACTCTCCAAAACGTTTTAAATCCACATATGGGATATTTTCTTCAAATTCTTTATTCTTTTTCAATCTCATTAACTTCTACCAAGTCCAATTATAGAAACATCCTCAAATTTCTTGGGCTTTTAAAACTCTGTTCCTTTAAGTCTCTCTATGGTATTTCCAATTGCTAGATAGCCGCTAGCTCCACTCTAGAATATATTTTAGTCTCCTTTTAAATTTCTTTGTTTAATCATTAAATCGGTCAAACACTCACCCGGTTTCAACACTTTTACTTCTCTCCTGCTCAAGCGCTTAGATCTTGTCTCCCAGGCAATCAATCTCTCTGTTCCTATCATTCCGATCGTGGCTGTCCCAGCTAATGGCGACAGAGTCGTCTTCCACAGCTGCTGGTCAAGAGGCTGGTGCTGGCTCCCTGGGGGGTTTGCAAGACCCCCAGGACCATCGAGCAGTGCCTCTCTTCTTCACCGCCCCTCCAGGGCGGCTCCGACCTGTTCCCGGTCCAGTTTCAGGTCCCCAAGCAGCTGGAATTTGGGGTTTCCCTCATGGGGAAACACCCGTGGCGCTGCGATGTTTGGCCACGCCCCTCTCTATGGCTCAGACTTATGCAAATAGGTAAATCAGGGGTGAAATACTCCCGGTTCAGGCGTGTCTGCCGGTGGTCGGAGAGACGGTAGCGACAGTAGTACGAGGCTTTTCCCATCCGCCTGGACGCCGCCATTTGGGTTCTTTTACCCTCTGCACATACGCAGAACGCTTTGTGCATGCGCAGAGGGTAAAAGAACCCAAATGACGGCGTCCGGGCAGGTGGGAAAAGCCTCGCGCTACCGTCGCTACCAGCTCTCCGACCACCGGCAGGCACGCCCAAACTGGGAGCATTTCACCCTTGAGGTAAATATAATAATCTAATGGTCCAAGAGTGTTTAACTGATACGTTCAGTGGTATTAAATGAAGGAGACTATATCCTGATGTGTGATCTATAACATGTGAAATTTTAGTTTTGAATAATTTCAAAGTCTTATTCTAAGAAATGCCAGTATGTGCTAGAAGCACATATACACCATCTAGAAGACTAGAATGCATGTTAAGCTAAGTCTTATATGTGAACAGCAGTTGGGGAATTTGATCTATTCCTTGTAATTTCCATTTAATTGTGCCCCACTGAGCATTGGATAGAATCTAATGGCAAAGTTGTGTCATGGAAAACAGAGCACAGAGAAATAAGGCAATTTTTTATATGTGTTCTCAATCTATTTTTTAAATTCCTGATTTTTCTGGAGTAGAACTAGATCAGGGGTGTCAAACTCAAGGTCCTCAGGCCAGATCTGGCCCCAGGGTGTTTAAATCCAGCCCGCGGTGCCTCTGGCGGCTAAAACTGGCTGCGTGCAGGGGGGGGCTCATTTTCATCCTCCATGAACTCCTGCAGCACTCTGCTGGCTGAAAACGGGCCCAAAAACGGCTGGCAGAGTGCTGCAGGAGGCTATGAAGGGTGAAAATGAGGCGCAGTGGGGCCGTGCGCAGACCCTCCACACCCCATTTTGGCCGGCAGGATGCTGCAGGAGGCATCTATCCCGCCTCCCCCGCTCCTCCACCCCCACTGGCCCGCGGAGAACTACAATGCTCATCCGGCCATCGAAGAAATCCAGTGAGAGTCCCCTGAACTAGAGGATTCTTAGGTGGATGGCAGAATAAAGGAGAGGAGAAGGAGGGAATTCTTATAGAATAAGGGCTTTCTGCCTGTTGCAAGTCCTTCATATTTGCAATTTATCATAGTGGTTAAAACTCTGAATTATTGTGTGTCAAAATTTGTATTTAAGTAGAGTGAAAACCATTAAAATTGATATGTGTCATTTGTTACTTATGATGATGCTACTTAAATATTCAAGAGAATGGTCAATAAAAAAACAAATTTAGAAGTACGTAATTGTATCAACCTTTTAATTAAACAAAAATCAATCAGCCTTTTCATTGCAAATGGTTTGTAACCCATTCAGAAAACGATTCCCACTGTTTAGTCACAATTCAAATTTATAACTCTATTTTAAAACTTCTTGTCACAGCGTTTTACCAACGAGGATCATTTGGCTGTCCATAAACATAAACATGAGATGACACTGAAATTCGGTCCAGCTCGTAATGACAGTGTCATTGTAGCTGGTTAGTATATCTTTTATTAATCCAACTCTTGGAACATGCCCAGATTTTGTGTATTTTCTGTATATGCTTGAGATCCTGTCAGAGGTTTTTTTTTTACAAATAAAATGCAGATATGTCATGTATTATCCTTTTCCTTAACATTGATTGGTTGATAAATTAATAACAACCTACTGGCTATGTATGCTTCAGCCTTAGTAATTCAGAGCAGTCTAATACAGCGGTGGGTTGCTCCCAGTTCAGCCTGGTTCTTAGAACCGGCAGCGGCGGGAGGCTCCGCCCAATCGCCCGGAATGCTTATGCACATGCGCAAAAGCGTCGCGCGAGCGTGTGCGTGAACCAGTAGTAAAGGGTTTTAGAACCCACTACTGGTCTAATATACAGAACTTCCCACAAAATTGTGGGACGTAACATCTAGCAATTTATTGTAGATACAGAGAATGCATATCCACACAATATATTTTTGATGACTTCTCTTTTGACTCCGCTCCCATGTTCCACCACTCCTCCTCATACAAGATATTTTTTTCTTAATACCTGACTTTTTCACTTTAATTGCTCAGTTATAATTTTTAAGATGAAAGGCTATTTTCAAATGAATTGAATTTTATGATATTTTGGAGAAGCAAACATTTAATTCTGTGTTACATTTAATTTTGAGATTTCAGTGCAGTATTTGCTTTTTCTAAAGCCCATGAGCAAAGTAATGGATAAAGCACATCTTCAAATACAAAAATGTATCTCTATTCTTCCTTATATAGAGTATCCTGAATTTCTACAAATCAAATGTTCATATTTTTAAAGGCCTTTTAGCTATGATGTTTGAATTTTCAATAATGATGTTAAAACAAAAATATGGTGACATTAAGAACAAGATGTTCAACTTTATTCTGACTGTGCTCTTGCTTGAACATATTAATTTTATAAAGTGCACATGATGTTAATAATATTGATTTTGATTGCCAAACATGTATGCCTTTATATTAGGGGGTGAAATCATATATTTCGCTTTTAATCTCAGATCAAACTCCAACGCCAACTCGATTTTTGAAGAATTGTGAAGAAGTGGGTTTATTCAATGAACTAGCAAGTCCTTTTGAAAATGAATTCAAAAAAGCTTCTGAAGATGATATTAAAAAAGTATGTAAATGTAGCAGATTAAAACTATATCAATTTAGAGAGTATTGATTACTTGAATTCTGTTTGCAGCTAGAAATTTTGCATTAACAAAATGAGGATGAGCATAAAAATGTTATTTTAATTCAATATTACTTTGCTTGAAAGACAAAGCTCTTAATAGGCTTTTTATAGTTCTACATTCTATTTCTAAATGGACACTGTTGTTTTCTTAAGATTAAACTTCAAGGATATCACTTTATATTAAGTTAATATTAGCAGTAGATACCTTCTAACTAACTGAAGAAATCATATTTTTGGGTACTACATTGGCATGATTGTGAATTCCCTGTTCTTTAAAGAGACATTTATACTTTGCAGGTTTTAAAATTTATCTCGCCATTAATTCTTACAGATGCCTCTAGATTTATCACCTCTTGCAACTCCAATTATAAGAAATAAAATTGAAGAGCCTTCAGTGGTTGAAACAACTCACCAAGATAGTCCCTTACCTCATCCAGAGTCTACGACCAGTGACGAGAAGGTCAGAGATTTTTTATACTTCAAATATGCAGTATTTCTATAGATATTACCAGTAAATCTAAGATAATTGTAAGATCATAAATATTCTGCTAAACTTCATCTGCAAATCTGTATTCCTCATATAGAGCAAATTAAACCCACATTAATGTAAACATTACATTAAAATTAAATTTTTAAATGTTACATTTTTGAAGCACTAAAATGCAGTTTTATTACCCTGTATAGTTATTAAAAGTCAGTATAGCAATGTTTGTGATGCAAACACAATCTTTACTGCTATGTATCTCAAACGGACTAGGCACGCAAACTTATCCATATCAAAAATCCATACCGGTATTACACATTTAAGTGATATACTTTATCACTATACTTACTTACTTTACTTTATTGATTAGCCCTTGGGCCATATCAAAGTGTTCCAGACACAAATTATTGTTAAAATCTGATAAAAACAATTTAAATTTAAGTGATGTAGAGACATTTACCAAGTGTGGGGGAAAAAAAACCTCTCAAACGTTGATGACAATATGTTTGCAGAATATTGTCTTTGCCTGTAGTCCCGACCAGACAATCTCTGCTGGGGTGGGTGATCTATTTTGGGAGATGAAAGTGACATGCGTTGGGAATTTCATTGGCATTGGCAGCGATAGGTGAGGCAGAAGCAGGTCATGGAGAGAACTAGAACAAAAGTGAACTGATTGACCTATTTAATCTCTCTCTAGAATTCCTCTTTTTTCCCCTCATACTTTTTCTTTCATAATCTCTTTCTGACACTCCCCCCCCCCTTTCTCTCTTTCTTTTCTCACAGCAGTCTGCTGGGGAAGGGACAGATCATTCTTGCCAGGGGTCTGAACTGATCAGTTGTGAAGAACTTTTGAAATTAGGCTGAGGGTTGCATGAAATCGGGCCAAGGGTTGCATGTGGCCTTAGGACTGCAGGTTGCCTTTTCCAGATCCATGTGGTAGTTCTTAATGTAAGAAATGGTAGTAAGTTGCAACTAAAAGAATTCGAGGGATTTTAACATTTTTGAGAAAAAGTTAAAAGAAATCTAAATATAATTAAATAATTCTGATTATATTTGATTCTAATGAGACTTGGGAAATTGAGAAGCTTTCATGTTTCTTGCAGGAAGTGTGTCTGCAGCAAACTGCCCAGCCTACTTCCACAATTGTACGCCCAGCTTCTCTACAGGTTCCTAATGTGTTGCTTGCAAGTTCTGACTCAAGTGTCATTATTCAGCAAGCCATACCTTCACCAACATCTAGCACTGTCATAACACAAGCTCCATCTTCCAATAGGCCAATAGTGTAAGTGTTAAATAGATACTAAAATGTTCTTATCTCTTGTAAATATATCCTCACAACTGCTGGTATAAGCTTCAAAGAATTCAATAAAATGGCAAGGATTAGTTGGGGTTTTGAAAAGTTGAAGAAAATAATCCAGATTGTCTAATAAAAATTGTCAGTTTTATTTAGTTTTGTGCTTTATATATGACTAAAGGGGGGAAATGTGGAAACAAATGTTGATGTTTGTTTTGTAAGTCATAATAGCTCTGGCTTATCTCCAGAGTTCCTCTCTTAAAATATTTTTGCTGAAAGGAAGGTAGTGTATTCATTGATTCCTCCATTTTTTGTGGGTGCCATCTGGAAATTTGGTGCATTAGTTGTATTTTGATGGAATAGAGGAATTGATAAAAACATTTCTTCTTCCATTAATGGTTCTTGGTCTTTTTTGCAAACCGAAGAACTAATTCAGGTTGCAGAACTTCGTATCTGGATCAGATTGTTTCTTCCTCTTCTGCTTCTGCTTCTGCTTCTTTACAATAACATTCCAGGTCTGAAAGGCCCCACTAACCCCACCATCTAGAAAATCATAAGATAATGTTACAGTGTTCCATAAACTATTTCTAATTTATGATCAATAACAATGATCCCCAAACAAATCTCATAGTGCTGAAATGGTGAAACCCATTAGATGAGTATATCTCTGATTTAAAAAAAAAACATAAGTATTTTAATAATTTTTATAATTGGATAGGATTGTTGCAAATATTTATGAAATAAAAATAAAATTTATCTGTGGTCATAAATTAAAAAACAAATTTCATGATAATTTTTTCTGGTGGTAGAAAAAAGAATCAAAACTACAAATTAAAATTAATCTAACATTGGAGATAAGAGTAGAAAATGTTTCATCACCCTAGACCTTTTTCAAGGACTATTGAAATTTGCAATATTCTTTCTACTATACGTGCTATAATTATTTTTTCTTCTTTTCTTAGACCGGTGCCAGGCCCTTTCCCCCTTTTGTTGCATCTTCCTAATGGACAAACCATGCCTGTTGCTATTCCCGCTTCAATCACAAATTCTAATGTGCACGTACCAACTGCAGTTCCAGTAAGTCTATTGTATGATGTAATCCCTTCCAAGTTGGACAAGTCCCTCTCACTGAATCCTTATATTGGGAACATCTATGTCTCTGGCAAAACCAATAAGGATGATGGGAGAGGAGCATATACTGTAATTACACTGTACTAATACTGGGAAACTGAAATTAAATCTAAATCAGGATCCTGTGGAGGAAAAAGCTGAAAAACATTCCTCAGTAGGAGTAAGGGGAGAATCTTCATATAAACTAATTTGGGCAAGGAGGGAGGAAGCATATCTGCTCTAACTATTATCCCCCCAACATAGTTTATCAACAGTATTACAGGCATCCCCAATGCATACACTGCTTCAGTGGTGGGTTCCTGCCGGAGCTGTCCAGTGCGTAGCTCCGGTGGGGAGCGACCGATTGCGCAATTTGCGCACGACCGCTCTGGAGCCATCTTCGCCGGTCCGTTGCACGCGTCGCCATCTTTTTGTGAGAATTTTTGGGCGATTTTGCTTCGCATGCGCGGAAGCAAAATCGTACCAAAATCTCACGAGGGGATGCGCGCACGGAAGCAAAATCGCGTTGAAATCTTGTGCGCACGTCCCCTCATGAGATTTTGGCGTTATTTTGCTTCCGCGCATGCGCGGAAGCAAAATCGCACAAAGGGGCGTGCGCGCGTCCGAAACGTGGAGATGCGTGCGCAGCGCACCAGCACCGGTAAGCGAGCAACCCACCCCTGCCCTGCTTGTAGTATTCTGACTCAGGCTTGGTATTTTTTTGACATTTTTAATCATCCTTATGTATAATTGATCATAGCCAAATTATGGATATAGGTTTATTTATTATATATAAATAATAAGAGGGTGAGTCAAAACGTAATGCCATTTTCTTTAGGACAGGTATAATTACCAACACAGGAACATGTAGCATACATCAAAATGAAGCTGGTCCTCTGTTGATCACATCCCTACTTCTCAACATAGCCACCGTTTCTCTCAGTAGCAATGTTCCACCTTCGAATGAGAGCCTGTATCCCTGCCTCGTAAAATTTTGTTGACTGTTCTTTGAACCACTTCTTCACTGCAGTTTTCACTTCCTCGTCATTGGAATAATGTTTGCCTCTCAAACCCTCTTTCATGGGGCTTTCAAAGAGTCCTACGGGAGTGGGGCGGCATATAAAACTTAAATGAGCCTTAGTCCGGTTTTATAGGACGAGTTTGAGCCAGTAACTCCTGATGATGTGGACAAGGCCGTGGGAGTGATGAGCTCTTCCACCTGTTTATTGGACCAGTGTCCCTCCTGGCTGGTTTCGGCCAGCAGGGAGGTTTCACATAGCTGGATCCAGGCAGTGATCAACGCTTCTTTTAGAGAGGGATCCGTACCGCAACCCTTAAGAAGCCTTCCCTGGACCCAGCAGACCTGAAGAACTTTCATCCGGTCTGCAGCTTACCTTTCTTGGGTAAAGTTGTTGAGAAGGTGGTGGCTCTTCGGCTTTTGGAGGAAACTGATTACCTGGATTCCTTTCAATCGGGTTTCAGGCGCGGCTACAGCATGGAAACTGCCTTGGTCGCCTTGATGGATGATCTCTGGCGAGCCCGGGATGGTGGTTATTCTTCCATCCTGGTGCTACTTGACCTCTCAGCGGCTTTCGATACCATCGACCATGGTATCCTGCACCGACTCGGCGGGCTGGGAGTGGGAGGCACCGTTTTGCGATGGTTCTCCTCCTACCTCGCCGATAGGTCGCAGTTGGTGTTGACAGGAGGGCAGAGGTCGTCTCCTAGGCCCCTGACTTGTGGGGTCCCTCAGGGTTCGGTCCTCTCGCCCATCCTGTTTAACATTTACATGAAATCGTTGGGGGAGATCATTCGTCGACATGGGGTGAGATTTCAACAGTACGCTGATGACACCCAGCTGTACATCTCCACCCCGTCGCAATTCAGGGAGGCAGTGGATGTGATCTGCTGTTGCCTGGT
Organism: Diadophis punctatus similis; assembly: GCA_023053685.1. Taxonomy (NCBI): domain Eukaryota; kingdom Metazoa; phylum Chordata; class Lepidosauria; order Squamata; family Dipsadidae; genus Diadophis; species Diadophis punctatus. Next base: position 3,169,985 of record JALIGW010000051.1, on the reverse strand, counting down.
CGATGTTAGGATCTGGATGGGAAGGAACAGGCTCAAGCTCAACCCTGACAAGACTGAGTGGCTATGGATGCTGCCTCCTAAGGATTATACCAATTGTCCCTCCTTGGTCTTCGGGGGAGACAAATTATCTCCCTCGGACTGGGTTCGCAATTTGGCGTGCTCCTAGATCCACAGCTAAAATTAGACCAACATCTTACGGCTGTGGCTAGGGGCGCCTTTGCACAGGTTGCGACCATATTTGGAGAAGGAGGCTTTACTCATGGTCACTCAAGCCCTTGTCACCTCTCGATTGGACTACTGTAACGCGCTCTACATAGGGCTACCCTTGAAAAATATCCGGAGACTGCAACTGGTGCAAAATGCGGCTGCGCGAGCTGTGGTGGGTGTCTCTAGATACACCCACGTAACACCCATACTCCGCCAGCTGCATTGGTTGCCCATTGGTCTCCGGGTGCAATTCAAGGTGTTGATTATCATCTTTAAAGCCCTACATGGCATAGGACCAGGTTATCTTCGGGACCGCATGCTACCTCATACATCCCTACGACCAGTTAGGTCCCACAGAGTCGGTCTCCTCCAGGTCCCGTTAGCCAAACAATGCTGGTTGGTGGGACCGCGGGGGAGGGCCTTCTCTGTGGGAGCCCCGTCTCTCTGGAACCAACTCCCTCCAGAGATCAGGATTATCCCCACCCTACTGGCCTTCCGTAAAGCCGTGAAAACATGGCTCTTCCTGCAGGCGGGGTGAATTAAGATCTATCCCCCATGTTTGAATGTTGGTCTGTTTTTAAATTTTTAAATTTTTTTAAATTTTGTAATGTTTTTTAATTATTGGTATCGTTTTAATAGATTGTTTTGAACTATATTGTACGCCGCCCTGAGTCCCACGGGAGTTGGGCGGCATATAAATGCGACTAAATAAATAAATAAATAAGATCAATTAAATACAATCAAATTAATTAATTAATTAATAATATTTCAACAGATAAAAGCCTTATTGTGAACTAACAAAACAAGCTCTGTTTTTCAGAGCTGGCCCTGGCCCTGGAAGGAACTCCCATTGGATATTTGTCAAATCTCCCACATTGTCTGCTTTCCATAAAAAGCTGGTGGTTGACTTTTCAGGGGGATGTTTGAACAGTATCTATTTTACTGTTACATTTTTTTTATACTTTAATGTATTTTTGCAATTTTGATGCCTTGTGTGTTAGCCACCACAAGGCATCAACACACACATTTGATTAATAAATAAACATGTCTGGAAAGGTTATTTCCCAAACAGCTGCTGCTACCACCTACCTAATATCAGCAGATAGGATTAAAGATCCTCTGAGTCAAATCTTAATAATCTCATTGAGGTAGAGCAGTGTTGTGGTGTAGTTAAAGTAAAGGGATGTGTGATTCATTCACACAGGTAGAAAATCCTAATTGCTTATGAAGTAGAGTTTGTTTGTATTTGGTCTTAACTCAGACTCTCTTGGACAGCTTGTCAGACCTGTCACCATGGTGCCTAGTATCCCAGGAATTCCAGGACCCTCATCTCCACAACCGGTGCAGTCAGAGGCAAAATTGGTAGGTGCTGCATCATTTTCCCAGAAGTAAAATTGTATGGGAATACTAATAATCAGTACAAAGCTGATCATGTTTTGCTTTGAAGTCTTCTGGTACTTTCTGATTCTTAGATCATTGACAGGTCTGTTTTTACTTCCAATGAAATGAGAGTTCTGAGGGAGCCTTTATGTTATGCAGGTTTTTTTTTTAAGTTTCAGAAAACAAGACATTTAAAACAATTACCAACTTGATTCTCCTTCACATCTTTTCCTTCATTAATTTCAGCCCATAGCAGAAGGGAGAGAACCTCTATTGGCTGCTTTATTAGCTAATGCATTCTCTAAGTCCCACTAGGTAGAAGATGTCTATCGAGATCCTCAGTCCTACAGGTCATGGTTGTCCCAAAGGTGCTTTTTCAAGAGGCAACTGGGCTTTCTGGTTTTTCTTTGAAGACAATTTGCTTCTTAACCAGAACTGAAGAAGCTTCTTGGATAAGAACCAAAATGTCTTCAAAGAAAAATCAGAAAGTCCAGTTGCCTCTTGAAAAAGCACCTTTGGGACATAGGTAGAAGTTTTAAAGAAAAATTCCAGGGCATTAAAACACATTAGTGACACATACTGGTAGAACAAACTGACCTGTTGACAGTCCAAGATGAATTAACACCCCCACCCCCAAGTTGAGGGTTGTTTTGTCCAAAAACTGAATCCCGCTCAAATTATTTTCCACATTTTGTTGATGGAAGCATGAAAACTGGATCACAATTTACATATTTAAATGTAATGTTGTATTGTAATTTATATCATTTGGAGAAAATTAATGTAGCCCCCTCAAAATCCCTGTTAAAAATAACAATTTTATCAACCACTGTGGCTGAAAAATTGTTAGTTTAAAAATTAAAATTACAGTTGAGGCAATTTTCTATTACATGTTTCTGATTTAGCAATTCATTGTGTGAGTTCATTTTATTGTTATTTGTTTTTAGTGTAGAAAGTGTTAATTCTTTATCTATTTTTGTTAGTGTGCATTGGTGAGTGACTGCAATAAATTCAAATTCAACTCAAATAATTCCATGACCAGCTCAACATTTGTATAACTTGAGGTAAAATATATTGTAGTTTATGTTTTTTCTCAGCTGCATGAATATATATAGTTGAAACGTAAGTGCCTGCTAGGTTAGAGTTGTGTGTGCATAGATGCAGTCAGGAAACTGACAAATATGGACTGAAAATCAATACATTTTCTTTGCTGTTATTGCTTTGCTGTAGCTGGTATTTAAGGCATTCTGAATGTTTAAGACTGGTCATTGATAGCGCGGTTCTCCTTTTAAAAATTTTGAAAGTAGTGCCCATCATCACCCTTGATAGCATTGAATTCCATAGTTTCTATGTTTTGTAAACATAGTTTGCAGAATAACTGATTCTTTTCCTAAACTTAGATGTTCTTTATTACTTTTAGAGACTGAATGAACTGATCACTTGATTATAATACCGCAGGTATTACATTTGAAATTATCAAGGTGGATGGGATTCCTGCAAAATTTAATGGTAGCCATATAATTTCAGAGTAGCCAATGTGACTACAGTTTGTAACCTACTGTACTTACAAAAATGAAAATATTTATGAGAAAATAGGAAATCATGTTCCTTTGAAGTTATACAGTCAAACCTTTGTTACTTAACTTCACATAGTGCATAAATTATTTTACTGTAATATTTAATTGTCTATATTGCGTGTATAACGATAAGCAATTATAGTTCTTTGTTTCTTGTAACCAAATCAACACAGGCCATACACAAGAGGAAAGATAATCAGCAGGTTTGAAAATATGTATGCAGATTTATATTTAAAAATGCTAAGAGTGAAGGAGATGAACATTAAAAACATAGCCTTCAGAATATTAAAAAGTGAGAAGCAGGGGAATAAAATGTCTTGACCAGGAGTACTGTTTACCAGCACATTTTGTTTCAGCTCCTACTTACCTATAGTAGTAGCAATAGTAGGCGTGTTCTCTTATATAGCAGGACTAATTACACAACAGACAAACAGCAGAGAGGCCATTAGTATGTTTCTAGATTCTGCCTGGTTTGAAAAAGTAACACACACCCACACAAACCAAGAAACTTAGGAGAGAAGTACATTCAAAAGGGGCTAAAGGAATTTAAAATAATATGTTGAGGACTCAGCTTCTAAGTAATCTCAATATACAGATAGTCATTGCCTTATAACCATTCTTTTAGTGGCCATTCAAAGTTACAACAGCACTGAAAAAGTGACAGGACCATTTTTCACATTTACAACCATTGCGGCATCTCCATAGTCATGTGATCAAAATTTGGACGCTTGGCAACTGACTCATATTTATGACAGCTGCAGTGTCCTGGGGACATGTGCCTTTTGTGATCTTCTGATAAGGAAAGTCATTGGGGAAGCCAGAGTATCTAAGAACGGTTTTACTAACTTAATAACTGCAGTGATTCACTTAACAACTGTGGCAAGAAAGGTAATAAAATACAGTGAGGCAGAACTCACTTAACAACTGTCTCCCGTAACAACAGAAATGTTGGGTTCAGTTGTGTTCATACATCAAGTACTATCTATATTATTTTTCAAACTTGAAATGAATGCTTGTCAATACGTGTGCCTATATATTTATTATAATCATCACTCACACATCCAAGTATACACAAACAGTGATATTTCCTGAAAGAATGCTATAAAGTAAATGGTTTTTAATCCTGGTAGTCAAAAAAATAACCTAATACTAGTCTGCTTCCTTATTAAAATAGTATCATTCACTGTTCTTTCTCACAAAGCTGCTCTTGGGAAGAGTAAATACTCAGTAGTGACTGAACGTTTAACTTGTGATTATTCCAGCTGTACTTAGTCAAAACAAAACAAGGTGTTGAATCTTATTTACTGTCCTGGTTTTTTAACCAGAATTTCATGAACTTGAATACTGTATATTATTCAAAACTAATTACCCTGTTTCCCCCAAAATAAGACATCCCCTGATAATAAGCCCAATCAGGCTTTTGAGTGCATGGCAATAAGGCCAAACGCTTATTTCAGGGTTCAAATAAATATAAGAAAGGGTCTTATTTTCGGGAAAACATGGTAATTAATTAATGGCAATTAATTACCATATGTGATGAATGCTTGATTTTATTTTTTAAATATGTTTCCTATATTTGAATTGAGCATTTTGGTGTAAAAGAAGTGTGCGGGGAATACTTTTAGAAATGTAGATTGTGTAATTGTCCTAATTCAGAATAATTTGCTATTAAATCTTCAAAATATTTTTGTATTCTATGCAACAGTTCTCACATGTATAAATATCCAGCAGAATGTTGTTTTTAAAAAAGAAACGTTATACAGCAATTTATATTTTATGAAGCTTGAAGTGTACAAAATTAAAAACAAAAATAAGCCATGATCCAAAAAGGCTGCCAGAACAATCCTGCCTACCAGTTGGAACACTTTTCCAAAGCCCAGCTTACTGATTTTTTCCCCATTCTTCTCACAAGCTGGTCTAAATTTCTGCCAAAGTTTAAGGAACTTTTATCAAAGGCATGAATTGATCAAATCTATGACTGCTAGGATGATATTCTAGAGATCATTCATTGAAGCCTAAATATCTCAATTTAATTTTTTCCCTTTTTGGTTTAGTTTAAGTGTGGGGGGGGGGTTTAAAATGTTGACACTAAAGCTTTATTATTATACATGAAGGCATCTGCAGAATCTGTAAATAATGAGTTGAATTGGGAATCCCCCTGAATCCAGTCTTTTTGTTAAATGTTCAGCCATCAATTTTGGCCAAGAGTGTTGTTGCCCAGCTATGATCCATCTGGTTCTACTGTGGTCAGAGTTCAGCATTAACACACTGGTCTTAATTAGTAAGGATGTACAAACCATTTGGAAGTATGACTCTCACTGTATGCCCACTTTAAGCTTTTTCTCTTAGTGCTCAGAAGACAGTTTTGCTGTCAACATTTCCAAAGCTGGAAATGGCTGGACTTCAATTGTAATTCCAGCACAAGTGTCTTCAGTGAAGACAACTTTGAAAGGCCTTGCACTGAACTTTTCACAGATGCAGCTTCATGAAAGCTTCACATAATAGTGAAAAACTAATACTGGTTCTCACTTCTTTTTCAAACAGAAAAAGCTGTTCTTGTTTCCTAACAGTTTATAATCTGATTATTGAAAATAAGGCTTGTTATTACACAAGGTTATCTGGATTATAAAATGTATAACTGAGGCCCCTTTAAGGATAGCTCTCTACAAGTGTATATGGGAGAAAATCTTCTGCATTATTACAAAAATTCAGATCCCACTTTGCTTCCAAGTTTCTCCAATTTAAGGAATTAAGACACATTTTATCAGTGAACTGTTTTGAATTTTTTAAAACTAATAAAATATAGTCCAAGACCATTTTGTCTTTTTGAACCGTTCAAGGTTTATTTTGCTTGAGTGTAATGCTATATTGTATGTTTAAATATTTTAAGTGTTATTTTTATTCTATCTTTTCCTGTTTTAACGTTTTTACTTTGTTATTAGCTAGCTTGATCCTATTAGCTTAACCCTGTTAGGATGCAAGAGGAAATATAAATATAAATCAGCTGTGTAATGTTAAATTAGGTTTCAACATTGGCAAGAACTTTAGGAAACTGTAAAATATTAGTTTTAATATTAAACTTGTAGCAGCTTTTGGTTTTTTTAGTTTAGCAGCCCTTGCTACTTGAAAATTTAACATTAATATTACAGTGAAAACCTAATGTAAAAAATTGCCACTAAAACATTTGTGACACTAGAGTCACTTGAATTCAGAAAAGATTAATATTTCAAAATATTTCTTATTTAATAAAATCTGTTATGAGTAAATCTTCTAGAAACCTGTTTACATTTATATAATTGTGCACTGGAAGATCCTGAACACTGGAATTAGTGTTACAGATAAATCTATATTTTTAATTAAGTAGAAATACGTTAAATTAGAAAGTATTTGCAACCATGCTGAATATTGTAACTAAGCCTGGACAAATACAAAAGCTTTTAAACTTTAGACTGTAAACTCCTTGAGACACTATGCATTTAGTTTTTAAAATTGCCACCTAAAATGATGGTGCTTTAGAAGTAATAATATACAAATGTCCTCAAATGAGTTATGAAGGATAAATCATGGTTTCTGAAATACCAGAATTGTAGCAAATAAAGAGTTAACAATTATTGTGGAAAAGAAAGAGGTAACAAATAAGGTATCTTAATTAGAATTATTGTGATAGAAAAACATTTTTCTTCTTAAGTGGCATTCCCCAGAACTCTGCAATGTCTTGTGGCAAACTGAGAAATACCTGGCGTATGGTGGGTAGCCTGTAGGTTTTCTGCAGGGGTTACTACAGAGAATTGACAGAGGGTAGCTTGGCAAATGTTCAGAAACTCACATTAACTTGGTTAAGCTCCACATGGGACCTTATATTCAATGGAATTCTTCTGACCTGCCTCTCTGCATGCCAAGCTAATCAGCAAACACCTAATGAGCCTGCTGTAAAGAAACAGACCCTTTCTTAAGTTCATTTTTATACATTCTCGGAGGGGGGGGGTAAAAAAGACTTCATGAGGACTGATGATGCTGCAAAGACCACAATAATGATAATTAACTTGCTGAATTTAGAAGATTATGCTGTTAATTAGTTGCAAAATAAAGATAAGTAATAGAGTAGCAGATGGTAAGATAACACCCAGGAGAAGGAAGGTTATTACTCTGATGAGGTTTTGTGGCAGATATGAAATATGGAGCTGACTTTTTCATAAATTGTTTTTACAATAATACTGTTTCTGTGAACTCATGATGGAGTGATCTATTGCAGCCAATTCAGGCAGATATAATAGGGATTTATTTTCAAGGATAGAGGCTTTTTTTTTTTTGCAAACACCCTTATTGTTTACTATTAAATAGCAGTTAATATTTCAGATGTATTGCAAATATATTTTATTTGTTTGTACAGTTTATTTTCTATAGCCGCCCATCCCAACCACTGACACGAGTTTGACACCCCTGCCCTAAGGTAATCTGGTTGTGAAGGGCTTTAAAGGTGACAACCAGCAGCTTGAATTGTATCCTGAAATACTCTGGCCGCCAATACAGCTCGCATAGTATTGATGTTACGTGTCAAACATCTGATGCAGCCATATTTTTCACTGGTTGATGCTTTCAAATATTTTCCAAGGGCACCCCTATATAGAGCACATTGCAGCAATCCAGTCAAGAGGTCACAAGGCCATGAGTGACTTCGCAACGCCTCCCAGTGCAGGAATGTGTTCAGTGGGCGCACAACCCAGAGGTGTGTGCAAAGACCCTCCTAGCCACAGCTGCTATCTGCTCTTCTAGCAGGAGCTATAAGTCCATTTTGAATGAATATCTGTGCACTTTAGCCTTACTAATTCTGTGTTTGATTTTGCTCTGTCAATTGATTACTATATCTCTAGTGCAATATAGTGATGAAGACCTCTGTTAAGTTTACTAAATTTAGTAAGCGGTCTCGAGTAAGCCTGTTACGCTGTAACATAATTTGTAATATGATTATGGTGATTATACAATATGGTGTATATTGTCTTAAGGTTAAGATACAGTGGCAGAATGGTTGGTAGGAGGCAGTTTATGGGTTGTATGCAATGCTGAGTGAAAAGAATTCTGCTTATATGTGAGGGCTTTTTAATCAAAGTTTCTGATCTTAGAAAAGCCCGTTTTGGGAATTCGGTGATCTCATGAAATTCTCTGGAATGTGGCAGCAAGTTATAATAGAATTGCCTAAAATTGGATAAAAATGGGTACACATAACATTACATTTTTTTATTGCTGATTGCGCCTTCTGTTGCAGGGCATCGTTCATCATTGAGTAAATGGAGTATCTATGGGTTTTTGTCTCCCTCTCTTTAGAGATTAAAAGCTGCTTTGACCCAGCAGCATTGTCAGGTAACAAATGGAGATACTGCTAAGGGACAAACAAGTGGACTAGTTCGAACTCAATCAGAGGAAGCACGACCACAATCACTACAACAGCCCGCCACATCTACTACTGAAACACCGGTATGAAACCTAACATCTGACGGAGTTTACTAACATGAAAAATTTCTTAACAAATCTTTTATGTTTTATGCCTTAAACATATGGAGAGACCGATTCATCTTGGTATAATTAGATAAAAGGAGAGGACAGAGTATATGGCAACTAAATTACAAGCAAGTAAGATAGTTGAATATGTTTATTGTACTCATGGTGCAGAAATGAAGATAGACTTAGTGATTTAACTTAAATTTGCCTGCTTTTCACTGCATTTATCACGGTTGTAAGTGCAACATTGTTACATTTATTATTGTTAAACATTTATTATTGTACCTCTGTTCGTCTTTTGACTGTATTATTTAAATTATTAAAAGGGACTAACTGTTTTAAATTTATTATTGTCTTGGGGCGAAGGTGATAATGAATGAAAATTAATTCCACTGTGACTTTGTGTAACTATATAAGGTTGGAAAACAGTTTTATATATTAGACAATAATTGTCTTCTCACTTTGGGTAGACAACTTTTAAATTTTCTGTGACTTCATTACTTTCACACATTGTCCAATATTTTAAGTGTTTTAGGCATGCCCATTCTTAAGTTTCAATTATTTTACATGACATGCAAATAACAGATAACAATCTGGAATCTTTACAAAATAAATGTTAAAATTTATATGTAAAGATTAGGCTGGATGCAAAAACATGCAGAATTTGCCCTAACAAACTGTGATACTCTGGTACCTCTAGGCCTCTCCTGCTCAGCCTGCACCACAAACGCCAAATACAGGAGGCCGGCGAAGAAGAGCAGCAAATGAAGATCCTGATGAAAAAAGACGGAAATTCTTAGAGCGGAATAGAGCAGCTGCTTCGAGATGCAGACAAAAAAGAAAAGTTTGGGTCCAGTCTTTGGAGAAAAAAGCAGAAGACCTGAGCTCACTAAATGGTCAATTACAGGTATTTTGATTTTTTGACTTGCAATTTTACATTTTCTTACTAATAAGTTTAGTCAATCAAAAATTGTAATTATTTTTGAACAATAAACATAAAATTTTAGCAATGGGCCACTCTGTTGCTTATCTGTCTTAGTGATCTGAACTAACAGTAATCTCAATGGATCCGTTCTGGTGTATTAAGCATAGTGAAATCTGCATCCAGCCTAATCTTTGCATATTTTATTTCACTACAACTTGAAATGGTAGCAATGAATACTAAACGAATAACTAATAAAAATGACTAATAAAAATTATATGTCCTGAATCTAATAAACACCCAGCTCTTGTTTAGAAATTATCTCAATTAGTGACTATTTGCAAATATGATGGTAATAAAAATTATAATATTCTGACCAATGTGCACATTTACAACCAAATTTCGTATCCCTGATAAAAACGCATGCCAGAGTGATAATGCTGTAGGTGTACAATATTGTACACCTACAGATATTGTAGGTGTACAATAACTTTTTTTGAATAAGACAGAAGCAACCAGTAATCTTCACAACCTCTCTCTCTCTCTCTCTCTCTCTCTCTCTCTTTGTGTCACATGTTCACTTAGTAACCATTTTGGTTAATGACCTGGTTGTTGGAACAGAACTCAGTTGATAAGAAAGGAGTGGATGTAAAGTACCTGAGCATGATTTTACAGAAACAGAAGACAACCATGAGCAACTGGTGTCCTGATCAGTTTGGACAACCATTGCCAACTTCCTTTTTTCCGTAACAAAGGCGGGTAGAAGAGAACAAGATGGAAAATGGCAGTTACAGTCTTTTTCTACACATTTTGATTGCTAGGCTCATGAAAGGTGATCCCATCTGCTTTGTGCAAAAGATTATTATTCTAGTTCTCGTTAATTGATAAACTAGGCTATGATAAGTTGACTTATACTTCTAATATAGGTTTTTTTTCTGGTGTTTTATACTGTGAGATTTTAACGTAATCATTTTCATAAGGTACCAGAAGAGAATATTTCTTGAAATATCCACTCAGTATAATTTCTTGGAGTCGATTTCTTTGGGCATTATGAAAGTGATATTATCAGTTGGACTACTGAAAAAAGTTTGTCAGACCTTTTTAAACCAATCATCCATGTTGAGAAATTTCTGAATATTAACGCACAATAATAACAGTAGTATAACAGCAACGGTAACCATTGTTAAGAGCACTCTTGTTCAAGCAACTTGTACAGGTAGTGCTCAACTTCCAACCACAATTGAGCCCCAAATTTCCATTGCTAAGCAAGACAGTCAAGTGAGTTTTGCCCCATTTTATGACCTTCCTTGCCACAGTTAAGAGAATCATTGCAGTTAAGTTAGTAACACAGTTGTTAAATGAATCTGGTCGCAAAAAGGGATTGTATAACCCTGGGACACTGCAGCCATCATAAATACATGCCAATTGCCAAATGTCTGAATTTTGATCATATGACCATGGGGATTCTGCAGCGGTCGTAAATGTGAAAACGGTCATAAGTCACTTTTTAAAATGCTGTTGTAACTTCAAACCAGTCACTAAGCAAATGGTTGTAAGTTGAGGACTACCTGTATTCTTAAAAACAACCCAGCATAATAGCATGCTGAACGTACAGAGAGATGCTAGCAAGGTAGCCCAAGTCCCAACTACCGCATTTTTCGGTCTATAAGACGCACTCCCCCCCCCAAAAGTGGGTGGAAATGTCTGTGCGTCTTATAGGGCGAATGTTGCTGAAGCCCACCCGCCGGCCCCCATCCTTTGGCCTCTGCCTCCCAGCAATTTGCCTCCTTGCAGCAAACAGCCTGGTCAGCTTCAGCAGAGCCTGATTTAGCACGAGCAGCTGATTGGCGGTTGGATCTGCCTCCTGGAGTATCGCCTATCAGCTGTTCCAGGCTGCGGGGATTGCCGCCGCCGCACGCCCCATTTTCGGCCTCCCTGCGTCCCGTTTTCGGCCTCCGTGTATCCCGTTTTTGGCCCGTTCCAGGCGGGGATAGGCAGTGGCAGTGGCGATCCCCGCCGCCTGGAACGGGGCAAAAATGGGATGCGTGGAGGCTGAAAATGGGCCACGCAGAGGCCGAAAATGGGGTGTGCGGAGGCGGCGATGAGCGGCGGCAATGATGGGCGGCAGCGATCCCCGCAGCCTGGAACAGCTGATCGGCGGTATTCCGGGAGGCCGATCCAACCACCAATCAGCTGCTCGTGTTAAATCAGGCTGTGCTGAAGCTGACCTTGCTGTTTGCTGCAAGGAGGCAAATTGCTGGGAGGCAGAGGCAGATCTTTTTTTCTTGTTTTCCTCTCCAAGTGATATATCCCAATAGGCCACACCTATCTAGAATAAATGTGACCTAAGTTTCTGCTTGTGTTAATAACTTTTCCTACTTAAAATTGCAGTTAGGTGAAACTATTTTTTTCACATTCTCAGAAATTACCTTCATATTACATATTAATATTACATATTACATATTAATAGATGTAAAAGAAATACATAATTTACATTCTGCTATCAGCAAAACTGGTCATTGTGAAACCATGCTTTATACAGAAACATTAATCCTGAATTTCTGTAATTCTTCACTTGACAAGTTTGGAGAGGTGATCAGTGTAAGCAATGATGATCTGCAGTTACTTACATTCAGTGTCAAATATAATAAATTTGATCTTCCACAGTATGCTGACTCTGAAATAATGCAAAGATTCAGTATTTTTTTTTACTTTGTCAATTCTACAGAATAAACAGATTCAACAATAAAATTAAAACCCTATAATTGCAAAATATAAATATTACTGTACATAGATTTTTATTGTTTTGAAAGCTAAAAGATGTCAGTAGTAATATTAATGTCAACTTGGAAACAGATTGGGCCTTGACACATTTTGGGGGGAGGAGGGAGCTCTGGAATGTCAGTCCAGACATCAACAACTTACTATCTCATGGGAACCAAGGTCATCCCAACAGGTGCTGGCCAGAGACTGGAAGAAGTTACCAAGGAGACGCCAGAATACCTGATTGGACAACGTGACCTGTGACAAGGAGGGAGGAAGCTATCTAATCTTTAATTATACTGAAACCTCGAGAAATAGCCAGAGCTGGTTTGTTTTTTGACCGTGCCAAAATGATGTACTCAATAAAGCAGTTCTTTGAGAAAGCTAAAAGTCTCAGAGTGCTGATTAGTTGGGGTTCATTACTCGGAACCTTGACAATTAATTGATTTGATTAATTATTCTGGATTCTATTTCAGAATAAGAAATACTGGTCAAAACATAAAACAATGGGACTGGGACATCAGAAAATTACATAATTTTGGCTTCCGGTTTGGCTCTGCAGGCATCGAGGACGCTCCTCGTTGAGCGCCTGTTCCGAGGTCCCGTAAAAGCCGCCAGAATAGCTGTCTGGCGGCTTGAAAATCTTCTCCCCGGGAAAAGGGGAAGGATGAGAGCCGACAGGTGAGGGTAGAGCCCCCCTAGTGCCCCAGGAGACAATCTGGGGCGCGAAGGGTGAGGGCTCCCCAGGCAGCCTGTCACTTGCTCCAGGACTTCGGACGCCTCCGCTTATGCGGAGCAAGATGCCGCGACCACCTCTGCTTTCAAGATGGGATTTACAATAATTTGATTCATTGCAGACAGCAGACAGAGAAATGCAGGAGACCTGAATGGCAAGTACCCTAACTTTAACTCCAGTGCTGACTTTCACTTCGGAAGTTACAAATTAACAGAGCTAACAAGCAACAAAATGGCGATTGAAGAATCTGAGGGTGTGGAAAGTGAAAGCTATTAAGTTTCGTTTCATTAGCAGCCCTCTTTATGGAAACGTCTAACTTTGAGAAAATCTTTCTTCTTTCTCTTTGACTTTGGAATAAAACAACAATTCTAACTTTAAAACCTAAATGGCTTTAAAACTTGGAAAGAATTTTTTTTAATTAAGGATTTGGTCTTTTCTTTGAAAACCTTTGAAAATGCCTGACTTTGATGAACTCTTTTCTCTCTCTGATCTTGGACTAAAACTAAAAGTTTAATCTTAAATTTTAAATGGCTTCTAAACCTGGAAAAACTGCTTTTAACAAAGGATTTGAGCACCCCTCTGCTTACACTTTAAGAATGCAATCCACTTCTTACTCAACACCCCCACAGACTTTAACACCTGAAAAGTTATTTGATGCCTTAAAAGTTATGAAGAATGAACTTGTTATGGAATTTAACTCAAAAATTAATGAAATTAATGAGAAAATTCAGGCTGTTTTAGAGGAGATTGATACTCGACACCAGCAATTGAGGAAGGATATGATATTTGCATTTAAAGGACTGGTAGGAAATATGGAAATCTTGGAGCAGGATGTGGAAGGAATCAAACAGTCTGTGATAACCTTGGGTGAAAATATAGATAAAACTCAAAATAATATTGAAAATTTTGGAACAGAGGTGTTAATGATTCAATACGGAGTTTGCTTTAAGACTAAGAGGTGTAAAAGAGAAAAAACAAGATTTAAAAGGAAGGATGGTGGAGGCTCTTGTGCATACGCTAGGAATGACTAAAGAGGAATAGGTTATGCAAATTGACAAGATATACCGTGTTAATTCTTGGATTGCTAAACAAAAACATCTGCCAAGGGATATTGTAATATATTTTACTACAAGGGCATTACGTAATGAAATTCTACAGGCGACTTTCAAGAATAAGCTTCAGGTAGATGGACAGGAAGTAATGACATTGAAAGAAATTCCTCCTAAAATGCTGAGAGCCAGAAAGGATTATACCTTTCTGGTTGAAGAACTCAAAAAACAGCAAGTACAGTACAGATGGGATGCTCCAACTGGGATAGTGGTGAGACACTTGGAAAAGAGATATTGGCTCAATACGATAATGAAAGCTACTGATTTTTATGTAAAAGTTTTAAAGGCCGACATATCCAAAATTCCAGAAGGAAGAAGAATGAAGGAAGTAACAGAAGATGAGAGAGGAGAGTCATCGATAATTGTGCAAACGGAAGGAGCTTTGATGATTCAAGGTGATTTACAGAACCAGAGAGATGTTCATAATGTGGAAGAGGAGACAGAAGATCAGAGTCAGACAGGAGCAGATTTGACAATTCAAAAAATTACTAAGCCACAAATGGCTGCAAGAATCAGATCTAAAATTCGACCAAGAAGAAGGAACGATTAGAACTTGGTTTTAGTATGGGAAGTTATAGGCCAGATGGAGAGATGAACGAAAATAGACACTATGCAGAAAGAAAATCCATTTACTATTGAGGAAATGACCCTGATGGTTGTGGCTTTTCTTTGTTTTTCTTTTTTCTTCTTTTATTACTATATCTTAAAGAAATTAAAGATTTAGAATTACTGTGAAATTAGTAATTTGATATATTGTAATGTTAGGTTATTAATAATGTGTTTGATTTTTAGATTATGTTTAAAAGTTTTTGAGTTATAAGGGGTTAAAGAAATATAGAAATATTGGAATTAATAATTTGTTAGAATATTTTAAATTTTTATGTATATTGAAGAGGTATAGTGTAGGAAGAAGGAAGATCTACACAGCATTGAGGAAATGATGTTGATGGTTGTAATTGAATGAAATGGTGAGAGAAAGTTCTTTTTTTTTATTATCATATTTTAAAGATTATATAAATGAAAGATATTTAGTGGAGTAAATTAACAGCCTGAGATATTGAAATGATGATTGATTAACAATATGCTTGATTCTTAGATTATGCTTAAAAGGTTTTGAGCAACAAGGAGTTAAAGATTCAAAGAAATTTGGAAATTAAGAATTTGTTAGTATAATTTAAATTTATTTTTATTGAATATTACACCCTGTGCTTTCTCTGGGAAGTCGGGGGTGGTAGGGTGAGAGGGGGGGAAAGGGAGGAGAAAAAGAGAAAAATGTTTGTACTTTGTACTAATAAAACTTTTTGAATTAAAAAAAATTACATAATTTTGGAAATGAAATGTTTAAAATATCAAATAGATATTTTAATTAAAGAGTATTAATATTATGGCTTACTTGGATTACAAACATACAGTAGATAATTATTTCTGTCTTTGAGGCTGAGATCTCCAGCTCTGCATTCATAAGCTTACAAATACAGTCATACCTTGGTACTCGACTGCTTTGAAACTCGTTGAATTTGATACTCAACATATTTTGATGAGAAAATTTTATCCTGATACTCGTCATTTGGTACTTAATGCGCAAGCTAGAACTTGTCGTTTTCGGTTGCCTCATGACTTGCTACCCTTTCCAGTCACATGGTAGCTATAACCCTTTGCACATCCCCTTGCAGTCTTATCTTCGTTTCTGTGATTATTTTGTGCATTTTTGCGCTTTTTTTTCTCATCAGCACAGGTAAAGTGAAGTTTTTATTTTATTTATTCTAAGTATTTATTCATTTTTAGGTTTATTTCTCATATAATGAAATACCACCCTATCAGTTGACTTATTGCCTTAAAATGTGTGTTGACTTTGGTTTGGAAAAACATTGAATTTATTTACATTATTCCTTATGGGGAAAATTTGGTACTTGTCGTTTTTAGTACTCATCACGCCTCCTGGAACCAATTAACGAGTACTGAGTACTACTATATTGATGGCCACCTCTCTTGCCCTTTGAAAATATCAATCATATAGTCTATCCAAACGCATATTTAGAAGCAAAAGTAAGAAAATATTGGATAACTCCACTCTCCAGTTCTGTTTAAAGTTTGTTATTAATATCTGCCACTGTTTTGTTTTGAGTTTCAAACTCAAACGAACAGTTTCTAGGTGAAAACAGCAATTTACTCAAGGCTGAGTAGATAAACAGCTCACAAGGAAAGGAATGTAAATCAGCACAGAATCTCTGAGAAAGACAATTGTCCTGAATAGTTTTGCTTCCAGCAAGCAGAAGAAAAGTCAAAATGTAGTCCAAAGTTCAGAAAGCCAGGTTTGTCATCCAGTCCAAAGGTCAAAGTTTCAGGGTTTGTTTTACACAAGCAAAATTCACAGAACTGACACACCAGAGCAGCTGATCAGATGATTGCTTCCAACAGAGAAACTGTTTCAGTGCTGCTTTTTTTTAATTGAGACTGCAACTAACTAACTTTAATTAGGATTGTTCTCTCTTGCTTGGCAAACCATTTCATTGAGCATCTTCCCTCAGCTTTCCACTCTACTCACCAGTCCAAGGGCATGGGGACTGTATCTCATCAATTGACTGCTGCAGATGTTCTGATAGGGCCTGTGTGTGATCAGCTTCAGGTGATCCCCGGCTTGGTGTCTCCTGAGGCTGATATTCCACTGATTCAGCTCTAGCAGCTTCTTCAGAGACAAGAGTCCTGGATCATTACAGCCACTTTGAAAAATAGTAACTAAATTAATGGCAAGAGTATTTTTTAACAAATCTCATTCAATTTTGTTTTGCTTCCAGACTGAGATGAACAGCCAGGTGAATTGACTAGGGTTTATTTTGCAAAAAAAAATTGAATAAACAGATAAGGCAATTTGAGGTGAAATCACCTGACGACCATATGTGCTGTGGCAGCTGGTTTAGTGAATGGGTTTACCACAGTCAATCTGTGCTTGTGCCCATGACACTCAAAACTGCAAATTCATTCACATAATTTAAAGCTGAAAAATGTTGCCCTTGTGTTAATTAGTTTATTATATATGTTCACTACTGTTGATATTTTCAAAAGGGAAAAAAAGCCCTACAGGGACCCTCAGCCTCAAGTGTTATTCCTGTTTTTCCTTACTGCCCAGCTGATTGATACTGTATATTCAAATAGCTATTTAACATGGGAGAAACCGTTACCTTGACAAAACTATTTTTCCCTACCTTCAACTCAACAATTAAGTTGCAGTAGGGAGTCAACTGTTTTCCTGCCTCTTTTCTTCATTTAATATATAATCTTGAATCTATCACACTTACCCTAGCCTGCCAACTGGCTATTTACATAGCTAAGAGCAAGAAAAGGGTGGGGGGAGATTCTGCCATTTCCCAGCCAGCAGGTAGAGATTATTCTGCATGGGAAACTTTTAGTCTGTAGAGGACATTCTGCAGTCCAAGACATTTTCTTGGAATATACTCATGTCATGTAGGATATTTGGCTGGCTAAGTGTCTGATTCTTTCCCCCACTCCCAGTACAATTCATAAAATTTAGAATATTCAGTTCTGTTCTGTAGCAGTTGCAATGGAGGAAATATTACAATCATAATTCATCCTATTGAATTTAAAAGATTATCCTACGAATTCAGGCAACATTGAGAAGACTATACATTTTGGGGTTTATTATCTAGGTATTTTAGGTGTTGGCTCTGAAAGGTTTGTTGAGATAGTATATTTGTTTTAAATGATTTAATTTGCCTTTCGGGACAAATTATTCCCAAAGTGGCTTATATAATTAAAATAATTACATATAATTTAAATGTAAAAATACAAATATTGGTTATTTCAGGAATGGTTGACAATGATACCTAGACTTAAACTAATTTGTTCAACTCGACATATCGCAAGGGGACATATCCTGAAGCCCTAAAGCTTCCCAAAGCTTCCTAAAGATTCTCATCAAATTATACTTTCTAATTCTAGAAGGAGATAATTATTAAATATATATGGAAAAATGATTTGTTATTCTTAATTAATTTAGTTCTTAATTTTAATTTTACAGAAATAAAATTAAAATTCTGCTTTTGTCCTAACCTTATTAGGTTAGGATACTTCCGATATTGAAGTAAAACCTTGGGTCCAGAAATGTTCTGGAAATCTGTACAGTGGAATTTATTTTTTATTTAAGACTAACACAAAAAAAGAGCCAGCTATGTACAACTTATAAAGGCTGAGATATATATTGATATCTATTGATAGATAAATATAAGGTGGTAATTTAAATAACCTGATCACAAAGTCATAGGTCAAAACTACTTTTTTACTTTCTCAGTGTTATTCATTCTGTTGCATAATTAGGTCTACCTCAGGTCTGGACTGCAAAAATCCAGACAATCACCAATGGTAGCAAATATTGCATGCTGAAAGTGTGTTTAGTACATAAAACAAAGACGTTGCAACTTGGAAGCACAACCAAATCAAAACCTGTAACTTTTTAGTTGTTTGGAGTTTCAGCTAAGACAAAATCCAGAAGGGTATATAATGGGTCAATTGTGGTATTGTTCTCCTTTCTCTGTTCCTCCATGGCCATTGTGCTTGCCCTCCTACCAACTTCAGCACCTTCTTTCTTTTACTCCCATGACACGTTTACATTCAAGTACCCACCCGCCTGCTCATCCTGTAATCTTCTCGGTGTCTTTCTTCTTTCTTCCCCATAGATCGTCACATTTGAAATCAGCCTGCCTGCCCATTCTTCTCCAATCTTATTTATTTATTTATGACATTTATATACCGCCTCACAGTGCAAGCACTCTCTAAGCGGTTTAGTAAGCAATGTATATTTATATTGCCCCCAACAATCTGGGTCCTCATTTTAACTACCTCAGAAGGATGGAAGGCTGAGTCAACCTTGAGCCGGTGAGATTTGAACCGCTGATCTGCGGATCACAGTCAGCTAAAGTGGCCTGCAGTACTGCCTCTAACCGCTGCGCCACCTCAGCTCTTCACAGCACATTGGTTTCCATTACCTCCCTTAGCTGACACCACATGTGCTGCTGCCACTGAAGCCCTTATTTTTTTCCCCTTGCTGTTCCTATTACAGAACAGGTCCTGCCTGAAATGTGTTTCAGGTTCATGCTCAGACAAAATATGTGTGTTTTGATCTGAGTTGCCAGTTCCGTTCCTTACACTATATTGTCTATGCAGAGAATGTTTTGCACATCACTACTCTGCTGCCATCTAGGGGTCATTTGGATTTTGCAGCCTGGATCTGTAGCTTTAGTTGGACACCATTAAAATTTTGACTAATATGGAGTAGGAATATAGTATTCTTTAATAGAGTTTCAGATTATTTTGAATTAAATGGGAAAATGTATTCTGAATATATCCTTCTGGTCTACCATTTAGATATTGTTGGTGGGGGGGAAGGTTGTCCCAGTAGTTACATATATATCTTACGGTTGTGTCACTTCACTGAATATACTTATTAATTGGTGGGATTCAGGTGATCATATGTAGGCTCATAAGGCAGTATGTGGATTACAAATCCTAATTTACATAAATTAGCATAAATGAGGGAACAAAACAAAGTTTCTGTTGTCTTGTGGTATATAGTTCAAAATATAGTGCGAGCAAGGTGTGTTGCATGTGGCATGGGTACAACTAATAGTGATAACCTAGTCTATCTCTTTTCTATTTTACTGTCTAACTAAAAAGTTACGTGTAAGCTTCAATTAAAGTCATGATGAACAGCAGATATCAATATTTATGGGGTTCATTAGATGATGACCAGGAAACATTACAACTTGAAATTAAGAGGAATATGAACTAATAAATAAAAATTGTGCCTCTCTGAAATCAGAGAGAAAATTGAAAGATGTAAGAGATGTTTTTGATCCTTGTGGAATGAAGTTCATTAAAAGATCTAGGGAAGTGATGGGATCTGTTTAATTATGAATGAAAGTATCTGGGTTCTGGATTACTATTAAGGTAGGAATCATAACTTGGTGATATATTATTCTCCAGTGAATTGTGATATTGTGATGGAAGAACAAAGGACAGGTTTTAAAAGAGAAAAACCAAAAAAAGTCAAAGAAATAAAAGTGAAAATAAGACAAAAATGACTGCTATAAATGTTAATATCAAAGAAAAATGATGAAAAGTGAGACATCAATGCTATGACAATGTTGAAAAATCATCGAGCTTCAAGTTTTAGGATTTGTAACTGGAGAAATCTTAAAATAAATGATGTGGTTTATTTATGAAAGGTTCCATAAAAGTGTGTATTTGATGTGCATGAAGACTGCATCTGTAACTTTGTTGGTTTGAAAAGTGAATGTGTATTTTTATATGCAGACAATGCCATTTTGTTTGAGAAGTTAAATGATTTGCACTGAATATTAGATTTTATTTTGTCAGAAGGAGCATGGAGAGATGCCATTTTCTCATGCCAAAAGAAAACAGAGTGATCAGTTACAATTTATATATAAATGACAAAACACTAGAGCAATTATTGCAGCTTGTAGCTTGATAAAATGTTTATTAAAATAGATGGGGAAATTTTAAGAGATAACATTGTGATAGAAAGGTAGTGGATAGCATATGGCCTGTTACAAGGAATGCTTATCCCTACTTTGTTATGTGAAATGAGAGTGGGTATATCAAGCAGAAGCATAAGTAAAGGGAATGTAGTGGGATTGTATACTACAAAATACTACTGTGTAATACTACACAGCAAATATGTGAAGAGAAGGGAAGAACAAGAAAGCCATACTTGAATGCAGATGATGAAATCTTCAAGAAGATAGGAGTGAGGATTTTAAATAACAAAAGGCAATGTGCAAGATATTGTATGGCCATAGAGGTTAGAGAAAATAGATAAAATAAAGAAAAAAAGTAATTCAATTAGCAAATATGAATAATACTATGAGGAAAGAAAGAATTCTCACTGTGATTTATTTATTTATTTATTATTAAATTTATTTGCTGCCCATCTCATTTCGAAGTGACTCTGGGTGGCTTTGTGTAACAAAGGAAAGAAAATGAAGTTATCTGGCCACAACTTCAATTATTCGTTGAATTTATATTCCACTTTTCATAAATACTAACTTTTTTGGTATTAATATGTACTGGAAGTGTGTGCTGTGTCTGTCAACTCTGAAGCGAACCTGGCTGAAGCAATCTTGTGCTGCCCCATAGTTGCCACGTAGCCTGAGAGAGGAAAACGGAGGGGGGAAGTAGATAGCTCAGCTAACAGTCAAAACAAGAAGTTTTCTGTGGGAACCAAGGTCATTGTAACAGGTGGCTGGTGAAGGAGGAGAGGAGCCTGCCAGCTATATTCATTGAACAATGACTGATGACACCTGGAAGGGGTGGAGTTTTACTCTTTTAATTAGGTGAAAACTGCGGAAACCTTTAGAGTTGGTTTTCACCAGCTGTGTTCTGACCTAGGCTTCCTTAGAAAGCATGAAGCAGTCTTAATCCCAGCAAAACCTCTTTTATTTACACAACTGTGAATTCCTTTCATTCCCCGTCCGCAAGGCTTGGCAAACAGTCTTTCAGAGGAATATTTATCAACACAAACCTTATCTCACTTGGAACGCTGCCAGAGAACTAGTTTCCAAATGCAGGACAAGGCAAAACTTGGCACAGAGTCTATTAGAACAAACAGAACTTTCCAATGACCGAAGGAACTAATTGTTCCCTGCAAAAGCCCATGTCCCATTCGCTCCTCTTTTATTTCCTATGGGAGGGGCCAATCATCTCCAAGGTGTGGCTTTACTCCCAAGTCAACCCTGCTTTCTTAGTTGTTCTTGTCTTCTGGCAGCTCTGTGCATGCGCACACGGAACAGGCTCCAGCTGTTCCTCTGCCTTGCTGATGTCTGACTCCGGAGGCAGCTGATAACTGCCAGATGGCCTTGGCCAGTGGTGAAATCTAAAAATTTTCCCTACCGGTTCTGTGGGCATGGCTTGATGGGCGTGGCTTGGTCATGTGACTGGGTGGGCATGACCAACTTGTAAAATGTGGTGAAACTCACTTAACAATGCTCTTGCTTAGCAACCAAAATTTTGGGCTCAATTGTGGTCATACGTTTTCTTCCTTCCCTCCCTCCCTCCCTCCCTCCCTCTTTCTTCTTGCTTGCTTGCTTGCTTGCTTGCTTGTCTCTCTCTCCCTCTTTTTTCTCTTTCTTTCTCTTTCTCTCTTTTTCTTTTTCTTCTTTTTTCTTATCTATGTCTTTCTTTTCTCTCTCTCTTTCCTTCCTCTTTCTTTCTCTTTCTTTCTCTCGGCAGCAGGAGAAGGAAGAAAGTGCTCTGGGAGGGCAGGGACATCCACTTGCCGTCCCGGAGTGCTGCTGCCACCCCTCTCACCCCTCTCATAGCAGCAGCTGCGTCTCCACCAAGGGCCGGCCACCCACCCACTGGTCGGGCCGGGCTGGACGCCGACCTCAGAAGGCAAGCGGGCATGGGGGACTTCCGGGAAGGCTGCTAGCTCCCTTCCCCGCGGCCGGCCGGCCCTGACATGCTTGCCTGCCTTCGCAAGGTGGCCACGGGGACACCGGGAAAGCCGCAGGGAAGCATGGCAGGACTGCGGCCCGCGAGGAAGGGAGTAGGGGAGGCAGGCTGGGACGGTGGAAAGCAGATACTGGGTGGGTGGGCAGAGCCTTGCGCTGCCGCCACTACCAGTTCTCCAAACCACCCACCGCTACCGCCGGTTCTCATGAACCGGTGGGAACCAGTAGCATTTCACCCCTGGCCTTGGCCCCCTCTCTGCCTCCGACACAGAGCCCTCGTCCGAGCCTTCCCCAGACTCCAGGACTAGCCCATGTTCCTCCCCAACCTCCTCACTGTCCGAATCTGCCGCCAGCTCCGCTGGCAGGCCACAACATGCTATGCCGATATGATGTATCCAATAAACATGTTCTTTGAGGAATCTACCTGCCTCAGAGTTCTGCTTTCAATGGGTGCATTACTCAGAACACTGACAGTGTCTTTTACTTGTCTTTTTGGGATCTTGTAAACCTCAGACTGAAATGCATATAATTTAATACAACTAACATGCAGCTTGCTTTTTTTCCCCATTTAGAATGAAGTCACCCTGCTGAGAAATGAAGTGGCACAGCTGAAACAGCTACTTCTGGCTCATAAAGATTGTCCTGTTACAGCCATGCAGAAGAAATCTGGCTATCATAGTGAGTAATATTCCATTCCCCATAGCTCTAAGGTTATACCAGTGAAATACCAAGAAGTACCAAATCAAGAAAACATTAATACTGAAAAATGATGCTGAAATGTTTCACATGGCTTTGGCAAAATATGTTCAGGGACACGGTAATTCATAGAATTATTATTTTTTTAAAAAAAATTCATAAATCCTCTTGATGATGTTATATATTTATATTGAATAGCTGTTAGATGAATTGAATATTAATTTTCATCCAAAAGAATAATATATTGTATTGTTGAAGGGGGAAAAATAAACTAATATTTATGGATAAAACAATGTAAAGATAAAATTTAAGAAAATAAATTGTTGGCTTTCTGATTTTTTCAGCACTTCAAAGGTTAATTGTGTATGTCTTATTTGGGGATATAATAAAAAGTCCAGAAAGCAGTCGCTGCTGTAGAATAAATGGCCAATTTTGTCCATTGTACACAAATTTATAACAAATAACTGAGCTGGGAATGCATTAGGCAACATTCATAATATATAACCCACAGCTTTCGTTTTTATGATTTAGTGATATTTCAGGGTATTTGTAAATGTGAAGATTGTTTCTGCCATATGTAGCCACTTCATTTTAATTTGCCAGTGTCAGTAATTTAGGAGAATAAAAGAACATTTTGTATTGCATGTGAACAGTTCCTCAGGTGCTTGCGATAAAACTTAATGGCCACCATCTTTACTTGTAGTCATTGTAAGCAATTTCATCAGAATGGGCAATATTTTTTAATTTAAAAGATTCTGGAGATTTAGCAACTCTCTGTGACTGTATATATTTAGCACATTGATTTTGTCAGTTTTGAGGTTATAAATCTCAGTCCTTTTGATCTCCAGTCATTTTGACAAGATAGAAAGTGGCATCTTGGAGCAAATTGAAACCATACAAAATATATTTTGAATTTATATTAACAATGATTGTTGCAGGGATGAGGCCATTATAGTTCCCATCTGACAAAACAATATTATTTCATATATTTAGGCTGCTATAGGATAGCTTCCTGTATGCCTAGTTTGCTGAATGAGCTTAGGTGTCTTGAATATTAATGTAAAAATATTTTTTCCCCGTCTGGCATATTTAAATATCTCAGAGACATTAGTATATGCTATTTTTATTCTGTATGGAAGTCAGCAGTGAAAATAGCATTAAAATAGCATTATCAATTGTCAACAAAGCCCCCCTGATATGTGATTTAATCACTGACGAGGGGGTGGACCTGGCATGCATAACTGAGACCTGGCTGGGCCAGGAGGGGGGTGTAGCCCTCTCCGAGATATGCCCAGATGGGTTCTCAGTGTTGCATCAGCCATGACCCCAGGGAAGGGGAGGAGGAGTGGCTATTATAACGCGCCGGAATCTGCATCCTCGTAGGAGCCCTGCCCCGGAGACTGTCGGGTGTGAGACGCTCCTTCTGAAGTTGGACTTAGGGGTTCAGGTGGGCCTTTTGTTAGCGTACCTGCCTCCCAGCTGCGTTATGAAGACCCTGCTTGAGGCGGTAGCAAGCCTGGCGGTGGAGTTCCCCAGGCTTATGGTGCTGGGGGACTTTAACCTGCCTTCAGCGGGCAAAACCTCTGGTGCAGCTCAGGAGTTCATGGATTCCATGACAACCATGGACCTGACCCAAGTAATCCAGAGTCCGACTCATGAGGGAGGTCACATGCTTGACCTTTCTCTCGGGGCAGTGGAGAGATGATCTGAAGCCAGGGGATATAGTCACTACCCCATTGTCATGGTCAGATCATTTCCTATTGAGGTTGGATTTCACAGCCCCACTCCTCCCCCGCAGGGAGGCGGGACCGACTAGGTGGTTCCGCCCCAGGCGCCTAATGGAGCCAGAAGGATTCCAGAAGGAACTTGGGGAAATACCTTAAACCCTGGTCCACAATTCGTCTGAGTCCCTGGTGGCTGCTTGGAACACCGCAGCATCAGGGGCATTAGATCGGATTGC
This sequence comes from Diadophis punctatus similis, assembly GCA_023053685.1. Lineage (NCBI taxonomy): Eukaryota > Metazoa > Chordata > Lepidosauria > Squamata > Dipsadidae > Diadophis > Diadophis punctatus. Next base: position 3,144,659 of record JALIGW010000051.1, on the reverse strand, counting down.
GCCTTTGCGACCTCTCCGTGGCAGTGGATCCCGGAAAGCTCCCTGGTTTACTGAGGAGCTCCGGGAGATGAAGCGCCACAAGAGACGTCTGGAGCGACGCTGGAGAGCCAGTAAAACTGAATTCGACCTAACACTTCTAAGAAGTTTTATTAAGTCTTACCTAATGGAGATAAGGGCGGCAAAACGATCTCATTTTTCTGCTCTTATTGCATCCGCAGATTCTCGCCCAGCCGCCTTGTTTAGGGTGACTCGCTCCCTCCTTGCTAAATGGGGGAGTGAGGAACACTTGAAAGGTAGAGCTGAGGAATTTGCTCAGTTTCTGATGGATAAAGTCGCTCAGATTCGGTCGAACCTGGACTCTGGCTGGACAGAGTCCAGTGAGTTGACAGGGGCAAGTCTTAGTCCAGCGTTGTGGGAAGAGTTTGAGCCAGCCACTCCTGATGACATGGACAAGGCCGTGGGTGCGATGAGCTCTTCCACCTGTTTATTGGACCCGTGCCCCTCCTGGCTGGTTTTGGCCAGCAGAGAGGTGGCACGCGGCTGGATCCAGGTGGTGATCAACGCTTCTTTTAGAGAGGGATCCGTACCGCAGCCTTTAAAGGTTGCGGTGGTGAGACCCCTCCTTAAGAAGCCTTCCCTGGATCCGGCGGATTTGAAGAACTTTCGTCCGGCCTCCAACTTACATTTTATAGGTAAGGTTGTTGAGAAGGTGGTAGCTTTTCAGCTTCTTCGGTTATTGGAGGAAACTGATCATCTAGATTCCTTTCAATCGGGTTTCAGGCGCGGCTACAGTACAGAAACTGCCTTGGTCGCCCTGATGGATGATCTCTGGCGAGCCCGGGATGGGGGTTATTCATCCATCCTGGTGCTACTTGACCTCTCAGCGGCTTTCGATACCATCGACCATGGTATCCTTCTGCATCGTCTCGGCGAATTGGGAGTGGGAGGCACCGTTTTATGGTGGTTCTCCTCTTACCTTGCCGGTAGGATGCAGTCAATGTTAACAGGTTGATTAACAACCTGTTAACAGGAGGACAGAGATCATCTCCTAGGCCCCTAACTTGTGGGGTGCCTCAGGGTTCGGTCCTCTCGCCCATCCTGTTTAACATTTACATGAAACCGTTGGGGGAGATCATCCGTCGACACGGGGTGAGTTTTCAACAGTATGCTGACGACACCCAGCTGTACATTTCCACCCCAACTCAATTCAGGGAGGCAGTGGATGTAATGTGCCGATGCCTGGATGATGTCAGGATCTGGATGGGGAGGAACAGGCTCAAGCTTAACCCCGATAAGACTGAGTGGCTCTGGATATTGCCCCCTAAGGACTATGTCGACTGTCCCTCCTTGGTTCTTGGGGGAGAAAAACTAACTCCCTCGGAACGGGTTCGCAATTTGGTAGTTCTCCTAGATCCACAGCTGAAATAAGACCAACATCTTACAGCTGTGGCTAGGGGAGCCTTTGCACAGGTCCGCCTGGTGCACCAATTGCAACCATACTTGGAGAAGGAGGCTCTACTCACGGTCACTCATGCCCTTGTCACCTCTTGTTTGGACTACTGTAATGCGCTCTACATGGGGCTACCCTTGAAGAGTATCCGGAGACTTCAACTGGTGTAAAGTGCGGCTGCGCGTGCTGTGGTGGGTGTCTCAAAATACACCCACGTAACACCCATACTCCGCCAGCTGCACTGGTTGCCCATTGGTCTCAGGGTGCAATTCAAGGTGTTGATTATCATCTTTAAAGCCCTACATAGCTTAGGTCCAGGTTACCTCCGGGACCGCATCCTACCTCATACTTCCCTTCGACCGGTCAGGTCCCACAGAGTGGGTCTCCTCCAGGTCCCGTCAACCAAACAATGCCGGCTGGCGGGGCCTAAGGGGAGGGTCTTCTCTGTGGGGGGCCCCACTCTCTGGAACCAACTACCCCCAGAGACCCGAATTATCCCCACCTTGCTGGCCTTCCGAAAAGCCTTCAAGACATGGCTTTTCCTGCAGGCGAGGTGACTGAGACAATTTTACATCCTAGGTCTCCCGCATGTATATAGGGTTTTATATGTTTTTTTAGAATTCTTTTTAATACTGTTTTTAAATTTTATATTGTTTAGTTGTTCTCTAAATGTTGTACGCCGCCCTGAGTCCTCAGGGAGTAGGGCGGCATATAAGAACACTAAATAAATAAATAAATAAATAAATTATCACTCAAAAGAAATAGTTATCAGACTATAATCAGAATATACAAATACAAGTAAAAATTTGGCATATGCCATTAAGATGTATAGTACATATAACCTACATCCATATCAAAGTGGCTAAATTAAAATTTAAAAATTGAACACAAGCTACACAATTCACTGAAGCCTTAAAGAACCCAAAAGATACCATGGCAGAAACATCACAAAACGTTGCTACCTATTCTTCACTATATTCTATACCAGTGGTTCTTAACCTGGGCAATATCGCCCCCCAGGGGGCGATTTCATTTTTCAGGGGGGCAATGGAACGAAAAGGGGCGACGCAGGGGCGAAGGAATGAAAAGGGAGCGATATGGGGGTGATGGAGCAAGAAGCTTTGGGGTCATTTTTTCGTACAATGAATCGCTGTATATCTGTCATAGCCTGTTTCACAGCGAGATATATAGGTGCAATTGGCCCATTAAGGCCTTTCATGTAAACATCTATTTTCCCTTTGATTTCCAGTTATTGTAAGAGCAGGAGTCCAAGGAGTGAAGCAAATCATAATGAAACTATTCAGCTGCTTTTCTCAAAAATGCTGGGATCACATTGTTTCATGAAGTACCGTATTTTTCGGACTATAAGAAGCACCGGACTATAAGACGCACCTAGATTTAGAGGAGGAAAACAAGAAAAAAATAGGTTTTGGCCTCTGCGCTTCCTGTTTTCGCCCTCCCCAGCCCCCAGAAGCACTTTGCAGGCCAAAAACAGGCCCATTTTTTGTGAAAATGGGATGTGTGGAGCACTGCAGAGTGCTTCTGGGGGCAGGGGAGGGTAAAAATGGGATGTGCGGAGGGTTCAGGAGGCCAAAAATGGGACATGCGGAGCACTGCAGAGTGCTTCTGGGGGCTGGGGAGGGCAAAAATGTGACGTGCGGAGGGTTCAGGACGCCAAAAACAAGCCTATATTCAGTCTATAAGACGCACCAAAATTTTCACCCACTTTTTTGGGGGGGGAGTGCATCTTATACTCCGAAAAATATGGTAGCTTTAAGTGCTTGAGGATCTGCACTGCCTGTTAAAACTTTTAAAAACTTTGTGTCAGAATTTTCAACCCGTAGTTCTTTGGATGTAACATGATGGTTGGTGCGTGTTTCATGAACAAGGAATAGAAATGCTGTTCTTCTCTTTTCAGCAACAGATAAAGATGACAGTTCCGAAGACATTTCTGTGCCAAGTAGTCCTCACACCGAAGCTATTCAGCATAGTTCCGTCAGCACTTCTAATGGAGTAAGCTCCACCTCCAAGGCAGAAGCAGTGGCTACGTCAGTTCTCAGCCAGATGCCTGACCAGAGTACAGAGCCAGTGCTGTCACAGATTGTCATGGCTCCTCCGTCCCAATCACAGCCTTCAGGAAGTTGATCAAAAACTTAACTTTGTTTTTAGATATTCCTTAGCAGCTTCAAAGGGAAACCAAGGAAATAGCCTTCATCTAGGAAACATCTGTAGCTTAATAATTACTCATCTGTAAAATACAAACTTGAATTTGGCTTTGGAAGTTGGCAAACAGGAATTGCACAGCCGGTTTTAGTCTCTTTGTAGTCACTTTGGTTCCTAACTAGGATGGCTTGTTATTTTCAGTGCTTGTCATGTAAAAGTGTTGGTACAGTTGAAATGTACTCCTCTTTCATTTGATGGTATTCCAAAAATAATAAGACCAGTCACTAAATACTCATCCAAAAACTGTGATCATAATCTTATGATATTTTATACCAAAGTTCTGCATAGATTCCTTTGTAAAGTCGACACGATCATAAAGCACTAGGCAAGGGGGGAAAAGACCGGAACGGTAAATTTGCTTTTAGTCTTTTTGCCTTTGTATTGTTTTGCACATTATGAGAAGAAAACATTGGGAGAATATGTTTGATTATATTGTGTAGCATTATTATTTTTTTGGCTTTTTAACTTTGGATGTTTTTTAAAAGAATTTTATTCGACAGGGCCAGTACAGTATATGATATACAGTACTTTTATGCACATACATAATCTTGATCAGGGTCATTTTAGCTAGATTTTCTTTTTAATTGATACCAGTTTAGCTAACACTTCCATTTTAAAATCAGGACTTTCATTTCTGACATGGAAATAAATTCTGCAGCTGTCCATTTACAAAAATCAAAAAAGACAATGGACAGATGTTAACAGGGTTGAAAAATGGAACTGTTTTTCAAAATCAACGTAACTTGATATTTTGTGGTTCTTGACTCTTAAAGTAAGAAGCTTTTGTGCGTTTTAATATGGTATGAGTGCCAGAAAAGCTTAAGTTCCCTCATCAAACAACTCAAGATTTCTTTCTTTCTTTCTTTTTTGGTTATTGTCTTGTAGTTGCAAGGTAACTTGACTTTATTCTTGTGTAAGCACTGTCATGTTTTAATAGAGAAGTTTTGATACCTGGATGCGGGGAAGTTAATGATTTACCATACCTTGGAAATAATTACAGTATGTGTGTGCGCCTGTGTGTGTGTGCAGTATGCATTTGTGAGTGTGCATATGAGTGAAAAAGAGAATGATTCAGTACTTTATGCCGGCAATCTGTGCTTGAATGTTTAAAGATGCCTTCAGTGTGATGCTGGCTTGAATAGGTGTTTGCAATTTTGAATTGTAATTTACTGTGTGAACTTGGATAATTAACATTCCATGATGTAGTTTCTGATGAGATGATGTAGGTACAGTTCATCTCATTATCCAATCATCTGTAGGATGCGGAGTTTTTTTTTTAATGTGCCATTATCTATTTTAATCCTGAATTTACATTAAAAACAACAGCAGAATACCATTGTATTAAATTGTAAAATTTCAAAATATAGGTCTGTGCATTCACATCAGTAAAACTTTGTAGAACAATGAAGTAAATTACACAATGCAATACCTGGCAGTAAAAAAAAAAAAACCAGGAGAAACCCATTATGTATATAACAAGCATTTATTGCATTTATTGTGGGTTGTGTGACTTGTTTCTTCTATGCTTTGTTTTAACCTGGGGTGCCATCAAGCTATGACGTCACAATTTTAAATGGTGGCAATGACAGAAAACAACTTTATGGTGTACAACCAAAACTTGAACAGAAACTGGATGCAGTCATTAAATTATGTATATATCATTTCAATGCTTTTAAGTCTGAAAATAAGAATTTAAATATTTTGTGTATTAAAAAAAACTACAAGGAACAGGTTTTTGCATAGTTTGCAAAGAAGTACTCTTAATTGCCTTTGCTTTATCAGGTTGTTTTAAAAGAACTGTAATACTGAAAGCAAGGTTACAGAATTTAAAACCCAGAACAAAAATGAGAGTCTCCATCAGCAAATACAAATCCTGAAAGAAACCTCCACAGAAGATTGCCTTGATTTAATTCTAGCCATGCCGAGGTGGGGATGTGCCCCCAGTTGAAAGCAATGCATCGTTGATAGATGGCATTTATGTTCTTGTGAACACCTGATGTACGCACCTGCTTTGTGCTCCCTCCAATTTAGGCACAATGTAAAAAGCAAGGGATCTGGACTCATATCCCTATCTGAATTGGAGTGATTACTCTCTCATTGTGAATTCCATGAACTAGGTAAGAATAATTTGGTTGTGTTTGCTCTGCTAAATATGATGGGCCGTGCTGTACTCTACTATCTTCATTTCTGTTCTGAAGCAGCTCACTGAATTAAATGGTGATGCCTCAGCAACAATGCCTGGAGCAATATAAGCCAATCTTATTTTAAAACCTTATTTAATGTAACACGGTGTTTTTGGTAACAAAAGTGTTGCTGTTGTAAATCTACGTGTGAGGAGATAATGTAAAATGATTTTAACGGAGGGGTTAGTGAAAATCCTATCTATGTTCAACAAAACAGTTGTACAACCATAGATTCCGTTTTAAACTGTATGTCACTACTTCTGTACTTCGCATTTGCGTTCCTTGAATTTGACATGTTTCACAAACTGTACTGTTTTCTTCACTGTGCAGTTTGCATGAGTAAATCATCAAGAGAATAAAATTTATCTTTAAATTGTATCTTCTGCCTTGCATTTATGATATGAGATTTCCTTATGAAGTCCTGATATTTCTCTACAACAAAGCATAGAGCCAGAGATTCATTTCCTGCATAGTTTTGACTGAAGCATCCTGCTGTTAACATACTAAGATATCATTCAAATTCTGAGTGGGCGTGTCTATGAGATTGTGCTATTAGGATATTGGTACTGAAAACAGCAGCTCTGAAATTGCAACTGTTCCCATGATTCAGAACCTGGAGAAAGGTTTATGGAAGTGACCATACTAATTTTTAAACAGCTGCAATTCCATTCAGACTAAAAGAATTATAGGGATATAAACTTTTGCATATTAGATATCCTCTTCCAAATAATGTTGTGCTAAGTAGGAAGAGATATACATAGATACAAAGAGATTAATTTTATTTTTGTAATTGGAAATTAAAAACCTTGAAATGCAGAGAGTACCATAATATCTACCATTGATACACATTTAAGCTCTTGCAAATAATACATTCTCTTTAAGCATAGAAAGGATTCTAATGTTATACACAACATTAAAAAAATACTGAATAAATTTGCATTTATTCAGATTTTAACATAAATTGAAGTTTAATTAATAACATTCTGTTTGCATGGAATTTGAAGATACCACAAATTTAACTCTGTAAATTAAAGCGGATAATAAAGCCTGTCCCTAAAACTATAACCATACAGATAGGCCTCAACTTACAATTTTTTTTTTTGTTTAACAGTGGTTCAAAATTACAACAGCCTTGGAAAAAGTGATTTACAACCTGTCTTAAAAGTTATGACCCATCACAGTATCCCCATTGTTATATGATCGCAATTTGGTTGCTTGGCAAATGGTTCACATTTACGAAGGTTGCAGCATATTGTGGTCACATTGTGATTTGCAACTTTCTCAGCTGGCTTCCAACAAGCAAAGTCAATTGGGGAAGTTGGATTCATTTATCGACCATGAGTTTTGCTTAACAACCGCAGTAAAAAATAGTCATAAGATTGGGCCTGGTCATGTGACCTGCTTAATGACTGGATCAATGCGCAACCAAAATTCTGGTTCTAATTGTCATAAGTTGACTACCTGTATTAGCATAAAAATCCTAAATCCTTCTATTGGATGACTCATTTTTGAACACTAAATATATTATCAAGGTACCTGAAGGAAATATACTTTTCGGAGTATAAGACGCACTCCCCCCCCAAAGTGGGTGAAAATTGCGGTGTGTCTTATACACCGAATTTTGCTGAAGCCCCACCCATCTGCCGGCCCCCACCCTTCAGCTGTTTTTGGACTCCAAGTGTCACGTTTTTGGCCTCCGCTGCCCATCGCCGCCTCCATGTGTCATGTTTTTGCCCTCCACGTGTCGCATTTTCGGCCTCCGGATGTCCCATTTTTGGCCTCGGTGTGTCGCATTTTTGGCCAGTTTCAGGTGGTGGGTGACGCACTAAGGCCAAAAATGGGGCATGCAGAGGCCGAAAACGACGTGCGGAGGCCAAAAACTATGCGCGGAGGCAGCAATGGGCAGCAATGGGCTGTGGCGATCCCTGTAGCCTGGAACGGGTCTAAAACGGGGCGTGCGGAGGCCAAAAATGTGACGCGCAGAGGCCAAAAGCGTGATGTGCAAAGGCGGCGGTGAGCTCTGGTGATCCCCGCAGCCTGGAACAGCTGATTGGCAGTATTCCGGGAGGCCGATCCAACCACCAATCAGCTGTTTGTGCTAAATCAGACTGTGATAACATGCTGAAGCTGACCAGGCTGTTTGCTGTTTGCTGCAAGGATGCTAGCCAGATGAATACCGATGGATGCTGGTACCGGTAGGCAGAGGCAGAATTTTTTTCCCTTGTTTTCCTCCCCAAAAACTAATGTGCGTCTTATACGCCGGAGCATCTTATACTCCGAAAAATACAGTAGTTCTTTAAAGTTCTCAAAACTGAAGCATGTACAGGTAGTCCTTGACTCACAACAGTTCGTTTAGTTACCATTCGAAGAGCCATGGTGGCACAATGGAATGCAGTATTGCAGCCTACTGCTGACTGCCAGGGGTTCGATCCTGACCAGCTCAAGGCTGACTCAACCTTCCAAAATCGGTAAAATGAGGACCCAAATTATTGGGGGCAATATGGTGACTCTTTAAACCACTCAGAGAGGACTGTAAAGCACTATGAAGTGGTATATAAGTCTTAAGTGATATTGCTATTGCTACAACGGCACTGAAAAAAGTGACATGATGGTTTTTCACACTTCAGACACTTGCAGCATCTCCCTGGTCACATGATTAAAATTCAGACGCTTGGCAACCAACTTGTATTTATGACAGTTGCAATATCCCGAGGTCATGTGATCACCTTTTGCAACCTTCTGACAAACCAAGTCAATGGGAAAAGCCAGATTCACTTAACAATCACGAAGGTTGTTCTAACTTAACAACTGCAGTTATTGATTTAACATCTGTGACAAAAAAGATCATAAAATGAAGCAAAATTCACATAACAAATGTCTTGCTTAGCAACATCAAATTTTAACTCAATTGTGGTCGTAAGCGAAGGACTACCTGTATTTTGCATGATGCATAGACTGGGATTAGTGTAAAAGACCATTGCCCTTGGGATGTAGAATATTGGAAGGCAATTCAGTTATGCCACAAGTACAATATTTTGCCCATCATTTTACATTTTAAGGTTTTGCTTTTTTTACGGATACTTTGAAGAAAATACGTAAACAAATATGAAAAAGAACAAAAATATTAGATATAAAAATGGTTTCCAGTTTGAGCTGAAATCTCTATCAATATCAAAGTTTCAATACATATCAATTTCAAATCAAAGCACATAGCTTCAACTTGGTTGTCCATTTGTCCACTGAAAGGATCAGGTAACTGTTCCAGTAAGAAGCATATAGTATCCTTGTAGCAGTTATATACAATACAAAATATTGTACAATAAAATAGATTCATTAATAGGGATCCAATAGCAGAAATTATTTCAGTGGAAGAAAATGTTAAATTTCTTCAAATATTCTTAGAAAAAATTGCTATAAAATGTTTTATCATTGGTATAATGTGATTTCTAAACTTGACAATTCATTTTCAATGACCAGCATGGATCATTCTTTCATATTTGGTGGCAAAACTAATAGAATTCTGGAAAACGATTCATTCTAGTATGAAAAAAGTCTTAAAAGCTGCATTTGATTTCAACCTATATTTTGTATTAAACTTCATGAAACTATATATCACCTGAATTAGGTTTGTATATAACTGCTACAAGGATACTATATCTATTTTATTGTACAATATTTTATCTGTTCGGATCATGAGTCATAGTTCACCTATAAATATGGCCCAACGTATCTTCTGAGTTGCCTATTTTTAAGATTTTCAAATTCAATCTAATATCTCGTTGCTTATTTCTGCAATTCTTTTAATACTGTGCTATGTATTTGAAAATACTGAATACTTATCTTTGTCTTATTAATAATTAAATCTAGCAATCAGAGCAAATTGATAATTCCCTACCGAACAAATTTTGAGAGCATAAAGGGGTTTTTTTTGGCTGAGCCATGTCTGTATAGTTTTGTACTACATGTGGCTCCATTCCAGTCCTGCCCTGTTCTGTTAATTAAACACTTCACCTAAGCATTTCCTTCAAAAATTGAATTGTTGGATAGGGCTAAGGGATGAGGCACACAGAAGTAACTTAAAACAACAACTCTTTATTCAGCAACTATTTACAATCCAGCAAAGGTTCTGTCTGACAGCTAGCCCTTTTATAGGGAGCTGTCAGACAGTTCAACCAATCAGCATTCAGTATGCTTCCCGCCTAAATGGAGGACCTGACTGAAGCCTATGTGCTTCAGTCCTAGTATCTAACATGAATTGTTTCCAAATAACCCTTCTTCAACTACAGAAAGAGATATATTTCCATTTCTTTCCCTTTATTGTTAATCATCTAGCATACAACTTTTTTAAATGTCTTAATTTTAGAGTGACAACCAAAATGCCTGAAAAATGAATGAACGAAGTATTCACTGTATCAGACTTCCTATTTAAGAAACATTACATAAACTAGACATAAAAGGTGCTTTTGTGTTTTAAAAAGAGATGGTTTTCAAGTATTCATTTGTAATATTGGACAATTTAGCTAAATGAGAGGAACCACAGAGTTTCCCATTATAGATAAGCAATCTTGTGTGTTAATATGAGAAAACTGTTACATTTCTCATTTAACAATAGATGTGATGGTAGTCTCTTGAGAAAATGTTAGTTAAATGACTCTGAAAACTTAAATATTTTGTATGGTTTGTTAGTCTTCAATTTTCCCCTGAGAAAGTCAGATGATTGCTTTGGTTTCTACTCAATAATACGAATTGTAATTGCAGTATGTTTAAAATAAGAACAAATTGTATTATTTAATTCTAGTTAAATCAGTGAAATGTAATGTTGCTTTTGTACATTGCCTAATGTCAATTTGAGGCTTTACACAAAATTGGTAGGGGGAAAAAATCAAAGATGATGAAACACAAGATCTAAAAGAAACCAAAGAATATAAAGTATTGCAAATTTTGTAAGCAATAATACCAGCTTTAAAAATAATGTTTCTAATAATAATAAATATTTAAGTGGCCTCAGAAGAAACATTTGATGATTAAATATTAAAGTCGCCCAGAGACCTTTGATAGTAAAATGACAGCATAAATTTAATAAATAAAAATACATTTTAAATAACATTCATTTTTAGCTCTAGTTTCTCATTTACATGAAAGTATGAACTTCAGTCAGTAAACTGAATTAAAATAAAAAAGATCAATATTTGTACCACTTGGAAAAAAAGGATTATCTTATGATATATAGCTAGATTTTAGCAATAATTATTTCCAGTCAAAGTAGTTTATCATTCGAAGTGGCTCAACTATCCTGAGGTTCAGTCTTCTTTTTTTCTTCTTTTTTTCTCTCATTAAAAATAGATATTCACCATGCAAAAACTTTGCTCTTATGAGACAGAACTCTTGGTCATCTAGAAAAAAAATTAATCCCAGAATTCTGATTTCGGGCAATGACTTTAGAATATCAGGAGATGCTACCAACTGCTTTCTTTATCTGTCCTATACTTTGAATCCTATGTTTGCTACCCAGAGTCACAGGGGCAGATGGGTAGCTGTGTAAATCAATAAAATAAATTAAAACTGTACAGACAGCACCTTTTACCAGCCTAATTCCTGAGACCAGATAGGGTTCAGTAGATGGGGCAGCACCATTTATACTGGCGTGCTTTTCTGCCAGTTCAAGGGCTAAAGGAATGTGTGTTGATAAGTCCTAAATTTGAGCTAATGACTAAACTACATGACACATTCCATAAATCTCCCCAAGATCCTTGGTATAACATACTGTAAATACCTTGAGGATCTTTCACAATATCAACAATATTGTGTTAATACTGTTGATATATAGGAGAACCATTTCACTGCGAGTCTAGTTTTAGACTGATACTAATATTGCTGCAAATTACAGCAGCATAGATATAATATCACTGCTTAAATAAGAACGGAAATTACCTGGGAAGGGATCAAATAGCAGAGTCTTAAACTCATTGTGTTAATGGATATTATTAAGCATGGAAGAAACTATAAATTTTTATGATTATTGTCTTGGTGCTCTACACTAGTGATGGTAAACCTATGACACACGTGTCATTTTTGGCGACACACCTAGAGGGCTCACAGTATTTGCAACATGTTCTGCCCTTTAAAATTGGCATAGTATGTATAGATTGCTTGGATGGCCCTGTAAAAAGTTAGATTTCTGCCCCCAATAAGTTTGCAAATTAAAAACTAAGAATTTAAATCTTCAAGTCAAGTTCATGTCCTGATGACTTCATGGTCGCATTCATGTAGGTTTCTTCACAACAATATAGAAAGGCTAGTGTCTTCTTCCAAAACTTTTTTGGAAGTTTGGTGACACACCTAGAAGCCACACAGTCCCTGGAGACCCTCTGGAAGTTGCATGAGTGGTCGCTGGAGCTTCTGGAAATCAAGCAAGAATGTTCTTGCATGCTTTCGGAATTTCCAGAGGCTGCACGAGAGCAGGACCCTTTTGCACAACATCTAGAGGGTGCATAAGAGCACACCACTTTCCCATGCAGCCTCTGCAGCCTCCAAAAAAGCACCAGAACCTCCAGAGGCCACACAAAAAAAGTGGTGTGCTCTCACGCGGCCTCTGTCCCCCCTGCAAGTCATGCAAGAGGGCCCGCTCTTGTGTGCTTTATGGAGCCTCCAAACCATGGGGTGCAATTTCCCACCCGTTTGGAGGCTGCAAAGGCCATGCAAGAGCATTCTCTGAAGTTTCCAGGCCTCTGGTGGCCCAGAGCTGCCTTGGATAGACATTATTTTTCTGAGATACAGAGACAAATCGAAAAATATTTACAAAAATTTACAAGTATTAAATTTATATGCCACCTATCTAACTATCTAAATGTATATTTTATATACAGCCCAAGCGGCTCAGGCAAGCCAAAAGGTTGGACACCCATGATCTATAGCAGTGTTGGCGAACCTTTTCTGCACCGAGTGCCGAAACGGGAGTGCACGTGCACACACATGTGCCGGAAATCGGAAGAGCAGCTGCCCCGTGCGCATGCACGTGCCGGGAAGATGATATTTTGGTTTCCAGCACATGCATGGAAACACACACACTGGCCAGCTGGTCTTCGTGCACGCATGCGCACCAGAAACCTGAAGAGCAGCCCCCCAGTGCACATGCATGTGCCGGAAACCGGAAGAGCAGCCGCCCGGCACACGCATGCGCACCGGGCGGCTGCTCTTCAGGTTTATGGTGCTCCCACCCGCATGAAGACCAAGTGGCTGGCATGCCAGAACCCAGAAGAGCAACGGGCAACAGCTCGCATGCCCGGAGAGATAGCTCTGTGTGCCACTTCTGGCACGCGTGCTATAGGTTCGCCATTACAGATCTATAGTGACTCTTTATCATAAATTGCTTCTCTTTTGTCTGTGCATGTGTGCGTGAAAGACAGCAAATCAAGTTAGGCATTTTCTGAATTTTTGACACACTGAGTCCAAAAGGTTCACCATCGCTGCTCTACACACTGGTATCTTTTTGAATGGCGTCAGGGAGGGGTTTTCCCTTCCACCTGTCACTTTCTTAGCTTCTGATAGGGTGTCATATAAAATGGTAAGAAATGGTTCCTGTGCCTATTAAAGATCATAATTTTTTCCCCTCCCAGAAAGGTTACAAACCATAAAGCGGTCTTCCAAGATATTTGACATTGTATTTGATGCTGTATAATCTATCCTCTGAGAGAGTACCTTTTGAAGAAAATACAGTGAGATTGTGTGTAAGAGCTTGTGAATTTGCTAGTTAAAACCTTCCCTAAATAGCTCTCGTTTAGAGCGAGAGATCAATACTGCCAGCCAGACTCACAGCCAAGGTATTTGAACAGAAGCCAGTTTAATAGGAGCAAAATGGGACTAAATTCGTTTTCAATTTTTAAATATTTTGTGTCAGCAGAGTTCCTGAAAGTTCTTTGGGCTTGTCTGCAAAATTTTTTACCACAAATTGAAGCCTAATTTTATCCCACAAAACACAGGGCTGCCTGTGCTTTTTTATTTATCTAAGTAATCTCTTTAAAGATTATAGCCTAAGCTTTTATGATTAGACCATTTCATCAACTGTCATCCTAAATTAGTTAGTATGGATTTAGAAAAGAAGGGAAGCGTGCAGTTGGGAAACTTGGCAAATGAATAATCACAGGTTGGATTTTTTATTATGCCACACACATTATCATGCAAAAGACGGTATTTACATAACTTGCTTTGCTGTGGGCTCAGATATGGAGAGCTTCCAGAAAGAAAAAGATGCTCCTGGAGAAACCAACCCTCAGCACAACTGGCTTTGAAATTGGAGCTTACATCCAGCTCCATAGTCCCCTTTAAAGCTGGTAATAAGTGATGAAAGCAGCTATTATTTCCAGTATGTTTAATAAGACAGGACATTCTTCATGTTTTCATCCAGGTTCAAACATAGGAAACAAAACAGCTGAATAAGTGCTAAAGTACACTCTAAGGCGGCTCTAATTCCTGATATCAGGAGGCTGACAAAATTTATCCCCCGATGAATCCATAGAACATCAGATGAATATTTCAAAAGACAACGAGGAATTTAAAAGTTAGAATTCTCTTAAAATATTAAACTAAGAAAACCTACTTTATGTTTAAATGTTTCATGAGGCAGTAGAAAACTGCATCGAATTAAAGCAGTTGCAGGGATTCAGGATGTCCTTTGAGACCGTAACTTGGTTTAAAGTGACCCTGAGGAAGGGAGCGCAAGCCAGATAAGAAAGCCACAGAAATGTCAGGCGGCCAAGGGATTATTTTATAATACAATAGTAAAGGAATGTAGATCAGAGGTGAAAGTAAGACTATGGGTGTCAGCCTCAAAGTCTGAATTCAGACAATTTCTTATTATTGATAAAGAGGAGGATGGGTTCTGTCTATGCAAACGTAAGTAATTATTCATGATTATTGATGCAACTTTTTAAAATCTCCTATATAATCTTTTGCCTATCTACTGTCAGGGGTCTCAATCAGTTTGACTGAGAACCCAGTGAATACACTTCTAGATAATTTAATTGTTTCCGATCTCCATGCTTTGGTTCATATTATAATGCATTGGGGGGGGGGGTTTCCAAGCAATCTCACATTATATAATTCACCAGGGTCTCCTGAGTTTACTTCACCCATCCTTGAGATTAAACATAGTGACCAAGTATTTAACTGGTCCTTAAGCCTAATCATCTGAGCATACATACAGGCAACCAGATAGCCCCACAAGAGAAAAGATTATTGCGTTTTAAGTCCATACTGTTCGTCATTCCCAGTTGCAGGAAGCAACTAAACACTCTACTTGTTTTGTGACTGCAACCCATTCCTTAAATCGGAAGTGAAATGGTCAGTAAGCGAGAGAGGCAGACAGATACTGGGAAAATCACTGTTTGCTTGCCTTCTCATTTAATAAAGTTCTCTCATATAGCTACTCCAGCTTTACTCTCACTCTGGCATGTTATCAAGTGCACAAAATTTTATCATTATTGTAGATATTGCATGGAAAATTGTTGTTTTTTTTAAATTATTATCATACTCCCAGTCACCAAACATGGTAACCACTAAACTAGGAGTGGCTATATGCAACATTGAACATGTAATATTCTTATAGTAACAGCCAAAACCTCTGCCAAGAAAGTTTGGAAATAAGTGAGCTATCAGTCAGTTCTGCACCATCCAAAAAGAAACTATCATTTGGATCTAAGTTTGGGTCTAAAACCAAATTGTTTAAAGCTTAATTTGTTCCATTGCAGCCTTAAATCAATCCCCATGATTTAAAATGGTACCACTACAAGCCAGATATTCTATTCAGATCTATCTGAAAAGGGGGGAAAAAAACATCTACAGACTTCCAAAAGCCTTTCAACCCTTTCACCTGGGTCATTAAAAATGTCTGCAATATGGAACAAACCAGGACCATAGGGAATTGTGGCCCATTCAACTAAAAACACAGTCACATCTGTCATCTTCTACACTAATAACCATTTTGGAGACATATGTAAGGTTGCTCTGTACCCTATTTATTAAACCCTACAAAATTAATTGTTATAGTTTGGCAACAGCTTCCTTCAGCTGGAGGTGTTGCAGAAAAAATGTTCTTAGAAAGGATCACACGCTCCAATATAAGTCGTTGTCCATTCCACCACCACCCCGGCCAGGCCAGGGTCACCCATGTCCCACTGTGAAATGCCCTAGCTCCATTATAGGAAAATGGTTACAACAGAGGGGTTTTTTTTTGTTTGTTTGTTTTGTTTTTTTAGCAATAGAGGAAGGCATCCAGCCCACATAGCAGGGGCGGGTCCCTAATTTTTTACTACCACTCTGTGGGCGTGGCTTATTTTGTGGGTGTGGCTTGCCAGCCATGTGACTGGGTGGGCGTGACTTGCCGGTCATATATTAGTTATTTCAGAGAGATGTTACTACTATTTTTCCTATTTTATACCTTACATGAAAAGCTTTGCATACAAAGTGTGTGTTACACCATGGCAACACAGCAACCTTTATATGCAGAAAATGCTATAGTTAAAAGACAAGCAAGTCTCATACAGCATTTTTGGTTTCAGTCATGGATTCCTTAGACAAAAATATTGAGGACTGTTAAAAGAACAGTATCTTTTAACACTCCTCAATGTTTTCGTCTAAAGAATAACAGTATAAAACTGCATAAAATTAACAGTATAAAAGGTTAAGCTTTCGGAAAACGCCCACTTTGGGAAGCTTTAGGCAAAAGCGAAGGAAAAGTGTCAAATGCGAGCTTCTTATTATTTTCAAGCGAAGGGATGGGGAAAGACTTAATTGTCAGGTTTCTGGGCATGCGCAGAAGAATTTTTTTAAAAAAAATTAAAACATTTTTTTAATGGCGGCACCCAGGCACCGGCAACCGACCGAACCGGTACTGTGACACCACGAGCAGGCCGCTACCGGTGCTATAGAGTGGACCGCACCGTAGGAACCCACCACTGCCACATAGGTATTTAAAAGTAGAAAACAAGAAGGCCTTATCTCTGGAATGAGTGGAAGGAAGGTATCCCATTGTGGTATGCCATGATAAATCCAAAGTACTATTTTTCTTTAAAGAGTTTTCTTCCTTTGAAAACTGGATATACCCTAATTCACCATGTTCTGAAACGAAGCACCATCTAGTGGCAAGTAAAAATATTCCACAGAAATACATCTTTGTTTGAAATTTCTAGGCGTTTTCCATGATTAGGAATTTCTTAAATTCCTCATAAAGACAGTAAGACATTTTAGTTTTGCTTGTGAACAATCTGGTTAACAAGGTGCTTCCATTCTGAAGGGCCCTGAGCAAGATAATCTTAGTGGATTCCCCAGATCTAGCAACAACATCATGGACCAGATCTGAGTAAATTTCATCTTGCTGTTGTATAAACTCATAAGATTTAAGATGGTAATTTAATCTGCCTCTGCCTAGTTTGGTGAAATCTCCAAATGCCTCTGTATGCAAGATACTGATACCACCAAACCAATGTATCATTGTATATTGGTTATTACGGTTGTTGCCATTATGGCCAAGTTGCCATTGGAGGAAAAGTGGATTTTGCTTCCTTATTGTTGTGCAGATGAAATATTGTATTTGTAATTTTTCCCTGAATAGAATGTTTTTCTTCTTCAAAACAATACATGCTGTCATTTCTGGGGAGAAGCCACTAAAGTTTTGCTCTTGACTTAGACTTGGGAATATGGATGGCACAATTTGTATATGCAATTTATTTATTAACTACATTTCTAACCCACCATAGTCCAGAATGAGAACAAGACATTCTTTTTAAAAAAAATTTAATTAAAAAGTTTTTTATTTATGATACAATTAAAAACAAAACGTACAAACAACAAGACAAAAACAAAGACCAAAATACATAAAATTGAGTACATGACGGATTATCCAGTTTACCAATTTACATTTGGTCATTTCTTTTTATAACATTTTTCTTATCATATAGAATCGAGTTTTAATACAATTTCTAAAGAGAACAAGTGTTTGTACAGTCCCTCTTATTTGTTTATTTATTTATTTATTTATTTATTTATTTATTTATTTATTTATTTATTTATTTATTATTTATTTATTTATTTATTTATTTATTTATTTATTTGTGAGATTTATATACCGCCTCACAGTGCAAGCACTCTCTAAGCGGTTTGCACCAGTAAGCAATGTATATTTATATTGCCCCCAACAATCTGGGTCCTCATTTTACCTACCTCGGAAGGATGGAAGGCTGAGTCAACCTTGAGCCGGTGAGATTTGAACCGCTGACCTGTGGATCACAGTCAGCTAAAGTGACCTGCAGTACTGCTTCTAACCACTGCGCCACCTCGGCTATTATGAACCAATTGTACCAAACTGTAATTAGGATTTCAGGGTGGCTTGCATAGCATACCCTACATTTTTCTCTACAGTAATAACTCTATGAGATTCAACGGTTAATAATTTAGGCACAAAATCACCAAGTGAGTTTCATTCTGGATGTCACAGGTTCTTTTAAGTATACCCAAGTCTATGGGCTCCAAGTCCTATGAGAGCTAACACAACCACACAGGTCCTTAGCTAACACATATACAAGTATTCAGAGGCTAGTACTCAATGCTGCCTCCTCCTCCTCCTCCTCCTCCTCCTCCTCCTCCTCCTCCTCCTCCTACTACTACTACTACTACTACTACTACTACTACTACTACTACTAATCCTTGTGAGCCCTACTGCTGGAGAACAGTATTTACAGTATTTTTGTTTTCTATCTGTGTTAGGTTACTTTACTTCCACAGACAAACATACATCTTCTTCCCCAACACTAATACTCTCAGCTGCCTCTCTGCTCAGCTTTTATAGCCAGTAGTGGCTAAGGAGAGGTCTTAAAGGGACAGGACAACAGCAGCATGGGTGCTAGCCATTTTGTAGGCAGCCTGTCCTCTCACGCTGGAGAATGGACTTAGATGAAGTTTTTGTGGTTCTGCACCAATATCTACACCATTTGTAATAACACGTTGGAATTGGCTATGTCCATGAGTGTCCAAAATGCTATAGCCAGCAGAACATTATGACTAAAGTTCCACACATTTCTAATGTGCACTTAGATCATACCCTGCAGATATCACTCAGAGAATTCAGGGGGAAAAATGAATATAATATTAACATATAACTTTTTTTTCCATTCACAAATGTTCTCATTATTTTGAAGTCCAAATGAATATATTTACGGTAGCTCTCTTCCCCTCGTAAATTATATGCTGATTTAATTCAGTGTTTTGAGTTTTAATAGTTAATATCTAATAAGTCAATATTGTATTTAAAATTCATGTTTCAAAAATCTATTATATATGGCCACAAGGTTCTCATATTGCACTAAGCCATGGTTTTATTGAATAAACAATTATCAAGTCCTAGAACCATTGTTTACATACCACACTGGGTAGGTTTACCCAACACAAAGAAGCAAAGCAAAGATACTATTTCTTAATGTACTGGGTATTCATTGTGTATTTTCTTTGATGATCATCTCATCAAACGAACCATTTTAGGTAGTTTAGGCCTGGCTGCTTTGTATTTCTTACAGTTCATGGTGTTCTCAGTAACCATAATTTGGAGGTGTTAAATGTTGCTTAATTTTGTCATTGCTTTCCTCCCTAGTGGTCAACAGATTTTAGAAAGATATCTTTAAAGCTAGTCTGAAATAAGAAGGTAAAAAAGGAGTCTCTGTGGATTTTATTCTGCTAATCGTTGCCGACTATAGGGGATGGTGCTCCTCTCCATTTCAAGGCCATTGAGCCAGCGCTGTCTGAAGACATTTCTGCGGTCATGTGGCCAACATGACGTCACAGAGCGCTGTTACCTTCCCACCAAAGTGATACCTATTTATCTACTCGCATTTGCATTTTTTCGAACTGCTAGGTTGGCAGGAGCACTAATATATTACTGATAATATTCAGGACTAAATACTTCCTAGCTCAGATCCTGTGGGTAGATTCATTTTTCCTACTTAGTCGTCCAATAGTTTAATTTTAAAATGGGACGTGGATGCACTATCTCTACTGCCAAAAAGCAGTATTACAGTGTTGTGCCAGTCATTGTATACAAGCACTGGTAGACTACTGTATGATACTATGCTGCTCAGTGAACAGGCTAGATAACTCACCATCTTACTGCTTTTTAAATTATCAATGGACAAGTTCCTGCTGAAATAAATAAATACAAAGCACAAAAAAGTGGAATATGGATATCAACAGAAGAGAGTGGGGGTGTCTCATCAGGCAGTAACCTTTGGCAGGAGAGTTCATTAGAATATCTACCAATGTGTTAAGACTGTGCAGGTTTTTACAGGAATATCTACTGGTTTTTTTTTACTACAACATGGTCTTCAGGAATAATGAAGAGGCATTAAGTCATACTGGAGTTTCTCCTGGTTCAATGTGTCTTGCAAAAGTAGCTTCTCGAGTTCCCTCAAGCATCCCCAAACCCCCAAATCTTTAACCTTAGACTGTCTACCGTTGACCTCACCCCATTCCTAAGAGGTCTGTAAGGGGCATGCATAAGCGCACACAAGTATGCCTACTGTCCCTGTCCTAATGTCCCCATGTATTCGTAACCATCTCATGTACTCATAACCATGCTTATACATCTTATGTATTCACAATCATGTTTATACTTTGTCTGTAATCATAGATACGCTTGACAATAGCAATAGCACTTAGACTTATATACCGCTTCATAGTGCTTTACAGCCCTCTCTAAGCGGTTTACAGAGTTCAGCATATTGCCCCCAACAATCTGGGTCCTCATTTTACCCACCTCGGAAGGATGGAAGGCTGAGTCAACCTTGAGCCGGTGAGATTTGAACAGCTGAACTGCTGAACTAGCAGTAGCCTGCAGTGCTGCATTTAACTACTGCACCATCTCGGCTAAATAAATAAACAAACAAACAAACAAATAAATAAATAAATAATCTGCTTTTAAAAAAGTCACTTGCTATTCACTTGAAGAACACTTGCAAACATATAACCACATTGGTAGCTGAAAGCCCCAACAGTGTCTTTGTAATAAGTATCTGGTGGGGCTAAGTGACTAACACTATACTACATAAGGACATTGCAGAAAGCCTTGAAAAGTGCAGGTTACTTCTATACACATGGATCTGGTTTTCTTTAGTTTTAAATATTATGAAATCCCTTCTCATATGAATGTAGTAACATAACATTCACTGAAAGCAGAGCATGCTTATCATGATTTATTGGACAGCTGGGGCCTAGTTTAAGAGAAAAAGTAAATAAGAGCAAAAACCTTTTCTAGGACATTTATTGGCTAGTCCTCCCTCCTGTCCACCCATCCCCACCGCACAATTGATTTGTCATTATTTTTCTTTTCTATGCTCTTAGCAGATCATCTTCAAGATATGTGCAATATAACCTTATGCCTTTCCAAAATTGGAATGTGAACCAACAAGATCAGCCTGTTTGTTCAGATGTATCAGGGATTGAAAACATCCATCTCTCTCTCTCTCTCTCTCTCTCTCTCTCTCTCTCTCTCTCCCCTCCCCTCTTTGTCTCCCCATTTCTGCAGAGTACAGATTTAACAATTCCTTGACCTGATACTAAGAGTCATTGCTTTCCCCTATGACCACTCACTTCCCCTGCTTTTCCTGTCATGCTGACATCCCCCTTCTCTAACTTGCCAACGCTCAGTGTATTCATATCTCATTGACATTAATCTTTTCTCCCCTCCTTCTGTGTGCATGCTCTGAAAAATGGATCCCTGTTCTTTCATTTAAAAAAAACTATTGCGTCTGAGAACTTTCAATAATTTGTCTTAATTTAGTTAACGGGGCATTTTGTATGCCAGCTAACACTCTTCCCTGTAAAAAAAAAGGTTAGCATAATCTGTCATCCTATTACAGGAGTGCCCCATTCCAGTGGGCCCACAGAACCTGTCTTGGTACTTTGCAATCCAAACACCCCAAGGTAAAACATCCATAGTACAATAAATTACAGATGTGATAAAAACAGTAAGAAAAACTCCTATATAAAACTAAAAAGGGGGTATCACTTCACCTTACAAAACCTGTTTAAAGTAGCTTAGTTTAAAAAAAAAAGCCAACAACTGGTTGAAATTGAACAGAAGATAGAATCTGAAATTGTATGTACAAATTATGAACGTATAATTGATGAACACATAAGGTATATGTAAACTTTTATTAAAATTTGAAACAGAAAAAGAACAAATGAAAGACTATAATAAAATGGGCTAAGAACTTTTGACACAATATAGTGCTGGAACATTGGGAAAATAACAGTGGTTAAAAGGACTGAAATTTATATTATATCCTAAAAGAACATTTTTATAAAATGATGTACCTTTAAATTTATGTTTGAAATATGGATATCATGAAGGGTCATTTCATCATGCCTAGTGGACTTATAAAAAAGCCAGAAACGTCTGGATTCAAATACATAAAATAATAGGGGAAAAAATTAAAGATCAACATTCAATTGAATCTAGAATTTTTCTTGCTGGGATTAATGGGCACAACCTAGAAAAGAGGTATGGAATATATATTTTTATATATGATTACATTACTTCTGCAAGACTATTATATGTGCAAAAATGGAAAGTCTCTGAAATACCCATAGAAGAGAAATGGTTAGTGAAAATGACAGAACTACCATAACAGAGATGGCAAAATGAACTTGTTTGAGTATAGAAAGATGAGAAACTACAAATATCAGTGATTGAAAATGGATTTTTGCTTAAAAAAAAGAGAGAGAGAAATGAACTTGTGATTTATGAATTTGAAGATTAGAAAAGGTAGCTTATGGAAAGAAGAAAATTATGATGTAACTTTGGAGACAGAGGGCAAAATATAAATGTATTTATAACGTCTGTGAAGATCCGGAATCACTTCTTTATAATATCCCTCCCTCCCTCCCTCTCTCTTCTGTATTTCATTTTCTTTTTTCATTATTTACTATTTTTATTACCTTTATTTTATTTTACTTTGCTAAAAATTTCTTCAATCAAAATGATATACATATAAAAAGAAAAGCCAACAACTTTGTAACAGTGTACCAGAGTTGCCTTGTGGTAAAATGGGCGGCCAATAACTTTAATAAGTAAAAATAAACTTCAGGAATAATTGGATTTCCAGAAGGCTATTGCATCGAACAAGCATAGTCAGAGAGAAACACTGTACCATTCCCCCCCCCACTCCCCAAGCCTGCAAAAATGGGGAACCAATAGTAGTTTCCCTTAGGATTTTCAAATTGGGTGGGTAAAATCCAATTGGAGAATATGGTCTTGTAGCTACCTTTTAAACTCTGTCCCAAAGGTGCTTTTTTAAGAGGCAACCTGCTGTCGCATGAGTAGTGCCATCCCATCAAGAAACAATTACCAAAGCTGTCAGAGCATCCGGATGAATGTACAATTTCCATCTTACTTTGGTTCAACTTTATTTTGTTTCATTCCTATGCAAACTCTTATAGCCTTCAGACATTGGGTAGAGACATCGACAGCTGTCTCTACCCTGTCTTCTGAGGGATTCTTGCCTGCATATGTATACCTGATGGTCATCTGAATTAAATTCACCCATTCCTGTCCATTTTACTTCACTGATTCCTAAGATGTCGATGTTCAGTCTTGTCATTTGACCACGTCCAGCTTGCCTTGATTCATGGATCTTACATTCCAGGTTCCTATGGAGTATAGATCTTTACAGCATCGGACTTTCCTTTCACCACCAGATACATCCACAACTGAGCGTCCTTTTGGCTTTGGCCCAGTCACTTCATTCTTTCTGGCACTACTAGTACTAGCCGTCTGCTCTTCCCCAGTAGCATATTGGACACCTTACGACCTGAGGGGCTCATCTTCCAGCGTCATATCTTTTTACCGTTTGGTACTTTCCATGTTTTCATAGCAAAGATACTGGAATGGGTTGCCATTTCCTTCTCCAGTTGATCACGTTTTGTCAGAGCTCTCTGCTATGACCTGTCCGTCTTGGGTGGCCCTGCACAGCATACATAGCTCATAGCTCATCCCTTCACTACGACAAGGCAGTAATCCATGAAGAGGTGATGATGTATAACACTATCCTAATCCGCGTGCCAACAAAATTCATCCACAAGAAAAACCAATATTATCTCTATCCCATATCCAGGTCTAAACTCTGTCTGAAAAGGGACCAGAGAATCCAGTTATTCCAGGGTATAAGTGAATCTGAAGCTGTATGGAAAAAAATGGCATCTAAAATAGAATTGCTGCTCAACAATTCCATATTGTCCATATATATAACCAAAATACTGTAATGGAATTTGGACTGAATAAATGTGCCACTTTTACCATTAACAGGGGAAATGTAATGAAAACGGAAGGAATCAAATCTAAACATCTGGCTGAGTGTGCAACCAACAACAGCAATACTAATTTAATTTAATTTAATTTAATTTAATTTATTGTTCTTATAGGCCGCCCAATCCCGTAGGACTCAGGGCAGCGTACAACATAGAAAAGAACAATTAAATACAATTAAAACAATTAAAACATTACAAAAGTTAAAAACCAGTCATCCATGGGGGAATTAAGGTCTTGTTCACCCCGCCTGCAGGAAGAGCCATGTCTTCACGGCTTTGCGGAAGGCCAGCAGGGTGGGGATAATCCGGATCTCCGGTGGGAGTTGGTTCCAGAGAGACGGAGCACCCACAGAGAAGACTCTCCCCCTTGGTCCCACCAACTGGCATTGCTTGGTTGATGGGACCTGGAGGAGACCAACTCTGTGGGACCTAAAAATCACCTTCACTCAATTGCAAAAGATAGACTTACTGTCTGACCTAACCCATGAACCATGTAAGCAATCAAGCCAAAGTACAGTTCTTTATTTGTGTGCACCATATAAACAGAATCTTGCCAAACTAAATCTATACTACCCTAACCTAAAGGATATATCCTGGGAGATTCTATGCATGGCTATCCTAAATCACTTCCACAATTCAGTTCTGGACCATGCTGTCTCTTGTCTCATTCCTTTCCTTGAAATATGCTTCCTCCCCCCTGTGAACCTTCTGTATTACGCCAATCACATTTACTTGGAACAACTTACATCCTGTGACAATACTTTTAATATTATTAAACATCTTCCTGTCCTACATCCTTGGGAAGGACTTGATCTGTGGACAAAAACGCTAAATCCAGCCTAAACATGTCTGACTGTGCAAGCAACCCTTAATAATAAAAACAAGGAAAAGCCAGACAATATTTTATTTTAGGGTTATGATGGAGGACACAAGACAAAAAAATTGGCAACAGTGGACCACTGGTGCCCCTATACATGTAGGAATAGGATGTAGGCATTGAAGTTTTATCACAGCCTTTAAACTGTGAGTAAACCGAGCACTGATTATGTACCTAAAACCACAAGTGTATGGGTTTTTTTGTGGGGGTAAATGGTATCATTCACAACCAGGAGAGGGGTAATTGGGCCAACATTTAAGAATGACTTGACCTTATCAGGTTCTAATATGTATTCAAGTTTACCTTCCCAAGTTTTGTTAATTCTCATTTGGTATGTAGGTTGCATTGATCCCCCCTCCACATTTCCAATGTATTCTTCATGTTACAGGTAAAGCAAGGTATTTCAATCTACACCATCAAATGTGCTGATGCAAGGAGTGAACCTTGCATGGGGACCATGTTTTTACATATAAGGAGAACTAAAGGACGCTAAATCAAAACGAAAGTAGGGGGAGGCAGTTTTCTATAGCCAGAGCTTGGAACTCAACCCTCCACTATCTGGAGGAAGTGTAGTTCAGAGAGCAGCGAGGGGCAAAGACCTCCGCTCCCCTCTTTGCATTCTTTCAATGATCAAAACAAAACCGCTAAGGCTGCAATCCCAACCGAGAGGCCTTGACCCCCTTGTCCGTAACGCTCCCGTCTTTCTTAGCTGACAGCGCCTGCCTCTCCGAGGGGTGATGGAGGAAGGTGGTGGCCCACGAATCCCCCGTTGCCATGGGAACCCATTCAGGGAACTGCAAGCCGCGAAGACAGGAGGGGAGGAGAAGCCGGTCATGTGGCGAAGCAAGATGGCTACCAGAGCTTGAAGGCTGCAGCCGGAGTGGGTGGGAGCAGCGCCGTCCGAAAGGAAGCAACGCGCCTTTCGGCGAGGCAACAGCTGTCCGCTGCTCTTGAAGTTTTCTCCCTCCAGGCCTCCCAGGACCTGGCGCAGCCTCTCTCTTCGCCCCGACCTTCCCCGAACGCTTTTCCCCCACGCCCCCCTAGGTCAGCAGGCAAAGGCGATTGCGGCGATAACTTTTATTGCAAGCGGCTGCTTCGGCTCTTTTGTTGCTTTGCTGCGCGCCGCTGATGGGAGCGCCGCAGAGCTCCGGTCCGTCCGCCGCTCCGGCTCAGTAAAACCTCCGAGGCGATCCCGCTCGTAGCGGAGCCGAGACGATGGCTCTCACCTTATTCGGTGAGTAAGCTCTGCCTCTCTCTCTCTCTCTCTCTCTCTCTCTCACACACACACACACACCCTTCTTCCCTCCCTCCCTCCACAGGTAGATAAATAGAAAGGGAGGCAGCCCTGAAGGGAGGATGGAAGCGGCTGGAGGGAGCGCTCGCCCTCTCTTTCTCTTTTGCTGGATTTTCCTGATTCTTTTGGGTTGACCATTAGTAAGATAAAGACTTCCTTCCTTCCTTTTTTCTTTTCCTCACCCATTGTTTCTACTCCAAGCAGAGCCTGTGGGTGTGTACTTGCTTCTTCAATCACTGTCGGGGTTTGGTGGTTGATTGGCATTTGCAGGATGAAGTACTAGAGTTTTCAGGCAATCTCTTTCATACAATCTCTCTCTCTCTCTCTCTCTCTCTCTCTCTCTCTCTCTCTCTCTCTCTCTCTCTCTCTCTCTCTCTCTCTCTCTCTCCCCAAATCTAGCTTGCAAGGCGTCCATTCTCCTTCTCAAAGCAATAGTGAAACACACCAGCTAGCTTAGTTCCTTCTCTGTCCTTTCTGGGAAGTCAGAGAGAAGTTGCCCCTGCAGCAAAAAAGCTGGCTTTTTTTTTAAAAAAAAATGTGTTTCTTCCGGAACGAATGATAATCGATGTGATAAACGGCAAGCGAAGATGCAAATATTTGTATATAATTTATTTAAAAAATTATTTAAAAAGCAAATCTCAAAAACTAATGGTAAAAACACACTGTTTATGTTTGTGTGTGTGCACACACAGAGAGGATGTGTGTTTTGTATCATTTGGTTTTGATTATGTGTGTTTTGAGCAGCACGGAAATGTTCCTATAAATAAAATATTAATTTGGGCAAGTTTTATATATTGGCACATTAATTTATTTAAAGTAATTATTAAGCTTAATGGCACACATTTCTAACTTAGTACAGTAATTAAAAAGCACTTTGTAACAGTAAAGTGAAGCAAAATAATCTTGACACTAACATATCATTTGGGGAAGCAAATTTCATTACATAAATAACTCACAGTATTCTTAATTTAGGATTGCTTTCCACTGATTTATTTTGTGTAATTATAATTTATATTGAATATGTCTTTATATAAAGTTGTAAAAATATTATTTGTTATATTTTAAAAATGGATGTGATCAGTTTGATACCATAGTAATGAAGAATTTAGTAACAGTTGAAGTGTTTTCTTAATCTTTTATCTTCAAACTCTAACTGCTGCAATAGTTTTTATACGTGCTCTTTACAAGAATGTCTAGCCTTTTAATTTCACTGTTTACAGAATGTTTCCAGCAAGCATCTGGGAGATTCCAAATATAACCAGGGAAATATATTTTAAAATTGTTAACATATTTGGAAATAATTTAGCCTTGGGCTAAGATGGTTATATTAAATTTATTTCATCAGACTTGTATTGTGAATTGATTCTTCAGAGTATACATTAATGACCCTGGGTGACTTTTTCTGTGACTGTAGTAGAAGTTTTGTAATAGGTTTATATTGTTACCATAGTAAAGACATTTGTGACACCTTTTTATTGTGGAGTAGTGTCTATTTCATCTACAACTGGCAAGGACTATGTTTTCTGGACAAAGATGCAATTGAAAAGGAGAGGAATAGAGGTGAGTTACAGAAAGAATTGTTTATAGATAGTGATTATTAATAAAACAATGCAGGTGACTTCTTCCAATCAAGTTTGACATATTCATGCAATTTTCTTGGCAACTGTACAGAAGTGATTGTCATTGTTTTCACCCATTATTTTTTTATTTTTTAGTTAACACACAGCCCCAGTATTCCCTGGTAGTTCTTACACTCAAGTATAACAAGGGGTCACCCTGCTTAGCTTCCAGCCAGGTGCTGCCACCTGTTGAGGCAACAAAATAGCATTGTTTTAATAATGGTCACTAAAGCTTTGAATATTCTTCAAAGATGTGCGTTGAAATATATGGGAGAACATTTTGAAGTATTTACATCACATTAATATTGTCCCTGGTTAATTCTCAGTGTGACTTGTGACTATAAAAGCTTAAGTATCGTAAAAGTGGTGGTATATTATGGTGTCATAATGTTATGCATTGTTATCTTTGCTGGAAGAGACTTCATATGATTACTGGAAATTTCATTGGTCTAGTGAAAGACCAATGGCTTCTTTTCTTCTCCATACCAGTTCAGTGGCTTCCTCATAAATCCTGATTGACAATTCTCTCTTGTAAGTGGTGCAGGAAGAAAAGGATTGAGATTCAAGCACTATGCTCAATTCAGTTTTTAAATTACGGTCATAGACCACCATTCACTGTGCTCAATTTTTAAATCTTGGTTAGTTCCCATCTGTTGCACAAATGGAAAGAGCCAGGCAGAAATGAACCAATAGAGTATTTCGACACATACCCAGGATTTTCTTTCCCCTGGCCTGAAAATTATATATACAGTATTTTTATAGGATCCCTGTTATTATTTTAAATAGTAATCTGTTTAATAACTAAGAAAACAAAAGTCAAATACTCCATCTTTTAGAGTCAGACATAAATCTTAATAATCTTCCAGGGCTTTATTATTTCTGGCCTTCATTCTTGAATTTACAGTTGTGTTACTAAAAAATCTGTAAAGTTTACTGCTGTTCTCTGCTGGGTATATATAAAGCTCTGGGGAGCAGTAAATGTATTAAAAGAAGCTATCACTAACAAATTGTCAGGAAAAAAAAATTTCAGGTGGCAAAAAAAGAAATTTAGGCAATAGCAATAGCACTTAGACTTATATACCGCTTCATAGTGCTTTACAGCCCTCTCTAAGCGGTTTACAGAGTTCAGCATATTGCCCCCAACAATTTGGGTCCTCATTTTACCCACCTCGGAAGGACAGAAGGCTGAGTCAATCTTGAGCCGGTGAGATTTGAACAGCTGAACTGCTGAACTGCAGTGCTGTATTTTAACCACTGTGCCACCTCGGCTCTAGATTACCAAATCTATTCAATTGCACTTAGACTTATATATTTATATACTGCCCCATAATGCTTTACAGCACTCTCTGAGCAATTTGCAATGTCAGCATATTGCTCCCAAGAATCTGAATCATCATTTCACTGACCTCGGAAAGATGGAAGGCTGAGTCAACCTTGATCCTAGTCAGAATCAAATTCCAAGCTGTGGAAAGAGTTTGCCTGCAATACTGATTTTAACCCCTGCGCCACCAGAGCTCAATACATTCTTAAAACTATTACATTGTATTTCTGCCATGGAATACGACAGTGTTTCTACTATGGAATATGTTGTTCACAGACACATAAAAGAAAACATGAACAGATGTGGCACAGCAGGTATTGTACATGCAAACCAGAATAACAAAGGATTTTTCATATATATTTTTACCTTCAGTTGGTCTGTTGGAAAGGGTTCAGTGTTCTCAAATTGGAATCCCAGACAGTTTTGAAACTATTGATGAACATTCTGTAGAGTTTGAATTTCTTTTGCAGTGGGGATGAGGAGAAATGGATATACAGTAGCTGGTTGCGTGATGGAGTTCATTTCACTTTTATATTGTTAAATCACATACTTTTTTCCCATCAGCTACCATAACACCTCTAGATATTACCTTTATACCTATCATTATAGAAAATGTTACCCTTAATGAAGTGTTATCAGTTATAAATCAGATGATAGAAAACAAACACTAGATAAGAGTGGTGGTCTTGGTCAGTTAAAAACAGGTCAAAGAATTGCTGGTTCTCTTAAATCCATTTTGGAGGGAAAATTCAGATATAGATTTTAATAATTAAATTTTATCCAAACATAGAAGCAATCCTTAGCTTATGTAATTCAATGATTGATGGTGCTGTAAAAAAAATATGATCAGTCCTTGAAATTCTGACTGTTGCAACACCTCCACAATCAAGTGATTGTGAACAGGTGCTCGGGCGCCAAGCTCATGATTACAACATTGCATTGAGCCATGATTATGTGATTGCCATTTGTGACCTTCCCTGCCGCCTTCCTACAAAGTAAAGTCAATGGGGAAGCTGGCAGGGTAGGTTGCAAGTCACTCCCAACAAGCCGCTCCTGCTGCTTTTTCTCCTGAGGAGCCAGCTACAGAGTAGGAGATCCCAGGATGATGATGATTATCTTAGTTCTTGAAGAGCTGTGAAAGTATTCTTTCCTAGAACTTGATCATTAATAAAAGCAATAATGGCAGGGCTATTGCACTGTGAGCAAAGACTCGTGGTGAAGATAATGGGATGGGAAGATTGATCCCTATTCTAGAATTCTGGAAAGTGTAGTCCCAGTAGGTTCAGAAAGGTTAGATTGCAGGAGGCTATCTTAGCAGGTTTGCTTTGGGATGATTGTGCAATGGGACAGTGGTTATGGACGCTGTTGTTGTGGCCCGCCCGCAGCTTGTGCAGCCTGGGCCTTTGGAACCTTTAGTACCTCTTGGCAGTGCTGAGAAAGGAGGGGCTACTCCTTTCCTGAATGCAAGAGCACACAGGGCTGCCAAGAGGCAGGAAGGTTTACTCAGGAGGAGATCTACTCAGGAGTAAGATTTGGGGCTAATTGGCTCCCCTAGTCTATTTAAGGTAATCAGTTGCAGCTAACAAGCTGCAGAGAACAAGAGAAAAAGAGACCTGTCTGATCATAGCTTGTTCCCTGACTCTTGTTTTGGCATTCTCTGCATTGGCTTGGATTATCAAGGACGAATTTCTAGGAACTTTGCCAACTCTTGGAAACTCCGTAAAATAAACAGACTCAATTGCTCGTCATTGTCTTCGAACTCTTTGAACTGATACCGGCTATTAATGAAGCTTAATTGGTAGCTGGTTGCTTGCTGATAACAGTTTGTTTGTAAATTGGTGTGTGCATCTTGAGTACTACTAAGATGTTTTATTAGTAGCCTTTGTTTCATTAAATCAGTGTGTACAAACTGCTTGTGTGGTTGTGTGCTTCGTGGGGACAGAACAGCTGTATAGAACAGAAAACTGGTATGAACTTCTGCTGTACATCAAGAGAAGGTTATAGTTTAGAAGTAAAGCCAATGTTTCAGTGCTTCTTTTCGGTTGCCAAGTGCTATAATTGACAGGCCCTTGAAACATCCTCACCAAATGCTAACAGGAAGGGCTAAATCTGATACTGGTATCACTTTTCTTGGCAACATAGTCTTGCATTGGAATTGGTTGTTGAATACAGGTAGTTCTCAACTTACGAATGTAATGGAGCCTGCCAATTACATTGGTAACCCGAGGATTCGTTGGAGTGAATCACGTAAAATGAACGTGAAATCTCCTTGCTTTCGCCCACGCATTCGCTAACTGAATGTGCAGGTCATTAAGTGCACATGAGGTATCTCAGGGTGGGGAAGGCCATGGGGAGGGGGCTAGTGATGGAACAGGCCACCTGCTTAAGACCACCCAAGGCTTCCCCCAACCCATTGAGATACCTCGTGCAATTGCTTCCCCCCTGCCCATCCTGCCATGCCGGGTCACTTACCTTGCAAAGATCTAGCGAGCTGTCTCCAGCCTCTTTGCCACACAAGATCATGGCCCCCAGACGCTTCCAGTCTCCACACAAAACGTTTGCAAGCCGACAGGACGCTTTGATGGAACGAAATCACGCTGCCTCAAAGCATCCCCTCAGCTTGCAAACGTTGTGAATGGAGACTTGGAAGCGTCTGGGGGCCGTGATCTCGCGGCCTGAAGGCCTGTAAGATCACAGTGCCCAGAAGCTTCCAGTTTCTGCTCAAAATGTTTGCAAGCTGATAGAACGCTATGAGGCAGCGCGGTTTCTCAAAAAATGCGGCAGAGAGGAGACAGATCTTCACATGGTAAGTGAGTCCAGCACAGCAGGATAGGAGCAGGGAAGCAATTGTGGGGAGTGGGGTGGGCATAGGCAGGGTGAATGATGCAGTGTCTCTGCAGTCATTCGTAAGGGTGAACGAGTGCAGTGGTGCTGCAACATTCGTAATTTCGGGACTATGTCATAAATGCTTGGGGGCTTATCACATAACTTTGAACGGTCACTGTTGTAACTCGAGAATTACTTGTAGATTAGAAGGAGCATGCCAAATTCTGCATCCTTCAAAAAAGCTTTGTTGTTTTGAACTAAAGTTCTCATGTGTGCAGGTAGGCAACTTAATAACTAAATGATAATTCCCAGCATTATTAATGGGCATACTGAAATTATGTTCTAAAGGTTCATATCTAAAGACTCATATCTCTTCATCCATGAATTATAAGCATAGGGTCATCCTTTAATAGAACAGGAAATGTTACATTTTGCATGAAGTTGCCAAGTATTTATTTTTCAAATAGATGTTAGGAATAAGTACCAAAAAACAGTAACGTTGGCACTGTCTAAATTCATTGGTTGAAGTGTTACGCCTATGTTACGTATTCTGTACTTAATCCTATTATTTTTCAAGTATGAAACTTTTTTCATAAGGGTAGTTTTTATTTTTAAAAAAAATAAAAATAATTGTATTGGTGCTTCTTTTAATCAGGATCACAGAACTAGAAATGTTATTAGGACTAAGTTTAAATGTCCATATTCAAAAAAAATTGAAATGATGCTGAAAATGTATACATCTCACCAATTATCTTACCGGGACCGCATTCTGCCTCATACTTCCCTTCGACCGGTTAGGGCCCACAGAGTTGGCCTCCTCCAGGTCCCGTCAGCCAAGCAATGCCGGCTGGCGGGCCCTAGGGGGAGGGCCTTCTCTGTGGCGGGCCCCGCGCTCTGGAACCAACTTCCCCCAGAGACCCGAACCATCCCCACCCTGCTGGCCTTCCGAAAAGCCGTCAAGACATGGCTTTTCCTGCAGGCAGGGGGTAGAGCCTAATCCATCTGAGCTCTCCCCCAGGTATGTCTGGTTGTTGGATGATTTTAATATTGAATTTTTAATTTTTATATTTGGTTTTAAGTAATGTTTATTGTTGGTTGTTCTTGTATTTCTTTCTTGCTGTACGCCGCCCTGAGTCCCTCGGGAGTTGGGCGGCATATAAGAAAACCAAAATAAATAAATAAATAAATAAATATCTCCTTAGAAGAAAAGTGTAAACATTATTTACAGTTATGTTCAGGTAGCAATTATGGGCATTTTCTTTTGGATTTTGTATAAAATATGTAATCTTGACACATATGGAATTTTGTTTACAAGTTGGAGTAAATTTCCCTTGTCCTGTTGGGATGAACTGTTAGCATCTTTAAAAGAAATTTTGGAAAGATGTTCAGAGATCTTCAGTTAAAATTGTGTTAAGAGCTAGGAAGTAGCTGGCCATTTCTAGCCAAACAGCCATAGGCTATCCAGAGGGTATAGTTCAGGGGTCAGCAACCTTAAACACTCGAAGAACCACTTGGACCCATTTCCCACAGAAAAAAAACACACCGGGAGCCACAAAACCTGGGTGGGCGTGGCCAACTTGATGTTACTCACTCCCACCCAGTCACATGACCCCCCTAATCATGCCTACCCAACCACAAAACCATTCTCTATGTCTTTCCCCCTCTCCCTATCTCCCCCCTCTCTCTGTCCCCTCTTTCTGTATCTCTGTGTCTGTCACTCTCCCTATCTTCCCCTCTCTCCCCATGTCTCTCTCCCTCTGTATCTCTCTCCCTCTCTTCCCCTCTCTCACTCCCTCTCTATGTATCACTCTGTATGTCTCTCTCTATGTCTCTCTCACCCCTTCTCTGTGTATCACTCTGTGTGTGTGTGTGTCTATGTCTCGCTCTCTTTCTACCCCCCCCTCTCTGTGTGTCTCCCCCCTCCCTTCGGGCGACCTCCCCCCTCCTCTCGTGACCCCCTGGCTGGCTGTGGCTGAGCCGGAAAGCGTGGGCATGTGCAGGGAGACTCTCCTCAAGCGAGCATCAAAGCACAGCAAAGACTTTGGTGGGCGGCCACACGCTTAAGGAGGGTCTTAACAGGACATGCCTTGCTGCGTCATCCCCCACCCCAGCAGCTCTTCAGCCAAGTGCAGAGGGTGCAAACTCCAGCCTGAAGCAGCAGGAAGTGAAGGCTGCCTTACGTGCAGCGAAGGCAGGGCCACTTCCCTCCTGCACTATCCAGCGACCCTCCTCCTCCCCCTCTCGTGACGCCCTGGCCGGCTGTGGCTGAGCCAGGAGCGTGTGCACGCGCGGGGACACCCTCCTTAAGCGAGCCGCTGCCCGCCCTGCACATGCCTTTCCTGAGCTTAGGAGCGAAGTGGCCCTGTACCTGCCTTCCTGCCACATTTGCGCGTAAGGCAGCCTTTGCTTTCTGCCGCTTCAGGCTGGAGTCCAAAAAAGAAATAAGAGGGGTGAGGGGTGGGGCCAACCGGTTAAGGGGCATGGAGCCCCGGCAGAAGGCCCAAAGAGCCGCATGCGGCTCCAGAGCCGCAGGTTGCTGACCCCTGGTATAATTTATAATTTAATGTAATAATTATTATGTACTGTGAGCATATTGAAGTCAATCAAGAGCTCTATCTTCTACTGTAAACATCTTAGCACTTGAACTGTCTGTGTAACCTTGAGAACTGAATTTGCTCTTCACTTGATGCAGTGAAATGTTTATCTAATTTGAAAAACCTAATGAAGCAAATAAAGAGAGTAACCCTGAACGGCTTTCTTTTGCTAGTGGTGCATTTTCTTGACCAAAATTGAAAGGAAAGTCTTCCTGGTATTGGATACCAAGATCATCCCCACCCACAAACTGTTTCCTTCGTGGTGTAGAGTAGAAATGGGGTCATCATTGTCCTGCTTTCCACTTCTATTCTGTTGCTATTGTATACATAAAAGGGTTAAAGCAGAAATATCAGAAGACCTCTCTCTTTTGTACTGCTTCATGCTAATTACTCACAGTATTATTTCCAGTGGCTCTGGAAAGTGTGGCACTTTTTGAGATATATACATAATATAGACTATTGGTGCATCTTTTTATATCAGTTATAAGAGATAAGAGGCCTGTTATTCAGGTCTCTTTCCCTTCTCTTGCATGCTTTTTATCTTTTTTCCCCTGTTAACTGTTGTGAAGTTTGCTGTTGTTTAATAAACATCAAGGGGTGTTGCATTTTTGCTACCTGAACTAAGTAGTATGTGTAAAGTAGAAAATTCAGACGTACAGAACACAGCACTGAGGAAAAGGAACCACGTTCATTGCAGTGTTGGATGCCTGAGGGAACCATGGCAAAGCAAATATTCTACAAGGCAGAAAATCCAAGGGATGTGGTGACTGGACAGTTTGAGAAAGCTACTCAGGTTTTTGTCCCTATTGCTGGGGATGTTAAGTCAAAATGCTCTTTCGGTAGGGGCAACAGAGCTGGGAAAGTCCATTGTGAAGGAGACAGAATATCAATGCCATCAACTGATGGAGGATGGAAGATTGGAGCGTCTCTATATTGCAGTTGCCTTGTAAAAGGTTGCCCCTGTGCTATGCTGTGAACATCTATCCTTTCGTTTAGATGGGTTTACAGAGGGACTTTGTCTGGGGCAGGAAGGGTTAATTTGGGTCTGATGGGATTGGGCAAAGAGAGGAATTGAGTTTGACCCTGATCATGTCTAGAAGACAGGGGAAGATAAAGAGTGCAAGCCTCCATTTTGGTTTACTAGATTTATTTTTCTCCATGACAACCCACAAATTCATGTTGAAGAATGAATGATAACATTTAAATGTTCTAAAATTCATAAACCTTAAATGATCAGAGAATGGAAGTTTAATGGAACATATGTTGGAGTATCTCTTCCATTCAGAAGATGGTAAAACAAACATTGTGAACTTTTCTGATGATTTAACAAAACAAAATAGTATACTTATCAGAAAACTAAATATATTACTTGAGCAGTGGTTCTCAACCATTTCTTCACCATGGACCCCCTTTAAATAACTTTTGTGGCCATGGAGCATGGCCACAGACTCCAAAGATTTAACTCAAGATTTAAATCACAGCATTTCTTCAAGTCTTCGCGCACCCCCTGTGATAACATCACGTTCCCCCAGGGGTCTGCGGACCACGGGTTGAGAACATCTGTACTAGAGTAATCAAATCTCATGAGAATACAATTATCAAATTACAGACATACAAGAAAGAATGAGGTGAATGCTGCCACTGAAGGCAATTCTATAAACAAGAAAAAGGAGAGAAATCTAATGTGTTATATAGTCCAAGAAGCATATTATGTACCTAAATTGGATGCAAATTTCACAAGTGTACGCTATCTTATGCAGTATTTCTGTAAAATTGTGCTTAAAATGAATTTTGGTGGTTACAAATTACCACTAAATTACATTGAACAATTTCCCAAGGATTAATTTGAAACAAACCAGTCATGAGGTTTATGGTTATTCAGAGTAAATAGTGGGAAAATCAACTTCGTTGCATTCATAGGCTGTTAAGTATTTGAGAAATTCAAAATGTACTGAAGTTCAGCAGAAAAATTAAGAGGTGGATAATAGGGGAGAATATTGCACCTGAGAATTTGAAAAATACTTGACCAAGAGAAGCAGAGAACATAAAGTTATGAAAAAAATTAAGGTTATAGTCCGTCCTGAGCAAAACAGGTTTGTAGAAAGAAAGAATAAAAGCATAAGTGATCTTATGCTTGATGCAAGATTATCTGACTATTTTTAAGGAAACTTTTCACATACTGTATTTTTCAGAGTATAAGACGCACTTTTTTCCTCCCTAAAAGAGGCTGAAAATTTGGGTTCATCTTATACTCCGAATGTAGCTTTTTTGAAGCTTTTTTTTCCAGCCCTAAGTCTTTGCAGGCTTGTTTTCATTCCTACTCCCTCTGAAAAAGGTTTTTTCAGCCCTAACCAGGGGATAAAATAATGTGCTGAAGCTGACCAGACTAAGGATGATAGCCAGATGAATACCTGGTAGGTAGATTTTCCCCCCTATTTTCCTCCCCCAAAACTAAGGTGCGTCTTATACTCCGGTGCGTCTTATACTCCAAAAAATACGGTAGTTTTGTATGCCTTTGAATCAGTGTTGACTCCTGGGGGCACCTGGACTGGTCCCTGCGGGTTTCTTGGCAAGAGGAGGAGGTTCACATAAACCAGTGTTTCCCAAACTTTTGACATATGTGTACCCCTTCTATAATTTTCGTAACGCTGAGTACCCCTCATAAAAAACATATGCTTTAATAAAAATCAGGTTCTTTCAGAATTGAAATTGATTCGTCGTTAATTTCATTATTTCCTGTTCGTTGATTGCTACTACAATCATTACTTTCTTTCGGTTTAGTAGTTCCAGATTTCAACCAGCGATCCATAATCTGTGTTAGGGATAAAAATTGTATTTTATAAAAATAATCAAAATCAGTGGAACTTACTAAAGCACGATAACAGGCGCCCGGAACTAACTATTAAAGAAGTAAGTTGTCTCTGTAACGAAGTGCAGTATATTCACGCCGTGTCACGCCTCACAAGACTGTCTAACCGTTAGATAACACTGCAATTCTCCGGCGTTTAAACAGCTCCGTGGCTCAACGTCAACTGTTAATGTTCCCGCAGTTTAAAATTGGCCAAACCCGAGCTGCGCGAAGGATGCGCAGAAGTTCCCGCCATAATGAGTTGCGATACGATGTACGATGGCCCCAGTTCCCATGTAAAAACTGTGATACGCGCCTATTTCTTTCCTTGTTCTGTGGGCGCAGCTAAGCACGGTGCAGTGGATATTCCCACGTGATCCCCACCAAACTCGGTGCAACGCGTACCCCCACCAAACTCTTCCCGTACCCCTGGGGGTACGCGTACCACACTTTGGGAAACACTGACATAAACCATCCACCATGTTTTGAAGAACCAATGAAAGAAAAGCAGCTGGATAAATTGTAAAATATTATATATGGGTTAAAGCTGATCATCTGATATGGCAAAAATCCCAAAATTCGACAGCACTGTCATTTATTGATGAGGAACAAGCATGCAGGAAACTTACCTGATTGCAGAAATCATTGCCCAGTTTCAAAATAAAGAACAAATCCCAGCCATGTTACATGAGGAAGACATGAGACACAAACTCTTGAAACAAAGCTATCTAGACCTGATATGAAACATATAGGTAAAGCACATGCATGATGGACAAGTAAAACTGAAGAACACCCAACTAATAATATGGCGGCAGATTCCCTCATCAAGCCACTGCCCTGGTGATGGAATTAGAGACAAATCATTGCAGGGTGCGAAGATGTCTGACTGCCTTCGCAGTGTTTATTGCTTATATACAGTTTTCCAAGAAGCCAAAGGTAGGAAAAAGCAACAGCATTTTATTGGTGAATTTTCCTCCTCACCATCTCCCCGCCACCAACTTTTTAATGAGTATTGTTGCAACCTAGATGAGATCACATACCAGCAAGAGAAGGCATCTTAAATCATTCTGGCCGTGTGAACTGAGTGATCTCATAGGAGCAAGGGGCCCACTTAGGGCAGGGCTACACACAAACACACACCCTTACACATGGCCCCCATTCCTACACCCTGGGATAACAGACTACAGACTAAGAGCAGCATTGGCACCCAGAGCACGAACCAATGCACTGTGGCACAATGTATTACAGTGCATACATAGTTTGATGCTTGGAGCATGGTTGCATCCCTCCATCCATGAAATTGTTTCTTCAATGGTGCAGAATAGTGGGGAGATCGGCTGATGTCCCGCTTTTCTTTCTTTTTGTTATAATTTTTATTTAAAAAATAATGACATAAAAACAGTTCACATTTTAGAAAGAAAGTAAAGAAAAATAGTGAATAAAAAAGAAAATAGAAAAAAAGGTTTATGAAGAAGTGGCTTCTGATCTTAGTGATTATAAATGCATGTATATTTTGCCCTCTAAATCCAAAATTACAACACAATTTCCTTCGTTCCATAGTCTACCCTTTCTAATAATCAAACCTATAACTCACAAGTTCATTTTTTTTTCTTTCTTCAGCAAAAAGTCCATAAGATCTCCCTCCAATCACTAATAAACAACATTATAATCCTTAATGATGACCTGCTTTCCATCGTTATTCTCCTGTTGCAAATACACACACACACACACACACACACACACACACACACACACACAAAGCATTAGAACTGAAATAGACAAAAACCCTTTCAGAAGTGTCCCTACTAATTATCTTCAAGAGGAGACTGGACTGCCATCTGTCTCAAATGGTGTAGGAACTCCTGCTTGAGCAGGGGGTTGGACTAGATGACCTACAAGGTCCCTTCCAACTCTAATAATAAATCTAAATCCATAGTAGAATTTCCAGTGGCTACAGAAAATTCTCTGCCTTTTGATATAAAGAAATGCAGCTAAAATAAATTCTTGCCTGTTGGTACTGCTTTCACTCATTTCCTTTTGCCAAGTAGCTGTTTGCCAATCTTTGCTGATGTTTGGTACGGTAATTTGGTTACAACAGATAAATAATTAGGAACCTGAAGACTGAAGCCCACGTGTGATGATAAAAAATTCAGTAAGGACTGATCAATTTAGCGTTTTGCAAAAGTAGTAAATACAGCTGCTGAGGTCAGGGTAATGCGGCACTGAGAACATTGGAGGATATGCTAACCTTGTCAGTAATTTACCTCTCAAAATTATCTTCCCATGATATTACTTTTTCTTCATATAAATTGTGATGCTTCCAATAAATCTGCTGTGAGAGGAAAGGGGAGGTTTTTGAAGGGGGTAGAGAGGGATACAGCAGGTATGAGAAGAGTTCATCACCCTTAGATCTCTTTTGCAGTATCTCTTGACCTTGCACAGTAATCTAAATGTAAAAAGACAAGACTGTTCCATGTAGCTCTCTTATTTACTTTGATAACATAAAACTTTACAAAGTAGTTCTTTACAAAGTGGTAGGACTTGTGAAGACAACAGACCTATTTTGCTAATCCCCTTGATCCCTGGTCTTACAGATGTCTCTCCTTCCCTTTGAAGCAGTTGCAGAAATTTAGCTACGTTAGCTATAGGACTGGTATAGCTAGTAGATCTGAATTAGGCCCACTTCAAGGAAAAGAATGGGTTTTAACTCCCAAGATCACAAATGACTAGGCTGCTGTTTGTAGAACATCTATCCAGATATAAACTCTGCCACCACCACCCTCTTCTCTACCTCAGGTGGACCTTCCAAGGTCTCCCTCACCCCTGAGGCACCCCATGCTCTGCTTAACGACCCACGTGGTTGTTAATGACCACATCAGGGAGAGCAGGTTGTTAAACGAGATGATCGTGTGGGTGACTCGCTTAACAACCCTCATGGCTTGCAACACTAATGGGCAAGCTCCATTACAGTTATAAATCAAGGACTATCTGTAGTGGGGCTACTTCCTTCACTTTAACCTTTAATTCTTTCTGGTTGCCTGTAGTAGCCAGTCTTCAAGGTCTCCTCTTATCAAAAGGTGTGGTGGTGCAGTGGTTAGAATGCAGTATTGCAGGCTAACTCTGCTGACTGCCAGGGGTTCAATCCTCACCGGCTCAAGGTTGACTCAGCCTTCCATCCTTCCAAGGTCGGTAAAATGAGGACCCATATTGTTGGGGGCAATATGCTGATTCTGTAAACTGATTGGGGCTATAAAGGACTATGAAGCGGTATATAAGTTTAAGTACTATTGCTATCGCTATCATGTTTTTCTCTCATCCAGGACATTTTCCCAAGAAAAATATTATAACATGTAAACTCAAAATCTTTATATATTTTAATAAGATTTTAAGCAAATCCCAGGAAATATTCATACAATTATTTCAAAATCTTATTTCCAGTTTATTTGACCTCTTGTTCTGTTTAAAAGCTTTCCAAAATCAACATTCTAATCACCCTTTTGCTACTTATTTCCAAATAAAAAAGTTTTTCTTTTAAGGTTTAAAAGTACGCAAAGCTTGTTTTGCTGCAGATTGAAAGAAAAATCATTCAGCGTAATAAAACTTGTCCTTCTGAAGGTTCTTAATATCCAAAAAGCAGTCCACAAGCCATTTCCAATTAATGATTAAGAAAGGAAATGGGTGAACCCAGTGTCCCTTTGAACACCTCAAACGAGAACTTTGAAATTGAATAGAGACCATTATTTTACAGTCTCGTCATAGGGAGCATCTGTATGGAACCCTGTGGGCAATCCCAAGTCCACTCCTTCATCCAGAGAGGAAGTCAGGAAGGCAATTTATACACCAGCTCCTCTTTCCCCCATATTCATCAGCTCTGCTTCTCATAGATCCGTGATGGCGAACCTATGGCACAGGTGCCACAAGTGGCACGCGGAGCCATATCGGTGGGCACGCGAGCTCAGGTCCGGCGTGCATGTGTGCACCAGCCGGCTGATTTTCGGGCCTCCTGGGCCCACTGGGAGTCGGGAAACAGGCTGTTTCCAGCCTCCAGAGGGGGTGGGGAAGGCCGTTTTCGCCCTCCCCAGGCTCCTAGAAAGGCTCTGGAGCCTGGGGAGAGCGAAAAATGGGCGTGCCATTGCATGCTGGGAGCAGGGGGGGTCATGCGTGCATGTGCGGGGGTGCATGGAAATATGAGTGTGGGCACGCACACACGTGATCCCCCACATTCCCCCCCCCCTTTTGGCACGCGAACCAAAAAAGGTTCACCATCACTGTCATAGATCATATTTAGTTCGCCGTTGTTTCCCCAGAATTAAAACATTAAAATTCAGGACCAGCCAGTTGAAAGCAAACACTTGATTAGAAATAATTCACCGTGACCAGGCATCCCTCTCTAGA
This sequence comes from Diadophis punctatus similis, assembly GCA_023053685.1. Taxonomy (NCBI): domain Eukaryota; kingdom Metazoa; phylum Chordata; class Lepidosauria; order Squamata; family Dipsadidae; genus Diadophis; species Diadophis punctatus. The sequence goes on along the minus strand of JALIGW010000051.1, from coordinate 3,102,681 downwards.
ATATGGAAAGTATTGGTTTCCTCCAGTCAATGCATGTTAAACGCAGGAGGAGATTTCTAGCAATCGTGTTGAGAAAATCCTCACTGACCATTCTTTCTGGGAAGATCAAGTGGGAAAATTCTGGAGTTATCTTTCCAGTGGAGAAGGGTTTAGAGATGGGATAACTTCCCCAAATATGAGCTGCATGTCAAGGCAATCTGGATGTTTCATATTCATCTCTGCCCATGTCCTCTTTACTGTGGAAGGAGATGATAAGGAACAGGTATGAAAGAGAAACCCAATACACGGATATAACAACTTTTGGAGTGTATAGCAAACCTAAAGGGTAATGGATGTGGGAGAAGAAATCCTATGCCCTGATTTGGTTGTTTTTCATCCTTCCATGTTTTTTTTTCTGTAGAATTCCATCTCTAAAACAGCACAAATACATGTACATTCAGTAAAGTAACTGAATGAGAAGGTTAAATAAACTTGGAAATATTCTTACCTGTCTCTGCATGGAGCTAATGTAGCCAAGAGATTTCAGTATGCCTCTCCTAGATTATTGTAGTTTATCTTCATTATGTGATCTGTCCTGGAAGCTCAACTGCAGCCTTGATGCTCAGCATTTTAGATTAATCCATGAGCCCTGGGCTCTGCTTGTTTAAATCTGCTTGTTTAAAATAAGGACAATGCAGTATTGAACCCCACAGATGTTTTGGATAATATGTCCAGTGATCTCTGCTTCTTGACAACGCTGCTTGCAGCTATTAGTCACTGTACTCCATTATATCTGGAGACCATTGAGTTACCTACCGCTGAGAATGGAGGATATGTTCCCTACAGGCATCCCAAATATTCCATGTTATGTCTAGTCACTGCTGGTCAGAAACCCAACAGTTTTTTGCGATTTACAAAAAAACATTATTTGTTTCTCTATCTTGCAGAGACCCTAATTGGAATTTGAAATCACAATTCTAATCAAACAAAATATTAAAACTGAAAAAGTTTGTGCTGAACAGCTTATGGTGTGTCATATCTTGAGGGATTTTCCTGAGAAGTGCAATAAAGACACGACTAATTTTTTAACTTCCATGCTTTATGTATTTTATGTATATAAGGCGGTATATAAGTCTCACTATATAAGGCGGTATATAGCAATAGCAATAGCACTTAGACTTATATACCGCCTCATAGTGCTTTACAGCCCTCTCTAAGCGGTTTACAGAGTTCAGCATATTGCCCCCAACAATCTGGGTCCTCATTTTACCCACCTCGGAAGGATGGAAGGCTGAGTCAACCTTGAGCCAGTGAGATTTGAACAGCCGAACTGCTGAACTAGCAGTAGCCTGCAGTGCTGCATTTAACCACTGCACCATCTCGGCTATATATAAGTCTCACTAATAAATCAATAATAAATAAATAAATTATTCTTCTCATCCTTCCTATTATCTATCTCCTCCCACTTATGACTATAACCTTATTGCTTGTATCTTTACGATTTATATTGTTTTATTTAGTTTCCTAGTATGATTTGATTGCTTATGTAGTATCCTATGACTATCACTAAGTGTTGTATCTTATGATTCTTGATGAATGTGTGTTTTTTTTAATGTACTGAGAGCATATGCACCAAAGACAAATTCCTTGTGTGTCCAATCACACTTGGCCAATAAAGAATTCTATTTTTTTTAAGGGGGGGAAGTCTTTTCCCCACACTTTTGATGCTCAGGTGGGGAAATTCCAAACATCCAGGATTTTCCATCCCTTAAGCCAGGGATGTCAAACTCAATTTCATTGAGGTAATACAGGGTTGTATTTGACCTGGGGGGTGTGGGGGACGTGGCCAGGGTGGGCATGGCCAGCTTGACATCACTCGTGTCGGGGGTGCCTGTGGCGGCCCGAACATTCTGCCAGTGAAAACGGGCCCCCAATCTCCATTTTCGGCTGGGATAGCCTCCTGCAACCCTCTGCCAGCGAAAATGGAGCTTGGGAGGCACTGTGGGCCGGTCCTTTGTTGCTTCCAGGGCGGCCCTGCAGGCCAGATCTAAGCACCCCACAGGCTGGATCCGGCCCGCGGGCCTTGAGTTTGACACCCCTGCCCAGGGGCGGGTTGCTCACTTACCTATACTAATGCTCTGTGCGTGCATCTCCATGTTTCGCATGCGCGGAAGCAAAATTTTGCCAAAATCTTGCACACGTGTGCGTCCCCTTGCGAGATTTCGGCGTGATTTTGCTTCCGTGCATGCACGGAAGCAAAAAAGCCCAAAAATTCTCACAAAAAGATGGTGACACACACGACAGACCGGCGGAGATGGCACCAGAGCGGTCGCGCACAAATTGCACAATCGGCCGCTCCCTATTGGAGCTACGCACCGGACAGCTCCGATAGGAACCTACCATTGCCCCTGCCTTAAGCCATCACCATCCAGCAAAGAATCTTCCAGGCAAGAATCTGTACAGTGAAATGAAATGGCACTAAATATTATTGTAGCAAGAGAGGCGTTGTTTTTCTTAACTCCCCACCATTTGAATTAAGCAGCTACTTATTTGTTTCTTACAGGCCACTGGAGGGGAGCAGAATTTATCATCCACTTCTGGCAGGAAGAAACCTTAGGTGTTGCTTGCCTTGGGCCTCTATGGGTGGTTTTTTGCCCAAAGGCCATGATGCCCACTATTTTTTTACTGTGAGGTAAAAAATAGTGAGGTAAAATAAGGTAGTAAAAACTTTTTTACTACCTTATTTAATTGGACATTATACCTGCTCATATTTGTTGCTGGAGTAAAAGGTATCCTCTAGTACAGGGGTCCCCAACCCGCCGGCCACTACCGGGCCATGACCTGTTTGGCACTGGGCACACATTAGGCCTCCTAGGACTTCCCCCACTTCTGAGGCACCCCTTGCTCCTCTGAATAATCTGTATGGTTACTTAACAACTGCAACGGGGAGAGCAGGAATTGTAGTTATTAAGTGAGGCAATTACGTTGGCACCTCACTGAACAAGGGGAGGAACAGACTTAGACTCAACCCCGACAAGACTGAGTGGCTCTGGATATTGCCTCCTAAGGACCATGACAACTGTCCCTCCTTGGTTCTCGAGGGAGAAAAATTAACTCCCTCAGAACGGGTTCGCAATTTGGGAGTCCTCCTAGATCCACAGCTAAAATTAGATCAACACCTTACAGCTGTGGCTAGGGGGGCTTTTGCACAGGTTCGCCTGGTGCACCAATTGCGACCATACTTGGAGAAGGAGGCTCTACTCACGGTCACTCACGCCCTTGTCACCTCTAGATTGGACTACTGCAATGCGCTCTACATGGGGCTGCCCCTGAAGAGTATTCGGAGACTTCAACTGGTGCAAAATGCAGCTGCGCGTGCTGTGGTGGGTGTTTCAAGGTACACCCACGTAACACCCATACTCCGCCAGCTGCATTGGCTGCCCATTGGTCTCCGGATACAATTCAAGGTGCTGATCATCATCTTTAAAGCCCTACATGGCTTAGGACCAGGTTATCTCCGGGACCGCATTCTGCCGCATTCCTCCCTTCGACCGGTTAGGTCCCACAGAGTGGGTCTCCTCCAGGTCCCGTCAGCCAAACAGTGCCGACTGGCGGGGCCTAGGGGGAGGGCCTTCTCTGTGGGAGCCCCTGCTCTCTGGAACCAACTTCCCCCAGAGATCCGAACCATCCCCACCTTGCTGGTCTTCCGAAAAGCCATTAAGACATGGCTCTTCCTGCAGGCAGGGGTGAGTTGAGACGATTTATTCCTGATGTCTCCCCCATGTATGTATGATGTGTGTATATTTATATTTTTAATTGTTTTTAAGTGCTTTTAATAATTTTTGTTTGGAGTTTTTGTATAAAATGTTGTACGCCGCCCTGAGTCCTGCGGGAGTAGGGCGGCATAGAAAAGCTACCAAATAAATAAATAAATAAATAAACAACTCCATGGCTGAACCGTAATGGGCAGGCTCCATTACTATCATAAGTTCTTGTAACTTACACAAGTTAGCAGGAAAGCTCTGCTCTCAGGCCAGTTCTACAACTTCTCTGTGATGTTTTGATTTGGGGCATACAACTTTTTAAAGTTTGTGTGTGAGAGAGACATCTTTCCCCTTTACCTTCCACTAGTAGATCATCAAAAAAATAAACATGTCTGTATTTTTCATTTTTTTCTTTAGCAAGTAGAAGAAATTTAAAAAAAAATGACTGTCGGAAAATATTTGGCAGCTTTCCATATAGGTGGGCTGGTGATAATACCAACAGTGCAACTAACATGCAAGCCAGCAGAAAAGTAAATAGCTGATGTAATCATGCTCTTCAGAAAAGAATGGCTTTGTAAAAAAAAATTGAAAAATCTCAAAACAGAACATTAATAGCCTATATCTTTTGTAATCTCAAAGTAGAAGCGTTTTTGGTTCTCAGTAAATCCAGCAAATTTTGAAACATTAGGCAGCTACTCCATCTTGTGGCCACGAACCTTATAGTGATTCTTTTAAATCGAGAAAACCTATCAGCTTTGAATTATTGGAAGGTAACAACTTTTGTATTCTTCAGCAGAGCACGGTACAATATAAGGTTCAAAAAATGTGCTCCAGATAGATGTGTGCTTTCTGAATAGCCTACGTGTAGCTTTTAAAATCTCTTCTAAGACAGCTGACTGTCGCCTAATAGTTGTACCAGTTTTGGTATCAAGAAGATGCACCAAATAATTCTGGAATATCCCAGCATAATTTAACTTGCAGTGGTGTGTAATTGTACATCTCTTAAGCAGGGGTGGGTTCCAACTTACTTCGCTGCTGGTTCGCTCCCTCCCGCGCCGCGTGGATATGCCTCGTGGGTGCGCGTGCACATTGCGCACGCATGCGCAATAATAAAAAAATTAATAATTAAAAAAGCAAAAAAAAAGATGGTGGCCACATGCACGGTGCCGGAACTCGGCTTCTGCGCATGGTCAGAAGGGAAAAAAATTCAAAAAAATTTTTTTAAAAAAAAGATGGCGGTGCCCATGGACCTGCACTGACCAATCCGGTTCGGTGATGTCATTGTGACATCACCAGCAGGTCACTACCGGTTCGGGCGAACCGGTTCAGAACCCACCCCTGCTCTTAAGGAATAGAAGCAATTAAATAAAAGAATAGAGATAGCACTTTCCATGCAGAAAGCATCACATCCACATTCCATGCAGAAAGCATCACAGTTCCTGGTATCTTCAGGTTCCAAGGCTCCAGGTTGCAAGGTTCAGAAGGATCTCTGCCTGTGCTGGAAAGCTGCTGCCTTACCACTGGGAACAATATTGAGTTAGGTGCACCCAAACCAGGTGGTTTCTTTTTCTTCTGTTTATATCTATGGATTGGGGACTAAATGAGGTTTTTGTGTTTCCTTAGGATCAATCCTGCTTTTCAAGGATTTAATTCCTTCTTCCATCTAGACCTCCGGTATTTTAAACTTTGGTTCTTAATTCCTAACATGTTGCACTGTTACATATACAACACTGAGCACATGACAGCTGGGCTTCTTTGGGGGAATTATGAAGTATCTAACATTAGGAAACAGGGAGTTGTACAAGTTTGAAAAATGAGGGAATAATCAAGGGTCTGTGCTATGTTTCATTTAAATTTGTGGATGCTATACGCAAACTTGCCCACAAATGTTGAACCATAAATCCAGACAGGTATTTGTGATAGTTTGTAAAGATTTTAGGGGGAATTTCTGAAAATACTATTAAAATACTATCACAGCAGAAGGTTTCAGTATGCTTACTGCCTTAAGCATGTTTTTGATCCATTTGGCTTTTGGAATTTTTCATATAGACAGGCTCCTTTGCATAATTACATTTATACAGTATTGGCTTGCATTTGTTTTAGCGTAGCCAGCAGAGGGATGCAGAGACCTTTAAAAACTGTTGTTTTTTTAAAAAAAATTAAACTGAATCTAAGAAAGGAACTGCCAGAGTGCACTCATCCTTATCTAGACTAATGAACACACATTCTGGGGTATCCACTTAAGGCTTAGTTCCCAGTGTGGCATTGTTCAGCCAGACCCCCCAGATACTGCTCACTCCTTTGTATTAATAACCTGGCTTGTTATATAGCAAAGCAAGCAAACTGCAGCAGAATAATAAGCAAACAGGAATTTTCAGCAAGAAACAGTGAGGAAACTTTATAAACAAAGGCCAGAGTTACATTTTTGTATACCGTATAAATATTGCTGGAGAGGGCAGTTATTTATATTTAAAGTTTAGCTCCTGTCTTTAATATGAATTGTTCCCCTGTGAAGCACTATCTGCACTATTGTTCAAAAGGCATTTAGTGGTTTGTGTTTTTGGGGAAGAGAAAAGATGTAAGATATGTTAGGAAAAAAAAGAGTGGGTTACGAATGGAAGACGATCTAAGCCGGGGTGGGCAAACTATGGTTCTTTGAGGACCTGTGGACTTCAACTCCCAGAATTCCTGAGCCAGCCATGCATGCGTGGCTAGCTCAGGAATTCTGGGAGTTGAAGTCCACAGGTCCTCAAAGAACCATAGTTTGGCCACCCCTGATTCTAAGCTTTCTCCCGTTATTTGCCTCTCATAATTGTGGGCAGTTAGATTACATGGTAGAAGCTTTGCTTAGAATTTCCCATGGTTTTTACAGCTTGTGCTGCCCCACAAGTAAAGGTACCATTGAAGGGTCTTTTGAGGATTTTTGAGGATCTTTACTGTAGCCTCTTCTCCATTCTTGTCAAAATTCTAGTCCTGGTCATTACTCAGATGTGATCTCTCCACTTGAGCTGATGAAGCAAGACAGTGAAGCAAGGAAACATAACTAAGCATTTTTAGAGTAGTACTTCTAAATAGCATTATACAGGACAAGGTCATTCAACAGCATGGAATGCAGTGTCATCAGTACACTAATGATACACAGCTATACATCTCCACCTCCACGGAAAGGTGATGCTGTTCCAATCCTGGCTGAGTGCCTGGAAGCTGTGAGGATATGGATGGAGAGGAACCAACTTTAACTCAACCTTGGAAAATGGAGTGGTTTGGGCTTTTGTTCCCCCACCACCATCACCACACATATTTCCAAATCTGGTAATATGACATCTTTCAGTCTGGATAGGGTTGCACTTTCCCAGATTGAATTGATGCACAATTTGAGGGTCCTCCTGGACTCACAGCTCCTGTTCAATAAGTGGGCATTCACCATGGCTTAAAGGGATCCTTTCCATAGATTCATCTGCATGAATTTTACCCTTTCCTTTACTAGAAGGCCTTGCTCACGGTTGCTCATGCCTTAGCCTCTTCCCATTCAGATTACTGCAGTGTGCTTTGCATGGTCCCTTGAGGACCATCTGAAAGCGCAATTGATCCAGAATGCAGAAGTGCGCACAAGAGCTGGAGACTTGTAGTGTCAGCCACATTACACCTCTATTGCGCAAGCTGCACTAATCCCAGTTTCCTTCTGGGTGCAATTCACAGTGCCGATGATCACATTTAAAGCCCTACACAGCACGGGACCTTATCAGATGAGGTAAATATGCTCCGGGTCACTTTCCTGAAACATTACCATCTGTAGTGAGATTTCAGAAGTGTGCTTTTTTTCATGACTGTTCCTAGTTTATTGAACATCCTTCTCCTGTCAAGACCTGGCTCTCTATCCAGGTGTTGGGATAGAGTAAGAGTATTTGGGGTTGATTGTTGGGGCATTCCAGGCAGATGACTAAGGCACTAAGGATTTGGTTGTGTTTTACAGTTTTATGGTTTTTATAGTTTGAAGTTTTTATTGTTGTTCTGAGCCTCACAGCTGTGTTACAATTCCTTTGAATAAAACAAACAAACAAATAAGTACTCTATCCATGCATAGTAAATAAACGGGATGCCTTGATGCAAAATTAACAGTTGTGATAAATTAGTGTTAATACAGCTGTTCATTAGTATTGCTTTTAAAATCAACACAGATGGATGATTTACAGTATGAAAAAATCTAAATAAATGGTTCACAAAATAACAGGATGTTGTGTTGCCACAGGGATTAGTGAAAGGACGAAAGGGTTGCTTGTATTTCCCAGTTTACAACTCTGTCAGAGTTGTATAATTTTCAAGAGGAAAAATTATATATACCCAGAAATTATGAAACAACATTCAAGTGCAAAAATGGAATTATATATACCCAGAAATTATGAAACAACATTCAAGTGCAAAAATGGAATTGTGAAAGCATCTTTTTTTACCAAGAATGTTACAAATGGTGCCTAAATATAGTATTTATCTAGAATTTTGGTTGTTTATTAATTAAATTTCTATGTCGCCCTTTTCACTATCAAGGGAAATGATAAATATTCACAATTTTATAACCTATGGACTAGTCGTCTATGAATCCTTTGCGTCCAAAAGGGCTTTTCTTTTTCTTTTGATTTAAAGAAGTGGATCTTGAATTCATATCCTACAAATGGAAATGTCTTCTGATCCAACTGCACTGTTGGCAAAATGTGCAAAAAGGGGAAATTGAATTAATTATTCCTTTCCTTTGCAGTTTTCTTTGCAATCAAATCAATCTGACTGGAGGATCCCCTGTAACAGCACAAGAGGGATGTTGGAATAGCAAATGGGAAAAAGAATCAGCTTTCATACGGCTGTATTCTAATTGCTGGCTGGGCGCTTGAGCCAAACTGTGCTCAGGAAGTGTTTCTGCTAATGCATCAAGATGATATTCCGCTCCAAATATTTTAGAAACTGTGGAATCCTAAAGAAAGTTTAAGTAAAAAAAAAAGCCATGCACAATTAGAATGCTGACCAGTTAAATTTCCCATTCCAAAAATGTTAGTTAACTATTGGATGACTGTGAAGAAGGAGATGGTATTAAGATCTGCAAAAATTCCTAAGGTTAAATATTAATTAATTCGTTCGTTCGTTTGTTCGTTCGCCACTCATCTTATCATAGGGTAACTCTGGGCATCTTACAGTTACATATACAGTTAAAATATAAAAAGTTAAAATCAGACATTAAAACCAAGGACACATGGGGAGGGCGGGAACGGAGTAGTGGGGAGGTGAGATCTGTTATTACTCAATCAGCCACCTCCGTTGTGTTGTTCCCCCACTGGGGCCCCAAGCTGACTGGCAAATATAGCTAAAACCAGCACAGCAATTGTATCAAATTTCACTAGAAAGGTATGGAAGCCCCAACTTAGCCCAAATCTTGGATGAACAGGGGAAAACTAAAGTGTCACGAAAGCTTAGAAGAGTCATTGAGTAACTTAGAAGAGTATAAACGGATGGATGGTATGGCATGCCACTTTTTGAATTCCCACATACATATCCCTGTCAGATGCAGCATCCATTAAGTCTTAGCTGACAGTGTGGTACATAAGGAAGGAGTCACTTTGTCAGATATTAAAATCCTAAAATTATATGTTATTAATAAGCGCCAGTTAGATGTAGCGGTTAAAGCATCAGGGTAGAAAGTGGGAGACCCTGAGTCCTAGCCCCTCCCTGGGCATAATGTCAGCTGGGTGACCATGGGCCGGTCATTCTCTGTCAGGCCTAGGACGGAAGCAATGGCAAACCACTTCTGAAAATCTTGCCAAGAGAACTGCAGAGACTTGTCTAAGCAGTCGCAAGGAGTCAACATTGAATTTTGAGGCACACACACAAACACACACACAAACACACACACACACACTTATGTTGACTTCCTCTCTGAGGCAAACTGGCAAATCAAACAAGTACCTTTGGAGGAGTATCTACACACACACACACACACACACACACACACACACACACACACACACACAGACAGACAACACATGCATATACTGTATATGTATGTACACAAACACATAGAGTATGTGTTGCTTGTGTATTAATCCTTTCTGCTGCAAGATAAGTCTGGATACAGGCCATGGGCTTCATGCAAAACATGAAAAGAACATTTTATTTACCCAATTTGTTTCAAAGTGCTTAAAATATTTCATCCTTTTAACAATCCTGGGGCAACAGGTAGCTTTGTTTAAGAATGACTTAACCAAAATCCCAAAGTTATCTTTCTGGCAACTGAACCCAGTTTTCCCCTAGCCAACACTTTCCCATTTATACCTTATTGGAGAACTATAATGAAAGACATAAAATTACTCATATTTTGAGTAATTTTATTTTCTCTTCTTGGGTGACAGATCGGAGGAGATCTCAGTGCTCATTTTTGCTTATGCTCAGTGAGTTTTCTGTTGTCTCCTGATACAACTTCAGATAATTTCCTTAAGTGAAAAGAAGAATATAAGAAATGCTGAATTTCCATACAAAAAGCTAGTTATCACTCAGACATCACTGTAGATTTAAAGTTCCACAAGATGGCGCTTTTCATCTTCCAAGCTTATGAATTTTCACCAGAAATATTCCATTCAAAGCAGATTAACACATGTGTGAATAAGATTGACTAATCATATATGCACAATACAAACATACACCTACATACATTACATACACACATACATACATACATTGCATATAGACACACAAACAGAGCTAAATGAAATAGAAATGATCCTGTTTAATATTTTTTAATTTTTTCTACAAGTCATGAGAATATAAGAATACTATATGCTAATGATATTGTATTGTTTATTTCTGAACTATTTACTTTAATGTTGACCTTAATGCATTTTTAAAATGTGTTTGGATAAATTGCAGGACTCTGTTAACCGCTCTATGTCAGAATTGATGACAATCAATATTAATTGATTTATTATTTTTATAATAAGGATCATGTTTCTATATATGCTAAAAGCATTACACATTTAGATATTTCCAATCTATGAAATATTTCCCAAATAATTAAATATGGATATCTTGTTAAATATATTTATAGATGGAAAAATTTAAACTTCAGCTTTTGTGGTAAAGTAAATATTCTTAAAGTGAATGTTATTTCCAAAGTACTTTAATTTTTAAATCGAATTCCCATCCATATTTAAATGACAGATATTTTCAAAAAGTATGTAAATTTCTATGGGCTACTTCATATTGCTGATCAAGATTTAAATGTCAATTAAGTCAACAATGTTTTTTTTTTCAAATTTTGAATTATACAGTTCTAATTTTGGTACTTCTACTAATACCAAATTTTGGATTGCTTCATTCATTAAAAATTCTCTGTCCTAGGCCCTTTTGGAAGAGTCATTCCATTGCATATTTAGTTAACTGGTCTATTGGGGTTCAGGATATAATAGATTAGATATAACTCATTTCATAATTACACTAATTTGAATTTTCTATTATACTGTTTTTGGAAAACAATTTCAATCCTTTTTTTTTCCTTGCTAAATTGAAGTTGTGGGGTAATAATAGACCTTAGAACTGTTAAAAAAAAGCAGTTATATGCAAGATTTTGATGGATGCTGACATTTTTTACTTTATACTAATTACTGAAGGGCAATGATGACTATTTATTAAACGTCAAATATATTTGTCCTTTTGCTGCCTACAGGTAATTTACAACATCTATTGATATCTTGATTTAGTCAGTGGGATTTTTTAGATTTAGAGGTACTTAAAATTATTAGAAGTATTATCTTATAGCAATAGCAATAGCACTTAGACTTATATACCGCTTCATAGTGCTTTATAGCCCTCTCTAAGCGGTTTACAGAGTCAGCATATTGCCCCCAACAATCTGGGTCCTCATTATGAGACTAAACATCTCACAATGTTTATATACTTGATATAAATAAATCAATTTGATTTGCAATTTCAAAGACTGGATGGAATAAGCAATTGAAGATCTCCATTACGTCTAGACAATGGCAGACTTTTTAAATTCTGAATCACAAATTTCAATTGTTCTTGGTCTGCAGCTTTTTCTATAAAAATACTGTTTGGGGCTTACTGAATTCCATTGCATTTGTACAAAGAAGAAATGATTAAATTACATTATTGGAAGTGCCATGAGAATAATGCATCATTCAAATGCATGATTTTTATAAGATACTCTGAGAAGTCATATGTATTAATTTGATATATTCAGATAACTACCGGTACTGTCTGAAAATTCTTAGCTGGACAAAGGAAGTAGATTGTCTGCACTCTTCTTGCTGTTCTTTAACATTGAAAATATGTATTTATGGCCTCAGTGATATTGCTTTATTTGCAACTTATGAATAACTTGCTGATACATAGACTACGAATGCAATTCGTAGTCTATGTATCATTAAATTTTACTGGTTATCAGCTTAGAATATGTGTGCATGTGTGCATGCATGCATGAGTTATGGAATCTTTTGTTATTCAAGCCATACAATTTGTTCTTCTTAGAGTAATTAATCATTTGGATAATCTCCAATGTGCAAAGGTAATAGAGACATTTTAGTAGGTCTGACTAGATCGCTTTTTGTGGCCTGTGGCCTGTGACCTGGCCACAAGTGAATGAGTCACCTGGTTGTATTATTTTCGAAGCTAACTGCTGTAGTTGGAATTTATAATAATTGGACTGTAATAGTAAGCGGATGGGAAGCTACTGAGAAATCCTAGGGCCATAGGCTAGACTAGGAAATTGAAAATATATCTTGGAAGGAGGTGTCCCTTCTGTATGTTTTCCAAGAAAACGGTATGGATATGATATCACCAAGACTAGGGCTTCATTTGAAGTAGTATTTTTCAGATTATAAGACGTACCGGAGTATGAGATGCACCGGAATATAAGACGCACCTTAGTTTTTGGGAAGGAAAATAGGTGGGGGGGAATTCTGCCTATCAGGTATTCATCTGGCTAGTCCTTAGCCTGGTCAGCTTCATCACATTAGTTCGCTCGCTGGTTTTGAGGTGGGGGATGGTGGGGGATAAGCTTCAGCACATTCGTTCGCTCACTGGTTTTGAGGTTGGGGATGGTTGGGGCTGTGCTTCTAAAGCACAGCTGATTGTCGGAGGGAGCAGCAATTAGAAAAGCAGGCAAAGCACGGAAGATCGCTTAGCTCGTATTTGGGCTGAAAAACAGCTTCAAAAGCACAGCTGATCCTCAGAGGGAGCTCCAGTGACTAAAGCAGGCAAAGCAGGGAAGGGGTAAGAGAAGGCAGCAGCTGTTCCTGGTAGCCATTTTGAGCACCGCGTGAGGGTTTGGAGGCTGAAAATGCAACGCACGGAGTCCAAAAACACAAGCCATTGTCAGTAGCAATCTCTGCAGCCAGGAAGAGGATGCGCGGAGGCCAAAGGGTAGGGGCCGGCGATTGGGGGGGGGGGGGGTTACATTCAGAGTATAAGACGCACCCAAATTTTCAGCCTCTTTTAGGAGGGAAAAAAGTGTGTCTTATATTCCGAAAAGTACGGTACTTGTTATTAGGTAAAGAGTGCAAAAACGTTTAATTTTTTTTAAAAAAAACTTGTTCTTTGAGTCAGTGTTGACTCCCAGGTGACCGCCTAGACAAGTCCTTGAACTTTTCATGACAAGAATTCAGAAGTGGTTTGCCATTTCCTCCTTCCTAGGACTGAGAGAGTGACTGGCCCAAGGTGAGAGTGACTGGCCCAATTAGAGAGTGACTGGCCCAAGGTGACTGGCCCAATTAGCTTCACATCCAAGGCAGGACTAAACTCATGGTCTCACGGTTCTAGCTTGGTGTCTTAACCAGTATACCAAACTGGCTGTTTGTGAGGACAATAGAACATTATAAGTCTTTGCTACAAAATTATTTTGTATATTTGACAAGATATAATCTCTTTCTTTCATTTACAATAAATTTGGTAATATGTAAATTCTAGTCTAGAACCTTTTGTTGTATCTTTTAAAATAATTAGCTTGCACTCCTAAATCCAGTTTGCACTCCTACTGTAAATAGAATCCCCTAAGTTCTAAATCTATGCTTAATACAGATTAATTTTGGTTTTAATTACTATTTAGTTGGAATTGCATTTTAATTGTTAAATGCCTTGAGAGAGGGTTCAGTTCTGGTGGGTAGAATGTAGGAGAAAATATTTGATACTACATTTCAGTGTCTTAAATTTTGTCATCCCCCCCCAAGTTGCTTTTTTCTGTAATTAGAATGTATTATTGTTTTAAATTAAAGTATATTCTAAAGAGACATGTTTATTTTTAATCACTTTGGAAAAAATTGAAGAGATTATGGGTCTATTTTATGCTCTAGCCAATAAAAGTGTAGCAAAGCCTTTACCATCTTTACAGTTTAAATGCTAATGCTGTATGACATTGCATGAGTTTATTAGCACAGAACTTTCCAATATTGTGGCCCTCACTACAAAAAAAATTATATATTTATGCTTTAAGACAGGGGTCCCCAACCCCCGGGCCGCGACCCATTACCTGGCCTCAATCTGTTCAAAACTGAGCCGTGGGAGAAATGGGCAATTGTAAAGCTCCATTCGTTCGAGGGGCATGCGTGAAGCTCCATTTGTTCGAGCGGCAGGCAAGCATGCACACATGCATGAAGCTCCACTCATGCGAACAGGGGGTGCTTGCACTCGTGCACGAAGCTCCCTTTGTGCGAATGGACCTTTGGACATGAACTTCTAATGGAGCTTCATGCACAAACGCAAGTACCTGCCACATGCACGAAGATCCATTCGTCTGAGTGGAGGGCGCATGTGTGTACCACTCACACAAATGGAGCTGTGCACGCTCGCATGCGTCTGCCACTCATACCCTCCCTGTGCTGGGCCAGGCCACCAAGCTGGAAAGGCTGGGGATGGTAGGCAGGCAGGCAGGCAGGCAGGCAGGCAGGCAGGCAGGAAGGAAGGAAGGAAGGAAGGAAGGAAGGAATTCTATATTATTGCATAGTTAGAGCCTTAGTGGTTCAAATGCAGTATTGCTGGCTGATTCTTCCCAAAGCCTGGAGTGCAATCATGACAGGCTCAAGGTTGACTCAGCCTTCCATCTTTCCGAAGTTGGTAAAATGAGGACCCAGATTGTTGGGGGCAATACACAGACATTGCAAATCGCTCAGAGAGTGCTGTAAAGCATTAATGTGGCAGTATATAAATATATAAGTCTAAGAGCAATTGAATAAATTTGGTAATGCCTATGGGGTGTTTTTTTTTGCCACCTGAATTTTTTTTTGACATTTTGTTAGTGATTGCTTCTTTTAATATAGAAATAAAGAAATAAAAATAAAAATTGTTGTCAAAAAGTCTTTTAAGCCATATCTGTGCATTGATTTTAGGCTTCGGAAATTCCCTTATCATTTATCCATTTCTTTTCAGGATCACAGGGAAACACCTGACATGATCTACCTCAAGGTCTATCAGCAGAATGGGGAGCATTCCCTCCTCCTTGTTTCCCTAGAATTAGTGGACTTTACAAAACAGAGAGAGAAAAAATCAGAAGCAGAGAGGCAGCCTGACACATCTAGTGTTGGATTTTATCTAACCAAATCTCTGGTTAGGTGTTTACTACTTTGGTGACTACAGTAACTTATGATTTACAGTGTTTCATGATGAGCAAATGGTCTCCTTTGCTGTTTTCATCGCTACCACACAAGAAGTAACTCTGTTTCTTCAGATCTGGTACAATAGGGTTTTTTTTCCCTCCATAGTTTTGCTGGGGCTTCATTGTTTTTAGCTAAGGAGGAAAAAACTGGGCCGATAACAAGAGCCTGGCACCCAATCTTACCTTTCAGCTTTTACTTTGCATCAGAGTATAACATAAATCTTAAAATAAAATTCAAAAATTGTATTGTTATCATCAACAATAATCCTTTAGAAGACAGTGTAAAAGCAATACAGTGCAGCTTTTTCACTTAGCTGTCATTGATATATGTTTACTAGATAATGTTTGGTATTTTGCTCCCTAATGTGGATGGCCCAAGGTTACATATACAACAGTAAGGCAGTAAAGTATACAGGCAGTATTATAAAACAAAACATTTCTGAACACCTGCATAGCATAAATCATGGCTTCCAGCAGCTGAATTTTAAATATTACATTATATGCAAAGTTTCCACATTTCTTTGTTGAGATTTAATCAAGACGTTTTGACTTTAGTGAAAAATAGTCTTGTTTTTCAGTCAAGTCATCTTCATTTCTTTTAATGAAGATGCATCTATAGTGTTACCAGTCCAGTCAAAAACTATTTGTAATTTTACTGTATATTTATTTAGATGAACGCATGGCTCTCCACCTACAATAATTTGCTTGAAAATGAATTTCAGTATACATATGTTACTGGTAAAGAGGAAAACTGTTATCTATGGAAGCTTAATTAGTAACCATTCAAGTTTCATTAGATATAAAGCTTGGTTGATATGTACGTACATTTTTCTTGATGATCTTTGGGTTAGGTTCACACATTGTGCAAAATAATGGTTAGTTTAACCATGATTAGAATGTCCCAGATAGCAAAAATTACACTACTTTCATCATTTATCAACTACACTAGCTAGATTCATACAACACACTAAATTGAAACTTGGTAAACTGTACCAATAAAGGAGAATATTTGTAGCTCGGGGTTGAAATGAGGGGTCCTTGGTGCTCTCTGAGTTTGGTTGTTTTCTTGCAGATGTTTCATTACCCAAACTAGGTAACATCATCAGTGCTAGTCAAGCTACCAGGTATAGTGTATTGTATAAATCCAGCAATGGAATGAAGAGTATCCCATTGAAAAATATTGCATCCGATATCAAATGAATATGCCAATCATAAAATATCTGCAGTGGTACTTTCCATATATTAAACAACGTATATCACTGCATTTAGTGAATAGTGTGTGTGATCTGATCCTGGGACCAACAGGTATTTCCCTTGAAATAAGGGAATACATATCAAAGATGAACAGCATCCTGTTTTAGGCTGAAACACAGGTAAAGCAGTTAACATTTAATTTTATTTATGGCCAGAGAAATACATAAAGAAGTAATCAACAAGTTGCTCCAGATGTTGAGTTTCTAGAGAGTAAATGTCACAGGCCAGGCAAGGAAGGGTCAGTCTACTAGGGACATCTATCAGGTAGTCAGCACTTAAGATCCAGTAACACCCAGTGACATGGGATAGGTTAGATCAGGGGTGTCAAACTGGATTTCTTCGAGGGCTGGATCAGCATTGTAATTCTCCTCCGTGGGCTGGGGGTGGGTGAGTATGGACGCCTACTGCAGTACCCTGCCAGCCAAAATGGGGCAAAGGGGGCTTTAAGACAAGAACTAATGAGTGGAAGCCTTAAAGAGGCTTCTGTAAAACATCTCAAAATATAGAGGACTATGGACTTCCTAACTATGACAGCTATTAAGCAACGGAGTAGCTTGCCTCCTGAGGTGTGGTGTATTTCATCACCGAAACACCCACTGGAGATTTCCAAGTAAAGATTGGATAGGCAGTTGTCTGAAATAGGCCCTGGCTTTTTGGAACATCTTGCCTGTTGAAATGTGATTGGCTCTCATTCGCCTAACTTTACATAAGAGCCTAAAGACCTGGCTCTGCCAGTTTGCTTGGGGCCTCTATGGGGGACTTTGACACTTGAGGTGGTGGATTGACTAATAGCAATTCTCCCCTCCCCCTCCCCTATGTATATTCTCCTCCCTTCCTCCCCACCTTTAGTTTTAACTCATGTCTTACTGTAATTTTTATGTGATTGTAGATATTCATTTATATTTTTATGGTTTTATTTTAATGTTGTACGGCCAGGGAGGGAGGGAGGGAGATGAATGGATGAATAGAATAAGTATTCCTGCCTGGACAAGCATTAAAAGACCTCCAAGATCCCTTTCAACCTTATGATTCCAGACTAGCCAGAAATTTGCCTCTCAAAGGAACTTTCTGTTGGGGAAGAAAAGGCATTTTGGCACTACCTTTTGATATTCAGTCCAGTACCAGCACCATTTATGCACTGGTAAATCGGAATCGGAATCTGGGCAGTGCATCCTGGGCTAGAAGAAGCTATAGTAAGTTTTGTAGTAAGGCCCAGTAGGCTCAATAGGTTAAAAGGGCTCAGTCATCTTTCAATAACAGGTATATTTATACAGTTCATAACATATATTATGGGCGCCATAGTTATGCTATAAAACTCTGCATGATTGCTGGAAAGACAGTAAGATGGTTCAGGAAACTTCCAACACTTTGCTGCCATCTCTGCATCATCTAGTGTCATTCTACTACTGGGAGGCAGAGACCAAGAAAGCATAATGAAACAAAATGTATTTTGCTCAATGTAAATGATATTACACACTTAAAATTTCTTCAGGGGAAATTTTTAAAAGTCCCAGATTAAAGTAAAACAAGCAATAATTGAGAAGTCAATAGACGAATGGGAATGAACTACAATAGTACTGTATATATATTAGTATGGATTGGTGAGGGCCTGCATTTGATCAAGGAACTTTTAATCACCTTCATAAAAGAAGCTATAGGTAGAGCCATAGTTGAAGGGACAGGTATTCCTCAGTTAATGTCAAAAATTGGGACCAAAGCTGAGCAATGTGGTTGTAAAATGCAGCGTTATATGATCACCTCGCTTAACATCAGTTTTGCATTTATTACCATTGTTTAGCAAGTCTTGGGAGGCTGTTAAGTGCACCGTGACATGGTCGCCATTTGCCATCTCCTATCAATGGCTTATCCATTGACTTTGCTTGTCGGAAACTGTCAATGAAGACCACAAATAGTGATTAGTGGGATGCTCCAATGTCGTAATTGAAAGCTGGTTACCAAGCATCCAGATTGCAGTCTCGTGACTATGAGGATGCTAAGGTGGCCACAACTTCAAACACTGGTCATAAGTACTACTTGTTCAGTGCTGCCGTAAGCTTAAATGGTTGCTGAACAGGTGGTTGTGAAGCAGCGGCCCCCAACCTTTTGGGCACCAGGGACTGGTTCTGTGGAGAGAGGTTTTTCTGCAGCCCATACGAGGGGGCGTGGTTTCGTGTGCTGCCTGCATCCCGTGGAAAGGGCTTCGCTTGTTTGCGCGGACTGGTTTCCGGCATGCCACGGACCAGGGGTTGGGGACTCCCATTGTAAAGGACTGATTGCATCAGTAAGTAATGTCACTTGTAAAGGTAATTCTGGCAAAGCGGCCGCGCCGCACAAAATCTGTTACAATTCCATTCAGTAAAACATTTTGTATTTTTGCATTTTATTCTATAATTCAATAAATTGAAAAATTGAAAAAAAAGTTGAGAAACACACAAACACACAAAAATTAAAACATTTTGTAATAGCATGTAAGATAAAAGTATTATGAGTGTTTCCGATTCAGGTGTGAAAGAAACATTCAAGTTGTCTAGTGTTACATTTATTTTAGCCAATGTATGTCTGAATAAGGTAAATGCTGCATTTTTTAAATTTTTCATTTATTTTTGTGCCTTTGAGTCAATGTTGACTCCTTGCGACTCCCTGGAAAACTCCCTGCCATAGTGCTGTCATAATAATAGTTTCCCCTTTTTTCTTTTCCCGTTTGAAGTCTTGGATTTAGGATTTTCTTTACATGGGCAAAATGGATGAATTTACATAATCAGTTTTAAAAATGAAGCTGTTAAATGAATCTAAATATTTATTCTACATATAAATCTGCTGAATGTTTGTTTTCATTCTGTTTAGTATTTTATACAAACTGTCTGTTTCCCGCTGTGTTTTTTCTCCCCAGATACGGATGAATACAGGCCACCAGTTTGGAAATCTTATTGTGAGTATTTGATTAGATATTATCACTGTCTACCCCATTCATAAATCTACCACCCGTGATATGGGGAATGAGGGGTGGGTGGGTTAGCTTTTTTTAAACTCCATTTCTCACATATCAAACCTAAGTTTGTTTCATCCAGTTTCCACCTGAACTTGTAACACTTTTTCAAGCCTCACTCAATTGTTTATGTGCATTTCTTTGACTATATAGGTTATTAAAGTTTGTTGCAAAATCAAAACCAGAAGCACACACAGATGACTGATTCAGCTGGATTCAATAACTTCTTTATAAACCTAATAATATATATATTTACAATACCATTAGCAGAGTTGTTCTTCCATGTAGCAACAGTTAAAAGTAAAACACAAGCAGCTTCTAGTTCAGAGTGGGCAGAGAGTGCAGAGTGGACTGAGCAATGCCCAGCTTTAAGCTTAAGTTCCAGTTTCGATTCTCTGCACAGACTCAGAAGTGGTTAGCTCCCATTGGCTGACTTAGTTGCTATGCCTATTCATTGGCTAACCTTGTTACCACTGGCTCTCCCAGTTCATGAATATTCTAACATAGGTAGTCCTCAACTTTCAACCACAATTGAGGACAAAATTTATGTCGCTAAGTGAGAAATTTGTTAAGTGAGTTTTGCCCCATTTTACGACTTTTCTTGCCACATGTGTTAAATTAGTACCAGTAGCACAGTTGTTAAATGAATCTAGTTTCCCCATTGACTTTGCTTGTCAGAAGGTTGAAAAAGGTGATCACATGACCCCGGGGCACTGGAGCCGTCATAAATGTGAGTCAATTGTCAAGCATCTGAATGTACATCATGTGACCATGGGGGATGCTGCAATGGTCATAAGTGTGAAAAATGGTCGTAAGTCACTTTTTTCAATGCCATTGTAACTGCAAACGGTCACTAAGTGAATTGTTGTTAAGTCAAGGAGTACCTGTAATACGTTTTTGCACATATGGTTCTATGAAAAAAATATTTGGACTTTTTGGTTTTCCTTAATTTTTGCATTTCTGTTGCCACTATTACTCCAGCTTCCTGTAGGTTCTAGTGATATATAAGGGGTCAGTGTGGACAAATATCATCAAATTTCAATGCATGTTTTATTTATTTCATAATGTAAGTCGTATAACATGATATGAACCAATGTGAATGCATTTTTTTTGAAGAGGGAGAGAAAAGGGCCTGGGAAATAGGGCCTGTTATAAACTAAGCAATTCAAAAAAGTGACCTACATTGTTTGAAAAAAAAATTATTTGCCATTTATAAAAAAAAATGTGGATAATCAACAATATTAACAATTAATTGCTACAAAACAAGGGTAGATATAGTTTTCTTTATTATATAATAATTATTAGTCAATCCTGTGATCAGACAACTGACCTTTGATAAGTTCTGCGTAGTATTACGTCACCAAAATCATATCAACAAATAGTTGACCCCCTCATCTCCAAATGCAATTATAGAACATTAAATGCAATTTAGACCACATGTGGGCTCTTGATCAATTCCTGAATTACATATCTAACTGTAGAGTTGTTATAAACAACTGAACTACCCCAGAGGTGTGTACAAAAAATTATTTTGTGATTGTATTAACCTTACTTTAAGAGGATCAGTTTGAAGCTGTTTAATTCTCCCTTGATTTACCAGAACAGGATCTTTAAACTCATTACCATGGTCATGTAGGTAACTTGAGAGATTCTTTCATACGACTAAGTTACTGGCTAAGGAGCCATTGATAATTCTTTCAGAAATTATTTGTGAAACCTCAGAAGCAGCAGTTGCATCTGGACCAAAGAATCAAAATAACAAAAGTTTAGATTGAATATACTGTTGATAAAGCTGTTGATAAAGCTGATAAATTTACTGTTGATAGGGTAAATTCATTTTTTCCTCCATTTTGCACAAGTTTTAGCTCCCTTAGAACAACGTTGATGCAAAATAATGAACTTGTGAGAAGCTCAATTTACACATATTTATCACATATTTAGATATATGGACTGAGATTGCTAAAAAAGCCTGAGTTGTGTTTACTCACTGGCCTGTCCCATGAAGGCCCTATATTAACCCTATCTCTCCTTGCTCTATAAGTCTTGCTTCTTGGTGGAACTTGTGGGGAAGGATGATACTAAGTATGCATCTTTTTAATATAGTGGTATTATTTGTTGTATGTGAATATTAGCCCAAACTAACTTTGGATTAGTTCCTGGCCCTATTACTTTGCCTGAGGTAATAGAAATAAAAAGAAAATTTTGGGGGGAGGGGCTTGAAGAGGAAGACTATGATCTGATAACTTCAAGACAACTGTGTGAAAAAAGGAAACGCCTCAGAAACTGTGCTACACAACCCAGGTTTTTAGACCGTAGTTACATGAAGGCAAAACTCAAAACAATTAAAAATGAAAGCACAGTCATTCTTATTAACTAAGAAATGGTAGTTATATAACAAAGAATGTATCTATTCTGTTTTAAGAAGTAGATGTGGTGGTACATTTTCGATTTTTTTCATTCTAGGGTATTTGTTTCAACCCAGAACCAAAATCCTAAGATTGATCTATCATCATCAGAGTTGAATTAAACTCGAGTTATGTCAGTTGTGCACCGACATTTATGCAGTGCCAACCTTCATTTTATTTCATTTGCACCCGGTTTCCTTTTGCTGGAGTCTCAAAGGAACGGCCGTACTTTTAAGAATCTTCTGCCCACAGCTGCTCTTTCATAATTGCTATTGTCAGAACCTTTGTCTGCTTCAGAGCTTAAGGGCCCCAGTGTGCAGGTTTTAAGTCATAACTTACTCGATCAGTCACTTGTCATATGCCAAGCCAGTTATTTAATATAAAACCATTAACACACAAAGTGACTCGAAGCAGGCTTTTGTCTTCAAAACGATGATTAAAGGATAAAAATTGGCACTCATTGTGTCGCTTATATTAAAGCTCATTAATCACAACAGTCACATATCCTGCAGTTGTCACCTAGAAATGCATGCCTGCTGTCTCCAGTTGCAAATAAGAATAATAAATGGCTGAAAAATAACCTTTTGCAAAGGAAGTGCATGTATGTTCATATTAGGCTATATACCACCTATACTCTAAGGATGTTCGGTTTTTATTATCATGACATCTTGCTGGCAGCTAAAAGATGCTATTCCTTTGTGTGTGACTATTTCCAGTTCTCTTACATTTGTAAAGATTTGTGGTTATGCAACTAATCTGTTCAGAGCAGGTTCTAAGCGGTGAATGAGAACCAAGGAATGAATTTTCTTTTCTCCTTTGTAAAGAACACAGTCATACTAAATCAAATCAAATCAAATTTTTATTATAGTCAAAGACCAGCCTAAGGAAGGTGGGTACAGTCAATTATAAAGCATCAGAATACACACACACACACACACACACACTGGAATAATGAACTAGATGCTCATTAAAATTAGTTTACGGCCCAGGCCTTCATCTGATGGATTTTAAGCCTGTTGTGCAGAACCTGGCGACACGGTATGTTGTACCAGGGTTGGTATCTGAAAGCAGCAGGGAAGTATATAATTGTCCTGTGTGCCCTGGATATTTACGTAATAATGGTGAGATGAGCCTAGTATGAATGTCTCTTAATATGGGTGCTGGAGGAACACATGTTTTGTTGTTTTTATCTAGAGTCACAAGGGCATTGTTTCACTGGGTGTGGAATCTTTCTGTATCAACCTTCAAGGATACCCGAAGGGAGGGCATGGACATTATGCCAAAATAAAGGTCCTCCTGTGGTTAGGTACCTTGAATTTGTCATAGGGGAGGCAGAATACCTGTTGGATTCACTGACAATAAAAATAGGGGACTATCTGCTAGATCCTGTTGGCACTGCATGTCCACCGCCCGCTGTTAAATGAGTGTTTTGGCCTAGTCATACCTCATAGCAATAGCAATAGCACTTTACTTATATACCGCTTCATAGTGCTTTACAGCCCTCTCTAAGCGGTTTACAGAGTTCAGCATATTGCCCCCAACAATCTGGGTCCTCATTTTACCGACCTCGGAAGGATGGAAGGCTGAGTCAACCTTGAGCCTAGTGAGATTTGAACAGCTGAACTGCTGAATTAGCAGTCAGCCTGCAGTCGCAGCATTTAACCACTGCACCACTTCAGCTCTACTCCACTCCACTCATGCTGAGTAGAAGACCTGGAGAGAAGTCCAAGGATGAGATGTTGCTACTGTCTTTTTCTATGCGGCCTGAAAACCATCCCTCATAGTTTGTGGGACAAAGCCAAGGGGGTGAAAAGGATAGTTGAACCAATAGTTGAATATGATCACCCATACTCTAGCGTCAATTTTAATGAGGCCTATATCTAGTCCCTGGGTGGCATGAAAGACACATTTCGGGATTTGAAGTGCCAATTTTAGACATTTGGATTGAAAAAGTCTAATGGTGCAAAATTAGAGAAGGGGCCCAGTGGGCACCATAAAGAAGTTGTATTATTGGCTTGGTTTAGCATAATTTCAATGTTACGGGTATATAGTGGCCACCTCTTGTCAAGGAATTTAAGGATGCCAGATTATCTCCTCTATGTATTTTCAGCAACATAGTCCCCATTGGGTACCCAACTGCTGGCAGAATGGAGGACTACTTGAAATTTGAAATACTGTAGGAGACTTGCTCAATCTTAAGAGTATCTATGATGTATACTCTTGGACCTTTTGGCAAATCCCTTGATTGTAGTTTTCTGTGTTAGAACACTGGTTTTCCTTCCAATATTGTATTAGTGCTTTTAGTGCTCTTTTAGGATCTATAGGTGTTCTTGAAAGAGTTGCTGCATTGTTGTTTGCATAGAGTAGAACATATGTAAATGTGTCTTCCAGCAAGTTTTGGAAAGTAAAAGTTCATATTGAGGAGATTGCATACCATGGAGTTGATATAGAAATCGAATAAGAGTGAGGCCAATATGCAGCTTTGATTGATGCCTTTCTCAGTTCCAGTAGCACTGGTGACATGGCCTGGAGGTTACATCTTACTTTGAGGGAGGTTCCTTTATGACCTAGGTATTAGATGAAATGAATGTTTATCAAGCAAGCAGGTCTCCAGTTTTTCCCCTAGTTTAGCTTGAGATATGGAATTAAAAGCTGCTTTGAATTTATGAAGGCAACAGAAAGGGAGTTCGTGGTGCAGAAGGAGCATTTTTCAATGAGTTGATAGAGTACTAGATAGACACTGATCATGGTGGATTGGCCTTTCCTAAAGCCAACTTGCTTTCCAGCCAGTTTTGGAATTTCCATTGTAGCTGTCTTGCATAGAATTTGCTGATTGTCTGAATGAGGCTGATAGGTCTATAATTAGTCCCCAGTCCCGTGTGAAAGATGAGGTCCACATATGAAAGTTAATGAAGTTTATTGCAAAAATCAAAACCAGAAGTACACACAGATAACTGATTCAGCTGGATTCATTAACTTCTTTATAAACATAGTAACAGATGAATTTACAATACCATTAGCAGAGTTCTTCTTCAATGTAGTTACAAGTAAACACAAGCAGGAGAGTTAGTTTCATTTCAGCAGAGCAGACAAGCACAGAGAGTACAGAGTGGACAGAGAACAGAGTGGACTGAGCCACGCCCAGCCTTAAGCTTAAGCTTCCAGTTTCGATTCTCTGCACAGATTCAGAAGTGGTTAATTCCCATTGGCTGACTTAGTTGCTATGCCTATTCATTGGCTGACCTTGTTACCACTGGCTCTCCTAGTCATGAATATTCTAACAAAAGTCCAATTAAACTGACTTATTGCTAATCATGCCTTATCACAAGAATAGCCTCCTTGGAGTTAGATAAGGGCTAACGGAATTTAAGGGAGGTCTTAAATTTAGTTCTCTTGTGGCTATGTAGGAATTCTAGGTTGATCTCTCTTTTGACTCCACTCCCAGGTTTTGCCACTCCTTCTCCTACAAATATTATTTGATGTCCAGGTTTTATGCTTTCACGTAAAGAGATCTGTTTATCCAGTGTGTTAGGACATGTGCGGAGGGCTTTAACATTTTACTTGAAAAGAACAGAATGATTTTATTTGTATGTCATGATAGACCAAAGAAAAAGAGGCCTGTTCCCAACATTTGTCAGTTGGTGATACCTATTATCCAGGTGGGATATGAAATACTTTTTCACAAATTTGAAGCCATACTACCATGGCATTGGTGACATTTGCTGCATCCCTAAGAGGGGAACTCTATGAAGCTCCAGCATGGTCATTAAGTTTGTTTTATTTGAAAGTGTCTCTAATCATCTCTTAACAATAAGCTGCCACATGCTAGGAAATGTTTTACTCTCCCATTAGTGTGAGGAAAAGCTGGTTACTTATTACTAAGATTCTCTGAATTTTTTTTAGTGCCCTTGTGCTATGCTTCCCTGCTAAATATGAGCAGACTTCTGTGTTGCGATGTCCAAAGTCTTAGCCTCAGGAAAACTAAGAGGAATGCCTGCTATACAGTAGGGAATAGGGATTCAATTCTGGGAAAGGTTCCCAACAAAATGTTCGGCTCTAAAAAGTTGCAGCAAAGGTACTGCACAGATGCAGAATTCCATCTGTTCATTACACAGATCACTTGAAAAATGTCATGGCAAGGAGCAACTTCTTTGGTTATTGTGTCTCTTACACAGAGAGATTCTTCTTCATTAAATAAAGAAAAAAGAAACCTAGCCCCAAACAAGTCCTTGATTTAAGTTCATATCTGTGTTAAGACGTAAAGTGAAATCTCTGTTTACCTTTTCTTAGTGTATCAGCTGCAGCAAGAAGCTCCACATCCTAGAAGAATTACCTGCACATCTGAGGTGGGTACGAAGAAAATAAGATATTGCAGGCTCATAGCTGTGATAGTTATTATCGTTTGTTTGTTTGTTTGTTTGTTTGTTTGTTTGTTTGTTTGTTTGTTTGTTTGTTTGCAGTCATAGATCTACCAGATCTTACAAAGACTGAATCCTTTTACTCCCCAATTTTTCCCTGTACCCATTTTAATTTTTGCCATTCTTCACAGCAACACTATGTTGGTCATATTGTGAGAAATAGAAATAGCGATTGCCCAGTGTGATTTGGAAAAGTACCAGTGGTACCACAGCTATATAAACTTGCCATTCTGGAGTTACAGGTAGTTCTCGACGTACGACCAAATGGAGCCCAATGTTTCTGTTGCTAAGCGAAACATTAAGTGGATTTGCCCCATTTTTATGACCTTTCTTGCCACAGTGGTTAAGTGAATCACTGCAGTTGTTGAGTTAATGACATAGTTGTTAAGTGAATCTGGTTTCCCCATTGACTTTGCATATAAGAAGGTCGCAAAAGGGGATCACATGACCCCAGGACACTGCAAACATCATAAAAATGAGTCCGTTGCCAAGGGTCTGAATTTTGATCACATGACCGTTCAGTCGTAAGTGTGAAAAATGGTCATACTGTAAGTCACTTTTTTCAGTGCCATTGTAACTTTGCACAGTCACTAAATAAACTGTTGTAAGTCAAGAACGACCAGTACTAATATCAAAGAACACTCAAGATCATCCTTAATAGCAAGATTCCTGTAATAGAAGCAGCAAATGATCCTCCTTTTAATCCTGACTGCTTGTTTTCGGAAACCAGTCCTTTTTCTCTGATATCTTCAATATATATGGAAAAGTGAATCAGAATGATGCTTGTTGTGTTGATTTTTTAAAAATACTCATACAGTATAAGTATCTTATTAATTTTGAGGTGGTTTTTTTGTTATGTTTGTTTAATTGTTGTTAGCTGCCCAGAGTCACTTAGTCACTTGTTTGAGATGGGCAGCTTATATATACAATGAATGAATTAATATAATATTTTCTTCTCAACTCCTTAGATCTAAATTTACTGCAGAAAAAGTTAATTATAAACCTACTTGTATGTTTATGCCAACAGCCTCCTTTACTGTTTAATATTATCACTTTACCTTTTGTCAGATGTGATACACCAGTTTCGACCCACAAATTTGTTACATAGTAAGCAGCTTAATCAGAAAATAACATCAATTTTAATTTTCAGCATGTTACATGGCAGGTTTGGACTTGTTATAATGCAACTCCTGTTCATATTAATAGGTATTGAAAATGATTAAAGTTTTAATTTTATTGCTATGCCTCCATCATACACCCAAGAGAAGAAGAAATTAATCTTTGAAATGTGACTTAAATCCTGGGTGCAGAGTACTCTTATGGTTTTAATAGCTTATATCAGTTAGATACCAAACAGGATTAATTTATTGAATTAAATAGGAGCTGCTTTGTGCAGTTCTTCCAAATATACCTTAAGCCTGTAGAATGAAGAATAAAACACAAGTAAATATGAAATAGTCCCATGCTTTTAAAGAAAGCCCAGGTTGCTGCCAGCATTGCAAGCATTTTTAATATTTCTCCAGCAAACATTTATTCCCATCCATAAAGGTTAACCGTGATTAGAACAAATTAGCAATAATAGTGGGTTCTGCAAGATACTAAGTTTCACATGTAACATACTATCTTGTTCACTCTAATTCTTGAATTTAACACATTAGTAACAATTTAATAGGAATTCATCAGAGTAAGTAGTTTGTATTCATTACTCTCAGTTCAGGTTAGCAAAGGTATAGGCTTTAATGTATGTTCTTAGCTATAATTAGAATGTTATATACTCCTAGATGTAGTGTTCTAGTTTCCTTATTTCAGAGGTTCTACTGAGATAGTATTTGGCTCTGCTCAGTTCATCAGGAATTATATCAATTATCTCTTCAGGAGGAAGAAGGGAGGCAAATGAATGGGCAGTGGTCAGTGCACAAACCAATTCCTGGTCAGAAATACATCTGCAAGAATTATATTTTTGCACACTACTGCCTATAAATAGAAGCTAAATGAGTTACATGTATGTCTTATGTCCTGTTAGCTCTTCAGTGACTAGGAATTGCAATCATCTTATGATCAGTTACGGTTGCTAAGGCCTCTGTCCATAACTAAGATGTAGTATATTTAAATATTTAACCAAAAATGTGGGAATGCAGCAAAAGCACAGGTATATTGTTAGCATACAGTATAACAGAAAGCTTTGATAATAGAGTTTGTGATGATGTTTTCATGGGCAATAGAGATGGAATCAGAAGTTTAGCTTTTTAATACCAGTATATAAACGTTTACTTTTCCTCCCTTGTCTATCTGCCATTTTCCTTTGGAGTATTCCAAACATTTTTTACTGTTATCCTCCCTCTTTCAACATCAGTTTTACTTATCTTTTGTAGAGACTTTCTGAGATAATTTTCTTTGTGTCTTCTGGTTCCTGTACATATCCTTCTGCCTCTTTTTTATCAATAGTGATAACAGACATCTAACATGGAAACACGAAGACCAGTAATTATTTGATTTTTGTTTTAAATGATAGGACTAATTTTAAAAACACTTGAAGTTTGTAGTGGTGGAAGCTGATCACCATTCATAATATATCTCAGAGACACAGTAGCAATTGCACTGAAATTATAAAGTTGTTTTGTGATGTTTTACAGTGTGTGTGACATTTGCTGATACCTTGGAGTAAAATGAAACAAAATCAGTTCTTATTTGGGTATTTACCAGTGGATTTAATGTTCATTCCTATTATAGTGTAAAGTAATACAGGCAATGCACTTTTCAAATATCCTGAATAACTGAGGTGCCACTAAGTTGTGGACCTTGATTGTAGCAATGTCTACTATAGTTGTAGAAAAAGATACAAAAAGGATGTCCAAAATGTGTTAAGATGCAGATTAAAGTAGCTTCAAAAACCAGAGCTTCATTTTATTTCTGGTTCATGTACGGTCAGTCTCATAGGATTGAAGTCAGGAAAGCAATTAAATGCATGCTTATGCAGAAATTGGATTTCTGTAACCATTAATCTGGAGTGGCCTCTAAATGTTCTCAAAAGCTTAGCAAAGCAAATTTGGAAAGATACCACTTGTTTTTTGACATGTAACCTCTAAATGTTAAATATTGGGGTGGTCTCATAAATAACAGTTCAGAATGTTTCCTGTTTCTGCTTTTAAAACATCAAATTGTCACAAGTGAAGGAAAACCATTTTAAAACAACAATTCCATAGCTGTCAGTATATATTTTTTTCATTTATATTATACTTGTTGGAATATTTCAGGAGCTTTAGTGCTGTGGGACTAAATATTCTAATTTAATCCAATAGTTCCCTGTAACGAGCTTTTATGTACAGTATGTAAGGCTAAAACCATATCCCAGTCTTTTTTTATAAAGGACATTTGTAATACAAATCAATATCTAGAATATTTTGCATTAAATATTTTGCATTAAACTATACTCCAGGAAGGAAATAGAATTTGTATATGTACACTTGAATTTGACTGTCTTTTTTTATTAAAAAAAAAACAACTTTGCAACCCTGAGTCATTCTGGGCAAAGATAAAATAATAATAAGCTTTCTTCAGTTTCTATTACAAACACATTTGGCCTTTTTGCTTAGCTTTTTTGACCCTTTGCTTGGCAATTAGCATTCTTCTTAGAGAGGGGCGAGCTAGCACTGTCTTCTCAAAGAAATGGAATAGTTCCACTGTGTAAATATATTGGACTAATAATTGAACCCTAACTCGGAAAAAAAAACCCCAACCCTGGCACCTTTTTATCCAGAATGAAATCTGTTAATGTGGTGTTAGTTGAGGCTATGCAAAGCATTTGAAGCTGTGCTTCCTAAATGACTAAGGTACCCTTCTTTCAGGAAGGTTCTGCATGCCAGGTCACCTCTGCATTCACCTACAAGGACAGCTGCTTCTCTGACAGGGAAGTGTTCACTGTGCATGCATACACACACATGCAAATGACCTGTTAAAGCCCTCAGAACTGCTGTGGTGCTTCCACTGAATGCTAACCTCAGAGACACCTGTGTGCTGTTTCCAGCGCTGAGAATTCAGAAGGAACGTTCGTTGGGCCTGGAGAGACAAGAAAAAATATATACGATTACATTTTTAGGGATTGAGTGTATGCCGTGGCTGACTACAGAGGTGTGAGTAGAATTTAATCTGTGGGATAAAAAAATTATTACAGCAGAGAAGACCTGTAAGTGGTAAAACTGTTGTTTAAAGAGAGACAACAGCAAATTTGGGGGTCAAATTTTATAATGGCTAGATCTTCAAAGTAGCTTAAGATATTTTGTCTTTGAGGGAGATGGGCAGTTCAGAAATGTGAAAAAAATAAATAAATAAATTTGTAGGTTATTTCCATCTTGTCATTTGGGAGAATGAGGTTATTTTCTGATCAAGATAATTAGGCTATGAACATCCTTTTGCAGGATGCCCAAGGCGTTAAACCAGATCACTGGGAAACTCCAGAACACTGGTAAACTGCTAAGTTTTAATCCAATTATGCTGTTTTGTTATGAAACAGAGCAACGAAAAGTGGGCTGTAGTGATCATCTGGATTTTTCCAGCCCAGATGAAATAGTGCTATCTCAGGAGAAAGAGAATAGAAAATACATAGTATAAAAGTGATAAAAATGGACAACAGCTGACATTTCCTAAACAATGTAATGACCTGATTGTAGTTACAACTATTTTCATCGCTTTTTAGGTTTTTTTTTTTGTGGTTGTTGTTTAGCTATATACTTCATTGCTGTTGACTTCCTGACATATTTGTCTTCTGTATATTCTGCTTCTTACTCACTGCAGTTGTGACTGGAAACTTGGGGCCCTCCAGATGTTGCTAAATTACATATTTTAGCATCTTCAATCAGAATAACTACCGTATTTTTCGGAGTATAAGACGCACCGGAGTATAAGACGCACCTTAGTTTTGGGGGAGGAAAATAGGGGAAAACAA
Organism: Diadophis punctatus similis; assembly: GCA_023053685.1. Taxonomy (NCBI): domain Eukaryota; kingdom Metazoa; phylum Chordata; class Lepidosauria; order Squamata; family Dipsadidae; genus Diadophis; species Diadophis punctatus. The sequence continues at coordinate 3,071,289 of JALIGW010000051.1, read as the reverse complement.
TCTGCCTACCAGGTATTCATCTGGCTAGCATCCTTAGTCTGGTCAGCTTCAGCACATTATTTTATCCCCTGGTTAGGACTTAAAAAAACCTTCTTCTGAGAGAGTAACAATGAAAGAGCATGCAAGCCAGTAAGAGCTGGGAAGATCGTTAGCACCTGGTTAGGGCTAGAAAAAAACTTATTCAGAGCAAGTAGAGCAATGAAAAAAACCCTGCAAAGACTTAGGGCTGGAAAAACAGTCTTCTGAGAGAGTAACAATGAAAGAGCCTGCAAGCCGGTAAGAGCTGGGAAGATAGTTAGCACCTGGTTAGGGCTAGAAAAAAACTTATTCGGAGCAGCTTCAGCACATTATTTTATCTCCTGGTTAGGACTTAAAAAAACCTTCTTCTGAGAGAATAACAATGAAAGAACCTGCAAGCCAGTAAGAGCTGGGAAGATAGTTAGCACCTGGTTAGGGGCTAGAAAAAAACTTATTCGGAACAAGTAGAGCAATGAAAAAAAATTCTGCAAAGACTTAGGAAAAACATTCTTTGGAGAGAGTAACAATGAAAAAGCCTGCAAGGTAAGAGCTGGGAAGATCTGTTAGCACCTAGTTAGGGCGGGGGGGAAAAAGCTACATTCGAAGTATAAGACACACCCAAATTTTCAGCCACTTTTAGGGAGGAAAAAAGTGCGTCTTATACTCCGAAAAATACGGTAATTGAGACTGATATAGGGAGGCATACTTCAACACTGATAAGTGTCAATTTTGCCACTGTCTTTTCATACATATATGTGTACACATACATAGAGTTTTCTGTTCATCTGCTCAATCTAGTGAGTTACTCCTCAGTGGAAGCAGCTCAGGTCTGCCAAAGTCAGAGGACAATCCTGGCTTACATAGTTTACCTCTTCATGATGCTTTGTGAAGAGGTAAACTACATGGTGTCCACCGTCAACAGTTCCCATGGCTTAATCAGTTTTAGCAGAAATGTCTGGAACATCATTGTCATCAGGGAAGATACAGTGAACTTCTGAGAAAAATGGATTTGTTTTTTTGTTTTTAAATAGATTTTATCACTGGACACATTTCTCTCCCTCTTTACTTGCATCTGTGTTTTATTCTTTATCAATACCATTTTGGTTCAGACTTAAATTTGATAGGCTCCACGCTATGTTCAGTGTGCTTCTGAATGACGTATACTGCAGGGAGTGGGAGGTGGGAAAGGATGGGAAAGGCTTCTTGCCTTTATGTCTTTGCTGACTTTCAGAAGTTTATTTTCTTGTCTTTTGTAGGGCAAAAAAGGAGGTTGGACTAAGTTGTCATTTGATCTGTTTAAAAAAGCACTTTTTACCTTCTTTGTTGTTTGGAATTAAATGTACTGACCTCATTCCTTATAACAGGACCACTGCTAGGATTCTTTAAAATCATGATTTGATGAACAAGCCATACAGTCTTGGCTCATATCTGAGTTAAACCTTAATGTGGATATACATGTTGGGAGAAACTCAGAGCAAAGAAATCATGACTCGTAATTTTTCACGTGAATCAAAGGAGAAAAGAGTACTCTTCTATTTATTTATAAAAATTATTGGCCACCCATCCTACCACAGGGTAACTCTGGGTGGCTTACAGTCATAAAAATGTATTTATATGGTATATTAAAACATAAATTAAAATCAAATATTAAAATATAATGATACATGGGGAGAGTGGGGATGGAATGGTGGGTGGTGGGTTCTGTTGTTAATTGGTCAACCATCTCCACTACGCTCTTGCTCCCTTGGAGCCCCAGCCAACTGGTAAAGTCAGGTCTTGAGGCCCTTATGAAAGGATCGGAGAGTTGGGGTCCAACTATGTTAGTAGTTTGATTTTTTCCCCCCATCTTGTTTCATCTATTGTCCTATCATATCCCACCAGGATCGCATTGCGATAATTCATATTCAGTGTATCATGCATACAAATGAAGATAGTGTTATACGGTGGTAGAATGTGGCTTCTACAGAACTTTCTAAGCACAAATCAGATATGAAATTACTCTTTAATATTGGTATACTTTTGTGAATAAAGTTGCAGCATCCAGCTTTATTCAAAGCTTTAGTGAAATAGAAATTACCCTACATTTGTCTTTACAGTTGAAATTAATAGCATTAAATGAAACAAGAATTCTTAACATTAATGGTTGGAGAAATTCAGCAAATTTCCTAATATAGTAACAATTGGAGAAAATACAAAGTCTTAATTCTGTATCAAATCACATAATAAATAGAGCTGATTTTTTAAAAGGCCTATATATTCAAGTAAAATATTTCTCTCCTTTCTTTTTCAATAGGTGGAGAACCGACCTAAATACTATGGGCGGGAGTAAGTAGTATGATTCTCTCAATTCTTTGTCTTGAACTGCAAAGCAAATATAAAAAATATGCCCAATGGCTACTTTTTCTGTTCTTTCTTTCTTCCGCTTGCTCATAATGTCTCAATTTATCTTAGGCTATTGAGAGAGAGAGATGGGATTATTTTATAATTTATTTATGGTTTCAGCATAGGCAGTCTTGTTCAACCATCAGTAGCTCACAGGATAAAATGTTGACATGTACAATCTCACAGTAATCAAATCAGATTTCTTTCCAGTCTGGCTGAAATGTTCCCTGTTTTGGACAATTTTTTTTACTGACTCCATTTAACTGCCTCCATAAAAATGAATGTGCTATTTTTAAGAACAAAAGAGGAAAAATGCTGTCATTTTTGTTGCTTTATATCAAAAAAGTATATAGCAAGCTTGTTGTCACACTTACTTTGTACAGCAAGTTTGGAAACAAGGCTTCAATTTTCCTATCACCTTGGAGTTCACTTTTTAATTTTTTTATTATTAAAATATAAACAAACTAATATTTTTTAAAAATAATAGTTTGTGGTACTATATATAAATTGAATAGCAAATTAAATATACAGTACATTGATGTTATATATAATGCACTGCAGTTTTATATCTAACCTGTTATTGTAAGAAAGCTACTGTATATAGAAAATTGAAAAAAAGAAAAAGAAAAATTCTATACTGCCAGAAAAAGAAATAATAGCCAAAGAAGGGGGGGGGGAGAACATTTTTCATTTTTCTCTCTTTTCTAGTTTTTCTTTAAATTCTTGAATTACCACAAGAAAGCAAGAACACTCCTAATTTAGATATATTTTCAGCAATAATTTCAGCAGTAATTTAAAAAATTAAAACTTCTTGAATGAGAAAATGAATTTGCTCCCAGTTCCTCCAAAAAACTACTTAGTGTACTTTGTTCCTAACTTTTTTGTTTACTACCAGTATATTTTTAACTCAGATCATTTATTTATCTGATTTATTTATATATAGCTCTTTTTAAAAATAAACATATTTTATGAATGCAATGAAATATTAATTATGGTACTCATCTTTAAGCCAATGTATATGTTCCATTTCCATTTATTTTGTGGCTGCTTTTATTGTTTCAATGTTTTTAAATTGTTTTATATTTTTGGAATTGTAAGCTGCCCAGAATCACTTGGTTGAGTTGGGCAGCTATAGAAAATGAATGAATGAATGAATGAATGAATGAATGAATGAATGAATGAATGAATGAATGAATGAATGAATGAATGAATGAATGAATGAAGTCAAGGTGGCAAACAAACTTAATACTTCTTCTATTTTCCTACAAAAACAATCCTGTGAGGTGAATTGGGCTGAGAGAAAGTGACTGGCCAGAGATCACCCAGCTGGCTTTCATGCCTAAGGCTGAAATAGAAACTCCTGGTTTCTAGGACAGCACCTAGGAATTCTTGATTTTTGTATGTGCATTTTCACATTTATTTATTTATTTATTTATTTTGTTGGATTTCTATGCCGCCCAATCCCTAGGGACTCAGGGCGGCTCACAGCATGCAACATTTGCAACATGATGTTCACTGCCTTGGCATTTGTTATAGTGGTGTTTATAAATTTGGAGAAATGTGCTACAAGATTAATTTGCTTTTATGAGTTAAATGGTATTAAACATAAACAGAAGAAATTGTTCATGGATAAAACAAAAAATCTTGTTTGTGTGAAGGAGGGACTATCTAAAGCAGGGGTGTCAAACTCGCGTTGTCACAGCGTCATGTGACGTATCATGACTTTTCCCCCTTGGCTAAAACGGGGGTGGGCGTGGCCAGCGCGTGATGCATCCGGGCCGTGAGTTTGACGCCCCTGTTCTAAAATAAGGGTCTGTGAAGTATTTGAAGGAGGTGCTTTGCAATTTGCAGCAGTACACGCAAAATACTCACTTTCAAAGCATCTGCATCTTTCACAAGAGTCAAACGGCTGTTTGGAGGGCACTCCTTAGTCTCTGCAATCATATACAAGACTGTACATTTGCTGGGACTCACACAGGGGTGGGTTCCTACTGGTGCGGTCCAGTGCGCAGCTCCGGTAGGGACGCACCGGCTCCGGTACTGTCTTCGCCGGTCCGGCGTGCACCGCCATCTTTTTGGGGGAATTTTTCAGCGATTTTTTGCTTCCGCACATGCGCGGAAGCAAAATCTCACTGAAATCTCACGAGGGGACACGCACGCACACAAGATTTCGGTGAGATTTAGCTTCCGCGCATGTGTGGAAGCAAGAAATCGCCAAAATTGCGCATACGCATGCATCCTCTCGCGCGAGGGGGCGCACATGCGTAGCGCACTTGCACCCGCGCAACATGGCAGCGCACCGGTAGCGAGGTAAGTGCAACCCGCCCCTGGACTCACAGCAAAGTGGCTCTGCCTCCACATATGTGTAGAATCTGCCGAGGACAGCTTTTGAAGCAGCAGGCAAGCCTTGCAAAAGATGCAGCTGCTTTAAGAATTCGAACACAGGTGCTTCATTCCTGCCTCCTGAAGCACATTTTTCAGTGACTTTGCATATTACTGGAAAAAATATATGTAACATTATGTTACTGAGATGATTTTTAGATTGAACACTTGTCCTTAGGATCCATCCAGGGATTCTTAAATTTTCACCGTTGAGAAGTATATGCAGCCTTGATGTTGGTGTTAATGTTGATGAGAATCGAAGAGAAAATGGGCAAGTATAAACCAAGATGATCAGAAGTACCTGATATAAACAGAATTTACTTGCTCTGTGAGGTGAAAATAAGCAACACGTTTTCAGGCTAAGTAGAGAAATTAACATGATTTTGAAAGAACTTTAGTTTTTTTAATTTTTATTTTTAAAAAAATCAAGTGCAGGTAGTCCTCAACTTACGACCACTATTGAGCCCAAAATCTCTATTGTAAAGTGACTTTTGTCCCATTTTACGACCTTTCTTGCCATAGTTGTTAAATGAATCACTGCTGCTGTTAAGTTAGTAATGTGGTTGTTAAGTAAACCTTTGGCTTCCCCATTGACTTTGCTTGTGAGAAGGTTGCAAAAGGGGAGATTACATGACCCCCCAGGATACTGCAACGGTCATAAGTGTGAAAACAGTTGCCAATCATCTGAATTTTGATCACATGATCATGGGGATGCTGCAAAGGTCATAAATGTGAAATGCGGTCATAAGTCATATTTTTCAGTACCGTTGTAACTTTGAACAGTGACTAAACGAATTGTTGTAAGTCGAAGACTACCTACTGTATAAGGTGTTTTTTTTAATGAAAAAAATAAGACTTTTTTTTTCCTGGTATGGTTTTCTTACAGAAACATTCTCTTGTATTGTGTTGATATAGATAGACTTTGTTTTTCAGGTTTCATGGGATGATATCGAGAGAAGAAGCAGATCAATTATTGAGCGTAGCAGAGGGAAGTTACCTTATTCGTGAAAGCCAACGACAACCTGGAACATATACTTTGGCTTTAAGGTTGGTAATTAATACTTTATTTCTGCAGTATAAGAATATTTATGAATACATCTGCAGGGGATAAAATTAAAATTACTGCTTTCTAATTTTATTTATGGAACTGTTTGAAATAGTCCAGATTTAACCAAATTCAGTTATTAATACTTAATTCTAATGCATGTTTAAAGTGTTTTAAACTTAATAGGCAGTTGAAACACTGTTGTATTAAAAAATAGTCAAGAGGTTAACTTACCTCAGACTTTCCCAACTTGGTGCTCTCCAGATGTGTTTGAGAAATCTGAGAAGAGTCACCCAAACTTCTGGAAAGCATCTGTTTGGAAAGCTGCTTTAAATCTTCCTGTCATTTAAAAATAACAAAGAGAACTTAACGGCTGAAAAATTAATGTGTTCGTCTTCAAGGTGCTGCAAGATTTTTTCTTTTTTTTTTTTTGCTGGAAAAAACTAACATGGCTACCCCTTTGAAAAAAATCTTATTCAATTTCCTCCTCTAATGCTGACTGCTTTTTCTGCTCCTATCTTTCATCTCTTAAGCTCATTTTGATGCAGGCACCCTTCTTTATTCTTCTCGTGTTTTCCAGTGAAAAATAATATGCGTTAATAGTGCAGTCAAAATGAAAATGAAAATAGCACTGGCATTTGACCGCATTTTTTAAAAGAGGGAAAATAAAAAAATTAGTCCTTCTGTGTTGGAAGTGTATGTGTGTGCTATGAGCATAATAACCTTTCACTTGTCTTTTGATACAACCAAATATCTGATTATTTGTGGAGCAGGTTATACAGTGGCTTAGTAGCTTCCCAGTGCTTTGATCCTAAAAATTTAATCTCCTTCCCCTTCCCTAGTAGACATACGCTGGTACTGGGAAAGTCCACACTGATTCTTCCTGAGCTTACAGATGGGAATCCATTGTGCTGGGTTTTTTATTCAGTTGCAATGCAGATACAAAAAAATGTAAGGACTGAAATTTTGAATATTAAATTAATTACATTAGAAATGTTTTTTAAATTAAAGGCCACATTTGCATGTATCTTTGTTAAACTCAGATAAATGAATGAATAAACAAGCATAATAAACTAGACTGGACCTATTTAGTACTGATCTACAATTGTGCAGAGCAGCTACTGTATACAATCCCACAAAAAAGTAATAAACAAATGTCACCTTTGTTCTCCTATATCCTCTCTTCCAAAGTGCTTTTTCCCCCCGAGCTGAATCTGAACTGCTTCAGAATCCTACTGATTAGTACAGTGGACTTACGACCACTGAGCGCAAAATTTCTGCTGTTAAGTGATAAATTTTTAAAGTGGGTTTTACCCCAATTTACGATCTTTCTTGTCACAGTTATTAAGTGAATCACTGCAGTTGATAAGTTAGTAATCTGGTTAAGAGGTGGGTTCCTCCCGGTTCGCACCAGTTCTATAGAACTGGTAGTAAACCGGTGGTGACGTCACAGAGCCGGTTCTGTTGGTGCCGGTCCGTGGATGCCGCCATCTTTTTTTGGATTTAAAAAAAAAATTGCTGGTTTTTGCTTCTGCGCATGCGCAGAAGCTGAGTTTCCGGCACTGTGCATGCGCCGCCATCTTGTTTTTGGCTTTTTTTTTTGCAATGCCCGCACAGCCACACGGCTGTGAATAAGTCATTCATCTGTGTTCAAGCTACATGCTTTTGGCTTTAGAATTCTTTTCAGTCATTCTTGTTTTGTTTTGTTTTAAACTTGCTTGTCACTGAAATTCAGGAGACTCTTGTTTACTGATAGAACTACCATCTTAAATGAGTCTCATCCCGCTGCTTAAACCTGTAATACATTATTTTTCATAACTTACTGTAACTACCTTTGTGCACAATCTGCCAGGCAATATAGTATTTTTATTTCATTGGCAATATCATATTATTTCTGACACCAAGGCTGAAAGGAAGATCTGAAAAAAATATTTGCATTTACCTGAACTCAGTTAAATTTTTCACGCGATTACCAACCCTAATAAAGCAATATTCCTAACCGTTATAAAATATTTACTCTCACTTGAGTGATCATAAGTAGGAAATCCATTTTAAACTGGGCAAGGGCAAGAACAGTGAAAGAACAGACAGACTCGTATTCCCCTGCCCCTTGTACTTATTTGTCTATCCTGCCCAGTCCTACTTTCAAACTGGTCTCTGAGGATAAATTTGTTTGATGATTACCCTGTTTGTTTTCCTGTCTTTCTAAGGTTGTGGGAAAAGGGTCTTTTCAAAAGAACCTTCTGAATTTCAGTTGTTTGTCCTGTTATCTTGTCACATTATAAATAATTCAACACATAAATGAACTTACCGTATTTTTCGGAGTATAAGACGCACCGGAGCATAAGACGCACCTTAATTTTTGGGGAGGAAAATAGGGGAAAACAATCTGCCTACCAGGTATTCATCTGGCTAGCATCCTTAGTCTGGTCAGCTTCAGCACATTATTTTATCCCCTGGTTAGGACTTAAAAAAACCTTCTTCTGAGAGAGTAACAATGAAAGATCCTGCAAGCCAGTAAGAGCTGGGAAGATCGTTAGCACCTGGTTAGGGCTAAAAAAAAAACTTATTCGGAGCAGCTGCAGCACATTATTTTATCTCCTGGTTAGGACTTAAAAAAACCTTCTGAGAGAATAACAATGAAAGAGCCTGCAAGCCAGTAAGAGCTGGGAAGATCGTTAGCACCTGGTTAGGGCTAGAAAACAACTTCTTTGGAGCAAGTAGAGCAATGAAAAAAAAACCTGCAAAGACTTAGGGCTGGAAAAACATTCTTTGGAGAGAGTAACAATGAAAAAGCCTGCAAGGTAAGAGCTGGGAAGATCTGTTAGCACCTAGTTAGGGCTGGAAAAAAAAGCTACATTCGAAGTATAAGACGCACCTGAATTTTCAGCCACTTTTAGGGAGGAAAAAGGTGCGTCTTATACTCCGAAAAATACGGTATTCAGAATGATCTGTCCACATGATAAAAGATGAGGGGCCAATTTGAAATATACAGGCAGTCTTCTATTAATGACTACCCTGTATAGCAAGGGTGGACAATTATAGCCCGTTTACGACCTGTGGACTTCAACTCCCAGAATTTCTGAGCTACCATGGAATTCTGGGAGTTGAAGTCCACAGTTCATAAAGGGGCCATAGTGGCCCAGCCCTGTTGTATTGTGATTACTCAGCGTTCCCACAGTGTTGAAAAAGTAACTTTAAAGCCAGTCCTTGTACTTTTGACTGTTGTAGCATTCCCACAATCACATGATTGAGATTCCGCAACCAGCGGATATTGGAACTGTTGCAGTGTCCCATCATTACATGATCACCCTTTCTGCTGTTGTAAGAAATATCCTTCTGGGTTCGGTTCCACATGGGGAAAAAGACACTGGAAACATGGTGACTGCTTGGAAAGATGGTTTAATGGTGGACAGCAGGACCACATGGTTTGAGGTCCTGGGGAAAAGGGGGATCACATGCCTCAAAGATTTGAAGAAGAGAAGGGGCGAGATGCTGAGAGTACCTGAGTTTTATACCCTACGTTGGGCCCCACCTTAAGAGTTTCCTGTTCCTGTGTAAGAAATGTATCCCATTTGCTGTCAGACTCCCAGGGGGCAGGGGTCTTAGCTAACTTTGTAGGCTTTTGTCTGTGTCCCACCAGGCTTGGCTGATGCAATCTTCCCAGGTGTCATGTGGTGAGTTTCTGTTTGCTAGATGGGTCTGCCTGAAGGGGATAGATCTTTGTTATGTAGAATAGACTGCCCATTGACAAAGGTGGGGGGAATGAGTGATCTGGGCTCAGGCTTTGATGGTGCATTGACAAAGGTGGGGGCTACTAAGAGTGAGTCTTTTTCTGCCTAAAAACATGTTTCTCCATTTTCTAATCCAAGGAAATATAAGATTCTGCCTTTTTTAAATATTTCCTAAAATATTTTATTCCTTTAGGAGGGGGGTAGGTGCTAACTTCCTACACTGCACTTCATAGCTGACTCCCCCCAAGCAGAATCAATGGAAAAGCTAGCAGTACAATTATGAGTTGTGGTCACATGGTGCCTCTCTTTATGATTATGGGTCATTCATTTAATGACCATGGCAGAAGTAAGGTTGTAAATCCATCGGAATCATCTAATATCTTGCCAATCCCAGTTGTGGTTATTAAGGACAAAACTGAAAATTATGCCTATTTTTCACCTTTAATTTTTCTGGATCTCTGTTAGGATAAAAAGAATGTGATTCATTTTGGAAAGAGCTATGTGTAGGAGAGCTTAGTGCTGGATAAGACATTCCTGTTAAACATCAGTCATTCCTGAACTGATTCCTTAGAAATTGAAGGGCTGCTCTAAGGCAATTAGGCAATCATTTTCCCCTAAGGGCTGCCTGCTTTAAAATTCAGGACATTAGTTATATAAGTAGATTGGCAAGCACACATTTCTCTCTTCCTTTTGCTCGACCAAACAAAGAAGGACTCACACTCATGTGTTAATATTTTATGATACATAACTACAGTGGTGGGTTCCTGCCACAGCTGTCCAGTGCGTAGCTCCGGTAGGGAGCAACCGATTGTGCAATTTGCACGCGACCGCTCCAGAGCCCTCTCCGCCGGTCCGTCACGCCATCTTTTTCTGAGAATTTTTGGGCGATTTTGCTTCTGTGCATGCACAAAAGCAAAATCGTGTGAGGGGGCGCGCACGCATAGCGAGCGAGCGCGTGCCCGAAACATGGAGATGCGCACACAGCGCACCGGCATGGGTAAGTGAGCAACCCGCCTCTGCATAACTGCCTTGGGCAGTCAGTGGGCTCAGTATGGATTTGATGAGAACAGCTCTTCTGGATTTTCTCAAGAAGGAAGGATCATCTGCACCAGGGGCGGGTTCCTCTTACCGTTTCCTACCAATTTTGCTTCTGCGCATGCACAGAGGGACGATTTTCCTTCTGCACATGCTCAGAGCCGAAAAATCGCCAAAAATTAGAAAAAAGAGATGATGGCGCGCATGGACTGGCAAAGACAGCACCAGAGCCATTGCGCCAAAATTGTGCAATCGGCGGGCCACTACCAGAGCGGAGCTCCGGACTGCACCGGTAGGAACCCACCTCTGATCTGCACAACCCTTTGCTAGCTAGCTGTGAAACATGACTCATTTCAAGTACGTGCATATTATTTAATGTGTACAAATAAACAATTGGCTACCCCAGTAGTCCATGACTGACAACCACAATTGGAACCAGAATTTCCATTAATAAACAAGGCAGTTTTTAATGAGTCGCGCCCCATTTTATGGCCTTTACCGTGGTGGTTAAGCAAATACAGGTTGTCAACTTACAACCACAACTGAGTCCAAAATTTATGTTGCTAAGTGAAAAATTTGTTAAATGAGTTTTGCCCCATTTTATGACTTTTCCTACCATGGTTGTTAAATGAATCATTGCAGTTGTTAAGTTAGTAACCTGGTTGTTAAGTGAATCTGGTTTCCCCATTGACTGCTTGTCAGAAGGTTGCAAAGGGTGATCACATTACCCAGGAACACTGTGACCATCATAAATGTGAGTCAGTTGTTAAGTATCCGAATGTAAATAATGTGACCATGGTGATGCTGAAACTGTCATAAGTATGAAAAATGGTCATAACTCACTTTTTTCAGTGCGGTTGTAACTTTGAATGGTCAGTAAGTGAACTGTTGTAAGTCGAGGAGTACCTATGCTGACCTTGCGTGTCGGAAGCTAGCTGGGAAAGTTGAAAAAGGTGATCACAAGACCCCAGAATGCTGGAACCTTCATAAATACATGCCAATCATGTCAATGTTAATCATGTGACTGTGGGGATGCCTCAATGGTCATAAATTTGAGGACCAGACATAAGTCACTTTTTCAGTGCCTTGTAACTTCAAACAGTCCCTAAATGACCATCCCATAGGTGCTTTTTCAAGAGGCAACTGGACTTTCTGGTTTTTCTTTGAAGGCATTTCGCTTCTCATTCATGCAGCTTCTTCAGCTCTGACTGGATGGTGGGGAATGGAAGGATTTATACTCCTTGCAGACATCTGGTCATTTGCATTCTTTTAGCAGGTCGCTAAGGTCACCTGGAGGTTTATTTGTGTCATCAGGGTCACTATCATCTATCTCTAATCTACAACACAGTCCTTTCAACATTTCCAAGAAGGCTCCACACCCATTAGCACCATTCAGGTGATCCTGATGATGACACAGATAAACCGCCAGGTGACCTTAACAACCCGCTAAAAGAATGCAAATGACCAGATATCTGCAAGGAATATAAAACCTCCCATTCCCCACCATCCAGTCAGAGCTGAAGAAGCTTCTTGGATCAGAAGCGAAACGTCTTCAAAGAAAAACCAGAAAACCCAGTGGCCTCTTGAAAAAGCACCTTTGGGACAACCATGACCTGGATGACTGAGAATCTCCATAGACAGTCACTAAATGAATGTTTGTAAATCAAGGACTATCTGCAACATAATTAGATTATACAGGCAACAGAAATCAGATTGGCCCCACCCTGTTGGCCTTTCATAAGGCCTTAAAATCCTGGACCTGAGGGTCAGAAGGTGGGTTGAACCATACATTGGTTCGTTGTTACTAATACCTCAGCTGCTATTGAGGTATTAGTGTGGAGGGGAGGGGGTGATTGTAAGGGAGCTTTCTCTAGCTGCCCAGAGTTCTTCATTTGCGATAGACAGCCATATAATTAGACCTAAATAAATAACAATTTGCTTTATCAAATGTGGACCATTTTACTTGCCATTGTTTTACTTCATGTTATTGAAGAACTAAACTCTTCTATTCTTGCAGCGGACGGGCTTACCTACGCTGACTAAGCGGCTACTATTCTTTCATTTAAAAAAAAATCTTTCTTATATGCATTAGTGAATTACAAATAGGTTTGATCTTTGAGCCACACTCTTCGGCAGCTGGAATGTCCATCTTTTCAAATCCTTTTTCCCCTCCCAATAGGAAGGAAACAGAAAGCATCTGCTTTCTTTCAGTGTGGAGCCCTTCCCTTCCACCACTTCCCTACTTCATTCTCTTCATTTGGGAGTCTTATGTTTCCTTTCCTTCCTTCATAAGACCGTGCCATTAAATTTAGGAATAGTATTAATAAAATGTACTTGAAACCTGGTAATGCAATCTTTTCATTCTTATAGTTTAAATAATTTATAGCAACAGGAACATGTTATGGTACTAGGCATTTAGACTGTAATGTTATGTGAAAATGCCTGTATGTAATGTGGATATATGAATATATATTATGAATAAATACTCTGTTCACATACTCATATAAATATATCTATTATATTTTGATATAAGCAGATAGACATTCTATAGTACTTTTCTTTCTGAATTCCAAACTTGCTTTTTCCCTTATTTCATAAACCAGTCAAATGTAGACCAACTTCATCATAACTTCAGCTCCCATGGCTTTTGAGTCTTTCAAATTTTCTAGTAATATTTTTAGTGCTGTTTAAGACTGAATTTTGAAATACTGTTTTATGAAGAATATGTTTTTATGTATTTTAGTTCAGAACTGTCAAGCTTTGTCAAGAATTTGAGTAAAAATGCTTAAATAAATTCAAGTTTCTGCCTATAAAGCCAAATGTTGATTTTAGTTCTATGTATATAAGGCAGCACTGTATCCTCTTTATCCCTAGCCTTTTTTTTAATATTACATCTTTGTGCTCAGTCCATAGATTAAGTGCTTATTCCACTCCCATAACCAGTAGTTTCGAAATACAAGCATAGTGTTTTAAGTTATTTATTTTGAGAGATGGATTTTAGTGACTAGTGTGAGGGAGCTTTCATAGACAGTAGCTTTTGATAATAATAAAGTAGTTTTCCATTTCAGTTTTATGTGTTCTCATATTAAGCAATGCTGTGTTAAAATATGTACTGTATGTCCAAGCAACTGAGTTTAAGCAGATCAGATAGATATAGTGACCATTTGAAAACAACCAAAGGAGAGAAGCCAAATCCACTTGTAGTTGAAAGAAAAAGAAAAATTGTATTTCAAATAACAGGTTTTATTAGACTAGGTGAGCAAATCTAGTAAGCCTCTTTTGTAGAGAATAGGGTCAGCAGACATGAATATTTGCTGCAAAGTGCATAGATCTCAACATTGCTATAACAGGCTGGATTCAAAGTGAATATACTTTTTATGAGATCAGATTTCCCCCACCCCAAAGATGATTGAAGCAGGGAGGAGTAAAGTATCTTTTTAGCTTTTAAAAAGAGCATATGTATTATTAAATATTAATATTAAATAAGAATATTACAAGTTAGTGACTGCATCCCAGAAGCAAGGTTTAATAAAAGGGGTTTTTTTAAAAGACAAAAGAAAATGTAGCCCAAGCACCTTATTGCACAGATATCCATGCTAGAAGTGAGAATAAAGTTATAAGAGAAAACATTTTTATGTAAATCAGAAATTCCTTACCAGCTAAAAGGGACAGGAAATTTCTAATTAATTCCAGAGGGTATTAAATCTGCCTTTAAAGTCAACTAAACAGTAGGGCCTGCTTAATGCCAAGGCCTATAACAGATGATAACAACAATAGTGCATCATCTCCAGTGTCAATTTTGTGGTTGGAAACTTGTTTTAATTAGGGAGAAGATAAAAAGGAAAGCCAAGAGAAATAGAAGTGGGAGGCGTTGAAGGGCAGCAGCACTCTCTGTTCTTTGGAGATGGTGGCTGCTGCTGCCGCTGCCGCTGCCACTTCAACTCAACGGTGTTTAGCTGGTTACCATGGTTGCTTTCCCTTCAAGGCCTACAGTTGCGTTACAGGAGGGGGGGGAACCCCACTGCAATGTGACATGGGAAAACTCACTTGATTGGAAACTTCATTTGAATTTTTTTAATATAAGGAGTACCCTGACACTCAAGACTTATTTGTAAAGAGATTAAAGGCAAGGTGCTTTTATGCTGATTAATTTTTGCTGCAAATGATTCCTCTCAGCTGTTCCCCAAGTAACACAGAATATTAGCAAACAGTAACTGCTGAGGATAATGATGCAGAGATAGGCTGAGTTAAGTAACAGGCCTTGGGCTGGGGAGGAATCCTTTCACGTGAAGGGTTTTAACTGTGTCCTTACGAGGCCATGAAAAGAAAGGCAGAAGTGCCGATACGGATTTGCTAGAGAGCTGGAGAAATGAGTCCAGGAAAATAACTGGAGGAGAGGGAATAGAGATTACTTATAAAAGGAAGCTTGGTTTGAAGGCCACCATAGAAGTAAACTCTTTGAGCTCTATGATTTGGGGTGAGGGAGGGAGGGTGAAGGCAGGGGAACATAACATGAAGATGCAACAGCCATGAACAGAAGTGGCTGTTTGCTGAGGAGGGGGGGAAATAAAAGAATATTGATCTTTGGGCCTGGATAATAAAGTAGGAATCCTAAAGCATGGATTACGATTTAGGAATCCTAAATCCTAATCCTTCTTCTTCTTCTTGTGTCATATCCGTCATTGGACGTTGGCGATCCTATTTTATCAACAGCCGCACGAAAAAGTGCTTCTGAGTTTTATCCAAACCAGTCCCTTAGATTTTGAAGCCATGATTTTCTTCTTAAATTCTAATCCATATCAAAATATATTTGATATGAAAGATCAAATGTATTTTCCTAAAGCAGGTACTGCTTAATCTAGGAAGATTACAGGCAACTACAGTGTTTGGCCATAGTAGACCAAAACAAATCTATTGATATTTCTAGCTGATGTGTCAGGTAAAAACACAAAAATCAGAATTATATGTCCAGGCCTAAATTCTTTCTCCCAGCTGTATTTGGTGGTTGGATGATATAAAATTCAGAAATAAAAGAATGGCCCTCTGGATGTATCGTGTTTCCCTGAAAATAAGCCCACCCCTGAAAATAAGCCCTCCCCCCGAAAATAAACCCTCCCCGAAAATGTTTAAACGCATGCGCAGTCGGTCTCTGTCATTTTCTCTGGTTTGGGTTAGGGAGACAGAGGTGGAAATCAGGTAAGACAGCAAGAGGAGCCCCGTCTTGCTCCACGTGCCCCAAAATAATAAGACCTCCCAAAAAATAAGGCCAAGCGCTTATTTTGGGTTCAAAAAATACAAGACAGGGTCTTATTTTCGGGGAAACATGGCACTTCAACAGTTTCTTTCTCACAATACCCCACCCATTCTTCCTTAAGAACTCAAAAAATATATATTTCCCCACTTATTTCTTGGGGGCTTCATAAAGCCATAAGTCATCTACTATGTAAGTCAAATTGTATTTTTTTTCTGAAGGGAACCCAGGAGATTGAGGGTTTATAATTTGGCAGAAAAGAGCTTGACAGATGTTTTGGATTGTTATTGCTGCAGTATAATTTCTGTTATATCGCTGGCATACCCCTTACAATCTTCCATTTTGGATTCAATTTTGATATATTCCAATCCTCCAAAAAATACAGACATGCTCCTTGTATGTAGGAGAGACTGATGGCTGTTATAGCTCATATGGTAACAGCTAATGCTGTAGCTGATAGCTGCTATTGCTGATAGGGTAACCTTTCTTGCCTGATGTTCTCAGAGGTTATTCTGTGTCCTCATCCCACATCGTTGGAGTTTCTTTCTCTTTTCTCTCAATTTTCTCTTATCTTTTTCCTCTACAAGATAGCAGAGCCCTAAGATTATATACCGGAAGATAGCTCTGAGGACACTTTAGAACTTAAACATGTCAGATGTATATTGTTCTACGCCAGCACAATACTTCAGTAACTGCATAACAAATTCAGTATGTAATAAAATTATATTTTGAAATGCTTAACAATCTTGAGGATGCATTTCCTTACAAAAGTGCAAATTTGTGGCAGTCTCATCTTTGCTACTGTGTAATCTATTGACTGCTCTTTAGAAGGCCAGATCCTGAAGATGAAACTCAAATACTTTGGCCACCTAATGAGAAGGAAGGACTCATTGGAGAAGAGCCTAATGCTGGGAAAGACTGAGGGCAAAAGAAGAAGGGGACGACAGAGAACGAGGTGGCTGGATGGAGTCACTGAAGCAGTCAGCGTGAGATTAAATGGACTCCAGGGGATGGTAGAGGACAGGAAGACCTGGAGGAAAGTTGTCCATGGGGTCGCGATGGGTCGGACACGACTTCACAACTAACAACAAATCTACGAAAAGGCCTTTGAAAGTTCTGTGTGCCTTCCATTCTGCAATATAGAGCTTTAATACTATAGCTAGTATGTTAGCCTGCTTTTGAAAAGATTTTCTAAAGTTAATGAAGAATGAATTACCTGGCCAGTTATCTCCCTCTGACTACTTTTTCTCTTTTTCTTCGCATGTGATTCTTGCTACATTCGTGTTCTTCTTTCCATTGCTGCTGACACCCACTTCAGTCTGTCATTTATTATAATTTCTGCCTTGTTTTGGCCAGAACTCCTACATCATCCTTCGCTGTTGTGTTAGCAACATACTTCCACCTGCCCCCACATCTTTAGCAATTACTAGCGAGAGATTCAGAGGCTGAATAATATATTTCAGCGAGGCTCATTCCTGCTGAGTTTTTTTTCCCTTATTTGCAGAAAAGGGAATATTTCAAAGAAGAAAGGGGCCTCAATCTCTATCTCAGTGAGCGTTTAGTAAGCATTTTGACTGTCTTTCCCTTCCTGCTCCTCTCTAGCTCCGTTGGGAACATTTTATGAATGTGCATTTGAGGGGTTTTTTTTCTTTTGTTTTATATAGGGCAAGCCACCTGGCTTCCTTACAAATGTCCATAACATTTAGGACATATTTTATCCAGTTATCCATTCCAGCAAAACAAGTATCTATCTGCCCACTTCAACTGAAGTCAAGAGAATTGTATAGCTCAGAGAAAGCTCAAATGGTGGGGTTGCTATGAGGTTTTGGCAACATCACTTTCCTCTAGTAAGTATTTTTGCCAGGAAATACTGTAGTTAGTATCCACAAATGAAAAGAATTGGACTGTAAGGCACCAAGGGACTCAAACCAAAGAATACCCCGGCAACACAGCCCCGATTTTACCTTATGCCTGCTAAGGAAGCTCTCAAGCAGAAGGACCTATTGGCTTGATGCTTGTTTTGCAGCTGTGACATACCACAACGGAAGATTGGGTAGAACGCATCAAAGCTGAGCCAGGGCATGTGATTAGGGCTACCGACAGGAAACTGACTGCCATCATATACTTGTGGGTTCAGGCTTGGTTCTTCAGCCTGGTTAAGTTATTTGCAAGAGTAGCTATACAGAATTTTGTGACGTCCTTCATTCTGTTCTTCTCCCCTAGGTTGCCAACTTTTGGAACCTACAGTATCTACTTTACTCATCTACAAGTCTGTCTCTGGTCTCTCTGACTTTGACCTAACTTGGTCTAGGCACTTGCTTCTTGCTTTTCCAACTGACTGTGTATGAGGCCTTGACGTGGTACTAATTGATATTGCAAAATGATTATTTTTAGTGGGAGCTGCTTTACAGTGTTCCACTGTTCTTTTTCTCTGTACCAAGTAAGAACTCAGGGTATATATAGCAGCAATTTTAAATGTAGAATTAATTTATAGCAAGCAAAAAAAAAGCAGCCCACATTTTTCACATATATGTACTTCAGTTTTTCAGTAGAATTTCTTTACTTTTGTTTTGTTTTGTGCTTTGAGTATAATTAATAGATAATTATCAGATATCTAATAAATGCCATTCAAGTGAAATGTTTTATTTTAAATTAATGAACATAATAGGACAAATTTACGATATATTGCTATCCTTTATTCCTCCCACTTTATTCCTCCCAAATGCTTTCTTATAATTTGTAAAGGAAGCATTTAATTAAAAAAAATTAACACTGTACTCAGCCACTAAAGTATGAAAGAGTAGAGAAACTTCTCCTAATATGCACTTTGATTATCAGTATTACAAGTCTATCAAGGGGATCAAAGTAAGGTCTCTTATTGCAGATGAAGCAGCAACTGCTAATGTTTGTTGGTTTTGGCCAAAAGAACCAAATAAATTGCTGATTGTAGGGGCAGCTCAGAAAATAAAACTGAAGAGACATCATAAAAATACCACAATTTTTGTGCAATGAATCTTCTTGTTTTTCCCCATTCTTAACTATTTTGCTTCAATATCATGTAAAATGTGGGAAAATTGGAATACAGAGTCAGAGTACATAACTCTGTCTCATTATCATGTTGATTTATTCTGTCTTTAATTTTAGTTTTCACCAGATTGTCAAACTGACAAATCAACAAATAAGTTTCTTAAAGTTTATATTTCTATTTATGATCAACTGAAAGTAAACTAGTGCATAAAATACTGTCTAAATTATACATATATATATATATATATATATATATATATATATATATATATATATATATATATATATATATATATATATATATATATATATATATATATATATATTAGACATGTAGAACAAGATAATTATATGAATAAACCCAAGTATACAAAATGCAGCTTATATATTTAAAATAGCAAAGTGAACTTAAATCTGGAAAGGATGTACACTTATAAGTACTTCATGTGTTCATGTACTTCATATATTTTCCCTACAACTTTCATCTTCTTTTTTTAAAAAAAATCAGAAAACTCCTCACCCAAGGCTTTAAAATCTCCAAAAATATTTATATGTCTGTACCTCTCATTTAAGATACCCAACAGTATTTAAAAATTAATACATGAAAACGTATGCTTCGTGTCACAAATCATTATGTGCACATGTAGAAGAAAAAGCTGTTTTGGAAGCAGCACAACAATTAAGGTCATACAAAGAAGACCACTCAGTAGCATGTGTATCTTATGGGCCTCCTGCAGAATCAGAAGAATTTACTGTGAGATATCATTCAGTGAGAGCCACTTTGGTGTATGGTGAAGGCATCAAGCTAGAAACAGGGAGACTATGAAATCTAATCCCACCTTAGGCACAAAGCCATCTGGGTAATCTTGAGCCAGTCACTCTCTCTCAGCCTTAGGAAGGAAGCAATGGCAAACCACTTCTGAAATACCTTGCCAAGAAAACTGCAAGGACTTGTCCATGCAGTTTCTGAAAAGCAGGCCAATTGAACAGATAAGGCGGGGGAGGGTGGGTCAGTCACTACCTCAGCCAAGTGCAAATGCAAATTTAGAGATTTCAAACTTCAAAGTTTGAGTTTCCTTTGAATTGAACTAGAACTCTAGAACTCTTTCATTAGTCAAATTCACCCCTCCTTAGTGGATTTTCTCCCCCCCCCGCCTTCTCTGCAATTGGTTGGTATAATCCATGAGAAATTGAAATCCTGCCTTATCCCCCTTTTGCTCTGGATGTTGCAGGGTCAGAGAATGATTTTTTTCTAGAACTGCGTTTAGTAGAAATTCTTGGGAAGACCAGTAGCGCAGGCTAGGATGGGCAAGTCCTGTTTCCATTGAGACTAATTGGATACTGGCTGAATTTCATATTGAAACAAACATAAAACAAAAAGTTAACATGAAAATAAAAATGAGATTATTCTAAAATAATTTTCAAATTATTCTAGTTAAGTGGGCATAATCTGAACAACACATTCATTAGCAAGACTGCAGGATCTCCAGACTATGGGAGAAGGCTGGCTTCTGCCTTTGCTGGAAAAGCTAAGTTTGCTTAGCAACTCAGTTTCCCTTCAACACCTTCATAGTTCACATAGTTTATATAAGGTGGTAGTTAAAAGTTTGTGAACCCTTTTTGGATCATTTTCCTTGATAAATGAATGAATAACGTTTTTTAATTTATTTGTCCTCCCTCTCACAGTGCCTAGAGGCTGTTGGGGGTTGGATGGGGAGCAATGGGTTGAAACTAAACCCTGGCAAGTCCGAGTGGCTCTGGGTTTGGGGTTATTTGGCCCAAGGAGAATTGCCACCTTTGGTCTTGGATGGGGTGGCACTACCCTAAACAGATTCTGTGTGTAATCTGGGGGTTCTCCTGGACTTGCGACTCCTGCTCGAAGAGCAGGTGGTGGTCATGGCCAGGAGGGCCTTTGCACAACTTCAGGTTGTGCGCCAGTTACGCCCTTTCCTGGACCAACAATCCCTACTCACGATCACTCATGCCCTAGTCACTTCCCGTCTTGACTATTGCAACGTGCTCTATAGGGGGCTGCGCTTTAAGAGCATCCGGAAGCTCCAGTTGGGGCAAAATGCAGCGGCTCGCATGGTTTTGTGCAGACCTCAGTGTGCACATGTATCACCTCTCCTGCGGGAGCTGCATTGGTTGCCAATTTGCTTCCGAGTGCAATTCAAGGTGCTGGTTGTCACCTTTAAAGCCCTTCATGGCTTGGGACCAGGTTATCTGAGGGACCGTCTCTTGCCAGTCACATCTACGCAACCCACCAGAGCAGGGAGGCATCCCCTAGGGAGATACACCTGGTGGGACCCAGAAGAAGGGCCTTCTCCATGGTGGCTCCCTCTCTCTGGAACCTCATTCCTCCAGAGATTAGAATGACCCTCACTCTGACGCTCTTCCGGAAGGTGCTGAAGACCTGGTTCTGCAGAGGGCCTGAGGAACACAGAGCAGGATGGAGCCCATTAAATGACTCGTGTGATATGCTGTTGCCGGGGCGGGGGGTTGTTTTATTATGTTATTTTATTAATTTATTATTTATTCTCTTTTTTATTAGTGTTATTATTTTTACATTGTGTTATATATATATATATATATATATAGAGAGAGAGAGAGAGAGAGAGAGAGAGAGAGAGAGAGAGAGAGAGAGAGAGAGAGAGAGAGAGAGAGAGGAGAGAGAGAGAGAGAGAGAGAGAGAGAGAGAGAGAGAGAGAGAGAGAGAGTTGTTCTAAAAATGCGAGTTTTTAGAATTACAGGAGAGAAAAAAGGGTGTGGACCGGTTACACATGCAAAGTCTAAATTGATAGGCATTACATAAATTGATAGGCATTCTATAAAAGCAAGCATCTCTTCAATGGGGATTTTACACTCTGACGAAGTCAACAGGGGTTGACGAAAGCTTAGCAATTTTAATAGTAGTTTTAAATAAAATTTTAAACGTTCCAGAGATCGTGATGGCTATCGCTTCTTTATCTATATCTATATCAATATATCTATATATCTATATATCTATATATCTATATCTATCTCTATCTCTCTATCTCTCTCTCTATCTATCTATCTATCTATCTATCTATCTATCTATCTATCTATCTATCTATATTCATTCATTCATTCATTCATTCTTGTAAGCCGCCTTAAATCAGCATGTGCGAATAGGCGGCAATATAAATTTCCAAATAAATAAATAAATAAATTTGTTTCCATTGGGTTCTCTTCGTCTAGTTGTAGGACTTGAGTGGAATACATTATGTTTTAGGTCATATGCAGAAGTATTGAAAATTCAAAAGAGTTCACAAACTTTTAACCACCAATATAATGCTTTGGGAGCAGGTAATAAACATAACTAAAAACAAATTATTGAAAAACAAAAGTTTAATTTTTAAATCTAGTGTAATATATTAGTAATTAGAATAGTTGATAAAGACATTCTATAGTTCATTTAGATCTTCACATTTGGGGAATGGATGGTTGGGTTATCCATTATGCAAGTCTCACAAAAATAAGGAAAAAAAGCAACATCTAAACTAAAGCATAGTTTTTATTTCTATCTTAATTCATTTTGGAGCCTGCAAAAATACATAGCATTCAAACAGATATTGTCCTTGACGTGTGATGGGACAATAACTTTAATCACTTGTTCAACATAATTTCTTTTACAATGGAATGGGATAGGGAAGGGAAGAAGGGAATAGTTTAAATTAACATGCACCTGCTCTTGCAATTGGTTCCTGGCCTGATTTTTGCATTATTCCCTGTGGTAGATTAATATTTGATTGCAAAGTTGAAGACCTTCAGATGTGATCATCCCTGTTGTGCCAATAGTTGAGTATCAAAATTACTGTGCTTTAAAATCTGTATAAAAATAGATGAAGACAGATGTTGTGTTCCTTGATTAACAATCAGATTTTATTAGATATTTCAAAAGCTATAAAAATGTAAATTACTCCGTCCTAATGTTCCTGGAGTAATGATATCATGAATTGAACCGAGAATGAATGAATCTGGAAAGGTTGTACGAATTTGGAGAACGTAGAAGTCATACATAAGCATTTCATTCTTATGTTGTTGGAAATGTTACAATGTAAAAAGAATGCTATTTTAGCCATTTGTGAAAATTTGAATTATAATTATACACATTCTGTCAATTTTTGTAAGTCATATAATCCATGTCAATGTGCGCCCCAATTAGTAATCATGGAATACATTCCAAGCCCTCTTGATGCATCAGTATTAAAATGAGCAACAGTAACTCTCCCTCTTGTTGAAGGCACAACAAGTAATTGTTCAGTATCTGTACCTCGGGCAGCCAGAGTGGGTAAATTGTTTCTGAGCCTCACTAAGCCATTCTGTTGATAGGTTGCTTGAAGTTTTCAGCTGTTTGTCATTAACAACGTGACAGACCAGACCATAAAACGTCATCTTCTCTCCCCCCAATCTCTCTCTCCCTCCCTCCCCCTCCCTCCCTGCCCCCCCCACTCCAGATGTAATTATTGTGTTACAGGGAAATATTGAGAAGGGGGGAAATACCTCAAGGTTCCTACTTTTCCAGTCTTCATGGCATTTAGTAATACAAGTTACAGCCATATCTTAGAGAAACAAAAATCTTGCGGGAGAAATATGAAGCACTTCCTCTCTTTTATTCCCATCCTGTGGCCAATTTTCTCCCCAGTTGGAATCACTGGTGGGAGGAGACCATAACATTTCATTTCTGTTCTTCCGGGCAGGCTTTTTCTGCTGTCATTTCACCCTACACTCTGCTTTTTTCCATTGAAATAAAAAGGAATTTGGCAATCACATTGTTTGTCTCTAAATCCTTTTGACTCCCACTGCTTGATCAGAAACTCAAGATGCAAGGACTCAAATTTTTTTTAAGCTAGAATTTTCCAACTTATGGACAGTTGTCCATTATTCTGATCAGCTATAAAAGCCAGACAGCAAATGAAAGCAATTTTTAATACAGCTAAGATATTCATTTTAACTTGCAAATAAACACACAAGGTGTTCATTGAAAATGTCTTGAAGACAATGTCAAGATCTGTGATGTGTTTCTGTTCTGATATTTTTAACAATCCTTATTATATAAAGTATACACAATTATATAGACTTACATTGTTGTTTAATAAACAGAACTGTCACAATGCTGCTACATTTCTTAAATAACATAATAAGATTTCCAAATGTTGGAAATGTTAGTTATATTTCTTGGTGACAAAAAAAAACCCTTGCTTAAATTAATTCAGATAAAATATGATGAAAGCTGTTATTATCTGGTGTTAATCATGGTGAAAATTTGCCAATAATAGTTGGTAGTAATATATATTTTATAGTACATTTAATATAGTTATATGTACGTGTGTGTGTATTTATCAGAGATTCTAATCCACTGAATAAATCTAATGTAAACCATAGTGGATCAATGGTAGAAACATCAACTGAGAAAAATTGGGGAGCTAATGCAAATTATTTTATTATTTCATTTTATTATTTTATTCAACCAGGACACTGCCTAACTCTGGGTGACTCGCAGCATAAAGACAAATATACAAAAGTGTATTGATATAACCAATATGGACAGCAAAACAAATATGCCATATACCTACAACAGCCTCCAAACACCACAGTCCAATACTTGTCCTTCAATGCCATGTCTACTAAGATATATGTCTTTTCCAATAGATTAATGGTTTGACATAGTTTATTTTACTAAATCCATTTTTATCTTCTTCAAAAACTAAATCATTAATCTGAAGATCACAGCTAATTTGAGTGTCTGTTTCTCTACTTTAAAAAATATTATTTTTAAGTAGAAATATAAGCCCCAATATATTTTCAGTGAAAATATACAACTCTTTGATCTGAGCTGATGAACTAATGAAAACACAGGGGCACATACACACTGATATACACAGAGCTAATGAACATTAAACATTTCTGGAAATTGGTATTTGATTTAGAAAATAGCAACATTATTGGGATTATTTAATAATAGCATTGTCCATACCATTTATATGTAACTTGAAATCTGATGCTTAAGACTTCACTTGTAACATTTAATATAATATAATAACAGAGTTGGAAGGGACCTTGGAAGTCTTCTAGTCCAACCCCCTGCTTAGGCAGGAAACCCTACACCACTTCAGACAAATGGTTCATATAAATAATAAATCATATTTGCCTTAGTATTACAGACATAATTTAGAATTTAGATTCTTCTAAACTACAAATGAAAATCTGAATAAGATTTCTTGATAGAGCTTCAAAAGCATATTATGTTCAAATGGAGAAATTATTCAATAAGCTTACATAGGCCTAGACCAGTGATGGCGAACCTTTTTTCCCTCAGGTGCCGAAAGTGCAAACGTGTGCGCTATCATGTGCGTGCGAGTGCCCACACCCATAATTCAATGACCCCTGCCCCCCACGCATGCGTGCATGACCCCACTTCCCACCCCATTTCCCGACTTCCGGTGGGCCTGGTAGGCCCGTTTTTTCGCCCTTCCCAGGCTCCAGAGGCTTCCCTGGAGCCTGGGGAGGGAGAAACTGTCCTCCACCGCCCCCCAGAGGTCCTCCGGAGGCTGAAAATGCCCTCCCAGAGCCTCCGCGCGAGCCAAAAATCAGCTGGCAAGCACGCACATGCGCGCTGGAGCTGAGCTAGGTCAACAGCTTGCGTGCCGGCAAATATGGCTCCGCATGCCACCGGTGGCACGCGTGCCATACGTTCGCCATCACTGGCCTAGACTGTCCCATAAGCAGTCTGTTATAAGTTGTTGCTTTGGAACTTGACCCCATCTACTGTATATGACCTTTTCCTACAAAAAGACAACAGAGTTAAAAATATAGATCTACATAAGATTTTAGCACTAATATTTTGCAAAAGAGAAATCTCTATTATGGCAATGTTTCCTTTTACTGAAAAACAAAACACTTCAAAAAAAAAGGGCATGTCCATTTCTCTTCGAGATCATTAAGTAACAAATCACGTCTTTTCAGAACCAAACATCTCTTTGACTTTAGGTCTATGGTTATAATGAGACTCTGATTTGGACAAAGTAGCAGAAGCTGATGAAGAGAACGTACGAGCCTTAGTTTTTTTAGAAAACAATGTGCCCAGAGTTGTCTATTTTTTTTAATGTATATATGTATTGTTCTGTTCCATTGAGGCAGATTTGGAAATCAAACTAGAAACTTCAGACTCTACTATGATGGAAAACACTTTGTTGGAGAGAAACGTTTTGAGTCAATCCACGACCTGGTGACAGATGGATTGATCACCCTTTATATTGAAACCAAGGCAGCGGAATACATTGCCAAGATGACCATAAATCCAATTTATGAACACATAGGATATACAACTTTAAACAGAGAGCCAGCAAACAAGAAGCATCCTGTGGCTGTGAGAGATATGGTTGATGGCAAAGATTCTGCGGGAGACAATGACATAGTAGAAAAAAGAGTAAGTAATTCATTTAAAGTTCTACTTTTCCAAGTCTTAAAAATATTTCATCATTTAATTCATCTGCCTTGAAAGACAGTAAATTCTCCTGCAGGTTACTGAGGATGAAAGATATACATATGTAATCAGATGATAAACAGAATGGGGGGGGGGGGGGGGGTTGGAATTGTTCATTCTGACTGCTGCTTTTTTAATCACAAAAGCTACATTTTCCTTATTCTTCTTTCCCCTTTAATACTGTTTTATGAAAAGCATAGGATATTGACGGGAACTGGCTTTAATAACACTACTTATTAAAAATAGTAGAAGTAAAGGTGTCCAATATCTTGAAGGAAAACTAATGCTACTATTCGCTTGCCATCAAAGAACAGTAGATCCAACAGGATGGCGTTTCAAAACAAGAATTTTTAGAACCAAAATGTAAATACAGGTAGTTTTTGACTTAACGACCATAATGGTGTCTGCTCATTACAGTAATGAGCCGTGATGGTCATAAAGCAGGTCATCACATGACTGACCCAGTTTTATGACTTCTTTTGCCACAGTTGTTAAACAAATCACCACCATTATTAAATGAATTCTCAGTTGATAAACAAACCCATTGTGTCTGCTATGGGGCATTTTTGGCAAAAAAAAGAGTCATAAATTGTGACTGTGGGACACCGCAAACGGCTGTAAATATAGGCTGGTTGCTGAGCACATGAAATGATGTCGCACAACTGCAAGGGTGGGGTGGGGTGGGGCAGAGCTTCAGAACCAGAGGGGAAAGTATTATCTGTGTTCGCCACCTCGAGTTACTTATAAAGTAATAAAGGTGGGATAAAAATCAAATAAATAAGTTCAGCAACCTGGTTGACAAGTAGAGACCACTTTCCAGGCCAGACAAAAGATTAAGTTAAGTGTCAGTTTGCAGTTCAGCACTTCTTTCTTTTCATTCTGCTTCCAATTCAATGAAACACCCAGAGGTTGCCCACTGTTTTTAAACTACAGCATACAGAATAAAAAGTGTTAGCCAGATATTAGAACTAAGGTTAAACAATTAATGAGGACCCAGATTGTTGGGGGCAATGTAAAATATATACATTGTTTAATGGTGTAAACCTCTTAGAGCAGTGTTTCTCAACCTTGGCAGTTTGAAGATGTGTGGACTTCAACTCCCAGAATTCCCCAGCCAGCGTTGCTGGCTGTGGAATTCTGGGAGTTGAAGTCCACACATCTTCAAACTGCCAAGGTTAAGAAACACTGGCTTAGAGAGTGCTTGCACTATGAGGCGGTATATAAATCTCATTAATAAATAAATTAATTAATTAATTAAAAGACGAGAGAAAACGAAGCATTTTGGCTACTCTACTAAAAAGGGAAGAGGGCCAGAGCAGCACTCAAATGAAATGACTTATATCAGGGGTGTCAAACTCGCGGCCCATTGGCCGGATGCGTCACGCGCTGGCCTCACCCATCCCCAAGTTAGCGAAGGGGAAAAAAGTCTCAATATGTCACATGACAATGTGACGCCGCGAGTTTGACACCCCTAGCTTACGTCATGGACCAGGAAAAAGCTCTAGTGGGCTGGATATCTAGATACCTTCATAATTGGGAAGATGATCCTTCAGAATCATGCAGATGTAATTAATCAGCTTTTTTTAACATAAAAGGAGATAGGCTTAGCTAGCAGATCTGTGGAGGTGGCCAAAATTTGCTTTCACAAGGAATTTTGCGCTTCAGAGGTGGTGCTGACACAGTGTGCATCATTGAGATGATTTGTCACACACACACACACACACACACACACACACACACACACACACACACACAGAGCACAGGGGGGGAGGGAGGGAGGGAGGGAGGGACAGAGAGAGAGAGAGACAGAGAGAGTCTTAGTTATTTCTCTTGTACTTCCAGGAACAAAGCAAATGCTTTGGAAACATTCAAGCATGCTGTTTGTAGGAAGCTGTTGCAGGTCCTCCTTGTTGTAGAGATCTTGCCCTTTTTCTTTTGTTCTACTACTACCACCGCTAAATCTCTTTGATGGTTTAGACATCTAACTGATGAGGGGAGATATAGATAACACGGATACTTGGCTAGCATATTGACTTTTAACAATTTCTCTTTTATTAAATAACTTTTAAAAATGTGTTTTAAAGCAGGTTTGCTTATTTCCGCAAATT
This sequence comes from Diadophis punctatus similis, assembly GCA_023053685.1. Classification (NCBI taxonomy): domain Eukaryota; kingdom Metazoa; phylum Chordata; class Lepidosauria; order Squamata; family Dipsadidae; genus Diadophis; species Diadophis punctatus. The sequence continues at coordinate 3,042,800 of JALIGW010000051.1, read as the reverse complement.
ATCTACATTCTCTCAACACTTGTCTACTTTGGCCCTAAAATTGTTGCTCCTTGATAACAGGGCATAACTTGGGAGGGGCCTTCTTTTGACTAGCAGTTCCAGCGTCCAAATATCACAAAAACAAAGCCACATAATATATTTCCTTCAGTCTTTAGAAGCAGGAGGCATGTTGCTTTGCCAGCTGCTTCAAAGGGATGTCTCAGTCAAAGCTTTGCTGAAGTGAAGACCCCGTCAAAGCTCTGCCCAGCCCTGTTAGCTCATTACGAGGCACCCTTATCTTTGAAGCTACTTACATTCCAGCTCGGCAGCACCTTGCAGTCTAATCAGCCTTGCACTGTTTGTCAGCTGCTTCAAGAGAAAATCTGTTTCATCAAACAGGGGGCTTTTGTATTTGGTGGGGAGGATGATCTGATCAGGTGTGTGTGTGTGTGTGTCTGTTTAGCATAGTGCTGAGTCCTAGGAAAAGTCAGCCTTGGATCTGGATTCATGTAGAGTTTAATCTGGCTGCTTCTTATTCAGAGAAATAAGGACAAAAGGGATGCTGCCACTTAAGAAGGAAAAAAAAATATTCAGCTGCCAATACCTTTCTGATATCACTTGTTTTCCAGAAGTAAAGCCAGAATAGAGTGGGATGGGGTGAGAAGCAGTTGTCCAAATCTCTGATTTGTTACAAAAGCATAGAGCTTTCAAATAGAACCAGAGTGCTGGAGTAGGAAAGGCCAAATTCAATTCTTGTTCATGCTCTTTTCTTTTGAAATCAGCGCCCTATTGCATGACCCTTCAACAGGATACCTTCTGTACATACAGAGTTTCCCAACATAATTTCAAACTCTTTGGGAACCAAGTCTTTGATCCATCAATTACCTATCAGACATCCGTAAGAGCAGAATGTTTTTACTCCTCCATCAGGTAAGGGTATGTAAGAGCCTATTAACATGTTACACAGGCTCTCACCTGGTCCCCTTGAAATTCTAGCATAGATGCATTTATTTGGGGAAGATCAGCCACTCACTAGCAAATGATAAATCGACTGGCTAAATATAAATATTCAAGAACAAAACAGATGATTTTACCTAAACCATTTTAATTAACAATACAAATATGTTATCCTAGTTAAGGTCATTTATATGCTTTTGAAAAACACTACAAAAATTTGATATGGGTGAAGCATCTTCACAGGAAAGGATGATGTTAGATTTGTTAAATTTCATGGCATTTTTAATAATAAACCCAATTCCCATGTTTAATTTGTAGCAGTTCACTTTGGTGGACATTACTGTGGCTTTCTTGATTTCTGAACATTCAAGATGATTGTGTTAAAATTGCCATGTTATATAGGTGTAATAAGGAACATTTTCAATTTGAATGAAATATAAATTTTTGAGAATTGCACTGAGTCTAGATTGAATTACTGCTCTAGGCATACATACATAAAGCACTAATTGCAGCATTTCTATTTCTAAAGTCCAAAAACCTCTCCCATCTCATATCATCTTCAATTTCTGAAATTATAGCACACAAATAGAACAGAAACTGTTCACTTTTATTGTTTCAAACTAATGGCTTCACAAATACATACATACATACATACATACATACATACATACATACATACATACATACATACATACCAGGGGTGAAATCCAGCAGGTTCTGACAGGTTCTGGAAAACTGGTAGCGGAAACTTTGAATAGTTTGGAGAACCGGTAGCGGAAATTTTGAGTAGTTCGGAGAACCGGCAAATACCACCTCTGGCTGGCCCCAGAGTGGGGTGGGAATGGAGATTTTGCAGTATCCTTCTCCTGCCACGCCCACCAAGCCATGCCCACCAAACCACACCCACAGAACCGGTAGTAAAAAAAATTGGATTTCACCACTGATACATACATACATACATACATACATACATACATACATACATACATACATACATACATACATACGGAGGGAGGGAGGGAGGGAGGGAGGGATTCTCTCTCTATCTCTTGTATGTATGCATCCATCCATCCTATAACCTCCTTTCTTGCTTATGGCTTTTTTTGCTATAAAGTCAAATTATTTCTGAATTATTTCCAAGCCTTGTTCACACCTTGTGGGTTACCCTCAGACATCTTGTATAATCTCATTTCTTTTGAAGCAGATTTCAAGAGAGTTTATAAATAGAGATGATCATCTTGGGAGTAACTACTAAGAACCTAATATTGGCTCAAGGGCAAATAGTTTGAAAAATGGATCTGGAAAGGAAAAGTATCCCCACGAAGCAGTCACAGACATTTTAAATGTTGGGCAAAGATTTCACACTCTTTCACCAACATATTGTTCTGGTTTCTAACTTGATTTTCTCATGATCTACTTAGCAGCATGAGATTCAGTGGTGGGTTGCTGCCGGTTCGGACCGGTTCTCATATACCGATGGCGGAAATTTCCATCCGCTCGCCAAACCGGCAGCAATGGCCGGCTGTCCACGCCCCCGAACTGGTTCTCCGGTCGCCACAGCCAGCAAAGAACCCTCTGCCATGCGCAGAGGCTTCTACACAGGCGCAGAGGCTCATTTGCACGACGTGATGGGGGGGCCACGCCTGAACGAAGCGTGCGCGTGCAAAATGTGCACTTCCGTCGCGATGCGAACCGGTAGGGAAGGTAAGTAGAACCCATCCCTGATGAGGTTGAGTCTATCATGGCATATTCAGCTTCAGGGTGGAACCAAATTTGAAGAGAGCCTAATTAAAAGAAGGGAAGAGTATGACTTTGGTCAATTACCATTTGTCCTGCAGATTCAATAGGCTCAGATGCTGTTTCATAGGAGCTGATTTTGCTATGGTGTAATACAATAGTCTTGGTAACAGTGAGTTGCTTCATCTTAGAAAAATTCCACTCAAAACCTGAATGTTTCTTGTGAGAAAGTTGAGCAAATTCTTGTTAGCTTTGGACCAATCTTTCCTAGATTGATGAAAGAACAGTCTTTCCTTACTGGGCATTGTTGAGTTCAATTTTTTTTAGCATTCTCTAGATTTAATTTTCAGAATTCAGAAAACATTTTCTACCAATAAGATAAAATATGATTGAAGATAATCATATTTCAACAAACAGAAGGAGGAAAAACAAGCAAAATATAAACATAGTTTTTGCCATGGGAATAAAGGAATCTAACAAAATATTTTATAAAATTGCTTAAGATATTTTTAAGTCATTTAAAACACGCAGCCCAATTTCATAAATACCTCGGTAATAATTTGCTAGTTCCTACTTATCGAATTAGAAAATAGTGTATTATCCTGAAAAATTAGGGCAATTTTATGAAACTAGGAACAGAGCTGAATAGAAATAAGAATGTGATGGAGAAATTATTATTACAACCAATCTCTATTTTTATCATATATGAAAGATGAGTTTTACGTCTTACAGAAAAGGAATGTCTATACTGGACATTCAGATTGCTCGGACATTAGGATGTGTGCACATAGGCTGCTAATCAGATGTTTTGAACAATGAGTGGAAGTTAAGGGACAGTTTCTGCAGATTCAACTCAAATTGGATTACCATTTGTCTGAAATGGTATTGGGTTTCCTGCCTAAGCAAGGGGTTGGACTAGAAGACCTCCAAGGTCCCTTCCAACTCTGTTATTCTATTCTAACCATGATATTCTGTCTGCATCACGTGCAGTCCACAAATATGCTCTGTGCATATGCTTCTACCTAATTTGCCAGCTGGACTGAGCTGAAATATAATTCCCAAATAGTTTATGTATACAAATATTCAAGTTTCTAATATTTGCATTTGATTAATCAAGGGTTCAATTTTTAAAAAAAATCAATTCTGTGACTTTTAATGCTTTTAAAACACCATCTGAAAAGAGACAGTGTCCCTTCTATTATGGTGGAGGTGTGAATTCTTCTGACTGTCCATGTATCATGTAAAAATAAAGGAGAATTTTTGTTGCAGAACTGATTGGAGATTTCACAATTCACAATTATTAAACCATACAGACCTTTCAAACATTTGAGGTTACGCTGGACGTCCACAGAGCCATTACGACTTGGTTTCAATGATCGAGTGGCCACATACCCCTTGGGGTCATGTGATCCCATTTTGAGCTGGCCTGCATTTACAGCTGTTTGCAGTGTCTCATAGTCACATGACTCTGATTTGGGCCTATTTTTGCTGGAAGCTGGCATTTAATTCCAGTTTCCGGCAAAAAAATACCCATTGGGGGAAACGGGCTTGCTTAATGACTGCAGAGTTCACTTAACGGACGCCATAAAAATGTCATCAAGCATGGTCACATGGTGACAGCTTAATGACCGTCACAACTTACAACTATAATGCCAAGCTTAATTACAGTAATAAGTCAAGGAATACCTGTATTGCTCATTTTTTAAAATTGGTTCACTCTGCTGTGCTTTACATACTGTACCACATTAGTTGTAAATGGTCCAGGAATCCGTACAGTATATTCTTGGATATAGATGAAGAATTAATGAATGACAAAGTCTTAGACTTCCACTTACAATTATTCTTGGGGACAAGGCAGTGGTGAAATCCAATTTTTTTTACTACCGGTTCTGTGGGCATAGTTTGGTGGGCATGGTGTGGCTTGGTGGGTGTGGCTTGGTGGGCGTTTCAGGGGAAGGATATTGCAAAACCTCCATTCCCACCCCACTCTGGGGCCAGCCAGAGGTGGTATTTGCCGGTTCTCCGAACTACTCAAAATTTCTGCTACCGGTTCTCCGAACTACTCAAAATTTCTGCTACCGGTTCTCCAGAACCTGTCAGAACCTGCTGGATTTCACCCCTGGGACAAGGATTAATTTAGAGATAGGTACGCTATTTAAACGTGATCTAGATTGGTTGCGTTTTGTGTTTGCATGTGTGCATGAGTACAAAGATTTGGTGTGTTACTTTTCTGTTTTGTAGTCTTGGAGCGACGGTCTTACAATGAGAAAAAAGTATCATCTGACAAAAGCAGATTAACTCTGCACGATTAGAAGTCTCTGACCATGATCAGCTTCTTCACATAAGAATCCTATTGGCAAGACAAAGCTTTGAAAAGCACAATGGGATTTTTTATTTATTTATTCAATGACCACGTTGTAAGAAAAAGAACTCATTTCTGTTTGCCCAGTTGATCTTTTGGATCTCTGTGCGTTACAGCTTCTATAACACTTTCTTTATGAATATACTATCATCCCATTTGTAGGTGATTTTAATTTCTTTTGCTTGCTTGCAAAATAAAGTATCATGCTGCTACCCTTTCTTCTTCAGCTCGTTGGAAATGTATATAGCGTTCCCTTTGAGCACCTGGGAACCTATTGACAAATCTGGGGAATTTGAGTCAAGAATTGTTTTTATATATTTAGTTTGGCTAAATATATAGCAAGTAATGTCGGATTCCTTCTTGCCCATTCCTTTGAATGTATTAAGAATCATTATATAATGGCTAGGAAAACCACGGTGAAGTATTCTTTTTTATATAACAAAAGGACTAAGTGAAGTGCAAGAAAGGGCTGTGAATATCACAAAATGGGTATACTGTAAACAAAGCAGAGGAGATGACTTCATGTGTGAAGAAGCTATGAATAAGCTAAGAATAGTTCTATTAAATTTCATTTAAATCATCCATATCATGCAAAGCTTTTCAGCTAGTGTTAATGCCTGGGGGGAAAAAGTGTACTGCAATCTCCTTAGTCTTTAAATGGCAGAGATGCCATTTTCTAATGATGTATGACTCATTTATTTCTCATAATCTTCCTGATGATTTTTTTTTTGTTCGTTCTCTTTTGAGCGAGCAAGATAGCCTTATGTGGGAGGGGGGAATGAGAGAGTTGAGTGGCACGCTGCTTAAATTCTTCTGCTGCTTTTTCATTGGTTACATATTCTCCTAATCTAACCAATCCTGATACATTGCTGCCAGCTTAAGCCCACCTCCCCCCACCCACCCCCCTTGCTAGACGGAGGTTAGCAAGGACCTATTAACTGGAAACTGATTATATGCAGTATGAGAACATCTTTTGATACAAAATCACTATCATTCAGGATGGTTGAATAGGAGAGAGGGGAGCCTAGTCCTTCTTATTTGACAATTACTACATGAATTTGTAAATGGATGAAGACACTGTGGGCTGTCTTTTGTCAACAGTGACTCTTGCTATTCAGACCTACAAGTTTTCAAGCTTAAATTAGAAACCTTTTTTTTTTAAAGTCTACTGCAAATGAAAAGAAACTGTAGCATCAGCACTACAATACTTTCTACAATTTGACTTGGGGGCGATACTGCTTTTCTTTTGCTTTAGTTCTATTTGAAATAAGTACCAAGGGGGTTAGGATTTTGTGTGGTGATTTTTTTCCCCTCCCCTTTGTGGGATATTCTTCTCTCCTGCCTCTTTTAAAATGCCCTCCAAAGAGTCCTGGTCAGGGCAAAAAGCTAATAGAGTTGCTGTTCACAACTTGAAACAGGAGAGCCGTCAAAGAGATTTATTGATAGCAGCCCTGGGAATGCGGCTAGGCTTGCAAAAGTCATCTGTGACAATCTGGCAACCTCTTAAACTCTTTGCTTATTCGCAGCTGACATCCCTTGTCAGAAGAGCAACTCTGAAAGAAAACGAACACATTCCAAAATATGAGAAGGTTCACAGTTTCAAGGTAAGATGCTCAACTGCACCGTTAAGCTTCTAGCCAGCCGTATGTTGAAAGCTTCTTAAGAAATGTAATGGATTTGCATGTCTCTGTGTTGTCTTTATGCTGAACAAAAATATTCAAGTCAGAAATTTAATGTCTTACACATAATATTAAGTAAAAGGCATCAAGCCTTGATTTGCTACAGCTATTATATATTGCTCTGTTTTATATATATGTGTGTGTGAGAGAGTGAGTGTGTGTGTGTGTGTGTGTGTGTATCTACAGTATGTACATACATATACACGTGCTTATAAATGCAAGCTGTTCGGAAATATTTTGGCAGAGTTCCTGGTAGGTGATTTTATATTTCCCCCCTAATACTTAATCAAACATTTAGCCCACTTCACTATCTTTATTTCTGTAAAATAGTATTGAGTACTGAAAGATATAATCTGTACATTTCTTTCTTACTAATTATTTTTTCCTCTCTATTAATTAATCATCAATATTGAAAACGGCACATTGTTATAACCGTTCTCTTAAATCTGGTAAAGTCTTAAAGGAGTCATTCTATTCTCTGAATATAGGCTTTGCTTGTCTGGCTTTTACTTAGTTTTTCTGTAGTCTATTGTTATTGTACTTCTGTTTTTAAAAAGTGACATTTCCCCCATTATCTTTTGGAGAGATCTCTGAAGAAACTATACTTTTTAGTGTCTCTGTTTGTATTGAGCTAATGGTGTTGTAAGCATTTGTTGTACCCATCTAATTAATTCTTAATTGAATGTGTGTCTGTTTAGCCTGCATAAGTTATTATAAATAGAACAATCAGTTATCACTGGAGAGGGAATACCACAGCAATCTAATGTTCTAAAAATGCTGACCATAATAGTGAGGGTAACAGTTTAGCCAACATCTTAAGTTCAGTCAAATCTCTACTTTCCTTCTTTCTGAAAATGCTCAGCACTCCATTTTGCAAGTCCAACTCCTGTTCTAGCCATGGGCCTTTCAATGTGTTTACAAGAACTCCCCCTTCTATAATGTAACATGAATTTATCAAAAGAGAACAAGATATATAAGTAAACACATACATGTAATCTGAGGATACAGAGATCTACAAATTAGTGGTGTGCTTCAGACTCAACTTTCATGTGGACGGTCTTCCCCAATCTGGCATCTTCCAGATGTACTGTGACTACAAGTCACAGATTCCTAGCCAGTATATAGTAGGTTTGGTGTCCTAATGAACTTAAATGGGGAAGAGTGCCTCATTTGTATTAATGTCTAGAGCAGGAATGTCCAACCTTGACGTTAAGACCTGTAGACTTCGCAACTGTGGAGAATATTTGTAGCTCGTTGTAGATTTTGGCACAAACATATCAAATTAGAACCAGCATAGGAACCAATAAGAAAACGGACCATCCGAACTACCAGTCAACGACAGAACCAACCACCCCCTCACCAGTTGAATTTCACACCTCGCAAACAACCAGTCTACTGACCACAACACCACACGGGACCTATATAAACAGAGAAGGAAATCGAACAAGACACTTCACCCACTGAAGATGTTACCTAGTCTGGTAATGAAATGTCTGGGAATTAAACAGCAAGCTTGGAGAACAAATTGCTGCCGAAACCTATACATTTCAATTCCCAGAATTCTCTAGCCAGCCTTGTTGGCTAAAGAACGCTGGGAGTTGAAGTCCACAAGCCTTAAAGTTGCCAAGGTTGGACAAGCCTGGTCTAGATGGCTTCTTGATTTCAATCTTCGCTGTATCAGGAAGTTGCTCAGTAGCCTTAGGAAAGTCACACTATCTTAGTTATCCCCCAATCATAATTGGTAACATGTAGACAATAATATTGCTTTAGTTTATAGGATTATTTTAAGGATTTGTAATCTCATGTTGAATATAAAGTGCTTTAAAACTTGACAGAATTGCACATGTTGTTGGTGTATTACCTTTTCGGTTAAAAGGTTGACTGCAAAAAAAAAATCCAATTTGGGACTAATGCCCTTTGGATTTCTCCAGTGCTGTTCAAGAGATTTATGCCAATGTGGCCTTTTCTGCTATGAAACTCTCCCCACACCTCATACCACCGCCATCCTATAATCAGTTAAATCCAATCAGCATTAACTTCCAAATTAAAGTAGGTATAATGAAGATCAAATTGATACAATTTTTAAACAAAAATCCTGTTAGTTTAATGCTGCAGTTGTCAAAGCAGTCTCCTAGTACAGTTAAATTTATGAAAACTATAAGAAGAATGGAAAACAGAGTCTAAAAACATGGTATTTCCCTCTTACAACCCAATTTTCCCCAATCTGGTAATTTTCACACGTAATAGATTTATACCTCCTATATCCAGCCAGTCTTCTGAAGCCCATCATATATTAAAGGCATTAGGTTTGTGAAAGCTATTTTTACCTCCTGGGCTGCTTTATAATATTTCCAAAAGTTTTGTTTTAAATGAATGCTAAAATTAGAGAGAAACACTGCAGCTTTTTTTTTTTTAAATCTCCCTGGCAACCAAATAATCTGCTCCATTTATTTTTAATGGCAGTTTGAATAATGCTTCCTTTGGCAGATCTTCAAGGGAGTAGAGAATATCACTCCACTGATACACAGGAGGCATTATTAAAAAGAAAACTGCCCTAGGTTAACTGTACAAATTATGATCATTCATGGTGAAGAGTGAGTCTCTAAAATGTGAAGCTTGGGGAATCTATTATAGTACTCTTGGGAATATTGCAATCCACTTTTCTCTGGGGTAAAAAAAGGTAAGAAATTAAAAGCAAATAGCAAGATGAATTTGAACCTAAATAAATAAAACCAGGTCAAAACTCATTTAAATAGAGCAATGCACTTTTCTATAACCTGATCTTATAGTATAAACTGTTTATATTAAATTGGGCTCCCTGGCATGAAGAGTTATTATAGAGTAATGTTTAAACACTTGGAAAGCATCAAATCACAGCCCTGCAAAGGACTCCATAAAGATCTTGGCATGTGGTATTTTTTATATAACTGTGTGTGTGTGTGTGTGTGTGTGTATTTCCTGTGCAAACAATCCAGCCAGGCCTTTGTTGGTGAGCAAAGTATGTTTCTGCATCCTTTCCTTGAAGACTGGAGCAGCTGTAACCGCTTGGTGGCCTCCCCAGGGTTTCAGGGCATGCCTGTGCATGCATGCGTTTCTAGGGTAGCAGCAAAGCAGAGAGGTCTCCTCATCGTGTGATTTTCACAAGCCTAGTAGTGGGTGTGCAAGATACAGTCTACATAAAAGGATTAAAAGTCAGTTCTTTGCAAAGAAACTTGCAAAAGTGCTAAACCCCCCCCCCCCAACATTGTTCAAATGGTATCAACTCCTCCTCCATTGGTTCTTCCATAAGCCAGGCCTGTCATCAGCATTATCAGGGTCCTTGCTTATCAGGAAACTAAACAGAGGAGTTTCTGCAGGACGGACCCCATTGGAGCAACACAGAGAAGTGGATTGATAACCCTTGAATGGAGGTCCAGGTATATACACACACATTCTTTTGATTACCCAAAATGAACCCACAAGATGTACTTTAAAAAGTAAGGGTGGTTTTGAAGGGGTATTTGACTTTTTAAACCATTTTTTGAGCCATTTCTCACCCAGAATTCCCTCCTGTTGTCTTAACTTATAGGAAGCGGACTCAACAATCTTTTCGGCCTCAATTGTTCATATAGACTAGCAAATGGTAATTCTTACTCTCTGGAATGAGAGCACAAGACCATTGTAATAGGTTCCACATGTAATGGCCCTGTGAAAAGTGAGTGTGTATGTGTGAGGGGGACAGACAGCTCTGTGGTGACTTTAATTTCCATTTTCTTTCACTCAATAATGTTCTTCATCTGATTTTAGCTAGCTATTTCTGTCTGAATTTCAAGCCGTTTTGGGCCCCAGCTCTTCAGGTGATCCAGTCAGTTGGGACAATCTTTCAGCGACAAAACCATTAAAGGTGTCCTTGATTTAGTCCAGATTCTTTTCAATCATTTTTCACAAGGGTAAATTGAACGCCAGATAGTTGGAATTGCTTTTAAGGTGTTTATTAGCTGTAATCGTTTGCATCTATACATTTTAATCTGCAAGGCTTTATTTTGGTCCCTTACAGTTTCAGTTCTTCAATTAATTAGTTAATTAAAGAACTCCTAGATAGAATCATCAGATACAACTCTCTACAGCCCTTTATGAAATGAATTTTGTAAAAGGATCCCTAAAAGATTTTTTTATGCATATACTTATGCCTGTATAGACAATCCTATTTCTGGGGAAGTGCCTGTAAGGCAAGATGTCACTATTTACCGCTTCACTTCTTTATTTTCATGTATAACACAAAATAAATATCCCCCACTGCTTTCCCTCTATTCCAAGATAGTCAAAACTGTGGGAATAGACTCCCCCTCCCCAATTAGCTGAAACCTCTGTGTTTATCCATATTTTTTCTTGGTAAATCGAGCTTTCTAGATTGATGCTTTCTAGGCTCTTGCCTTTGCATGCACACGGCTTCCCATGTGACAAAGTGTAGAAAGATTGCACTGAAGCAGCCAAAGCTCTTGTTTCAAGGACATGATACGGTATGACACAGCCTCTTATCTTCAGCAGTTTCCCCCCCACACACAGATTAGCTAGAGCATCATAGCCAAGCTCATTCTATTCAAATTCAACTTTGCAGCATCCTGTCTGTAGCTATATATTTTGCTACTTGCTGCCACTTTTTTCTTGACTAAAATAATTTGCAGCCTATGCAGGTAGTCCTCGACTTAACAACAGTTTATTTAGTGACCGTTTGAAGTTACAACAGCAGTGAAAAAAAGTGACTTGTGACCTTTTTCCACACCTACGTCCGTTGCAGCATCCCCATGATCATATGATCAAAATTCAGTTCCTTGGCAGCCGGTTCATACTTAATGACCTTTGCTGTGTCCCAAGTGATCAAAATTCTGACGCTTGGGAAGTGACTCACATTTATGACCGTTGTAGTGTCCCCGGGTCACATGATCACCTTTTGCAACCTTCTGACAAGCAAAGTCAATGGGGAAACCAGAATTCACTTAACAACCCTGCTGCTAATTTAACAACTGCAGTGATTCACTCAACAACTGTGGCAAGAAAGGTCGTAAAATGGAGCAAAATTCGCTTAACAAATGTCTCACTCAGCAGCAAAAATTTTGGGCTCAATTGTGGTTGTAAGACGACGACGACTACCTGTATTGTTGCCTGTTTTAAGAAAAAAAAACTTTTCAAGAGTGGCTAAAAAGTGCATCTGAAAACATTAGCATCATTAAAACCCAGCAAATTCAAGTGTCTCAGCTACATTGCACATTGCAGTTTCAACACTGCATTGTAAAACACCATTTATCCTTCAAAAGACAGGAGAAGGACTCCTATTGCCTTCTATTTCCTGTAGTAGTTTCTTAGTCACTTCAGTGAAATACAATTGCCGCTTGTTCCCATTCCTGCTGACACATTCAATACCTACAAGAAAGTCATTAAGAGCTTCTGGCCAGGAATGAGTTAGAGTTGCAAACAAACTTTGACTATTTGACATTCAGGTCTGCCACTCTCTTTTCTGATAATCATGCAGCAGCGAAGGGAGCCAGGTGCATAATGTCCTCAGTGTCCCCTGAACCAAGCAAGTTGTTTAGCCACAATTCTGGGCAACTTCAAGAGACAGGCTAGCTCAGTCTTGCCTGAAAGAGGGAAAAGGAGCACACAGGAGTCTTGCTGAGCTTTCCCCCAGCCCTGTTCTAACAGATTAAACAAAGTATTTACTATACTGCCAAATGCTGATTGTTTTAAAGCAGGAATGTGCGCCTTTCTCTGAATCAAGAACTGTATTTGAGGATTGAGCTGCATACCAGGGACTGCACTCCCCCCCCCAAAAAAAAAGTGGAAGCAAGAAGAAATACCAAAATTCACTTTATATCATTTCTATATTATTAAAAAAAATACAGTTCACATTATTGCCGTCAACAATACATATAATGCTTTACTCATTCTATTATCATTTAACAGCATTGTTTAGAAGTTTCTGGATGTCATATCCAAAACTTTTAAAGGCACACAGAACTCTCTTGTTTCAAGTTCAACATCGGGTTTTAGATCGAGATCCCCTGAAAAATTAATTTTTGATATTCTGTTAGGTTTTTTTCCCGTGCACCTTCTTTGACACTACTAATCAAGCTTCTGTTTCATAAAAAATCAATCTTTACATTTCTGCCAATCATTTGGGAAGTATTTTTCATCTTTTGTTCCTTTCTTTTCTCATTTATGAGATGGGAGTAATGTTTTCTTCACAAAACATTCACTTACACGTGTTCTGTTTCTGCTTTAAACATTTCTAAAATATTTATATGAGGGACGATAGCACTCCATTTTCAAAAGCATGAATGATGCATTGGGATTTAGACAAGAGGCTTCTGTGCTGGTTCATGGAAGAAAATAAGGCCAGGAGTTTGGTAGGAGCTTGGCTTTTTATTAAACACGGAAGAACATGAAAGAAAATAGATTGTTTTCCAGCATTTTGGCATGTTTTGAGCTGGCTGTGGAGAAAAATCTCACCCACTCACCTTATGCTCTGCATTATATTACAACTTATGCCGTGAATATAACCCCACTTTGTGACAGCTTTGGGCAGAAGAGAGCCCAAAGAGTAGCACTGGCTCCTTAGTACCTCAGGAGATTTCAGCTTTTATTTAGCCATTGGGTCTTCTTAGCTTTCTCCTTCAACCTTCTTTTATAATGCTCATTTGGCCTCCTTCTAACGCTACATAGCCAATGAATCTGACAAGGCTGCCACCAAAAGACATCCAGGGCCACCAGTGTTGTTTTATATATAACTGCAGATCATGTGAGAGTAATTTTTCATCTCTTGTCCTCATTATTTGTCCTTCCTTTACAACCCAGAGATTGTATGAAGGAGATTAAAGCTGCAAAAAGCAGTGCAGTAATCTTATCTAAACAGCTGAAAGAAAAACTCGTACCTGGAAGCATTAATAAAATAGCTGCCTTGGGGAGATGGAAATCTTGGGGTGTTATCAGGAGGAACATCATGTTGTTTGCATCCACTGGGCGCGATGTGCTGACCAGGTTTATTTATTCTGTGCATAGTGTATTTTAAGCAATGACTGTCTCTTTAAGTCTTTTTCAGGAGTTGCAAGTATATGTCAGAGTTGGCCATGTTAAATCCCTATATCTGACTGGAAGGGGCAGGTTGAAGATATTTATTTGATGAATATGAAAACATGGACTAGATAACCTATTTAAGGAACCTGGAGGAGGATGAACTCTAGAAAAAAGTTTTGGCCCTCCATACAGTGTAGGACTCTTACTTCCATCAGCTCTAAACAGAATGGTTGCCAGTCAGGGGTGATGAAAGATGTAGGCCAAAACGATCTGTTAGCAGTTTTTAAGTTCCTCTAGTACTATATGGGATGCTGGTCTACCCACCCTAAAGAGTCAGAGAATGGGGTGTGGGAAGGGAAATCAGAATTTTTCCCCCTTTCTCAGTTTCCCCTTTCATTTTCACTAGGGCTAAAACCGGAAAGAAATTGTTCCCCAGCCTATTTCCAATGTACCGTATTTTTCGGAGTATAAGACGCACCTTTTTCCTCCCTAAAAGAGGCTGAAAATTTGGGCGCGTCTTATACTTCGAATGTAGCTTTTCCGAAGCTTTTTTTCCCCAGCCCTAAGGAGGTGCTAACAATCTTCCCGGCTTCCTACTCCATCTTTGCAGGCTTGTTTTCATTCCTACTCCCTCTGAAAAAGGTTTTTAAGCCCTAACCAGGGGACAAAATAATGTGCTGAAGCTGAACAGACTAAGGACGCTAGCCAGATGAGTACCTGGTAGGTAGATTCCCCCCCCCCCTATTTTCCTCCCCCCAAAAACTAAGGTGCGTCTTATACTCCGGTACGTCTTATACTCTGAAAAATACGGTGAATGCTGTACAACATGCCAAAAATATCTGAGTATAGTTTCAGGAATGCTTGATCTCTATCTTCTTTGTTTTTCAAATGAAATATGAAATATTAACAGTAATTTCCCTCCCCGCCCCCTCCTTTTTTTTCCAAGCCTAATTTGGCTTCTATTCTTTTGTGCTATAATTAGTTCCTCACATGCGGGACAGAAAAACACTCCATTCCCTTAGGTAACATAAAAACAAAGATAATCTCAAGTAGTTAACTATGCAGCACCCATGACTCGTAATCCTAGGTCAGAAAAACAGGGAAGCATAGAGCAGAGTGAAAGGTTTATCCACCATCTTGCTATGGTTGAACAAAGAGCCATTCTTACAATCCTACAGTCCTATTTCTAAAACATATAGAAAGCCAGGCAGGTTGCTAAAACAAATACAGATATCTCTTCCGGCTTATAATGGTGACACGTATTTAATAATAAAAAGTCCTTTCCATCTGTACAGCAGTGATGCATGATAAGACCCACATAATCTTGGGCTTTATGGCTAGAGGCTAGGAAAATTATTTTCACTGGCACAGGTGATTTGTGAAATTGCAGTGACAATATTATACTCATTCTATATATATATGCGGTGTCCTGTATTCGTTACAAATAATTTATTATTAATGATAGGTTAGCATAAAGATTTGTCTCTGTGTATTCAGAAGGCTTCTGGATATGGAATTCTTTGCCAGAATGTTATGGGTAGAATTTTTGTCTGGGAAAGTACTACAGTAAAACAATACTGTTCTTTCGTATTACGAATTTCAACTGGCAAAGCAGTAGCACAAGAATGCAGTGCAATTCAGCCACATGCTGAATATAATGCCAAACTTTCCTTTGGGTGAAAAAAGTCAGCTTTCTAAAAAGCAAAACTTACAGCATCCCAAGTACATTGCTGAAACCTATCTCCGTGGGATCATGAATTCAATTTCATGTTTATAAATAATCAACCCATTTGGGGTCTAATAACAAAAAATATAGAACTGTCATCCTATTCATGCTATAAAAGTCCTTCCCTACACTCTTATTCTTCCCTATCGTTACTTGACGATAGGAGCCGAGGTGGCGCAGTGGTTAAAGTGCAGCACTGCAGGCTATTTCAGCTGGCTGCTAGTTCAGCAGTTCAGCTGTTCAAATCTCACCGGCCCAAGGTTGAATCAGCCTTCCATCCTTTTGAGGTCGGTAAAATGAGGACCCAGATTGTTGGGGGCAATATGCTGAACTCTGTAAACCGCTTGGAGAGGGCTGTAAAGCACTATGAAGCGGTATATAAGTCTAAGTGCTATTGCAATTGACTCACTTTAGCAAATGGAGGGACTGTGGCTTTCTTATAGGGCATACACTCTGTTGGCATAGATATACAGTGCCTATTATCTTCCATGTGAAAGCACCCGCAACAATAAGTCTTATCTTCCTATGTAGGGAGACTAGGATGTCACAATTGTCAGAGAGAAACGTGGAATGGCTAGCTAGGCTAACAAGCTGCTCCAAAGAGCTGTGTTTTTTAAAGCACAGAGTCATTTAACTCAAATTCAACACTTGTCCTTATCAACCCTTTAAAATAACTATTTCAATCTCTTCTCTCTCCCTCCCTCCCTCCCTCCCTCCCTCCCTCTCTTAGGTTCCAATAAACTTCCTTTGTTTAGGAAGTAATTTTGTTTTGTAAGGCAATTACCATGCAGGTAATAACAAAAAATTGAATTGTTTACTTATTCAAGTAACTATGTTAATTTTAATCAAGGAATCAACTGAATTTCTAAAAGATTTGTATTCGAACAAAATAGGCCTAAGAGATGAGTATTCCCGACTACACCTTAATCTTCGGTAAAATAAACTGTAGCCTAAGAAAGATGATGCCACAAATGAATATTGATTAGAACAGCTTTTAGAATAGTAATGTAAACAGATATACAGCATATATACTCCCCCCCCCCCCCAAAGCATGAATTGAAAATGTATGATCTCTAAGTTTTGGCCAAATCATGACTATTGTTAACCTTGAACAGGATTACTCCAGAGTTCTTTTTATTTTCTGCTGCAACATGTTAACCTGACTTGAATGTCGGAATGAATCAGTTGTTGGTTTTATTTAGTAATTTAGCAGAGGTAAAAGAAATTCAAGCTCAGCTTTCATTGTACAGACTGAAAGGCTACATACTAAATAGCCGAAGTAATGACTTTCCATGTTAAGAATATTGTGGTACCACAAGAAACTTGGCCTAATGAAATCCACATTAGTTAATTTTGGTTGGAACACAAATTTTAAGAATCCCATCTTAAAATGTTGCTTCCAGCAAGAGATTTTATTCCTTTTATATTAGCCATGAATGCTTTGCTACACAGTTTTATTTGCTGGAATGCAATTTTGTCCTGCAGAAAATGTAAGATCAGGATCTAAGGAAGGACGATAGGCCTACCTTGGTCTGTCTTTTCTTCAGCAATCATTGTGGAGCATAAAATAGTGTGAATTTCATATTTAAAGGTTCTTTTTTAAAAAAATATGGGCCCTCATCCTTTAACTACATCCGCACTGTCTGAAGTTAAACCTTATATTTTCTCTGCAAGACCCATAATATATTTAGTGCCATAATCTTTTATTACACTAGGTACTTTTTATTATTGCAGACTGCATGGAATAACAAGTTTTATAAGAAAGCTAGGTATGCTTGAAAAGATTTGTACTGTGTGTCTGAAGCTATGGTTAAGCCTGCAATTGAAATCCTGTAGGCAGAGAAAAAGGGTCCACACCGGGTTATCCTATCTGAAGGATCTCCATCACTCCTTTTAAGAACGTAAGCCGGTGCAGACATAACTTCATGATCTGCCTTACCCCGTCTCTTTCTTTTGCTAATCACATACCTGATGACAAATTGAAAACAAGCAAAAGCAAGCAAATTTATAAAATTTGTTTGGGGTAGTAAAAAAATATCTTTCAAATATTTTTCTTCTCCCCCCCCCCCCAATGGCCAACAGAGCTGGTAGCGTTTTCCTTTAATCAGAGTCTCGATTCTTTTCATGTAGTGAATAGTAAATGCATTTTTATTTATATGATCTAGATTTAAATAAGTGACTCTGGCCAGTTTACAAGAATTAAAAATACACAACTCCAGGTGTCAAAGATAACAATAACCCCACTCACAGGAAAACAACAACGAACTTACATGGACACAACACAGACAGCAGTTCCCTTCAGATCAAAACACAATGACTTTTAATTAGCTGACCTTTTCCACCCCAACGTAGAAATAGCTTGGCTTATTTCAAACACAATCAAGAAAGCCCCATCTTTTCTCCCAACAAACAGAAATGGGACACATCCTGGCTTTGGGTTTCTCCTGATGGATCTCATGTGCCTGCTTCCAGACTTCCCTTTCATACAGGGAATTGGAAGTGGGGAATTGGAAGTGGGGAAGAAACCGCTATGCAGCTAACAGGGTGATCCCCAACCATTTCTGCTATTGGAGCTTGAAGCAATCTAACCTAATGCCCTCCCTCTTTAAATTTATATCTTGGCATATTTTCCTGTAACAGACAACACATGCCAGCAAGTTTAATTTGTTATATTATTGCTTTAGCTTAGAAAAGGAGAAGAAAGCTGGTGTGCTTTTGAAATATATATGTGTGTGTGTGTGTGTGTGTGTGTGTGTGTGTGTGTGTGTGTGTGTAACATTTTTGCTGATAAATGAAAATAAAGGGAGACTATTATAGATCTATTTCGAGCTATTTTGCTCTCGTCAGATAGCCATACCCATAGTGGGAATTGAACCTGGGCAGTCTGCTTGAAAGTCAGAAGATTAACCTCTAGGCCACAAGGTTCTATTCCCAATCAGCTCTTCACCAGGAAAGGGTTATACATGTTTTTTCTGTCGAGTCATCCTGGTGTATGGAAGGAAATATATATATATATATATATATATATATATATATATATATATATATATATATATATATATATATATATATATATATATATATATATATATATATATATATATATATCTCCCTCTCTCCCTCCCTCCCTCCCTCCCTCTCTCTCTCTCTCCCTCCTTCTCTCTCTCTCTCTTATTGTTTTTTGCTTTTGTTTTTCAGGTTCATACCTTCAGAGGTCCACATTGGTGTGAATATTGTGCCAACTTCATGTGGGGCCTCATTGCTCAGGGAGTGAAATGTGCAGGTAAAAATGACTCAGATTGGAGATGATGTTTTTCCCCCCATTTAGTAACAGAATTTGTTGCCTTAATCTTTAAACTTAATCTGAAGTGGCAGATATTAAAACTGGATTAAAGATCCTGAAATCTAGAGCTTTCCCAGATAATGTATAATTGTCAGTTGCTAAAATGCAGGAAAGAGAGTTGGAAGTGATAGAAGTTTTTGAATTTTGTTAAGGAGTGTGCAGAGCAACCCCTGAGTTATCAGGGACATTATCAGTAGAAACGGGGTGTTTCAGCATGGTAACCAGTGGATAGGAGTAATGATCCAGTCACAAACAGATCCGTTAAAGTGTATAAAGTAGTTTACTTTTAGATAAATAGCACAGTCCAATTAAACAGTCCAGGTCATACATGTTCAGTCAGTCAATATCAAGAAGTACAATAATCTTCTTACCAGCCTGTCTTTGTCTTAAACATCAAACAAAGATATTACAGCTTACAAACACTTCAATACTATCAGAGAGTAACAGAGCTTCACACAGAGCTCACTATCAGACACAAAGTCAATCATGAATGAATCAGCAGAAAGAATTCCAGAGCACTTCCAAACTACGATCTCTAGCTCCCTCTTATGGCAATCTTGAAACACCATATCCAATCAGAGTACAGCAATACATTTAAAGTTATAGTACTTGAATATATACAAACATAGATTGGTGGCTTGTTTATATATTAACAACCCAACCGTTTGGACATAGTCCTAACAAATTTGCAAAAGCGAAATAAAGATATAAGATATGGTGCAGTCAAATCAAACCTATTTATCCTCCTCATATTCCATGTGTAACAAATGAATGTCTAGAACAGTGGTCTCCAACCTTTCTGGCACCAGGGACCAGTTTCATGGAAAACAATTTTTCCACAGACCAGGAGGGATGGTTTCACACGCAACCTGGATCCCGCACACGCATAGATGAAGCTTCACCTGCTCGCCTGCTGCTTGCACAGACCGGTTCCTAACAGGCCACGGACCGGTACTGGTCCAGGGCCCCAGGGGTTGGGGACCTCTGATCTAGAATAAGAATAGTTTTATGTGGATGACCAAAACATTGAAAAGAGATGCTTTGAAAGGAAAGACTTTAAAGACTGTTCCTGTTTCTCTCTCCACATGTTGTTCCATGGAATGGACCAACAGCCCTTCTGTAAGTGATCTATGTGTCTGTTTGCACAGGTAAAGTAAACTTGGGGGGGAGAGGGGAGTAGATCTCATTCTAAAACAAAAGACCCTTCAATTGTCTCAATAATTAAGACACTTTTAACTTGGCATGTAGAATCATTTGCTTGCAGAAATTGCCATGTAGCATAGCCATTATTGTTGAAATGAATTTCTGTTCATTTTGTCCCTTTCAATATTTTTTGATTTCTTAAACCAGTGTAATTGGTGCATGGATAATGTGCAGTTTAGTATTTAATAGAGCATAATATATTAAAAAGAGATCCAGTTTGTTGTACTGTAGTGGTTAAGACTTCAGGCTGGAAACTGGGAAGTCTGTGAGTTCTAGGCCTGCCTTAAGCACAAAGTCAGCTGGATGACCTTGGGCCAGTTACTCTCCCTGTCAGTCCTAGGAAGGAAGGCCAGGGCAAATCACTTCTGAACACTTGCCAAGAGAAAACAGCAGGACCTGTCCAGGCAGTCGCCAGGAGTCAATGCTGACTTGAAGGCAGACACATCTATGCATAATATATCAAAAAGAACTAAAAACAGTTCTTCTTCTGAAATGTTAAATGTTTTCAAGAGCATGGAACAATTGTTCTTCCTAACTATGATCTAAGTGAAAAATATGCAAGGAAACTATGAACTATTATTGTTGTTGTTGTTGTTGTTGTTATTCACAATTATATCACAGCGGCCAGTTGTTTCGCCAGATTTGGCATTAATTACTAGTCGAGCCCCACCCAGGGGCCTAGGACGTCGTAATATATTTTCGAAGTATATGTGCGGAACCTGGCAGTACGGCTTTCTGCATTTGACTGATGGTGGTTTTGTCGATATTGAGCTGTTTTAAATGTGATTCCACTGCTTTTTGGGACAGCACTCAGTGTTCCAATCACCACTGGAATTACCACTGCTGATTTGTGCCATAATAATTGAATATTATTATTATTATTATTATTATTATTATTATTATTATTATTATTATTATTATTATTATTATTATTATTATTATTATTATTATTATTATTATTATTATTATTTTCATTAAACATGAAACTCAGTCAACTGAACATTTAAAAATGTATCACAAATATCATTGACTGGCGCTGATGGTTGATAGGGGTTGCTGCCAGCATCCTAGGTATCAACCAAGTATCTTCTTAAAATGTACAATATTGCGAGTAGCACAGTTTTTTGCAGTTCCGCTGGTGTTATTGCAGTAAGCTGCAATTTCTTGATGTATTTTGCATCTCCTGTGCAGGAATAAAATAAAGAAGACTGTTGGACTACAGAATAAAGCAGCAGAAAGCATTTTCAAGGACTGTACGCAGACAAGTGTAGGCTAGTAGGTCTACCCAGGGGTGGTTGAACCCAGTTTTACTCCTGCCCCAAAAGCTTATCTTGATTTATGTACGAGTCAGCCCAAAAGGTCAGAGTCAGCTGGAGGTGCATTTCAGAACCAGAGCCAAATGTGTGTAGTTGAACAGGCTGTTTCAGAAAGCAGTGAAAGTGGTTGCTTCAGCCATTTCCTCTGAGAAGCCATGCTAGAATCAGGTCCCCACCACTTTGTGATCCATGTCTGGAAGCCTGAAAAATGTGAAGGACAATTGCCTCTCTAACCAATCTAAGATTAGAGAACTTCGAGGCTTTCTGTGATCCTTTCTAGTTTAGCTTGAATGTCCCATCTTAAAAAGAGACCGTTGTTCTGTTTGCAAACATATGATGGCATAGAAGTGAATATTAAGCACTAGCAACTTGAAAGCAGTGCTTGAAACAAAGAGTAAGATAAAATCTGCATCATTTTCATCCGGCTATATTGGTGGTTCGAGAAGAGTATTTGAAGGAGCACTTTGTTTGAGTTTAGAATGCTGCATCTCTTAAGAAATAGAGAGAGAGTGTGTATGGGGGAAGGAAATATTACAGGTAGTCCTCAAGTCATGACCATTCATTCATCAACCGTTCAAAATTACAACAGTATTGACGAAGGGGAACTTATCCCCAAAGTTGCAGCCAGTGCAGCGTCCCTGCAATCACGTGATTGTGCTTTCCACTTTTCCCGGTCAGCTTCCCGCAAGCAAAGTCATTGGGAAAGGCAGCAGGAAATTGGAAGTCACTCTTGCTGCCACTGCTTTTTTGCCAAGCCGTGAACCTGGCCATGCTCAGTAGCACTTGCCTGTGGCACTCCCCCATGCCTCTGCATTACCTGTGCTCCCAAGTGCCTGCTTGTGGCAACTCCACTGGCACATGCACATTTACCCATGCTCTGGAGTGCCTCCTCCCACATGCACCACCCTGCTTTTCTGGGACTCTGGCTTCTTCCCACTTAATGGCCAATGTGGTTCTGGGGTTACAAAAGCCATCAGGACTGTGGGATTGCTGTTGTTAAGCAATGCGGTCATGTGATGTTGTGTTGCATGACCGCATTGCTTAGTGACAGAAATTCCAGTCCCAACTGCTAGTTCCAAGGACTACTTGTAGGAAGATTTTCTTATAAGGTATAGTATAACACGAAAGGGCACTGGTCCTTTTTAAAAGTTTATTTATAGCTAGTATAATAGGTATCTTTTCTACAGTACATAACCTACCATGGTAACTAGCCTGCAATTTCTCTCCATCACGGTATGTGGGTGGCTTGTCTCTTACTTAGATATGGTTTATATAATGTGCTTTCACACACTATGCATATAGCCACCTACCTTAAAATAATTCTTTAGGGGCAGATTTTTCTAAAGCTTTGAGTGGGAGGAAGAAAAATTGAAGGCCCCGAATACATTTTGAGCAAAAGAGAGAATAAACTTAAGACCTCTTTTTCTTTTCCTTTTTAAAAATTGTCTTTAACGTTTTAGTGATTTGCTTTCGTGAGAAACAGTATTTTCTCAGCAAGTAGAAGAGAGACGGGAACAAAAACTCCATACTTATGCTCAAAGTTGCGAGAGCTCTGTCACACATCTCCTCTAATGGAGCATACCAACGAGGTCACAGATCTTCTTTGTCAGTAATACCAGCAAGCTAAGGAGAAGGAAGAAACTGATGGATATGAGCTACTTTGAAGTATGTGCTTGTCCTCCTACATCACAATCTTAAATTTTCCAAGGTTAGGCCAAGTGCAATTAACACTGCTAATTTTCATCTTATATCTCTGGGATATCAAGATTTTTCTGTAACTTAGTGCATTTCATGGATTTCCACATTCCTATGTTACAGGGGCGGGTTGCTCACTTACCTTGCTGCCGGAGCCATGCGCGCGCATCTCCACACTTCGGGGGGGCGCTCGCTATGTGCGCGCGCCCCCTCGCGTGATTTTGCTTCTGAGCATGCGCAGAAGCAAAATCGCGCTGAAATCTCACGAGGGGACGCGCGTGCGTGTGAGATTTCGGCGCAAGTTTGCTTCCGCGCATGTGCGGAGGCAAAATCTCACCGAAATTGCACACGCGCATCCCCTCGCGAGATTTCGGTGCGATTTTGCTTCTACGCATGCGCGGAAGCAAAATCGCCCGAAAATCACAGGGGGAAAATGGCAACGTGCCGGGTGAACCGGCAGAGAGGGCTCCGGAGCGGTTGCGAAATCCACCGCTCCCTACCGGAGCTGCGTACCGGGCAGCTCCGGCAGGAACCCACCTCTGCTATGTTACCCTCCCACAAAGCACCACAGGCATCTCCAATCAGGAATATTTAAGAGGAGAGATTAGCAGCAATTTCCTGCCTTGGACCTGAGCTTCAGATTGGAATAATGTCTAAATGTAGGTAGGGATTCATACCGGCACTCATTCATGAGATTTGTTCAATGGCTTGGGCAAATCACTTTTTTTTTTTTACAGAATAGTTGCGGCATCAAAACAGTGTCCTGGATTTCTTGGAGAAAGGATACAAATGGAATAAATGCCTGCAAGACAGTATGGCTGCATTTAGGCTAACCTCTGGTGGATAGAGCAAGGAAACAGGATTGCCAGAACAGTTCATATACACAAAGAGCTAAAGAGTTAGAAGTCTATGGAAAAAAAGACAAAAACAACCCTCACTGAAAAGATGGATTCCTAGACAGCCTTTGTAACTCATCTGGAAGGAAGTGTAGCTAGATGAAAGTCTTACAGTCCAAGTAGTTTGCCACGAAAAAGGCACAAATGCTCTCCTTTCACTCAGGAGAGATGAATGCTACACTGAATGGGCACAAGATTCTTTTGTTGTCTCCAAGATTGTAGGTTTGTTTCTAAGAGGAAACATCAAGGTTGAGGTAAATGAGCAAGACAAATTGTGAATATCTTCTACAAGTGCTGTTCCTTGTTCAGGGTATTCAAGTGTAGATTAAAATTGCCTATGTCATAAAATCCATTCTTTTTTCTCAGTTAAATGACTTGGTTATCTTCATTAAATACCATATTTTTCGGACTATAAGACGCACCTTAGTTTTTGGGGAGGAAAATAAGAAAAAAAAATTCTGCCTACCAGCATCCATCTGGCTAGCGTCCTTAGCAAACAGCCTGGAACAGGTATATTAGCCTTGCAAAGCTCCGTTTGAAAGTCTGCTTTTTCAGCATTGCCATGCTCGGTTTGAGAGGTTGTTTTCATGCTTGCAAAGCTTGGTTTGAGATGTTGTTTTCAGCCTTGCAAAGCTCCGTTTCAGAGGCTGGGCGGGGCTACATTCAGTGTATAAGACGCACCCAGATTTTCACCCATATTTATGACAGTTGCAGTATCCCAGGGTTTCTGATAAGCAAAGTCAATGGAAAAAGTAGATTCGCTTTACAGCTGTGTTACTAACTTAACACCTGCAGTGATTCACTTAACGACTGTGGCAAGAAAGGTCATAAAATGGGACAAAACTCACCAATTCATTCTTGCTTAGCAATGGAAGTTTTGGGTTCAATTGTAGCTGTAAGTCGACGATTACCTGTATATGGCCTCCCATCTTAAGCAACTCTGTTTAAAAATCTGTACTTTTACATTTGTACTTTTATAAGTGAATTGTTGGCCAGGCAGATTTCCTGAATTTCATTAATGATAGGTTGTCCTGTTATTTCAACATGAGAATGTAGAGGTTTCTGTTTAGAAATTCTTCTTTAAGATGGCAATCTTAACACTGGGGTCTAGTTGAAAAATCTGTGTTTTCAGTAATATCTACTGAAGAAACAATATGTACCATCTTGATTATTCTCATAGCATTTTTTCTTGAATTGAGATAAGCTCATAGAAAGAACAGCAAATACATATTTTCCTGTATTCTGAGCAAGTATATGTATTCCCAGATCCTAAATTGCCCTTGAATTGGCCCCGAATGCAGCATATCTGAAATAGCTTATTTCATACACTTAACCTCCAATCCAATTCTGATTTCACAGCAATCCTAAAACTATTAGAACTCTCTAGCTGTCTTTTTGAATAGCGTATAAGCTTTTTTTGCCCCGTTTATGTTAGTTCTTCAACCTGACACAGTACTTATTCTTTCCCAGTGTAACATACAAATATGATGGTTCTGTATTTAACACACTCTGATATTTCTATAATGCATACTTGGCAACTGTATATTTTCATGAATTATAAGCAGGTTGATGGTTAGGGATGATAAAAATCAAATCAGCAGTCGAAGGGAAAGTGACAGCTCTGCTTATTGTACTCTCAGCAAATATTTGAAATAGATCCTCTTGGGGCAGCCTTAATACAGTGCTTATAGTTCTCGTGTTTGCTCATGCATTAATAAAAGCACATTATTTCAGTTTCATTGGAAAATGTTAAAGTCGATTTTTTTCCCCTGCTCCTAAATATAAAACCTTTTCTGTGCTGCTCTAGAAATGAAAGAGAAAGAGCAGCTCGTCTGAGAGGTTTTAGCTTAATGTATCTGAAAATCCACTTCGCAAATGTTTTTGAAGCTTTCTGCCAGCTAATAAAATTAAATATGTTCTAATCTCCTCTGCCTCGGTGGTCTGAGAAAACTACAAAACATTTGGGTAACCTGATAATGAGATAAAGAGGATTGCTGGTTTTAGAGGCTTTGAAGGAGAGCAGCAATGAATTCAGATGATTCCTTTTCATAATAGTGTTTCTGCTTTGACTCACATGCACGCACACCCATGGGGTGTGTGTGTGTGTGAAAGGGACAAAGGTTGGTGATAAAACATACCCTTTGCATCAAGAAAGGACTGGGGGCCGTTTGCAGAATCTCAAAGGAGTTCCAGTAGCAGGATTTAGAATGACCTCTCTTTGGGTGGGGCATTCCAGAATCAGTATTGGATGACTTCAACATAAGGTGCCCTTGCAAAACCCACTCACTCGTGCTTTATGGTAACCGTAGGTAAGCTCTGCCTTGAGCTAGAGCAGGGATGTCAAAATCAAGGCCCGGGAGCCGGAGCCGGCCCTCAGGGTAGTTAGATCTGTTCCCCGCGGGAACAGCAAAGGGCCAGCCCGCAGTGGCTCTGCCAGCCAAAATGGAGTTTTGCTCTGCCAGCAAAAATGGGTTGCAGGAGGCCGTTGTAGCCTAAAACGGAGCCACCACACGTGCCCCCGACACGAGTGACGTTGAGCTGGCCACACCCA
This sequence comes from Diadophis punctatus similis, assembly GCA_023053685.1. NCBI lineage: Eukaryota > Metazoa > Chordata > Lepidosauria > Squamata > Dipsadidae > Diadophis > Diadophis punctatus. Next base: position 3,016,306 of record JALIGW010000051.1, on the reverse strand, counting down.
CCTTGGCCACGCCCACCCTGGCCCCCCAAAAGGTCAAACACAATCCTTATGCAGCCCTCAATGAAATCGAGTTTGACACCCCTGAGCTAGAGGATGTTCAGGCAGCTCACTGAGCATAGCTTCACACGTCTTTTGGATGTGTCCACAAAATGTATGGTAGGTAGCTAGAAATGTAACCTATTTGTTCTGCTGCCAGGCTTTGAAAGCTTCAAAGCTAAAAAAACGTATTTTGGCATTGGCAAAATCACCCAGCTCTAGTGATGATAAGAAATTAAACTGACAGGTATCCCACACCTAGTTACCTGTAAAGACTGACATCGCGATGAAGTGAGAATGGATTCTGTGCTGTTCTGATTCACATCCTGCATAGATCCACACAGCTGTAGCCGCGTCGTTTGGAGCTTTTGCATAGTTTACAGGTATAGTTTCATTGTGCTGAATCTCATGCTAACGTTTCTTTTTTTGTCTTCTTCTTTCATCAGATTGTGGCTTAAATGTTCATAAACAATGCTCCAAAATGGTCCCGAATGACTGCAAGCCGGACTTGAAGCATGTTAAGAAAGTGTACAGCTGTGATCTCACTACGCTAGTAAAAGTACACTTAACAAAGAGACCAATGGTTGTAGACATGTGCATTAGGGAAATTGAGTCGAGAGGTAAAGCATTATTTAAGTGATTTGGTTGCCTTGCTAATCATCCTGTTAAATTGATCTCACTCAGTTGCGGGCTAGCACTAACTAGTTTTACCCAGGGTGGTCCTAAAATTATCAGTGGCCTTGGAGAAAAACAAATCTAAATTCCATTCATTTAGAAAATGGCATTATATAGCAAATCCCTATATTACTGTCTTTTCTTTGATAGTACCGAGATAGAAAAATATTGTTCCATTAGATTTGGATGATATTTATGCTACTGAGAACTAACATTCCTTTTTTGAAATCATTTTTGTGAGAGATAATATTTCCTCCTCCAAGTCTTTCTTTGCTATGCTTGTTTGTTACTTACATAACTTTAAATATATGTAAATCAGTATAAGTATCCAATATGAGAGGGTTATTTTCAGATGCTTTCATCTACTTTTCATTCATTCTATTTGACAATCAAACAGAAAAGGGGGTCCATGGTGAAGAAATGGTTGAAAACCACTGTTCTTATATTCTTTTTTTATGCAGGGCCCATTGCTCTTCCTGCACTTTTTTTTCCCACTTCTTTCTTTTCCTTTCATAACGCCGTTTCCCCATGCCCCACTTTTGACACAAGAGTGTGTCACGTAGTGAATATTGTCAGTTGTATGTCTATGCAGGGTGATGCACCCCTATCTAATATTATGGTACATTCCAATACAGGCAGAACACGTGATATGATGTTCTTTGCGCATGTGTGCATTCCTATCCACCATTAATTTTCTTCTGCCTTAGCTGTTGACCTGAACGGTCGTGTTTTCTTAGCAAAGATGTAGTTTATTCAGGATTTATTGTTTTTGTACTGAAATAAATATTTTCTATTAGACCTTTAATCTCGGTTTTATTTCTGACTGTCTGGATTCCAAGAAAAGATCTAAATCGCTTCTGTGAGATTTATTCTCACCCCAACAGAGTGGTCTCTCCAGTATTCAGAGTCTTAGATCCTTCACTCATTCTTTCACTTTTATCATAAATAATTAGATCAATCGTCCTTTTTGATTGATTCTTTTCCTGTGTGTACATATTAATTGCACATAAACACAATTCAAAACAGTGACATTTATTTCTGAACAAACAGCTCACAGTCAATATTCTCATTCATTTTGGGGTTTTCCAGTCCAGTCAGTTTTTCTATACTCTTTCATAACGTGTGAGTGTGTGTGTGTGTGTGTGTGTGTGTGTGTGTGTGTATTCAGCAGCCTAAAAAAACTCCCTTTTTACAATCCTATAATTCCAACTGACATCAAATAATATTTTATGTACATTTTAGCCCTTTCATTCATGATTAAACCTACAATTTCAGTATGTATGTACAGTATGTATCAGCTCTGTTTCACAAGCAGAGACAGCCTTCATCACATCCCTTTCTTTTCTCTTAGTTTCAAAGACACATCAAATATCTATTTTGTTAGTTTGTTAATTCATGTTTTTTTAACATTCCCTATCTTATATTGCATCATAATCTTTTATATGTCATGGACGTCACCAGATGGGCCTGAACCCATCTCGGCTTCAATTGCACATAATTTCTTGGGCTTAATGTTTATTACTTCTTATCTGTACTTTGTGTAAAGCTGTTTACCTTAAAAGGAAAAGCATGATGAGTATGTACCTATGCATGTATGGCATCTTCTTTATTCCGGAAACATTATCATAAATATGTTTGCACAGAATAATTGAAAGCTGATTATAAAATTATGCAGAGTAAGAAAGTTACAGCTTTAAAAAATTAGCTCTGGTTTATGTACTGCTAACCGTAAAGTGCATGTCTATCAGAAAACAATGATTGCTTAATCTAGCAATGATTTTAATTTAAAAGGACTCAATTCTGAAGGACTCTACCGAGTATCAGGATTCAGCGACCTAATTGAAGATGTCAAAATGGCTTTTGATCGAGGTATGTTCTTTACTCAGTGCTTACCATCATAATTACCTCTATCATATTTGCTAGAATCCAGTGAATGAATATTGCATGACTAGTAGGAAGTTGATTTGGTTCTCTGAAAGCAGTCCTCTCAGCAGTGCCAAATATGAAGCATTTTTTAACCTGCATGAGCTTGGGATGCTGTGATAGGATGTGCTGGGCAAGTTAGATCAGTGGTCCAGGGAAGAAATAAAAACAAACTACTGGTAGATGTATTTGAACTATTGGGCATGCTTTAAGTAGCTGCTTAGATCTCAGCCATTTCACAGCTCATTCTCCAAAAAAAAAAAAGTATGGAGAATTAGGTTTGAATTCTAAGAGTGGCTTTCAAAGCACACAGTTTGTGATTACTTAGTACTACTACAACTTCCATGTTGGAAACCCCAAAGTGCTTCCATGATGAAAGGGTTTGGTAGTGATGTCACCTTTCCTGGGGGACACCCAGTTGAGGGCTCCTTTCGTGTCCCCATAAGGTTGCCCACCAAAGTGGTACCCATTTATATACTCACACTCACCCGCTTTTGAGCTGCTTAGTCAGCAAGAACTGGAGGGTGTGATGGGAGCTCACCCTGCCCCACAGCAGCAACCAGGTCTCGAACATGAACCTTCCCAGCCTTCATCAGCCCAGCCTTCTAACCTCTTGAGTCACCGTGCTCTGACTACTTATAGTCATCTGACTTACTGTAGCAATTATTCTTATGAATAATACTAGGAGGTGATTGTAATTAACTTTTTTTTCATCTATGCTAATTTGCTAATGAGGCTAAATTTTGGTTTTTATTAATTTTAAAAAGTTGAAGGTTGTCTTTGAGTGTGATTTTTGTGCAACCTTTCTTAAGCTGACATTCTCAATATATGTTGGACTATGCTTCTCACTGTCTCTAATGGTTGGAGATTATGGATGCCATAGTCTCTCATTCTACCAATTCCATTGTAGGTATAACGAAACAAGAAGAAATCTGTTGCTTCATGTCTGACTTTCTATGTCATGGCACTTTTTATTTAAAAAATAATCTTGCATTTGAAAGGCATAATACCGCCCAAATCTGATTGAAATCGATTACAGTTCTGTGAGAATAGAAATTAAAGTGGCCATGTACAGTAGTCTCTGCAGCTGAATCACAGAGCCCAGCTATTGTGACCACAGGCAATTTTATCTCTGTTACATTTTATTCTTTGCAGATAAGAATTCCACAGAATTCTTGAAGAGTGCTGTTTATAGAACAGTATCTTCATTTCAAAATGCATTTTACCTTGTTTCTTCTTTTATGATGTATGTACAACAGTGTATGTATTGTCTTAAATATCATTGCAAATTACAATTCCATTTGTTAATATTATGTACATTTTATATTTTGGGTCTCCCTCCCTCTTTATTTATGTACAGATGGGGAAAAAGCAGACATTTCCGTGAATATGTATGAAGATATCAACATTATCACTGGTGCACTTAAACTCTACTTCAGGGACTTGCCAATTCCATTAATCACATATGATGCCTACCCCAAATTCATAGAGTCTGCAAGTAAGCCTTAAATTGTATCATTTTTCAAATGGATACTTTTATTACCACAAAATTTGTCTAAATTGTTCATGTTATGTTTGTTTGAAACAAGGGATATATTGCATATTGCAGAGCCAGTTTTTCTCATCTTTAAAGAGCTAAGCCATATTGCAACTTTTGAAGAAATCAGCATTTTTTTTAGTAATAGAAAAAATATTCTGAAATAGCAAGTCGGTTACCAGTATACACAGTATTATTGGACAATTGATTATCAGAGATTTTGTGGCAGCATTTTTGAAGGCAGGATGTCCAATTTATGAAGAATAGCTAGTCCTCCTGTCATAGCTATATGCTTGTAGCTTTGGTATTTTTAATATCTAGGACAGCCATTCAGATTTAGTTAGCAAGAGGATTAAACAAGGTTGCTCACGTATGTCAGCTTATTTAGGTAAAGAATACCTCTAAAATACCAGAATGTGTTCAGATTGAGCATTTTTCTAGGCATGGGCATGTATGAGTCATTACTAGCTTGAAATGGAAGCCAACCAAATGCTCCTAAGAGACCTCTCAAGCCGTCAAGAAAGCCACCTTCTCTTGACGTTGAATATGAAGCTTTCTACTTTTCCTTTCCTGGTGCGTAATTCATCCAGATAATATTGAAAATGTGTTATATCAGGAAACATGGGTCTTGGAAGAGGCTCCTCTAACTTTATTTTGTGCATCTTTGGGCTTAAAGTTTATCAGATGTTTCAATTTCAGAAACCACAGATCCTGATGAACAGCTGGAAATACTTCATGAAGCACTGAAGCTACTGCCGCCTGCGCACTGTGAAACCTTACGCTATCTTATGGCTCATTTAAAGAGGTATTAAGTGAAAGGATTTGTCCTCAATTCAAGCTCACCAAGCAATTGTTCCAGGTTCTTGTGCTAACTGCTTCCATTTTTAAATCCTTTGGTCTCTACATATACGACCTCTGGCTGATAACCTCTGGCTGAGTGAGCCAGGATAGGCGTAATGCAATCATCCTATTAATCATAGTATCTTTCAGGGAGAAGCCTGACACAACCCCTGGTTTTCAGAGTGCCTGAAATTTTGATGCTCTCACCTCTCCTATCTACATACTGATGAAACTCTTGGACAAAGACATAATTTGACCATCAGAACAGCCATGATGCTCAACTGTATATGTTGGCCTCTGGTTGACCATCTTGTGCTATTGAAGTCATATTCCAGTTCTTAGAGCCTCTTCAGGGATGGATTTGATGAGGAAGAATAGACTCAAAATCAAGCCTGATAAGACCAAATAACTGGATATTTAGATCTCTTGGTTTGGGTGGTTCTTAATGGGATTGCACTCCCCCTTTTGACGTTGTGTGCAACTTAGGGGTCCTCCTAGATCAGAGGTGTCAAACTCGATTTCATTGAGGGCCGCATCAGGGTTGTGTTTGACCCCAGGGGGCCAGGGGGGCGTGGCCGGGGGGGGCATGGCCAGCTCGACGTCACTCGTATCAAGGGTTCCTGTGGTGGCCCGAGCGCTCTGCTAGTGAAAATAGGCTCCCGAGCACCATTTTTAGCTGCAACACCTTCCTGCAATCCTCTGCCAGCAAAAACGGAGCTGGCCCTCACAAGCTCTGTTTTCAACTGCAACAGCGTCCTGCAACCCTCTGACAGTGAAAACGGAGTTCACAGCCCTCTCTAGCTCTGTTTTTGGCTGAGACAGCCTCCTGCAACCTCTGCCAACAAAAACAGAGCTTGGGAGGCTGGTCCTTTGCTGTTTCCAGCACTGCCCTGCAGGCCAGATCTAAGCACCCCGCAGGCCGAATTCAGCCCCCGGGCCTTGAGTTTGACCACCCCTCTCCTAGACTCCTTGACAAGCATGTAGCAGCCTCACCAGGAAGGTCTTCACACAAATTCACCCAGTGTGCCAATTATTGCCCTTTCTGACCCAGACTCCCTTCCCATAGTTACTCATGGCTTGGTCACTTAGTGTGGTTGATTGCAACATGGTCTTCATGAATCTGTACTAGAAGACCAAAATTCACCCACATTACCAAATATCAATGGGGAACAAATGGGGGAGTTCCATACTGGAGATGGCTGCTAGATTGATGGCAGACTCCACTTCCCTTCCCCCCCCCACCCCCCCGTCCACCCATCTATCTTTTTTATATTATCATATTGATGTGTTGATTCTCATTTTATTCCTTTGTCATTGTTTATTGTTCAATTATTTTACTTCTGTTCTATTTGCATTTTTTTCATTTTCTTCTTTTTTTACTATTGTAGGCCGGCTAGAGTAGCCCCACAGTGAGATAGGCAGCAAATAAATTCAACAAATAAATAAATATTACCAGATTAACGCTTTCTGATGGTTCATGCAACATCTAACATCTCCAGCAATCCACCTAGCTGGTTTCATAGAATAATCTGTCTCTGTACCAAGTAATCCTCTGCTTATGACCACAACGGAGTCCAAAATTTATGTTAAGTGAAAAAATGTGTTAAATGAGTTTAGCCCCATTTTACCACCTTTCTTGCCTCGGTTGTTAAGTGAATCACTGCAGTTGATAAGTTAGTAATTTGGTTGTTAAGTGAACCTGGCTTCCCCATTGACTTGGCTTGTCAGAAGGTTGCAAAAGGGGATCACATGACCTTGGGACACAATAACGGTCATAAGTATGAACCAGCTGCCGAGCATCTGAATTTTGATCATGTGACCATGGGGATGCTGCAAAGGTCATAACTATGAAAAATGGTCATAAGTCATATTTTTCAATGCCGTTGTAACTTTGAACGGTCACTAAATGAACTTTTGTAAGTGGAGGACTACCTGTACTTGCAATTTTTCTGTCTGGTCTTACTTTACCATCTCTGTCTGCTCTATTCTTAAGCTGGGTGTGTTGGCCGAGCTCTCTAAACATGTCTGTGGAGCCTCTGCTTCATTGTTGGAAGTAACTTTTGCTTGGGACTTCCTCATTGTACTTATTTAATTGGAGGCATCTGAATTTGCACTTTTGAGGGACAGAACACCGCTCAGCTCTGACTCCGGCCCTTTAAAATACCAACTTGAAGAATCAAATAAGGGCAGAGTTGTCTAACTTCAGAACCCAAACTTACAGTCTGTCGTTATAGGTATCTGGCATGATTTAGAATAGAATAACAGAGTTGGAAGGGACCTTGGAGGTCTTCTAGTCTAACCCCCTGCTTAGGCAGGGAAACCCTACACCACTTAAGACAAATGGTTATCCAACATCATCTTAAAAACTTCCAATGTTGGAGCATTCACAACTTTCGGAGGCAAACTGTTCCACAGATTAATTGTTCTGTCAGGAAATTTCTCTTTAGTTCTAAGTTGCTTCTCTCCTTATTTAGTTTCCATCCATTGCTTCTTGTTCAACCCTCAGGTGCTTTGGAGAACAGTCTGACTCCCTCTTCTTTGTGGCAACCCCTGAGATATTGGAACACTGCTATCATGTCTCCCTTAGTCCTTCTTTTCATTAAACTAGACATACCCAGTTCCTGCAACTGATCTTCATATGTTTTAGCCTCCAGTCCCCTAATCATTTTTGTTGCTCTTCTCTGTACTCTTTCTAGAGCAGCGGTTCTCAACCTGGGGGTCGCGACCCCTTTGGGGGTTGAACGACCCTTTCACAGGGGTCGGGAGACTTTGCCCGGACGCTGCCATTTGGGTTATTTTACCCTCTGTGCATGCGCAGAACACTTTGTGCATGCACAGGGGATAAAAGAACCCAAATGGCGGCGGCAGGGCGGGGGTTGCGGTGGCGGGCGCAGCGGGGTGGGTCGCGGCAGGGGCACGGGGGCGGGTCGCAGGCCGCGGCATTAGGAAGGTTGAGAACCACTGTTCTAGAGTCTCAACATCCTTTTTTGCATCATGGCGACCAAAACTGAATGCAGTATTCCAAGTGTGGCCTTACCAAGGCATTATAAAGAGGTATTAACACTTCACATGATCTTGATTCTATTTAATTCTTGATTTAATTCCACATTAAACAGAGCCTCTGGGATGTTTTTTTTTAATGTTTTCTTTATAATTCATGAACTTTCCAATAATGGAAATTTAGTTATTTAACGACTAAAATCCTTAATGGCATTTCTCTTGAGTTGTAAATCAGTAATATTCGTTGGAGCTTTTGTTTAGTCTGCTCAAAAACTAATTTACAAATGTGAGGGTTTTTTTTCTGAAATAGGCAATTAGCCACCATAAAGCAAATCATAGCCTCTCAAGACAGCAGTTTGTATGTATGTATGTTATGCTATTAAAGCAGAAACAGGAAGGGGGCAGCTGTTCCTACTGTACCCATTAACCAGATGCAGAAGGTGCGTGATCTGTGGCAGTCCGTCTTTCAGTAGTGGCTTTGGAAGTGGTTGGATTACATTATACTGCTTTATGTCACGAGTGTAGAAGAGGCAAGGGTAACCTTTTATAAAGGCACATTGTCTTACTCACTTCTAGACTTTTATCCTTCCTCTGTGGAATTCATAATGGCAAGTGAGTCTCAAAATAGCTTTTACTTGTTTATATGTTGACTTTCCGAACATAAATCTTTTCAAACCTTGTTTACAAGTAACATCCAAATGCATGTTTTAAAACACAATAATCTAAACGATACCTTCCCATAAAGAATCATCAAGATCCTTTCCAAAGTGTAGCGGGAAGTAGATGGCTCTGTGGAGGGAAGAATTCTCCAAGCAGGACAAGAGTAAAAATTGGAGATTCCTCTCCTTGACCCCCCCTCCCTCTTCTCCCTGCCTTGTTCATGGCTTTAAAGAGTCTAGTTGACTATATAGAAAATGGGGTGTCTGTCTAGTCCCCGCTGTGGTATCGGGGTGCAATCGACTGGCCATTGCCTTATTTGGTGATTGTCAACCTCTCAGCCTAATTTTATTCTGTAAAATTCTTTTAATTTTCATGAATAGCAAGCTACCATGCTGCAAAGCATAGCACCAGTCATAAGAATAAAATATTTCTGGTAATACCTTGGATTACCCAAAAACATTGCTAGGAACTAAAATAGTGCTGAAGGCCAGCAGTTTGTTTGCCTGTGCAACCCGTCTACCATTTTGTGAGAATGCCTGTACTGTGGTATAACTGGCACCAAAAAGTGAAAGGACTTTGCACAAGATGGATGGATTAAATAAATAAAGGAAAAGCAATGTTGGATAAAAGGCCACCTAGCTCAGTCTCCGCTTTCTGCCAATAGCCAACCAGAGAACAATAGCAATTTTCTGCTATTTTTACCAACATCTGATCTTTAGAGTTAGTTTGCTTCCCATCACAGATAGCGTTAGCATTGCAAGTATACTAAAAGCCTCACCAGGTACGCATTTGCCCAATCCGTAATATCAGTAGATGCTGCGTGAAATATTTCCTTGTAACATGAAATGTCTCATCGTTCATCTTTCTTCAATGATCCTGAATTCTAGTATTATTGTATGTGAGAAGGAGGAAAGATCTCCTCTACTAAGACAACTCTACTTAGGGTTGATCTAAGAGACACTGATTAATACAAGAAGAACTTGTCCAAAGCAAAGCTGAAAACATATTCTGCTATGTTGGCAGTGCTCTGTGATGTGCAAGGAATCAAATATTCTCAACATCAAGATAGGGGTGTGTGTGTGTGTGTGTGTGTGTGTGTGTGTGTGTGTGTGTGTGAGAGAGAGAGAGAGAGAGAGAGAGAGAGAGAGAGAGAGAGAGAGAGAGAGAGAGAGAGAGAGAGAATATAAATGAATCGCCCTTTGTTAGCTCCAGTACCTTACTCACAAGACATCTAATATTTTATTTTGTTCTTCCTCCCTTCATTCTGCCTTATCTTTGTCACCTTATCCATCATTCCTTATCAGCCTTATTGGAGCATAACTGTTAACTAAGAAAGACTGAGAATTCTAGTTTTGCACAAAGGCAGTGGTTATGACTGTTCAAGCTACCTTTAATTTGTACCTCACGTGACCCTTTTCGTTTCTGGGTCGAACCGAGATCACGATTACAGGCTTTTGCTGGCTCGCATTTTAATCCCATTCTGTCTTGTTCCAGGGTAACTCTCCATGAAAAACAGAACCTCATGAATGCAGAGAACCTTGGCATTGTTTTCGGACCGACCCTTATGCGAGCGCCAGGGCTGGATGCAATGGCTGCCCTGAACGATATCCGTTATCAGAGACTGGTGGTGGAGATGCTTATAAAAAATGAAGATATTTTATTTTGAACTTGGGAGTACGTGTGCAAGTGTTTCTTTAGTGGATGGCGAGAAAAATTGGGAGGACTGTGAATAATTGAGCCAGCTCCTGCGGCTGAATTTTTATTGTGAGGTTGTGCTGTGTGAAAGGTGTTTTCTTATGTTGCTTTTGCCCACACAGAAAATATTGGAGGGAGGTGATCATATGCTCTACTTCCCAGGATTTATAGCTGTGTGGGCTGTTTCATCCTAGTCCAGAATTTCTGTTAACCTTGGTCTGCTTCTTGCTCACCTCTTTTGTGAGGCTTCTCCTGCAAAGGGCACAGGAGAAGGAGTCAGCATCCGAATTCTGAAATAGTCTGTGACTGTGATTTAGCATGTTTTCAGTGTCAATCTGTGGTGGTTTCCTGCTCTGTTTTGTCATTGGTCTTTCAGAGGGGGGGGGGGAAACAAACTCCAGAGAACCAGAACCTCTAAATGTTTATTGACATCTCCTGTCATTCTTTTCCTGCTTGAAGGATAACTTTTGTTGGATTTCATAACATTTCTTTAACTGCTGGAAATACATTTTCATGTACCAGAAACATATTCTGATTGCCATTTTAAGAAGTAAAGCCTTTTAGTGTATTTCCAGTTAGAGATGGCAACACTGAATGAATGAAAATGGCTTTGTGGTTTTCAGTTGTCTTTTTTGTACTTCTGCTGGGCATGCATATTAATTTATTAAAGTTTTGCTTTAGAACCTTACCAAGCTTTATTTATATATTTATTAGGTTTTTTTTTTTATAAATAACTCATAGCGGCGAACATACATAATGCTTCTCCCTCCCACAACAACACTGAGGGTTAGGGTCTCCACATTTTTGATTAATTTTCCAGCAGTGCCAAATCGTTTTCTATGTTATGAATACCCCCAGGAACATCAAATCTATTACACGCTTTTGTGTCATCCGTAAGAAGATAAACATTAGCTAGCAATCCTTCTGTTTATCCTTCATGAACCGTGGTGGCGCAGTGGTTAGAATGCGGTATTGCAGGCTATTTCTGCTGATTGCCAGGCATTCGATCCTCACCGGCTTGAGACTGACTCAGCCTTCCATCCTTCCGAGTCAGTAAAGGGAGGACCCAGATTGACTGATCCTTGTGGTACACCGTGTGTGATTGGTCTCTATTCAGACAGAGCCCTATTAACAATCACACACTAGGATTAATCCCTGAGCCAACTTCTATCCACTGAAACATCAAATGGTTAAGCCTTAGCGTGTACAACCTTTTTATGAGCACATTTCATGGAACTGTATCAAATGATTTGCTAAAATTCAGATGGGCTATGTCTACAGTACCCTCTTCATCCAAAACATTTGTGACACAGTTTAAAAAGTCAATCAGATTAGTATGACATGATCTGCACTCGGTAAAGCCATGCTACTTTGGGTCCATCAAGTTGTGCACTTTTAAATGTTCATTAATCCTTTTTTTTTCAGGAGTGATTCCATTAACTTCATTACTACAGATGTTAAACTCACTGGCCTATAGTTTCCAGCTTCCAGAAATATTGCAAATAATGTAAATTTAAGTGACTCATTCAGATTACATCAGATATAGTGGACTTGGTCCAGGGGGCCATTGGATGCAGATTTTGTCTATAGGTAAACCCCAACTTATGACTTTGTTTAGCGACTGCTTGAAGTTACAGCAGTGCTGAAAAAAGGTGACTTATGACTTAAATGTTAAAAAAAATTAAAAATGAGTAAGTCCAAAACATTATACTTGTTCATTTATTAACCAAACCAAACTAAACCAAACCAAATGAACCAAAACTACATATTTGTATGTGGCAAAAGAGGTTTTGTATATACGGTATGTAGAAACATTGAAAATTCAAAAGGATGTATGTAGAATCTTTTAAGTATCACTGTAGGTGGGCTTAAAGAGGCAGGGTTTCATAACTTCAGCTCCAGTTTATTTAATGGTTTATCCTGTCTTTATATTTTGTTAAGGCAGCATACGTGCCTAATGCTCCCACCTCCTATTTTTTCCACAGAAACAACCCTGTGAGGTGGGCTGGGCTGAGAGAGTGTGACCGCCCCAGAGTCACCCAGCCGGCTTTCACTTCCAAGGGAGAACAACTGTAGAATTTATCATCTCCTGGTTTCTAGACCAATACCTGTGTAACTTCACCAAACTGGCTCTTCAGCTTGAGTAACACTTGAGCCATGCGCAATTGAAGTGCTGCATAGTGCTATGAAATAATTATCTAGCTATAATAACAGAACTACTTAATTAAAGTTTGTCCTTCACCCACATTTTAAATCATTTCGTGCGACTCTGCTCCCTTTTGTGACTCAGCTGTTCAAAGGCTGGAATGACCCACTGCAAGTTACATGCCTGGAGGAAGATTTAATGCTGGTCAAAATCCCAGAGGGGAGAAGTTGCATTATGTTAGCTAATCAAGTAAAGTAGCCCAGGTCCCAGTGGAAGATCAACTCCTTAGCAAGGACACTCATTTTCCTCCCCTGCTAAGATATTCACCATAAGCTACCCTTCTCTGTCCTGACTGTTGTGTACAGTCCAGAATTGTGTGGCCCACCAGAAGCAAAAATAAAATAAAAATAAAAATGAACTTCACTATTCACTTAAGCTACCAATTTCTTTTCTTGATAAATGGATATAGAGAAGATTGTTTACTCTTCTGATAGGTCCTGCATAAAAGGAACATGAACTGAGAGAAGTGTGTTCATGTGATTCCCATTTTTTCCCCTTTTTCTATGTCTTCATTTTATGTTAAGAGTTTTTGTTTGCCTCAAAGTACTCCAGGTGTAAAAATACAGAAATAGCACCTTCTATCTGAGCGCAGACATATTCCCAGAGCAGAAATTTTTCTCACGTTAAAGGACATGGAAAGTGACTATCCCAAAATTGCATGTGAACACATTGAATGAAAATGCAAAAGTGTGCTGCAGTGATACATATATTCTCTGCATGCAAGTTCTAGCAGCATATTACTAAATTTGCTTTTAAGTGCAGAGAGGCAGATTTTAGGTAAGAGCTGGATCAGACTATTTTTTTTTTCCACAGGCCTTGTCAAGAAGGAAAGACCCGGTAAAATGTAATTGGGTGGCATCTTGCAGTGATCATGTGATAAATTGAAGGAAAATTAAACTTCCTTTCATCCAGTTTGACCTCAGCTCTCCCTGAGCATGGAAAGGAAATTCTTCATCTGAGTATCTGAAACAAATAGCTTGGCACATGCGCAAAGGGGAATCCTGTGCACGGAAAATTCCATTGGGCTAATGTAGATTTTCGTTGAGCCAAATATATTTCAGCTATTATTGAGTACAGGTTAATACCAGGCCATGGACCCATTATGGGCATACAGCATCATTACTGCCTTAGACCTCCACAATAGACTTACTATTCTTCAATCAGGCCACCTATATGTCCCTCAAAGAAAAAAGGTAGACATGCAGTCTTAAGACATTTCTTAAAACCCATGCTTTGTCTTGTTTTGTGCATATGCATGCACAAGTCCTTGAATGATGGAGGCATTCTGACTTGCTTAACGGAGGCAGTTTTAAAATATTTAGGAGAAAGATTTCACTAAACCTTACATTCACCTGAACCTCAAAGATTTCTCACTCGGTAGACCAGCCTCAGATTTTCCATTCTTGGGCGATGTGATTGAGAAAGTGACAGCCTCACAGCTCTAGAGGCACCTGGATGAAATGGACGTTCTGGATTAATGTCTGGATTTGTTCATGATATACTATTGGTACACTTTTGTTTGCCTTGAGAGATGACTTATCCCTGGAAGATAGATTCAGGGAGTACAGCCCAGCTAGTTTTCCTGGACTTTAATCATGTCCATAGTAGCCTACCGGTCAGCATGACAGGATTGTCAGTCAGAATTTTTTGCAGTTCTTGTCCATCTTGTCAGGATGAGCCCAGAAAGGCAATCCTATGGTGTCCCACTAGGTTCTGTCTTGTCCTTCTGCAGTTTAACACCTGTAGGAAATTGCCAGGGATCCAATTCAGAGTCTTGGAGTGGGATCCTATCGTACGCTGATGAATCCCCAGCATTATTGCTCTCTACTTTCTAATTCCATGGAAGCCATGATCAACACCCCTGAATGTTGCTTCACTTTGCTTAAATTGGCTAGAGAAAGGAGAACAAGATGAAATTAAAATCAGATAAAATGGAGTTACTGTTGGACATGGACAATGGTGGACTCAAAGACTGAAATGGAAAACCTTTTGGACAGGTCTGTACTACCTCAGAAAGAGCAGTTGTCCAGTGAAAGCCATAGTGAGAGGCGTATCGCCACAATATACCAACTGCAACTCTTCTTGAGCTAGTCAGACCCAGCCACAGGCAGCCACATCTTGTTGACATCCTGTATTGTGCATCCTAATATGCTTTACATTGGACTATTTTTGGGATCTGCTTGGAAATTGCAGTTGGTACAAAACGCAACCGCAAGGCCGCAAAGTCAATGCGACGTTCACTTTGAACACAATGTGAAACTGTTGTGCTAATGATACTTTTCCAACAGAACTGGCAGCTGCTCAGAACTGCTTGTCCAAAGGGTGGCCTAGCTGCTCCTGTTATCTACAACTTCAGCCAGCGATCAAACAAAGGTGCTTTGGGTTTTTATTTCATCCTCTGGACTCTGGATCACTCTCTGTTTTCCACTCAAGGAGATCGTAGGAGCTGTCTTGTTAATGGATGGAACCACTGGGTGTGGGGAGAGAAGAGGGATCATCTGGTAATAAGAACAGAAGACCACCACCACCACCCATGGTCAGGAGAAACTCAAGCCTCTCAGCACTGAAACTGAGTAAGCTGCCCAAAGGTAATGCAGAAAAAAAATACACTAGGGCAGGGGTGTCAAATTCGTGATGTATTGCAACTCCCCCCCCCTTTGCTAAAATAGGGATGGGGTGGCCAGCACGTGAGGCACGAGTTTGTACTAGGGCAGGGGTGGGCAAACTATGGCTCTTTGAGGACCTGTGGACTTCAACTCCCAGAATTCCTGAGCCAGCCATGCATACATGGCTGGCTCAGGAATTCTGGGAGTTGAAGTCCACAGGTCCTCAAAGAGCCATAGTTTGTGCACCATAGTACTAGGGGGAACGAGACTGAAATTATTCCCTGGAAAGTTTATCTGTTTTGCCTGCTGCCCGTTTACACCCTTTCTTACAATTAATTAATTAGTAGGAAAGAATTCGCTGTGCATTCTTGTTGTTCCTTCCCCCCACCTCCCCCAGGCTTCTCCAGTAGCTAATCATGATTACAAACAAAACATGTCAAGCATGATAAATTCTTCCAATTTATGTTTAGCACAGGGTAATGGGAGATTAAAATACTACAAATGTCTTATAATAAGAACTCCCCAGCATTTATTTTCATGTGATGCAGTCAACCATCTGGTTCTCTGCACTATGGTAAAATAAATATTTAATTTATATAGGCCAGGCCAGCAGTTTCATGTTGAATTAAATCCTGGATTGTATTTTTTACACAAAATGGTATTGACAAACAAGTATTTATGCTAGAAGGCCCACTATTACTCTAATCCTGTGTTACGCAATCTGGATTACAGAATCCCAGAATTCTCCAGCCAGCAAGCTTTTGGGAGTTGAAATCCACTTAGCTTAAAGTTGCTGCAGCTGAGAGATACTCCTCTAACTTAAACTTGGTTAGACTGCGGCTTCACAGGAAGAAGGCCGGCCACCTAATCTCCTTTCTCTGCAATAGGCTCCTACTATACAGGTAGTCCAGGGGCGGGTTGCTCTCTTACCTCGCTACCGGAGCTCTGCGGGCGTATCGCGACTTTTGGTGCGCTCGTGCGCTCGCTATGCACGCACACTTCTCACATGATTTTGCTTCCCCGCATGCACTGAAGCAAAAAAGCCCAAAAATACAGCACTGGAGCAGCCGCGTTCAAATAGCACCATCTGCTGGCCGCTACCGGTACTGTAGAGTGGGCCGCACCGGTAGGAACCCACCACTGAGGTGGTCCTCGATTTACAACTATTCATTTAGTGACCATTAAAAGTTACAACGGCACTAAAAAAAGTAACTTATGAAAATTTTTCACACGACATTGCAACATTCCCTTAGTCACATGATCAAAATTCAGACACTTGGCAACTGATTTATGATGGTTGCAGCGTCCCGGGGTCATGTGATCCCCTTTTGCGACCTTCTGACAAGCAAAGCCATATCCACTTAACAACCGTGTTACTAACTGAACAACTGCAGTAATTTACTTAGCAACTGAAGCAAGAAAAGTTGTAAAATGAAGCAAAATTCACGTAACATCTTAGCAGCAGAAATTTTGGGCTCAATTGTGGTCATAAGTCAAGGACTGCCTATATATCCTCCGACCAGTTATTACTTTAATATTTGCTCCCTGACCAAACTCCATTCCTCCTTTTCTCACCATCTCCCTGACCTCTGATAAAGCCTACCAACAATTAATAAGAACCAACAAAAAGAAACTTCTTCCAACTGTTACAATTGTCCAAACACTCTCTCAATGTCCATTCTTCAGCCATAAGGGGCCACCAACAACCAGGATGATGAAATCCCAATGCAAAGATGTTTCACCTAGAGAGGGGTGTCACACTGGTGGCCCGCGGACCGGTTGTGTCATGCGCAGGCCACGCCCACCAGCTCTGCGAATGGGAAAAATGTCCCGAAACGTCACGTGATGGCAAAGTGGCGTCGTGAGTTTGACACCCGTGACCTAGAAAGTTCTTCGGTGAGCTTGTCTTAAAAGGAAAGCTGGATGCTGGTGTTATTTTGAGCCACTTCTTGCTCAAAACCCAGGGTGCTGGGTTTATAATGAATCTTTTAAAGGATCAGACTGGCTAGAACCAGAAACATTCCCAGCTGCCTTGTAATCTTTAAAAAGAGAAGAAAGTCAGCTTTCTAGAGGAATTGCTTTGGGCTGAGTGATCTGATATTCCCAAATGCAAAGTCTAACTTGGAAACTGCAGGAGAGCAAGTGGTTGCTTAAAGTGCTGCATTTCTTTTCTTTTCTGGTGATCCTCAGCTATTTACTTCTTTCTGTCTTTTCTTCTCTGAATTGCAAGGGCACAGCTGTTGTTCATGTTAAACATTATACTCCTCCAAATGGTCACCTTCTTGTTCCCTAATGCAAGCCAGATAGCCGGAATCTTGGGGGCCAGATTGCTGGAAACTTGGGGCGTCTCTATTGCCAGGATAATACTCTCAGAAATACTATAACACTGAATGCTTCCTTTGAGAGTCTAATGGTGTGATCCTAATAGTTCATTGGGACTTACTCCCTAATAAGTGTGTAATTGCAATCATGGGGGTTTTAAATGGATCTCGTATTTTCTTGGATGTCTTAATTCTTTTTTGCCAGGACTATGTCAAGCTAATGAAATAGTTCTTTGCCATTGCTGGTTATACAGTTCTATGCAACTCACATGATTGTATCTTTCCCATGTTCCTTTCTGAAAGAAAGATTTATGAAAACCCTTAAAATGCTCAGCAACTGTGTTCATGCTATACTAAGCAATACAGTTTGTCACAGTTGGCTGAGGTCGGAAAACAAAGTCCATTTTGGTTTTGTATGATGCTGGAATTAGGTCATCAGGCTGCTAATTTAATAAAGGTAAATTCAGGGGAAAAACATCACATCTTTTTTTATCTACAAGAGCTCCCATCCTTCCTCCCTCCCTCCCTCCCTCCCTCCCTCCCTTCATGTATGTATGTATGTATGTATGTATGTATGTATGTATGTATGTATGTATCTATCTATCTATCTATCTATCTATCTATCTATCTATCTATCTATCTATCTATCTATCTATCTATCATCTATCTACATCTATCTATCTATCTATCTATCTATCTATCTATCTATCTATCTATCTATCTATCTATCTATCTATCATCTATCATCTATCTATCTATCGTTGGAAGAAATATCCATCTGGTTCAGTTCCATAAAGACACTGGAAATATGGAGGCTGATTGGAAAGAGGGTTTAATTGTGAACAGAACCACCAAGCACATGGTCCTGATGCAGCTGACCACATGAAGTGGAGACTGAGGGTTATTTATACCCTCTCTTGGGCCTTGCCTTTGAGCTTCCTGTTCCTGTGCAAGAATATGTATTCTATTGGCTGTTGTAGGGATCATAGCTAACTTTGTAGGTTGTCTGAGTTAAGTTTGGTTGAAGCCTGGAGGGTGTGGTGCAACTGAGATGATGCAATGGAAGAGCTTGTGTTCTGAAAGGATGTTGGGCAATTCCTATTATGGCTGAGGGCTAATCCTACCTTTGTTGGATCTTGGGTGAATACAGCTAGCCATCTCTTTATCTCTTAAGTGCTGACATCTGCTGTGGACTATTGAGGAAGATGGGGGCTTAATAGTGAGTCTGCTTCCTGCCTCAAAAAAACCCATGTTTCTCCATTTCTCATCAAGGGAAATATAATATTCTGCCTTTTTAATATTTCCTAAAATATTTCATTCTTCTAGGAGAGGGGTGGGTGCTAACTTTCTTATCTATCTATCTATCTATCTATCTATCTATCTATCTATCTATCTATCTATCTATCTATCTATCATCTATCTATCTATCTATCTATCTATCTATCTATCTATCTATCTATCTATCTATCTATCTATCTATCATCTCAAAAAGCTTCAGTGGTTACTGAGGATTAACCCAGGCAAATCAATCAACAGAAACCCCTCCAAGGGCCATGAAACCTTCCAGTTGCCAGGCTCCGAACTTAGTATACCCAAGTCTTTAATGCTTTGGGGAAAGCCAGTTCTAATCTCAGGAAAGATGCTAGTGTTGACACTGCAAAAGAAAAGGCACATTTCCAAAGTTTCCTTAGACAATATTCTTTAATTATTATTGCAACGTGCTCTACTTGGGGCTATCCCTGAAGACTGTTCGGAGACTTCAACTGATCCAGAATGCAGCCGCGCGAGCGGTTGTGGGTGTCCCAAGATACAACCACATTACACCAATCCTCCGCAAGCTGCACTGGCTCCCCATTGGTCTCCGGACACAATTCAAGGTGTTGGTTATGACCTTTAAAGCCCTACATGGCTCAGGGCCAGGTTATTTGCGAGACCGCCTGCTACCACATACCTCCCAACGACCGGTAAGAGCCCACAGAGTTGGGGTCCTCCAGGTCTCGTCAGCTAAACAATGTAGGCTGGCGGGCCCACGGGGGAGGGCCTTCTCTGTAGCGGCCCCAGCTCTCTGGAATCAACTACCTCCCGAGATCCGTACTACCCCCCACCTTGCTGGCCTTCCGGAAAGCTACCTGACAGGCTTGGGACCATTGATCTCCGATGCCAACAGTTGAGATTGGCCCATGACTGTGGTATGATTGAAATTTTGTAATATGTTTTAATCTATGCTTTTTTAAATTTTAATCTTTTTATATCGATGTTTTATTTATGTTTCTACATGTTGTAAGCCACCCAGAGTCCTCCAGGAGTTGGGCGGCATAGAAATATAATAAATATATAATACAAATATAAATATAATTGAGGGGACTCAGAGTATGCCCCTTTTGTTAGACTTGTCAGTGGGACAGGTAGAAACAACTATGGAGAGGCAATTTGATTATGAATAAGGGGTACTAAGTTTTGCAATTGATTAAATTGTAAAGGTTTGATTCCTTTAAATTGCTACACTAGCTTTTGTAGGATGGTAAAAAGATTCTGAATTTCTTTTTTTTTTTTTTAACTGGGTATAGCTTTTACGTCAGAAAAAAAGTCTACCAATGAAGCTAGCAATTTGTGGTTTTAAGTCTTTTATGTTTTGCTGCAATAGCAAAGAAATTGCAACTTTCAAAAGATAAACATAGCTGGAAAACTTGTATAATAGAAGAGGATGAAGGAAACACGGTGGATCTTAGAATAATTATAAAGCTACAAGTGAATCCTTTCGGGGGTTTGTTTGATTTTTTTTTTTTTTTTTTTTGCAAATCGGTGTAGAGTAATTTGAGCAACTTGAAGAAACGATAAATGCGATCACCGAAGCTAACTGCACTTCTGATCGTTGATTTTACTATAATTACTAAATAACTATTGTAATAGGAGCTAATGTATACAAACAAATATTCACAGTTAATGTAACTTACGGGTCATAGCGTATTTGCTGCAATATCTTGTGCCTTTATATCTTAGTTGTTGTTTTTCAGACCACTGTAATGAAGTGCTTAAAATTGGTTGTGGTTTGCATTTGGTATTTAAGTCAATGCTCGCCCTACTAAACCGCTCCAAAGACTACAGAATCCAGCTTGATTTGGGAGACCGAGGATACCTTTTAAAATTCTACAATTGCATACGCCTTTAACTCAGTGGGGAAAAAAAAACTGTACTAAGAAAAAAATATACCACTTAGAGTCCTGCCCATGGTGATATACAACACGAGACCATTCAGCCTGCAATCTCCCCCACAAGTGCAGCATTCTTTATATGCCACATTATAAGCTGGGCATTGAAAAGCAAACAAATAGATGTGGGGGGGGAAGGGGGCCACAGTAGTACTGTCTCCAAAAAATGATTGTCTGTAGACAATACCTCTCATTATCAGGTACATCTTAAAAATGAGAACTGGCCTTTTGAGTCTCAGACTGGTAAGGAGTTAATTCCTCATTTTAAAATGTGCTTCCTTTTTTTAGATTGGACCATTTCCAGGTTAATTCCTAGGATGTTATCAGGGAACTGAATCGGAAAAGAGGTTTTTCAAGGAGAAGAAAGCATTTTTAAAAAAGACTAAATACTCATTACTATCAAGTAAATAAAATGCACCAATGAGATTGAATCTTCATTAAAATGGAGAGAAAATTAGGTTGATAATTATGTGTAATTACAACCTCTTTTAACAATCTCTGTAAAGTCTAGAATATTAACTGAATTATTTATTTCAGATTGTATTTTTCTACTATACATATGTTTGGAACTCAAAGGTTGTCTTTCATAGGTAGGCCTCACTTAATGACTGGTAACTTGGTGGCTGTTAGAAATTACGACACACATACTCTGAACTACTTGGGATCCCTTTTTAAAGTTCTCACAAAGGCACACCTCCCCATAGTCACATAATCACATTTTGGACACTTAGCAACCAGCCCACAATTGCAGCCATTTGCGGCATCCCTGTGTTATGTGGTTGTGATTTTTTGCCACTTTCCAGCATTTATTTCAGGTTTCTGACAAAAAAAAGCCCCACCCATTAGGATTCACTTAATGACCATCACATTTGCTCAAAGGTGGGCTCCAAATTTTTTAACTGGTTCTCTGCTCTAATGACTGAATGGGTGAGTGTGGCTGGATGGGTCATGTGACTGAGTCATGTGACTGAGTGGGCCAACTCTATGTCACTTGTGTGGGTGGTACCTGTATGGGACAGGCAGGGTTGGGGAGGGAATTCAGGGGTCTCCGGGGGGGGGGGACGGGTATGTTCCACTTACCTTCACCACTGGTTCACATTGCGACATTTTGCGCGCACATGCACGTCCCCTCATGCAATTTTGCTTCCACGCATGCTCAGTAACTATAATCAGCCCGAAACACATCTGAGGAGCTGATCAGCTGTGCTTCGGGCAAAGGAATAAAGGTAAGTATAAACCCGGGAGCGGGCGGGAGGGCCCTTTCTCAAGCAGCAGCAGAAGAAAAAACTTCAAAACAATAAAAAAATAATAAAAAATACAAAACAAAAGATGGCAGCTCCCACGGACCGGCACCAGCGGGTCGCTACCGATTCAGATGATCCGGTCCAAACCAGCAGGAACCCACCCCTGGGGGGAGGAGGAGAGAAAGATCCAACCTGTTTGTGTGGGGGGGGTGTGAGAGAGAGATTGCATCAAGCTAGACTGAAAAAGCTGGCTGCAAGAGGAAGAGAAGCTGAGTAAGCTGTTTTTTGGGCATTTTTCGGGCCATTTTCGGGCCGGTTTTGGCCCCAAAAAAGGCCTGAAATTGGCCTGAAACATTGGCCTGAGAGAGACATAGAGAGAGAGAGACAGAGAGAGGGGAAGATGGAGAGGGAGAGAGGGAGATACAGAGAGAGACAGAGAGAGATACAGAGAGGGGGGTAAGGTCTAGGATCCCAAGTCCAGTCACCCAACTAAACGAATCCATGAGGCAAAAGGCAGTTCTCACAGAAGGCAAGGCAAAAGGCACAAAGGCAAAAGGAGTGTAAGCCAAAGCAAACAATTGTGCCTGGCAAAGACCAATTCCCCATGGCTTCTCCTTAAGTCAATCCACTCCTTGTGAGGAGGGGTGGGGCATCTCCTCCCGTGTATCCTTGCAGCCCTTCTCTGGGCTTGCCTATGCTCTGCTCTCCATGCCCTTGGATCAAGTGGGGCAGGCAGCAGAGGGGATCTGGTGCCTATTAGCACCACTGCCTGTCAGCAGCTGATCCTCCCCTGTGTCTGTGAGGGCAGGCAGCTCTCTGTCCGGTCAACCACCTCCCCCAATGCCTGAGGGGCCTGGGACAGCATCGTCCTCAGCCTCTAGTCTCTCCAAATATGTCAAGGGAGATGTGCCATCCCCGTTGGATTGTCCCGCTTCCAACTCTTCCTCCTTCTCCGAACTGGATTCTGATGTGGCCATGACAGGCCTTTTGGGTACCATTCTTGTTTATCCATTTAGTTTCATTTGAGTGTCAGGCATCAAACCCAAAACACATTTATGGCTGGGCTCTGCTCTTCCAATGTCCATTCATCCTGGTCTATACAAATACTCTGAATATACTAAAAACAAATCCAATTAATCTCATAAGGGGTTTAAACTGGATTCAGAAGTTTTGAAAAGCTGGTTGTCTAGAAGTGCCTTTAAGATGAAAGAGTTGAGCTTAAGTTTCTATACAGTCATGAAGCCCATTGAGTTAGTTTATGCGCTCCCTAACACCTAGCCCACTATGCAGAGGTGGGATCCTACGTCTGATTGCTGGTGCGGTTAATCGCTGAGTGTGCCGCAGAGCCGAAGACGCTGCTCGAGCCTGCTCCCGTTCGCGGAGCGGGAGCTTTCCCCGGGCGCTTTTCCCGCCCGCATGGATGCCGCCAATTGCGTTCTTTTGCCCTCTGCGCATGCCCCCATGTGCAGAGGGCAAAAGAACGCAATTGGCGGCATCCATGCGGGCGGGAAAAGCGCCCGGGGAAAGCTCCCGCTCCGCGAACGGGAGCAGGCTCGAGCAGCGTCTTCGGCTCTGCGGCGCACTCAGCGATTAACCGCACCGGCAATCAGACGTAGGATCCCACCTCTGCTACAATGGCCTTATGATGACAAGCTGGGATAACTCTATATTGGTTAGAAGGTTAGAAGGTTTTTTTTGGAGAAAGAGAAGTATAAATATGAAATAACATTGTATTATTGTAACTAAATCTTAACAAAATGTTTTGAGGACTTGAGGAGTGACAATGGTGGTATATGGAGATGCATCTCTGAATGCTTTGGAATTTTCCTCCTGATCATTGAATATAAGGTATTTCTGGAGCCGCAGAACTTATGAATGAATGGAAGACCAGGGTAGCTCTTAACCTCCTCTTACAGAATTTAAAAAACTCAACACACACAAAACCAGAACTATTTTTATAGGTCATTTGATCATTCCCATTCTGTTCAGAGATGAACTCGCACTTCACATAAACCCAGAAACAGATGATGGATTCCAGACTCAAATATGTTCAGCATTTTTATGCAGATGATTGGAATCAGTGGCACTTATCCATTTGAAGCAGAAGTAGTCGTTACTCTATGTAACTTCATAACATGAATGCTGCCACAGCAATAAATACGGAGCATGTAACTTAGACCAACCTAACACTGGGAGGAAGTCAGAGAAACTATGGCTTGATAAAAATGTACGGATCCTATTTCAGATCTGATGTATTCAATTTCAGCTGCCATCTCTCACATTAAACACGTGCTGCTAAGCTTCCTTTACTCAAGAGTTGGATCGTGAACTTTTCTGCAAGCCCACATACAGTATATGTGAATGAAAGAAAAAGGTATAGAAGTTCATTACTGATCCTTCGGGCCTTTTGAAAAGATGCATATTTTCAACCAGGGGTTATGTAATAGCTTTTAGACAAAGCAGGTACTCAATGCATTTTTTTGGTTAAAGATTAACCTAAAACAATCTAGGACTTAATACTTCGTAAAAAGTTGTAACCAGAAAAGAATTATGAAGTAATACGCTCTCAAGAATAAAGAGTAGAAATATACTATAGCATCACAGCTTGGAGAATGCTGTTTCTTGTCTTCTATATTTGCTTTTCCAACAAGAATATTTAGACAAATCAGAATTGAAAAGCATTTTCTTTCGTTTGCATAGAACTCTTATAAAGGAGCAGTACTGATTGACAACTGCAAATGTTGAAGAGGACTATTAATTCCAGTAAAACTGGTCATTACGTGCTTTCTGAAATATGAAACCTATCCGGTTGGCCAAAGAAACAAGAGATGTTTCCTGTGAGTGAAATATCAGGATCTTTTAAAAGAAGCAGCATTACTTATGAATGTGACCCCCTACTCGAAGACCATAGTAAATAACACAAACATTATGAAGGATGTTCATTTAAAAAGGAAATCCAATTGTAAACTATGCCTATAATTCTCCACTTGTTTACCTGTGAGTAATCTCCATGAAACTGGTGAAACTCAAGGCTAAGTAAGCAGGCTAAACCTTATGTTTATATTGTATATATTATTGTAATGCTCCCCTATAAATTTTATGCCTAAAATTTTAAAAATGATTTGAGTTTGGAACAGAAAGTCTGAATTTGCTGTGTCTTTTGTAAGGGACAACGCTTAAAACAATTCAAGTGCTCCTATGGAAAACAACTCAAAATGTTTTGAGTGTACAAGCTATATAATGGCAATTTGAACCAAGAGCCTTCCTCTCTCTTTTTTCTTTAAACCCAGGACCAAAAACGTTAGATGGAACCAGAGGTGGGTTTCAGCAAGTTCTGACCAGTTCTGGAAAACCGGCAGCGGAAATTTTGAGTAGTTCGGAGAACCGGTAGTGGAAATTTTGAGTAGTTCCGAGAACCGGTAAATATCACCTCTGACTGGCCCTGCCCCCATCTATTCTCTGCCTCCCGAGTCCCAGCTGATCGGGAGGGAATGGGGATTTTGCAGTATCCTTCCCCTGGAGTGGGGTGGGAATGGAGATTTTACAGTATCCTTCCCCTGCCACGCCCACCAAGCCATGCCACACCCACCAAGCCACGCCACGCCACACCCACCAAGCCACGCCCACATAACCAGTAGTAAAAAAATTTGAAACCCAGCACTGGATGGAACATATACATTCCATGGCCTCTTCTAACAGTCATTCGACCTGCAGAAAAATTGGCCAATGTTTAAAATGCTATTCTTCATAAAGAACCTTTGAAACAGTAAAGCCAAGGAAAAATCACTCAGGTCCCTTGAACAATGACAACTCTGTTTCCAATTCTCCAGAGAGGATCAGGGGCTTACAGGAAAGGGAGAAATTCAATTAAATCTTTCTGATGACAGATACTTCTTCCTTAATAAAGAGGGAGGGAACCATCTATCTATTTTTGTAAGGAAAGAGCAGTTGACCTACTGGCTATACCTATTCCTTAACAAACTCAATTGCTTTATGTACTTTTCTACACCAAAGTAGTATGGTGACCATAATTGAGACCAGCAACTTGTTCATTAAGTGAAATGATCACTAAGTGAAACCACAGCTCTGCTTACACTCTTCAGCTTTCCTTTGATTTACAGACCTACAAGGGTTGGTTGTAAGGTGACTTTTTCCTCATTATTGTAACTGTGAATGGTTGCTATACAAGACAGTTGTTAAATGAGAATTGCTTGTATTGTCTCTGGATTCTAGCTGTAAAGCAGTAAGTGTGCTTTCTTGTAATTTTTGTCTTTTTGCAAGCTTTCAAATTCATCCACATTCTGAACAGAATTACTGGACTCGTGTTCCACACGTGGATCTTTGAGAAGGAAATGTAGGCAAGATACAGTCCTTGAATAACAGACTGCCAAGTTCAGCACTAAGAGAGATGCTTTTTTTTTTCCAGATGAGCCTCCAGTGGAATAAAGGTATTTTTTATCTCCCTCAAAAGCAATTATGCTCTGGATTAAACTCGGAAAAATACAGGATTATGTTTATAGGCTGAGAACACCAGGTTCTTAGTTCTGTAGGTGCTTGGTTGGGAATATTAATGCGGTTAGGAGCATTGGAGGGGGGGAGAGAAAATAAATAAAGTATACCTAGATATAAACGTAAATAAATAAAATTCCAAACTGACTCGTCCTGTTTCAGTCAATCAGAATTAGGAAGAATTGGAAACCATTTCTTCTGTTGATAGAGCTCTATTTAATTGAAAGCACAGGATTTAAAATCCAAGTTATTGAACAGACAGAAAAGATAAGCATCTACAAATTAAAACAATAATTCATGCTTCCTCGTGAGAGATGCTTTATACAGGTAGTCCTCAACTTACAACCACTATTGAGCCCAAAATTTATGTTGCTGAGAAATTTGTTAAGTGAGTTTTACCCCATTTTACGACTTTTCCTGCCACAGTTGCTAAGTGAATCACTTCTTCTCCTTCTTATGCCATATTGGTCATCAGACATTGGTGATCATGAATCACTGCACTTGTTAAATGAGCAACATGATTCTTAAGTGAATCTGGTTTCCCCATTGATTTTGCTTATCAGAAGGTCGCAAAAGGTGATCACATGACCCACAGGACACTGCAAACCGTCATAAATGTGAGTCAGTTGTCAAGTGTCCGAATGTAAATCATGTGACCATGGGGATGTGCAATGGCCCTAAAGTGTGAGAAATAGTCCTAAGTCACTTTTTTCAGTGCTGTTGTAACTTCAAACAGTTGCTAAGCGAACTGTTGTAAGTCGAGGACTACCTGTATAAAGTTTATTTTTATCTTTTAGCAATAACAAGCAAAAGATGGACCCACATGCAGTATATTACTTTTGGGAGAATATTAGACCTGTAGGACTTGGAATTCTATGGATCAAAAGGTAAACTATCTGTGCTACAGTGTCAGGGGTGGGTTCCTCCCGGTTCGGACCAGTTCCCCCGAACCGGTAGCAACTCGCTGGTGATGTCACAATGACTAGTTTAGCTGCTGCAGACGAGCAATTCTCCCCCTCGCCCTGCCCAACACGCTCCCTCGCACCCGGGGGCAGCAGGGACAACATCTCCTGTCTGAAAAAATCTTCCTTCAGCTTAATAGCTTTCCATTTCAACAATGCATTTTTCTAAATCACTTTCAGTTCTATTTAAAGGGAGTTCTTTCCAGTGCCAAGAACGCTGGCAGAGCGGTTGACCATTCTAGCGTTATTCCTGGCCAAGAATATAAGAAGCTGGCAAAGGAGGCTGTGGGTATTTCATGCATGCACAGGATAAGCAAGCCAGCTGCCTCCACTGGCAATATTAAATGAAGCAATGGGCATCCTCTATCACCACCTTAACAAAGCTGATTTTTGCAGGACAGTCCTGTGCATGTCCACCCCTAAGAACTGGAGACAGGGTTACTTTTTTCAGAAAGAGGAAGAAAGGAAGGGAAGGAGGGAGGGAGGGAAGGATGGAAGGATGGAAAGAAGGAAAGAAAGAAAGAAAGAAAGAAAGAAAGAAAGAAAGAAAGAAAGAAAGAAAGAAAGAAAGAAAGAAAGAAAGAAAGAAAGAAAGAAAGAAAAAGAGGGAGGGAGGAAAGGAAGGACAGAAAGAAGGATGGAAAGAAAGAAGGAAAGAAGGAAAGAAAGAAAGAAAGAAAGAAAGAAAAAGAAAGAATGAAAGAATGAATGAAAGAAAGAAAGAAAGAAAGAAAGAAAGAAAGAAAGAAAGAAGGGAGGGAGGGAGGGAGGGAGGGAGGGAGGGAGGGAGGGAGGGAGGGGGAAGGAAGGAGGGAAGGAAAGAGGGAAGGAAGGAAGGAAAGAACTAAAGAAGGAGCGAGGGAGGGAAGGAAGGAGATATAGAATTTCAGCCTTGGTTGCTGTTTGTGGATGTTTTGAGCATAGATAAGCAGTGTTACATTTTTATACAAAAATCTATTGTGATGTTCATTTTTTAAAAAGTGAGCCCAAACCAATAATGAAAAGCTGACCCTAAAGGGTTTTTTGCGGCTCTTGGATCTGCAGATCAAATGCTCCCTCTTGTGGCTAAAATATGATCTTTTCGCACTTGTGCTTGGAATTAACTTTATGTAATGGTCAGTTACAATGGTAGTAAGAAACATAACTTCATTTTATAATGAGGTAAGATTCTCACTGCAGTCTAACCTAAGCAAATGTGCCAGAGTCATTTCAGTATTTATTTATTATTTATTTATTTATTTTGTTATTCTTATATGCCGCCCAACTCCCGAGGGACTCAGGGCGGCGTACAACAAGGAAAAATACAAGAATAATCAAAAATTACAAAGAATTAAAAATAAGTATAAAATTTAAAACAGTTATTTAAAACAACAACATCCATTCAGCACATACATACTTGGGGGGTAGGCTCGGGTGGAATTAAGCTGTCCCCCCCACCTGCAGGAAAAGCCATGTCTTCACGGCTTTTCGGAAGGCCAGCAGAGTGGGGATGGTCCGGGTCTCTGGGGGTAGTTGGTTCCAGAGCACGGGGCCAGCCACAGAGAAGGCTCTCCCCCTAGGTCCCGCCAGCCGGCATTGCTTGGCCGACGGGACCTGGAGGAGGCCAACTCTGTGGGCCCTAACCGGTCGGAGGGAAGTATGAGGCAGAATGCGGTCCCGAAGATATCCTGGTCCTAAGCCATGAAGGGCTTTAAAGATGGTGATCAACACCTTGAATTGGACCTGGAGACCGATGGGCAACCAATGCAGCTGGCGGAGTATCGGTGTCACGTGGGTGTATCTTGGCACACCCACCACAGCACGTGCAGCCGCATTTTGCACCAGCTGAAGTCTCCGGATACTCTTCAAGGGTAGCCCCATGTAGAGCGCATTGCAGTAGTCCAAACGCGAGGTGACAAGGGCATGAGTGACCGTGAGTAGAGCCTCCTTCTCCAAGTATGGCCGCAACTGGTGCACTAGGCGAACCTGTGCAAAGGCCCCCCTAGCCACAGCAGAAAGATGGTGGTCCAATTTTAGCTGTGGATCTAGGAGGACCCCCAAGTTGCGGACCTAGTCTGAGGGGGTCAGTTTCGCACCCTCAAAGACCAAGGAGGGATAGTTGTCATGAGCCTTAGGAGGCAATATCCACAGCCACTCAGTCTTGTCGGGATTAAGTCTGAGTCTGTTCCTCCCCATCCAGATCTTAACGTCGTCCAGGCATCGGCACATTACATCCACTGCCTCCCTGAAGTCAGACGGGATGGTGATGTACAGCTGGGTGTTGTCAGCGTACTGATGGAAACACACCCCATGTCTGCGGATGATCTCACCCAACGGTTTCATGTAGATGTTAAACAGGATGGGCGAGAGAACCGACCCCTGGGGCACCCCACATGATAGGGGCCTAGGGGACGATCTCTGCCCTCCTGCCAACACCGACTGCATCCGATCGGCGAGATAAGAGGAGAACCACCATAAAACGGTGCCTCCCACTCCCAACTCGCCGAGCCGATGCAGAAGGATACCATGGTCGATGGTATCGAACGCCGCTGAGAGGTCAAGTAGCACCAGGATGGAGGAGTTCCCCCCATCCCGGGCCCGCCAGAGATCATCCATCAGGGCGACCAAGGCAGTTTCTGTACTGTAGCCGCGCCTGAAACCCGACTGATAAGGATCTAGATTATCTGTTTCATCCAGGAGCTGCAGAAGCTGAGTCACCACCACCTTCTCCACAACTTTCCCTAAAAAAGGTAAGTTGGAGACTGGACGATAGTTCTTCAAATCAGCTGGATCCAGGGAAGGCTTCTTCAGGAGGGGTCGCACCACCGCAGTTTTTAACGACTGCAGTACGGATCCCTCCCTCAAAGAAGCGGTGATCACCGCCTGGATCCAGCCGCATGCCACCGCCCTGCTGGCCGAAACCAGCCAGGAGGGGCACGGGTCCAATAAACAGGTGGAGGTACCCATCGCTCCCACAGCCCTGTCCACATCCTCGGGAGAAACAGGCCCAAACTCCTCCCACAAAGATGGACTAGGACTGGCCCCTGTCAACTCTATGGACTCTGCCCTGCCAGAGTCCAAGTCCGACCGAATCTGAGCGACTTTATCCGACAGAAACTCAGCAAATTCCTCAGCTCTGCCTTGCAAGTGTTCCTCGCTCCCCCCTTTTCCAAGGAGGGAGCGAGTCACCCTAAACAAGGCGGCTGGACGAGAATTTGCGGACGCAATAAGAGCGGAAAGATAGGATCGTCTTGCCGCCCTTATCGCCACTAAATAAGATCTGATGTAAATTCTTAATAGTGTTGGGTCAGACTCGGTCTTCTTGGTCCTCCAGCGGCGCTCCAGACATCTCTTCTGGCGTTTCATCTCCCGGAGCTCCTCGGTAAACCAGGGAGCTTTCCGGGATCCACTGCCACAGAGAGGTCGCTTAGGCGCAATTCGGTCTAGGGCCCCTGATGCTGCGGTGTTCCAAGCAGCCACCAGGGAGTCAGCCGAATTGTGTACCAGGGTTTCAGGTATTTCCCCAAGTTCCCTCTGGAATCCTTCCGGCTCCATTAGGCGCCTGGGGCGGAACCACCTAGTCGGTCCCGCCTCCCTGTGGGGGAGGAATGGGGTCATGAAATCCAGCCTCAGTAGAAAATGATCTGACCATGACAGAGGGGTGATGACTATGTCCCTTATCTTCAGATCATCTCTCCACTGCCCCGAGAGAAATACTAGGTCAAGCATGTGACCACCCTCATGAGTCGGACCCTGGATTACTTGGGTCAGGTCCATGGTTGTCATGGAATCCATGAACTCCTGAGCTATCCCAGAGGTTTCGCCAGCAGATGGCAAGTTGAAGTCCCCCAACACCATAAGCCTAGGGAATTCAACCGCCAAGCCGGCTACTGCCTCGAGCAGCTCAGGCAGGGCCTTACTTACGCAGCTGGGAGGCAGGTACGTTAAGAAAAGGCCCACCTGAACCCCTAAGTCCAACTTCAGAAGGAGCGCCTCACACCCAACAATCTCCGGGGCAGGGATCCTACAAGGATGCAGATTTCCACGTGTTATAATTGCCACTCCTCCCCCCTTCCCTGGGGTCGAGAATGGTGCTGCACCGAGAAACCGGCTGGGCATATCTCGGAGAGGGCTACTCCCCCCTCCTGCCCTAGCCAGGTCTCGGTAATACATACCAGGTCTGCCCCCTCCTCTGTGATTAAATCACGTATCAGGGGGGCTTTGTTGATAATTGACCTGGCGTTAAGCAGCAGCATCCTGAGCCCAGGGCCCTGAGAACCCTGGTTGCCAGGTATCCGGGTTGAGCAAGATGGAACCAAGTCAGAGGGGCCGGAACAAGGGATCGCTTGTAAACAGCGAAGTCTTATTCCCTGAGAGCGGCCCTCCCCTCTGCTCCCGCCATATCTGCCTCTTCCCATTATGACCGAGATGTTCCGGCTCTCATCCCCACCAGAGACCCCCTCCCCCTCGCTGGCCCCCTTCCTTTCCTGCAGGCCATACATACCATTCTCACTGGTCAGGGTAATTGCGTCCCGCCACCCCCCGATTCTGTTTACACACTCAGCGGGTGGGGGCGGAAACCCAACCCCTGACTCTTCCATTTCTTCCTATTCATATAACACATAAACATCCATCTCAATCATCCTCCTACGCACTCATACCCATACGCATCTCATACCCATACGCATCTCAGAGGAGGAGAATACAATTTAAAATAGATGTTATTAAAAAGAAGGCAAATTCCTCCAAATAAGGGTATGCTAGGAGGACAGGTCCCTTGCTTTGACTCGGCCTTCCCAGATGTTCTATAGTCCAGGGATGTTCTATAGTCCAGGGGTGATAAAAGCCTCCCTTCCTCCGATGTCTTTGGGGATCTGAGGTTCCCGTCCCCACGGTCTGCAACTGAGTTGTACTCGAGGGGGGGTTCCGCATCTTCAACGCAGTCACTATGTTCATTAAGGTGACCCGGAACGCCCACGGAGGGAGAGATGTTTTCAAACTAGGCATCCAGTATAGTTATCGTTGTTACAGATGTAAAAACTCCCTGGATATCGCTGGTAACAATGGGGGGGGGGGGGCGCAGCAGTCCGGGAAGCAATTTTTTCGTGATTAATCAGAGTCAGGCACCTCCCCCAAAGTCGCCCAGCAGTTGAAAAAGCCAGGCGGAGATGTATGTAGACTTCTCGCGATCTTTCCAAGGTCTTTCAACGACCTCTAGGCCCTCAAAGAATAGTAATTATCTCCAGTACGTCACACCGTCCTAAGAACAATGGCGGTGGGAGTCCCAGAAATCAACATTAAGGGTCCAATAATCCCTGCTCTCAGTCCCGAACGTAGGGCAGTTCAAAATAATCCACAGTAGCCCAAAAACAGCCCCGCCTCAATCCGCGCCAGGGTTCAGTCCGCTCCGAAAACGCTTACCGCCTCAGTGCCGATCTTCTAAGCAGAGGTGGCAAGTGGAGCCTAACACCCGCGCCTCCACCGATCTCTCCAGCCAGGAATCCCAGAAACAAAAACAAAAAGGAACGACAGAGCTCCCGGCCGCCGATAACAGGGTACGCCGTCCGAGCTCGCCGTCTTCTTCTTCAGCTGATGTTAGTTGATATCAAATCCTCCTAAGTTCAGTTGATAGTTAGTTCAGTTAGTTGATATCAAATCCTCCTAAGTTCAGAATTCGGTGCAAATAGCCCCAAAGCCTTCCCGAATCAATCCGTAATATGTTACGGTAACAGTAATATGGTTAAGAACTAATGTGTTAAGTAGTCTGATTTCTCCCCCCCCCCTTCTTTATTATCAGGAATTACCTATTCAATTAATTTGAGCACCCCAGCTCTTATCTATAGATCAGCTTCACACACAGTCCATTGAAGTTGGGGTTTCTAATATGGTGCCCATGAGTCCCAATGAACTCATAGACACACTGTCAGTTCTATAAATAGAGATACTGAGGTTGAAATTCCTTCTTTGAGTTCGTCATCCAAACACGTTCTTCCAATACTGCTAGCAGTTTTACCTTCACTGCTGCCAGCACTCTGTCTGATGCTGTGAAACAGGAAATATCTTATCCTGGAGGAATTCTTGCAATGCAGATCAACTATCACGAGCAACTCTTCAAAATGGCCACAAACACATTTGGGGAGATCCAATTGCAGTCTCCATTAACTAGTAACCCACCAGATTTTGTGGGCAACTCAGAAGTGGTTTCCAAATGGAAGCAAAACTTGATAACTTCTCTTTAATTAGGACAGTGAGTTTTGCCATCTCATAATAATAATAATAATAATAATAATAATAATAATAATAATAATAATAATAATAATAATAATAATAATAATAATAATAATAATAATAATAATAATAATAATAATAATAATAATAATAATAATAATAGAGTTGGAAGGGACCTTGGAGGTCTTCTAGTTCAACCCCCTGCTTACGCAGGAAACCCTACACTACTTCAGACAGATGGTTATCCAACATCTTCTTAAAAATGTCTAGTGTTGGAGCATTCACAACTTCTGGAGGTAAGCTGTTCCACTGATTAATTGTTCTAACTGTCAGGAAATTTCTCCTTAGTTCTAAGTTGCTTCTCTCCTTGATTAGTTTCCACCCATTGCTTCTTGTTCTACCCCCAGGTGCCTTGGAGAAAAGTTTGACTCCCTCTTCTTTGTGGCGACCCCTGAGATATTGGAACACTGCTATCATGTCACCCCTGGTCCTTCTTTTCATTAAACTAGACATACCCAGTTCCTGCAACCGTTCTTCATATGTTTTAGCCTCCAGTCCCCTAATCATTTTTGTTGCTCTTCTCTGCACTCTTTCTAGAGTCTCAACATCCTTTTTACATCGTGACGACCAAAACTGTATGCAGTATTCCAAGTGTGGCCTTACCAAGGCATTATAAAGTGGTATTAACACTTCGCGTGATCTTGATTCTATCCCTCTGTTAATGCAGCCTAGAACTGTGTTGGCTTTTTTGACAGCTGCTGCACACTGCTGGCTCATATTTAAATGGTTGTCCACTAGGACTCCAAGATCCCTCTCACAGTTACTACTGTTGAGCAAGGTACCACATATACTGTACCTGTGCATTTTGTTTTTCTTGCCTAAATGTAGAACCTTACTTTTTTCAGCATTGAATTTCATTTTGTTTGATAGCGCCCAATGTTCAAGTCTGTCACAAGATCCTTCTGTATCTTGAGCCTATCTTCTGGAGAGTTGGCTATTCCTGCCAGTTTGGTGTCATCTGCAAATTTGATGAGTTCCCCATCTATCCCCTTGTCCAAGTCATTGATGAAGATGTTGAAGAGTACTGGGCCTAAAACAGAGCCTTGGGGTACTCCACTGCATACTTCCCTCCATGTAGATGCAGTTCCATTGAGCACTACACGTTGAGTGCGGTTGGTTAGCCAATTTCGAATCCATCTGGTGGTGATGCTGTCTAACCCACATTTTTCTACTTTATCTAGTAGTAGGTTATGATCTACTTTGTCAAATGCCTTACTGAAGTCCAAGTAAACCACATCGACAGCATTCCTCTGGTCCACTAATTTTGTCACTTTATCAAAGAATGCAATAAGATTCGTCTGGCATGATCTGTTTCTGACAAACCCATGTTGGCTTTTGGTTATTACTTTGTTTGCTTCTAGGTGTTCATTGATTCGTTGCTTGATTATCTTTTCCAAAATCTTCCCTGGTATTGAGGTCAGGCTGATAGGTCTGTAGTTTCCTGGATCTGTTTTTTTTTCCTTTTTTGAAGATGGGAACTACATCAGCTCTTTTCCAGTCCTCTGGCAATGCCAATGCATCTTGCCAATACCATCGCTTTTACTGCCCATTCTTCCATTGTGGGAATTACTATGTCATTCCATCTTTCAACATATATATTCCAAATTTTCTTTTGAGCTCTTTTATCCACAATTTACCAGTTCTTGAGCTAGAAGAAAACACTATTGGCATGAGATTTGCAGTGCCTGATGCTGACCTCTATCTAGGCATTGTTGTGGGTTGTCACTAAATGGTGTCTTCATTTCCGGGCGCGATGGCTCAGCAGTTAAGAAGCTGAGCTTGTCAGCTGGAAGGTTTGGCAACCCAGGTTCGAGATCCGAGCACCCCATAACAGGCAGCTCCTGTTCTTGCACCAGCTCCTGCCCACCTTAGCAGTTCGAAAGCATGCACATGTGAGTAGATAAATTCCACTTTGGAGGGAAAGTACAGCGTTCCGTGTTTCGCCACACGCTCTGCGCTGCAGCGTGATGTCATGCTGGCCACATGACCCTGGAAATGCCTTCAGACAATGCTGTCTCCCTTGGCTAAGAAACGGAGATGAACACCGCCCCCTAGAGTCACTAGACATGACTGGATAAGGGAAATCTTTACCTTTATTTCCAGTATACATGGCAAGTTATAGAGCCGAGGTGGCGCAGTGGTTAAAATGCAGCACTGCAGTTCAGCAGTTCAGCTGTTCAAATCTCACCGGCTCAAGGTTGACTCAGCCTTCCATCCTTCCGAGGTGGGTAAAATGAGGACCCAGATTGTTGGGGGCAATATGCTGAACTCTGTAAACCACTTAGAGAGGGCTGTAAAGCACTATGAAGCGGTATATAAGTCTAAGTGCTATTGCTATTGCTAAGTTAAAGAAAGAGATTGGTCAATTCCTCAGCTATGTTCCTGCCCCTTCCAACAGGCATCAACAGATCAATCAGCCATTCTTTTTAATGTGGGAGGACTCTGGGAGAAGTTGAGTTTTAGTAGATGTCTAGACTGGCAGAGCTTACAGCTAACATTTTAAGCCATTATAAAAGGAAACTTTGGTGAAATTAATGTCATTTACTGCAAGACCAATGCACTAGGAGTATTGGAACAATCAACAGTTTTTTTAAAAAAAAAATTATACACCCCCCCCCCATGGGATGTGCAACTTAGACAAAAACTGTTCTGAGTCTAAGCTTGTCAAAAATAGACTGTTCCTGTTGGCTTGTCAAAAATAGACTGTACCTCCTTCCAGTTGGCATGCTGGCTTTCAGCTGCCTGTCCGCATAAGCAGGTGTTGTGAAACAATAGCTCCATGGTCCTATTTCCAAGCACCCTTGTAAAAAAAAAAAGTTTTATTTCAACCGGGATCTTGAACACGTTGGATGCCCAAGTGTTTATATCAAAGAGGAAAAATGATGGACACCTACTGCTTATTCATCTTTCTACTCTTTGGAGCAGGTAAATCATTTCAAACGGTTGCATAATTTTAGTCTAACTTCATTGGTACAGCAGTTCCTATGGAAAGAGCAGACAGAGAGAAAAAAAATTCCTAGGGAAGTGTGCATGTTTGTGTGTATTTAAATGTATATGCATGAGACACAGAGAGAGCACAGGTCAGCATTTATTTTCCCTTTACTGTGTTATAATCCTAGTGATTCATACCCAATAGATAAATAATAGATAAAAGGAATGAGGAGAATCTTGTTCTTTGTCTACCTTATATAGGCCTTAATTATGCCCCAAATTACAGATTATATGAGGAAAGAAACTATTTTTTTCTTTGTTTTCCTTTTGACTGTACCTGCCTCTCTCTTTTAATCTGTGACCCACAGGGATTCCATTCATTCTACCTGGAAACAACCAGATATTATAATTCCAACAATAGAACTTAGGATTTTAAACTTGCTTGCCTTTTGAAGACATCATGGACGTTGTTTTATACCTTCCATCCCATTTACTTCAATAACAGTATTTCTTCAATGGGAATTTTAGATTTGTTCTTTTTTTTAATTGACAGTCAAAAGTTTTCTTTGTACTTCAGTGAAAGTTCCTCACACCAAAGCTACCCTCCACACCTAATTTGCAGGGAATCCTTCCTTTGTCACCAGACTGCATGCTGTTCAAGAGATCCCCAATCTATTAAAGAGATTTTTCAAAGAGCTGGAAGCTGGAATTAGAATCCAGTGTATCTTAGACAGATGACCAGCCTTACTTAAAGATCAGATTTTCCCCCAAACTTTGGTTCTGTAGTTCTTTCAGTTGTAGCTTTAATTTATCTATAGCTTGATATTCGCAAGCAATTTACACTGGATCAGTCTAATAGTTTTATTTCTACCGGTAGTTGGTTGTTTTTATCTTTCTTAAATGTTTTTCAGAAGCCTTTGTTGATCCTTGCATAGGGCAAGTATTTTTTTTTCTCAATAACTTTGATTCCAGAACCTTTTGTAGGTAAAGCATTCCAATCCTATAGTCAGAAGAATCTGAAGCAGAGAAATTTTAAAAAAAGGGAAAAGGAAAAGAAAAGAGCAGTGTTCCCATCTCTCTTTTGCACATTATTTGTTTTATCTATTTTCCTTCCCTTGATGACAGTGAAGATGGAAATGAATAGCAGTAGATTTCTCCTTTTTGTGCTTCTGAGAATGTAGGGTGGCAGCTTATTCTCCTATTATTCAAATTCGAATTTTGTTTCAGTCACCGACCCTATACTGCATAAAAACTGAAAGTAAAAAGATGTGCCCAATAAACATCAATAACCATGTAACACGCTATGAGTCTTCAGATGCTTATATTTATTCTTTTGACGAACATCTTTTGAATGCAATTTGTACTCATAAGTTTGCAAGTTTCAAAGTGAGCTCATCATGTTGATCAGATAAAAGATAGCTGAAGTCAAATGTACAAGTACAAGCGTGATATTTCAAAAAAGAAGATACATATTCTGAATGAATACTAGGGTCATTTCCTATAGGGAATATTAATATTTTCTAATTGAGTCATTCTATCTCCTGGACACAGTCAGCTTGTTTAAGAACCTTGCTGGCCTTTTGCTAAAAGTCATTGCTATCTCTATATTCTTTAAAGTAGCAGAAATACCCACTAGTATGATTTCCTTTTTAGATTTGATTCACTGATTTGGGCAAGCTGTGATTTGTTCTGTTTTTATCAGCCTAAAATGATTGTGATGTATTCAATAGACAAGGGTTAAACAAACCATTACTGAACATAATGTGTGAACCCAGAAAAGTATCAGTACCTTCATTTAAAATCACATAAGAACCTATAAATGATGACTCTCTTCATGAATTTAGTTTATGCAAAAGAACGCACACAGAGAGACATTAACCATTCATTAAGGAAGGTATAAATTTTACTGCAACTTTATACATAATTAACAGATAATAATCCCCACTGAAAAATTGGGCTG
Source organism: Diadophis punctatus similis (assembly GCA_023053685.1). Taxonomy (NCBI): domain Eukaryota; kingdom Metazoa; phylum Chordata; class Lepidosauria; order Squamata; family Dipsadidae; genus Diadophis; species Diadophis punctatus. Next base: position 2,977,725 of record JALIGW010000051.1, on the reverse strand, counting down.
CCTAAATAAGAACTGTATAGATTTTGGGCATATACCGTATTTTTCGGAGTATAAGACGCACTTTAGTTTTGGGGGAGGAAAACAAGGGAAAAAGGCCTCTGCCTCCAAGCAATTTGCCAAACAGCAAACAGCAAACAGCACAGATGATATATACTGTTTGCTGTGTATTTCTGTGCATGTGTGCTTGACCCATAGAAATAGCAAAAAAATGGAGAAATGTACATTATGCCAGAAAGTTTTCTTAAATGTAGTCACACTAACTGCTCCCAATTATTTAAATAGATCTACTCCAAGGTAAGTCAGGATTTAACTCTAATACTAAACAGGACACTGTTACATTTCAGACTATACTTGTACAGAGCTGTTAAAATTAATTAAAATTTCTGGAAGTATACATTATTCTCTATTATTTAAAAGAAGATACAATAGCACTGGGCCTCTTCAGAGCAAGCATTTATTTTAAAAAAGCTGCTTTATTTTGTTAAGTTGTCTAGATTTACAGGGGTCTCCAACCTTGGCAACTTTAAGACTTGTGGACTTCAATTCCCAGAATTCCACAGCCAGCAAAGCTAACAAAGCTGGCTGTGGAATTCTAGGAGTTGAAGTCCACAAGTCTTAAAATTGCCAAGGTTGGAGACCCCTGGCTCTAGAACAATAATAAAGCAGTCTTTAAAAAATAAGTCTAATAATTTGAACATTCTACAGACATTTATAGTTATTCACTTACCCGCTTGCATCCAGTTCAGCAGAAAATAAAAATCTGCCTGTCTCTCCCAGCTATTTGCCTCTTTGCAGCTAGTTTCACTTTCATTTTAGCATGTGGCAAATCAGCTGGGGATCAGGAAGCTGCTAATGCCTTGCTTGGCTTTAAAGGCTCTTCCCTCTTTGCTGCAAACAGGTAAATTGCTGGAAGACAGAGGCCAAAGGGTGGGGGGTGGCTGCTTGGAGGCAGAGGCCTTTTTCCCTTGTTTTCCTCTTCCAAAACTAAGGTGCGTCTTATACTTCGGTGCGTCGTATACTCCGAAAAATACGGTAGTTATTATCAGACCAGTGGTTACCAAGTCTGGAAAATAGTCTGGAACGATATCTCATTATATTTCAGAAGTCTTTAAAAACTTGATTGTTCCCTCAGCCCTTTGAATAGTAAGATGTTGGTGAAGCCCAGTTGGTTATGCTTACAATGTGTAGCTAGCTATGTGTTTGAGGGTGTGTGTCTGAATGCCTGAAATTACTTTCTATTGTTATTCTTTTATTGTTTTCTATTTTTAGAATAAGCTGCCCTGAAGTAATTTCAGAATTGGGTGACCTCTAAACCTTGTAAACGAATGACTGAATAAGTACTCCTTCTTGTGACTACAGTGGAAAAATCAGCACTGATTAAAACTCCAGTATAGGCTCAACACTGCAGGCCTGGAATGCAAGTGTTTTGTCAAGCAGACTTCATTTAGCATTTTCCAACTTCATTTGATATCTGTTGTTGATTCGGGCTTTTTTTTTTAAAGTTCAGTGTCATTTAAAAACCTAAATTGAAAGCAAACATATTGCAATGAAAAAAGCCAACATCGATTTGATTTTCCAAATATTTTTGAGTTCTGCATATAATCCAAAAGCATTCTTGGGAAATTTAAACAATAGAAGGATTACACCTCAATGTGATGTCGGCAACCCCAGAAAAGAATCTGAGATCATCCTGGAAAGCCTAGGACCGTGATGGCGAACCTATGGCACGGGTGCCACAAGTGGCACGCGGAGCCATATCAGTGGGCACGCGAGCTCAGGTCTGGCGTGCATGTGTGCACCAGCCAGCTGATTTTCGGGCCTTCTGGGCCCACTGGGAGTCGGGAAACAGGCTGTTTCCAGCCTCCAGAAGGGGTGGGGAAGGCCGTTTTCGCCCTCCCCAGGCTCCTAGAAAGGCTCTGGAGCCTGGGGAGAGCGAAAAATGGGCGTGCCATTGCATGCTGGGAGCAGGGGGGTCATGCGTGCATGTGCGGGGGTGCATGGAATTATGAGTGTGGGCACGCACACACGTGATCCCCCACATTCCCCCCCCTTTTGGCACGCGAACCAAAAAAGGTTCGCCATCACTGGCCTAGGAAATAAGCAGTTATTCCGGCTTCTCCCTCAGACTCCAAACACCCAGCTCCGCTCCAAACACTTGGCATCCGCTCAGACTTTCACAATGTTTTGTCACTGTTTTTCAAATGTTGCTTTTTTATTATATTGTCTTGCAGCTATTCTAGTCCATGGTTCCAATCATGAAAGTCGCCTGGTTACAGATTTATTCGATAACTACAGCAGAATTGTGCGTCCAGTGAGCAATCATACTCAGGCTGTGCAAGTCATTGTGGGACTGCAACTTATCCAGCTGATCAATGTGGTATGGTAAAAGTGTTAATAGCAATAGCACTTACTTATATATCATTCCATGGTGCTTTGCAGCACTCTCTGGGTCCTCGTTTTTAACAACCTCAGAAGAATGGAAGGCTGAGTCAATCTTGATCCTGTCAGGATCGGACTCCATTCTGTGGGGAGATTTAGCCTGCAATACTGCATTCTAACCACTGCGCCACCATGGCTCTTAATATTATTATCATTTTTAGCAGCTTCCCATTCTTTTGGGGGGGGGTTGCTTAATGAATTAATCAAATAATTAGTTACCTTGTGGCGAGATGGGTGGCAAGCAAATTTAATGAATAAATAAAAAATCAATTAACTGAACGAATTAATTCATTCTTCCATTCCATTCTCACCACCAATAATCTCGATGCTATAAAATCTTATCTTTTCATATACATCGTAACTCCTTTCATAATAATTAAGCCTACATCATCACTTCCATGTGCATTGACTTCTTGGTTTACGATGGCAATTGAAACCAGGATTTCTGTTGCTAAGCGACGCGGTAGTAAATTGCAATGTCATGTGATCACGTCGCTTAACAATAGCTAAGACAGTTCAGTAGATCCGCAGGTCAGCGGTTCAAATCTCACCGGCTCAGGGTTGACTCAGCCTTCCATCCTTCCGAGGTAGGTAAAATGAGGACCCAGATTGTTGGGGGCAATATAAATATACATTGCTTAATGGTGTAAACCGCTTAGAGAGTGCTTGCACTGTGAGGCGGTATATAAATCTCACAAATAAATAAATAAATAAATAATAAATTACCATCATTAAGCAATAACCAGTGGAGAAAGGGAAGAATCCAGGCAAGCAAGAAGGCAGGCCAGAGTCTTGGGCGGGTGGGTGCTGCAAGCAAGCACTACAAGTGCTGCAGGTGGCACTAGGGCAGTGAAGGCTAACCTTTTTGTCGCCGCATGCTGAAAGCAAGCACGCGCATGCGCACTGATAATGCAATGCGTGACCGCCCCTCCTGCGCACCCCGCAGTGTGACCCCTCACACTCCCCCCACCCCCACCCCCCGTGCATGCATGTCTCCCACATATGCCCCGCCCCTTCCCATGCGCAGCAGAGACACAAAAACCAGCTGGCCAGCGGGAGGCGCGTGTGCATGCACAATGGAGCTGAGCTGCGATGATGGCTCGCATGCCCGCAGAGAGGGCTCTGTGTGCCACCTGTGGCACACGTGCCATAGGTTCACCATCACGGCACTAGGGAGTGTGAGCAGGCTGGCTCATTTTGAAAGTCCTTCCCTGGCCCTCAGATGTAAAAAGGGAAAGAGAAGGGAGGGAGTCAAAAGGAAGGAAAAACAGCAAAGGTTTTTAACCAATAATCTCAACAGCGATTATTGCAAACAAGTTGTCTTCTGTTAACCTTGTCTTTTCCCCCCCTCTCTCCTAAGGATGAAGTAAATCAAATAGTAAGCACCAATGTACGTCTGAAACAGGTAATAACTCCGTGATTTATAAACTAGCACGTTGTGTTTGATGCCCAAAGGTGCGCTTTGATTGGCCTTGTTCCCCTGTTCAAGGAATGCTTTTGGATTAGAGCAAAGGGGTTAAATTCCTTTGTGATATTCTTGCGGGTTACAACTAAAGAGAGGCGCAATTAAAGGATTTTATAAAGTTTGTCACAGCAGCGGCGCTGCACATTTTGATAATTGGATTTTCGAAAACCAAACCTGATCTCAGCATTTTTTTTTCTAAATGCCTATTTGTTGTGGGACATATTCTAGCATCTGGTTGAGATAAACCCATCAGACAGCTTATTTTAAGCACCAGACAGAATTGAGGTGGATTTCCAGAAGTAGCTCTTCTCCCTCCTTCTGTTTCCATAATACATTTGACAAACTCCTTTCAAAAGGATGCAAATGAGCTGGATCTAGCTGGGGTGGGGGTGGGGAACTTCCAAGAAAAATTCCCACAATGCCCCTGGAGAGTTGGAAAGAGCCAATGGTTTTAAAAGTATAGTTTCCTATTTTCCAACTTAAGTATCATATTTCTGAAAACAAAGTGTAGGTCTTGCATACAGACCACATCACTATTGAGTTCCTTACCCTACGTAAATATGATTAAGTAGCTAAGTATGTTAAAGTATGTAAATGAAAACATAATCAATTTATAATAAGTAATGATAAGAACACAGTTTTATATGTATATGTATGCGTATGTATATATGTGTATGAATATGTATACATACACCAGTAGTGGGTTCTAAATCCCGTTGCTATCAGTTTGCGCGCACGGGCGCAACACTTCTGCACATGCACAAAAGCTTCTGCACATGCGCAGAAGCGTCCCGGGAGGGTGGGCGGAGCCTCCCGCTACCGCCGCTGCTACCAGTTCACCAAACCAGGCCAAATCGGGAGCAACCCACCGCTGACATACACTGATAATCATTTTATGACATAAGGAGATACACATTCTTGAACCAGGCATAGCCATATTGTTTTTGTTCGTTCTATAACTTACATTTAATGAATAAAACAATTGTTCTTTGTTAAACTTACAATAAGACCTTATAAATTCTTTTAAATTCTCTTCCCCCACCCCAGCAATGGACAGATGTAAATTTGAAATGGAATCCATCAGATTATGGTGGTGTGAAGCAAATTCGCATCCCCTCGGAGGATATCTGGCGTCCAGATTTAGTTTTGTATAACAAGTAAGTAGAGCTGTTGATTCACACCTTAATTCTGAGGCACCATAATAAGAGCACAGAGAGAAACATTCAGACTACACAAACAGCTGTAAACCCAGCTTCTGCATGAGTGTGACCTCTGAAATAAAGGCTTCCTTGGGGTAACCATTCTCCCTGCTTTGATGCATCTGGAAATACCCTGCAGATGTTACAATTAGCTTCTACCAAAAAGAGAGATAGCTGCCCCCAGTGGCAAGAATATGGTGGAGAAACAGCTACCTTGGCGTCTTCGGGCACAGGGAGCCCTCAGGACCTACTCCTTGTCCAATGTTTTCAACAAATTTGACAGCATATGGTGGAGCTACTAGGACCAGGCTGCGAAAACCTGAATGACCACTAGGTGGGAACAATGTGTTGGAGATCAGTATCTCCTTGCTGACAAGTCTAGCTATTGTCCCATCTTGGCAGCTCTGATGTAATAACTCACACGTGGAACCCCAGCAGGAGCCAATGGGGACCCCAGTGCTACTGCTGCTGCCACCTCCTTCTCAACAGCTCCAGCTTCAGCTCCAGTAGTAAATGCTGGGAGCCCTCAGAGGCCCTGGTGACTTCCTTGGGATTGCTGCTGACTGCTGGCTGCTCCCTTCCTCTTCTCCCTCTCCTCTTCCTTCCTGCTTATGAAGGATTGAGAGGAGAGAGGATAGCTATATTCTGGGCAGCAGGTGTCCAGATGACCATTAGATGGCAGTAAAGAGGCAGGGAAATCACTCTTTGCTGCCATCTGGTGATCTGGATTTCTGCTTCTCACACAGCAGAGAGCATAAATTCAGGAAGTTGAAGGGGGGAGTGTCTTCTGAGGGAAGGGTTCATAAATACTCTACATCAGGGGAGTCAAACTTGTGTCGTCCCGTGACATATCACAACTTTTTTCCTCTTCACTAAACCGGGCATGGGTGTGGCCAGTGCGTGAACTGGGCATGGGTGTGGCCATGCATCCGGCCGTGGGCCGCGAGTTTGACACCCCTACTCTACATCCAGCTGAGTTCTAAATGAGAAAGTGAGAGTAATTTCCTTTGTATAACAGCTGAGGTGGGTGTTGTTGGGCAACTGTGGAAGGGATGGGAAAGATCTGTGTGTTGCTGCTGCAGAAGAGGAAAAGTAGTCATGTCACACAAAGAGAGAGAGAGAGAGAGAGAGAGAGAGAGAGAGAGAGAGAGAGAGAGAGAGAGAGAGAGAGAGAGAGAGAGAGAGAGAGAGAGAGAGAGATTTCTCTGTGCCATATTTTATCATCCCAGGCTTAATGGGGTCTAGGGACTTATGCATTCTCACCACTAGAGGGGCATATTCCAAGAGAACTATCTTGGTTCAGACAGCTCACCTTAGACTCCTGGCTAAAGGGCTAATAGGAAGAATGTGATAATCATAAAATCATAGAAGCCTAGGGCTGGAAGTAGTGGTGGGTTCTAAATAATTTTGCTGCCGGTTTGCTCGCATGCGCAGAAGCGTCCTGGGTGGGTGGGCGGAGCCTCCCGCTGCCGGTGCTACCGGTTCTAAGAACCGGTCCAAACCGGGAGCAACCCACAGCTGGCTGGAAGGGACCATTGAGGTCTTCCAGTAAGACAGAAGTCCTTATTTCTTCCTGGACAAATGGTTATCCAAACTTTTCTTGAAAATCTCCAACGATGAAGAACCCACAACTCCAAAAGACAACTATTCCACTGATTAATTTTTCTCACTTATCAGGAAATTTCTCCTTAGTTCCAGGTTGGAGGGGGCAGGTTAACTCAGCCATGTCTGTGGTTTGAAATAGCTTGAAATGGAGACTCCAGGAACAAAAAGGCTTGGTTGTTCCCCCAACCCCAACCTGCCAATTTTACATATTTTTGACCATGGTCAAAAGAAAAGACTGTACATTTCTACTCTTCTGTGGTTTTTTAGTTGGTTTTAAAATATGTGCAAATAGAATTATAATAAAGTTAAAAACCAGTGCCAGATTAGATGACGTTGGACTTTCTATATTCCCTATCATATTCTTAAAGCAAGACTATTTGGGGAAAAGGTGAGAAGTGATATTTTATTCCAACTCATCATCCATGGTCAGCTATCATAAACATTCAGATTAACCTGCAAAAGATAGTATCAAACCTTTTTCAAATGAAAGATTTTTTAAAAAAACTGGGGAAAAAAACCTTTTAATGTAATTCTGCAAGGTGAATAAAAGATTTATTTTCTAGGTATACAGACTTTCTCATACTTTTTAATTTTTTAAAAATGCAACCGTTTTTGTACCAAATGGAGTTTGCAGAGTACATTATTTTAAAAGAAAGACACCAACAATAGGAAGATCCCAAACCATTGATAACATTTTGTGCAACAAAATGGATAGCCAGTGTATTAAAATTGTATGCTATTCCTATGACTGTTGTTGTTGTTTTTTCTTTTTAGTGCAGATGGAATTTTTGCTATCGACCAGTTCACCAGAGTTCTTCTGAACTATACAGGACATATCACGTGGACTCCACCAGCCATCTTCAAAAGTTACTGTGAAATTATAGTCACCCACTTCCCCTTTGATGAGCAAAACTGCAGTATGAAGCTGGGAACTTGGACTTACGATGGCACTATGGTTGCCATCTACCCGGTAGGCTTTAGTTAGGTAGTTGTTTTTGGTTCGTTCTGTTTTCAAGTCAGTCTTAACTCCTGGCAACTGTCTGGACTAGGTCCTGCAGTTTTCTTGGCAAGGTTTTTCAGAATTAGTTTGCTTTAGCTTTCTTCCTAGGGCTGAGAGAGTGTCTGGCCCAAGGTCACCCAGTTGGCTTTATGGCTAAAGTGGGACTAGAACTCACAGTCTCCCAGTTTCCAATCTGATGCTTAACACCACTATACCAAACTGGCTCTCTTGAGTAGCTAGTACCTTTAGTCATTTTCATATTATTATATACGAGTAAAAATGCCTTTCCTTCTTTCCTTTTTTCCTTTCCTTTTTTCCTTTCCTTTTTCCTTTCCTTTCCTTTCCTTTCCTTTCCTTTCCTTTCCTTTCCTTTCCTTTCCTTTCCTTTCCTTTCCTTTCCTTTCCTTCTTTCCTCTTTCCTCTCCCCTCCCCTCCCCTCCCCGCCCTCTCCTCTCTCTCCTCTCTCTCCTCTCTTTAGCACTATGCAGAGGTGTAATGGAAATGTAGCTTATCGGTTTGAAATTTTGAACAATATCATGGTACTTAATTGTCAGATCATTTTTCTAATGTTTTATTAATGGCTAGAAAATATTTAAAGCAAAAGGAAGCCTCCACCTCTCCCAGATAAATCTATAGCACTTAGACTTAGCACTTAGACTTATATACCTTATATACCCATAGTGCTTTACAGCCCTCTCTAAGCGGTTTACAGAGTTCAGCATATTGCCTCCAACAATCTGGGTCCTCATTTTACCGACCTCAGAAGGATGGAAGGCTGAGTCAACCTTGAGTCTGGTGAGATTTGAACAGCTGAACTGCTGAACTAGCTGTCAGCTGAAGTAGCCTGCAGTGCTGCATTTAACCACTGTGCCACCTTGGCTCTATATGTGCAACGAAAGTGCAATTGTAGAAAAATGCTGAGAAATACTGAAGGTATCCAGATGCTCTAACCTTACAGATGGACAAGGTCCCTAAATTTCATTCTCCTGTAGTTTTGTGATCTGGCAGATTTTTTTCAGATTTTAAAAAGAATCCTACAGAGATCCATGACATGTTATTTTTTTAAAAAATGTAAAAGATTGGCAAGGACTATTTGGTCTTCAAAAGCGTGGCACCTGATTTCTTTGAAGAAAGCCATCTTCCCTTTTCTAGGACTGCCTGGTATAACCAGGTAATCTCACATAACTAACTTACACATTTTTTTAAAAAGCATAAGCAAATCCAACCCTTCCGAAGACTTTTAAAATAAGAGTTTGGATTGAGTTCCATTTGGGTTTGGAGAAGAACAACGTTGGTTAAGCTTTGCATATTCTTGATTTAATTCCTTCATGACTTGCTGAAACCACCAACACCAAATTATCTCCCAGAGGAACCCATTTGAAAATTTGTTTACACCTGGCTGGCTATTTTGAGAGTTAAGGAAGGAATGATAAATTCCATTTCTATTTACTGCAGTTTTTAAAGTTAGGGGCCTCTGTATATGTTTAACCTAACCATTTGTACATCGTCCTCCTCAGCCATTCAATCGTGTCCGACCCTCAACCACTTTATGGATCAGCATCTCCATGCCCTTCTGTCTCGCACTATCTCCTTCAGATCCGCCATGGTCATCCCAGTATCCAGCCAGCATCTACTAGGGCGGCCCCGTCTCCTTCTTCTGCTGATCACTCCCAGCATGACTGATTTGTACGCAGACATAAATATAGATGGTTTCCAACTTATGACCATAATGGAGCTTCCTATCATGATCATAAGTCAGGACAGTGGTAAATCAGGTCACCCATATGACTGACTTAATTTTGCAACTATTTTTGCATTGGTCATTAAGCGAACACTGTGGTTGTTAAGTGAACCAGTGGTTCGCTATAGGCCAGTTAAAACCATCATAAAAGGTCCATCGTAACTTCGAACAGCTGCTAAGTGACTAGTCATAAGTTGAGGACTCCCTGTATGACAGAATTGTCCTAATCCTGCCATGAAATTCTTCCAAGTGAGATTAAACCCAGGCTAAGCATTAAATATCAATTTACAATATTTAATATGGAATATCTAGTATGGAATAGTATGGAATCACAAGACATACGGTAGTTATTTCATTCATTAGAAGGAAGCATTTCCTTTTTCAGGAAAGTGACCGTCCAGACTTGAGTAACTACATGCCGAGTGGAGAATGGACCATGAAAGATTACCGAGGTTGGAGGCACTCGGTGACCTATGCTTGTTGCCCTAAAACGCCATATATTGATATCACCTATCACTTTGTATTGTTGCGTTTGCCTCTCTACTTCATTGTCAACGTCATCATTCCTTGCCTTCTCTTCTCATTCTTGACTGGATTAGTATTTTATCTCCCTACAGATTCAGGTATGTGCATATATATATCAGATTGCATCTCTCCAGCAGAAGCAAAACCCTTTCATTACCCTGAGTTATTCTGCTTTAAAAGTGAGCTTTGAAAGTTTTAAAGCCAAAGAGTGTACACCAGCAAAGCTATTTTGGCATATATGTCTGTCTGTGCATGTGTCTTTGTTGCCTTTTGAAAACAAAAATCCACTTGGAATAATGTTGGGAAGCATTTTGAGAATTTGCTAAAATTAATTGCTTCGCCTTTGCAGCTAAAAGGCATATAGGATTTGGCATCCTAGGAAACATGCTACAAAAACAGGAAGGGGAACAGGGGAAAGAGGGAAAATGGCAGAACATACTGTAATTTTCGTGCCTTATCTGTGTGGATCTGGTGGCTGGGATGTTGGATGTCAGAGTGGCTTGCTCCTCTTAAGGATGTGGGTTTTCTCACACAATCCTCTGCATAGATCTCGGGAATCAATTGGTGCCCTGGATTATGGTCCCCAAATGGTATTGGTCATGTTGATTAAATCAGGCAGCAAGGAACTGACCTCTGTGTCCAAGAGTTAATCCAACCTAGGTTTCCCAGATCCTGGACAGCTTCCCCACTAATGACTTATGACTTCTTAGAGCATTATCCAACCATTGTGGAGTCAATATAAGACTTATTTTCATTACTTTTATATTTGCACAAATGGTTGGATGATACTAGAATACATTATAGTAGGGTTGAATCGTAGTAGCTACCCAAATTTAACACAATAATTCTTACCTGGCTTCTCATGAATCACCAATTGCACTTCCTTCTTCTATTTTGTTTGTTAGTCCCTTCAATTTACTATGTCCCCCTAATTTATCCCAGGGGAGAAGATGACGCTGAGCATCTCTATCCTGCTTTCTTTGACTGTGTTTCTTCTCGTCATTGTGGAGCTGATTCCTTCAACTTCCAGTGCTGTTCCCTTGATTGGCAAATACATGTTGTTCACCATGGTGTTTGTCATAGCTTCTATCATCATCACTGTCATAGTGATCAATACCCACCATCGCTCACCCAGTACCCACACAATGCCACAGTGGGTGAGGAAGGTAAGATGACCTACATTTTTCAAGCTTAGGACAGGAGATTGGGATAAATAAAAGGAAGTATATCTCCATTCAGTACATAACCCAAATAATAGACCTTAGTGAGACAAATGAGGTGATGGTCAAAGAATGTTCTTTCTGCGCCAACTCAAGAAGCTCAAACTTCCCAAGGAGCTGCTGATACAGTTCTACATCATTGAGTCTGTCATCTGCACCTCTATAACTGTCTGGTTTGGTTCTGCAACCCAACAAGACAGACACAGACTTCAGAGGATAATCAGAACTGCAGAAAAAACAATTACTGCCAACCTGCCTTCCATTGAGGACCTGTATACTGCACGAGTCAAAAAGAGGGCCGTGAAAATATTTACTGACCCCTCGCATCCTGGACATACATTGTTTCAACTCCTACCCTCAAAACGTCGCTATAGAGCACTGCACACCAAGACAACTATGTTAGGAAGAGAATTACTCTCCTCAGAGGCGATGGATCGGGCTTCCCTTTTGAAGACATTGTTACTTAGAAAATAAACCGCGAGATTCAAATACTAATAAACAAAATATTTATTTCAGTAGAAAAATAATAAAGAATTCTTATTAGGACTACATTGTATCGGCTAAGAAAATAAAACAGTTCTACCTTCGGTAGAGATGGCGATGAGAAAGGGAAAGGAGTTGACCTCAGGAATGTAGACATGCGTAGAAGAATATAACATACGTTTGCTTGACCATAGATATAAGAACAGTAGAAAACACAGAGATGCACAAACTGACAATATTCACATCGTGACAAACTAGACACAAGAACAGTTTTTCCCCGAACGCCATCACTCTGCTAAACAAATAATTCCCTCACCACTGTCAAACTATTCACTAGGCTGCATTACTATTACTATTAGTTTTTCTCATCACCCATATCCTCCCACTTATGACTGTATGACTGTAACTTGTTGCTTGTATCCTTACGATTTATATTCATATTGATTGTTTCCTGATTGCTTACTTGAACCCATGACAACCATTCTTGAGAAATGTATCTTTTCTTTTATGTATACTGAGAGCATATGCACCAAAGACAAATTCCTTGTGTGTCCAATCACACTTGGCCAATAAAGAATTCTATTCTATTCTAAGAAGAGATCAATAAAATAAGCTCTCAATGGATCCTAGACAAGATAGCTCTATATTATCTCTTTTTATCAGAGGTAATATATATACAGTATATCCTAGCTCCAATTGCTCCAGAGAAGCATAAGCAGAAGGATGCTACTTCTTAGCAGCATCTAACTCTATAAAGATCTTGTAGCAATGGCTTGTTGTCAAGTCAGTGTTTTAACTGAAAGGCCAAGAAAGAAGATTTTCAAGCAATTAAGTTAAATTTAAATTTATTTTATATTTTAACTTTAAGTTATTTTGTATATAAATCAAATAACCCCTTCTTTTTTTCTTGTCTATTTCATCTTCTTTTGAGTGGCTAGCTTTAGTGTTGTATTATTTTGTTAATACTGCTTGCATTTCACTTTTTCCATTTTAATTAATTTTAAACAATAAAATATATTTGTTTTTTAAAAAAGAAGGTCCCAGGGAAGACAGCTGATTTCATTTTTAGCAACTGAGACTTCATGGCCAGCCCCATTCAATATGCCAATAACTATAATAAAACCAGTATTGCTCTGTAATTGATAAAAATCCATGTAATTCTAACTTCCCATCCTAACCAATAGTTGAACATTTAATAATCATTAAACAAGTAAGCAATAGTGGGTAACTTGAATTATTCTGATATACTTCTACTTGGTTCATTGAGTCCAGTTAGCATCCCAGTGTCAAATAGTATTGTAATATATTTTCTTTTGTGATTAAGAGAAGTGGCATTTAGTAATTTGCTTAAATTCTCTAATCAGTATCTATTTCTTTCAGATATTTATTGAAACAATTCCAAACGTTATGTTTTTCTCAACAATGAAACGTCCATCCAAAAATAAGCAGGAGAACAGGATTTTCACTGAGGACATAGATATCTCTGAAATCTCAGGGAAACAAGGACCCGCGGCTATGAATTTCCAGACATCGCTTACTAAAAATCCAGATGTTAAAAGTGCAATTGAAGGCATCAAATACATTGCCGAGTCAATGAAATCAGATCAAGAATCCAATAATGTAAGAATTAATAATCCAATGGGAATCGTTTGAAATCTCTGTGTGTGTGTGTGTGTGTGTGTGTGTGTGTGTGTGTGTGTGTGTGTGTGTGTGTGTGTGTGTGTGTATCAGAGAGAAAGAGACACAGACAGACAGACAGCTTTGGGAATATGTAAAACCCCAAAATATTCTGAACCACAAAGTAGACAATACTGTTTTTGAACCTTCTCAGGTGAATTTCATTCCTGATGGGTCATGAACTGTAGGTAAATACAGGTAATTCTCATCTTACGACCACAATTGAGCCCAAAATTTCTGTTGCTAAGTGAGAAACATTTGTTAAGCGAGTTTTGCCTCATTTTACGACTTTTCTTGCCACAGTTGTTTAGGGAATCACTGCAGTTGTTAAGTTAGTAACATGGTTGTTAAGTGAATCAGGTCTCCCCATTGACTTTGCTGGTCAGAATGTTGCAAAAGGCGATGACATGACCCTGGGACACTGCAATTGTCATAAATATGAGTCAATTGCCAAGCACTTGAATTTTGATCAGATGACCATTGGGATGGTTGTAAGTGTCAAAAATGGTCATAAATCATTTTTTTCAGTGCCGTTGTAACTTTGAACAGTCACTAAATGAACTGTTGTAAGTCAAGAGGCTGCCTGTATTGATGAGTCAGTTTCATCAGTTGATAACTATGGCATATGGAAAATTGCAACTTGATAAGGACTACATGGTAAAGAACATGAAGAAAATGAAGAAAAGAATAAAAAGGTCTGTTAAGGTATGTGCAGAGCAACCCTTGATTTATCAAGGACATGCACATAGAAACGGGATATGGCAGGAGGTATGAATTCAGTCACACACAGAAGTGCATATAGTTTTTACTTTAAGAATTAGCACAGTCCAATAAACAGTCCAAGTCATACACGTTCAAATCAGTCAGTATCTAGAAGTACAAATTCTTCTTACCAGTTTGTCTTTGTTATACACATTAAACAAAGATATCACAGCTTACAAACATATCAGAATATCAGAGAGAGTATCAGAGATATACAACAGAGAATCACAGAGACAGTAACAGAGAGAATAAGCTATGATCTCTAGCTCCCTCTTATGGCTACTTGCAACACTACAGCCAATTGGAACATAGCATACATTTAAAGCTATATTACATCAATATATACAAACATACATTGTTGGTTTATCTATTGCCAACCCAACTGTTTGGACAGAGTCCTAACAAGGTCTTTTTTATTTATGAAATTAAGAGAAAGAAAGAGAAACAGCTGAACAATGGAGATCAAATCTTGTGCAGTGACGTTGATAAATACACATGATATAAACAAATGGATTAAAACACACATCAGAAAGTATGAATGGAGGTCATCTGGATAGTTATGGGGGTATATCAAAGAAGAAATCCATAAGCTGGTGAAAGTTGCCTGTTATACAATGGAAAAAGCAGAGGTATTTTTCAACATTTGAAAAACATTGCGCAACTTTCTCAGTGAATTAAAATAATAAGAAAAATATGGCATTAAGTAACATTAATAAATGAATAGGAACAAGATGACAGCATAAAGAAAAATGATTGGATTACTTACAGATCCAAGAATTTTGGTGCATATCTGCTTTTAAAATATCTGTTTTAATTTAAGAATAAATGTATTCATATATTCATAAAGGTTGTGGAAGTTGCTTTGGTCAGAAAGTAAAGACTTATGCTACGAAGTTCCACAGAAATGTGTGGAGTTACACTAGATCTATATCAAGAGGAACTACACTACATCAAGAGGAAGACTATGTATAATTTATAGAGAAAAAATAGTTGCAAAGTACCGTATTTTTTGGAGTATAAGACGCACCTTTTTCCTCCCTAAAAGTGGCTGAAAATTTGGGTGCGTCTTATACTTCGAATGTAGCTTTTTTTTCCAGCCCTAACTAGGTGCTAACAGATCTTCCCAGCTCTTACCTTGCAGGCTCTTTCATTGTTACTCTCTCAGAAGAATGTTTTTCCAGCCCTAAGTCTTTGCAGGTTTTTTTTTCATTGCTCTACTTGCTCCAAAGAAGTTGTTTTCTAGTCCTAACCAGGTGCTAACGATCTTCCCAGCTCTTACTGGCTTGCAGGCTCTTTCATTGTTATTCTCTCAGAAGAAGGTTTTTTTAAATCCTAACCAGGAGATAAAATAATGTGCTGAAGCTGCTCCGAATAAGTTTTTTTTTAGCCCTAACCAGGTGCTAACGATCTTCCCAGCTCTTACTGGCTTGCATGCTCTTTCATTGTTACTCTCTCAGAAGAAGGTTTTTTTAAGTCCTAACCAGGGGATAAAATAATGTGCTGAAGCTGACCAGACTAAGGACGCTAGCCAGATGAATACCTAGTAGGCAGATTGTTTTCCCCTATTTTCCTCCCCAAAAACTAAGGTGCATCTTATACTCCGGTGCGTCTTATATTCCGAAAAATACGGTATGCAGTCCAAGAGAGCAAGAAAGAGTTAAGATTAAGAAATATCGAACAATTTTGATCGGAATTAAAATTGGTTTTGGAAATACCGGGGGGGGGAGCTTTTAACATATTCAACATATTATTATCCATCTTATACACATAATTAAAATATTCCTTTCAGCATTCCATCACTTCAGTTTCATTCTAAATTGTTTTTTTGAAGTGCAGGGGGGAAAGGGTCAATTAGGAGCCTCCAGCAGAGTAAATGAACTTAAAAATGAAAGAGATAAAATCATTCAGAATGAAAAGGAATTGAGAGGATGGTGGAAGGAGCATATGTTGAACAGTGGAGTTGACATCTATAAATGTTACTGCCTAAAAAAAAAGAAAAAATGAATATATCAAGAGGACAGGGAAGATCAAGAAAGTTGTAATCCTCAAAAAGCAAAGCAATGTGTATAGAGAATAGGAATACAGAGCAATGTATATATTGAATTAAATTAAATGTGAATGTAATATTTAAATTCAGTTAGGAACATGTAATACTCACTGGTCCAGAACAATCTGCTTTTAGTTAGGGGAATTTATTTTTGGATAGTGCCAAATTGCATGGTCTGAAGTAGGTTTAGCACGATTCAGAAGGGAAACAGAAAATTCTGGGATCACAAACTTGATGGATTCCTGGTGCGTTTTGTACATTCCTTGAATCAGCATACGGACTTGGTGAAAGAATCATTGGCAAGAATAGAAAGGAAGTTACAGTATAATGAATAGTGTTGGTGTACACCAGAGTTAATTATATTTCTTTCCTTCTTTCTTAACTCTTCTCTTTAATTTCCTGTGCATGTTATTTGTTTCTTCCTTCCAACACTTTGAATAATATGGCTCAGTGGTGGGTTCCTACCAGTGTGATTCTCTCTATCGCACCGGTAGCAGCGGGCTGGTGACGTCATCAAGAGGCTACCGACCCGGTGTAGTCGGTTGCCGGTGCCTAGGAGCTGCACATGTCCCCTCGTGAGATTTCGGTGATTTTTTGCTTCTGCGCATGTGTGGAAGCAAAATCGCACCAAAATCTCACGAGGGGACATGTGCACGTGCGAGATTTCAGTGAGATTTCGCTTCTGCACATGCGGGAAAGCAAAAAATTGCCAAAATCGCACTCGTGCGCGCATCCCCTCAAGAGATTTTAGCAAGATTTTGCTTCCGCGCATGCGCGGAAGCAAAATCATGTGAGGGGGCATGTGCATGTAGCGGGGGCACGTGCGTGTAGCCGGGGCGTGTGCGCACAAAACATGGTGATATGTGCGCAGCGCACCGGTAGCAAGGTAAGTGAACAACCCACCCCTGATATGGCTGATTCTGAAGCGGAATGGGGTGGTGGTGGTGTAGATAAGCAGTGTGTATGCATATCCACAGAGTTTGGGTACAGAATCCAACCCTTTCCTGGATGACTTGGCTGTGTGGATTTTAGAGGGTTTCCTGGCCTTATCTATTATGGGCATCTCTCATGGGCATGGCTGGGGCTGAGGCTTCAGCAAGGGATTATTTGGAACTCTGAGAATATGTCACCTCTCTTAAAATGGCTGCAGCAAAAGGGATGGCCAGATAGAAAAACCCCATTTATTAGAAGGGCAGTTCTTCCCTCCAAGAATTTGATTTCCCCAGCCCATGAAGAGATGAGCATATTTCCAAACAAAGTGCTGGATTCCACCTGCCTGCCCATTGTTTTATTCTTCCAGGAAAGTCTTACGAGATCTAATCTAGAATTTAGAGATATTTTAGAAATAAAAATGAGACTTGGTTTTGATGGTTTTCTATGCACCACCCTATCTTTCCATTTAGATTTAAAAGACTCTAAATAAAACATCATAATTCAACAGGGCAGGGTGCCAGACAGGTGACAAGGTTTATTATTCCCCAAATAACCAAAAGATTAAAAAGTTGTTGCTACAAGAAACTTGTGTCTTTTCTTTCCAGCTCAGTGTTTCAGTTAGCCACCTAGTCAAATGTTACTGCATAGTATTTGGCTCCCTCATCTGGCCAAAAATGTAATAATTGTTCAATACAGTAAATAGATTTGGAAGCAAACGATACAGCTTGTTGTAATAGCAAGTAAATATGTTCTGGAATAAATAGAGCTCTTATCTGGTCCTTCCCAAATCATGTATGTTTCTATCTGTAGGATGAATTGTGTGTTTGCAATTCACTTTCCAATAACAACTAAATCTTGCTTTATTTTATTTTTGTTTTGCAATGTGGTCAGTGCTCATTGCCTCTACTTGACCAAATCACCTCAACATATTTTTCTTTTATTAAACATTTTTAAGAGTGAACAAGCAAATAAAAAAAGAAAAAAATAGCTGATACATAAATATTATCAGTACAATACAGTAATTGGTCAAAAGAATTGTGGAATCTGTACAGTTGGCGCTCATTATATCTTTGTTGAGAAATTAACCATAAAACCCAAAATATGTTACATTTATTTAACAATATGGGGAAGGAACGTATTTCTTTTGTACTGGTCACCTACTTTTGTATTTAGCTCATTTTCATTTTATTATATCATTACTTTCAATTCCTCATATTTATTTTTTATTAATATTTCACTTATTTATTCAACCTCTGTTGTTTTTCTTACATTCTAAGTCACAGTCTTCCATATGTCATGGTCATTATAGATATTGATTTTCATTGCCCATCATATCTTTCGTCAATCAAAAGAAGATAGATTTTGAAGAGAAAATCTGTTTACATAACTCTTGGCTTTTTATGAAAATTCTGATTTCTTTTCCTTGCATTTCTTTTCTAACCATCAGGCTGTAGAAGAATGGAAGTTTGTTGCAATGGTGGTGGACCATCTTCTCCTTGGCATCTTCATGTTAGTTTGCATCATTGGAACCCTTGCAGTTTTTGCTGGCCGTCTCCTTGAATTAAGCCAGCAAGGTTGAAATAAGGACATTCGGTGAGAGCACATGGTTTGTCCTTGAGTAAGTGAACTTCAGGAAATTTATAGAAGGAAACTTTCTTAGCTCACCTCTGTCCAGTACTTCCCAATATCCCTTGTTCCATTGTTCCAAATGTTTTCATATATAGTTCAGGGGGTATAGCAGCAAAATAGGGTGCAAACTTCCTTCCGTGAACATCCTAATATCAATGAACGGTAAGATCCAAAACCATGTCTTAATTCATGCATTTTAAGGAATATCCATATGCCCTCCTTCTGATATTTCAAAATATCAATCAGTATGAATACATATGTAAGGATAATATAGACATATTTTAAGCTGTAAGTTGGTTACATCAATTTGCATTAAAGGGGGTCCAATCTTTTAGAATTCCCACAACACTATGAATCTGAAGCCTTGTGTAAAACTTGACATTCACTCTTGGGATCTAAAATTTCTGCTTCCGCATATTACATAAACACAAAAAGTAAGGGATTTTCTTAATAAAATCACTGGGCCGAGAGTTAAACCCTTGTTCTGTTCTACATATTTAAGAAAGTATTTAACAAGGCTATATAGCAGTGTTAGCGAGCCTTTTTGGCACAGAGTGCCGAAACAGGGCTGCGCCTGCACACGCACGTGCCGAGAACCAGAAGAGCAGCTGCCCGGTGCACATGCATGTGCCGGGAAAATGATTTTCTGGTTTCCAACACGCACATGCGCATCAGCCACCTGGTCTTCCGGTTGCAAGTGTGCGCGAAGACCAGCTGGCCGGTGCGCATGCGCACGCCAGAAACTGGAAGATCATCTTCCCAGTGCGTGCATGCGGCTGCCCTTTCGGTTTCCGGCGCTCCCGCAGGTGTGAAAACCAGCTGGCCAGCGCACTGGAACCGGAAGAGCAACGGGCAATGGCTCGCATGCCCGGAGATGGCTCTGCGTGCCACTTCCGGCACATGTGCCATAGGTTCACCATCACGGCTATATAGTAATGTTTTTAGTCAAATAACTCCAGCAATATGGGATACCGAAATAGAAAATGCTCTTAGCTTACTCTGATTCCTATTAACACTTCAATCAGTATAAGTGTTCATCCCCTAATGAATTGATCAGTATAAGTTAATTTTCTAAGCAAGCTCAGCCACTTCTGTCATGAACCACGATGTCACATGATTCAGAGAATGAAGGTTACCACAGCTTATTAGGGAATGTCCTCAGTTGTTATTTCCCAATCTTTCTAAAATGCCGCCAATTTTAGGGAGGTTAGAACTGTCAGGGCATGGAGGAAAGTGTGGCTCCCCTCTACTACTTTCAAATGTCATTTCTCACCCCTGTGCACTTCCCAAGCAGGTGAAAAGGAAAACATATGGAGAAAATATATGGAAGCATCTTCATTTTGCAGGTCCATTCATAGTTCGTTTGTGTGTTGATGGCCACAGAAGGGGGCAAAGCCCATGATAAGGTCTGTTAGCTACTCTTGGGTACAAATGGAGTATCCCAGTTCCACCTCTGTCCTAACCAAGAACTGCCTGAAGATGCAAATCCAAAAGGCATCCTGGGACTTCAATAGACCAAATTAATCATGCATAAAATGCTTTATCTCTGTATCCTGAATCTATTGGAAATAGCATTATTGATGAATTATTAATGACCTGAATTGTTCCTACATGAGGGGTTGTTCGGTTGTTTGCTTGTTTACAATTCCATCCACTTCCTCCTTGACTTCATACCTTACTTTTGATGAGGCATGTTTCCATAATGTCTCCATCTCATCTTGAGGATTTGATTTCAGTGCCAACAAAAATGAAATAATACCGCAAGAAAACATAAGGGTATCTCCTGTGCCCATGTCCAGATGTGAGATTTAACCAGATCGAAGGTCTGCCCTTTCAAAGCTTAAGGCGCAAACCTGTGTGTCCAGTCACACCAGTTCAACTGAATTCAATAGGATTTACTTCCTCATATAGAATAGAATAGAATAGAATTCTTTATTGGCCAAGTGTGATTGGACACACAAGGAATTTGTCTTTGGTGCATATGCTCTCAGTGTACATAAAAGAAAAGACACATTTGTCAAGAATCATGAGGTACAACACTTAATGATTGTCATAGGGTTCAAATAAACAATCAGGAAACTATCAATATTAATATAAATCGTAAGGATACAAGCAACAAGTTACAGTCATACAGTCATAAGTGGGAGGAGATGGGTGATAGGAACAATGATATAAATATAGGACAGTAACCTTGCAGAACTGATTTAACTCATGCCAATATACAGCATGACACAAACTGTTGTTACAAAAATACTTGTGAAGATGGATTTAAATATCTAGTTAACATTTTCTAATTCTACATAAAAAATATTCTACGAAATAGAAATAAAATGTTAAACTCATTTGGGGGGAAAAAACGATCACCTTCTCCAATCAAGTAATGGGGTCTTCAGATTATCTATTTATTTACTTATTTACTCTCTCTTCATGCTTAAAGTTTCTGCATAAATTGACATTGTGATTTGTAGGTTACATTGGTCTTCTATTGTTCCAATGAGACTTCAGTAATAAATGTCGAAGTCATGATTTAAAGGTGGAAAATGTTTCACTGTATGAGTGTAAATAATTCTGCAATCTCCCATAAGTGTCTTTTTTAGATACGAGTGTCTAACGAAGAAAATTCATTCATTTATTCATATACACCATGTAACTATCTATCTTAATTGCAGTTCTCTGCTTAGATGCAGTTTACCACAAACAACAATCATGGTTTTTCCCTTCACATTTTCTTCGTCCCTTTGTGCAAAATCCTATACATTGTGATACAGAGTCCTGGTTGCTATTCTTTACATTGATGAAAAAAGACAGACTGGGGCTAATGACTCTTTTTTGTTGTTG
This sequence comes from Diadophis punctatus similis, assembly GCA_023053685.1. Taxonomy (NCBI): domain Eukaryota; kingdom Metazoa; phylum Chordata; class Lepidosauria; order Squamata; family Dipsadidae; genus Diadophis; species Diadophis punctatus. The sequence goes on along the minus strand of JALIGW010000051.1, from coordinate 2,956,162 downwards.
CCAATTTAACCATCTATTTCTATCTCTCTATATTTACATGTACATACAGTATTCATTCCTGCATACCTACATACCTTTGATTGGTGACTGGCCCAAGGTCATCCAGCTAGCTTCATGCCTAGTATGGGACTTGGACTCACACTCTCCGGATTTCTAGCCCTATGCCTTTAGCCTTTAACCTCTATGCCAAAATTCCTTAAATAAATAACCAACCAATGTTCACGCAGATCATCATCAGACTTCAATTCTCTCTCTCTCTCTGGAGTTTTATCTGGAATGTTCTGGATGATCTATCCATAGTGACTTTGGGTTCCTCATCAGTATTATTTGAGCTTTTCTGTCTGGGGTCTTCTGTAGCCCTGATATTTCACTTTGTGTTTCCCCATGGACCTGCACAGGACTTCATGAAGTTACTTTCTTAGCAGTTCTCTTTTCTTTTCTCACCTCTTCCTGACCCAATGGGGGAAGAAGCTGCAAGTGGCTTCAGATTATATAATTATAAAATGCCCTTCGTCAGCCATATGAGCAGTCATATGTACTTTTCTTGCCAGGCGGGCTGGCATAACCCAAGTGGTGCTAATTAAAACACTGACATGGGCATCAGATTTCAAAGATGGTAAACACTAAAGCTGTGATCATAGTGGAATGTTTGAGTTTGCTCATTAAAGCTGCTTACACTGGGAAAGAATTCAAAGCTATGGGTACCGCCAACCTAGGTAGATGAAGTCAGAAACTTCTGGGGGGGGGGGGGAATAAACCTCAGCAGGGAACAAATCATAAACCAAAGGAATCATTCTTATGATTCAGAAGATTATCTCCCTGAGAAAGAGGCTGTTTTTCCATAACTGACAATCTTAATGCCATTTTCTCCGTCAACGTGTGAATATCCTGGGCTGGATGTGATAAGAATAGCAATAGCAATAACACTTAGACTTATATACCGCTCCACAGTGTTCACAGCCCTTTCTAAGAGGTTTTTACAGAGTCAGCATATTGTCCCCAACAATCTGGGTCCTCATTTTACCGACCTCGGAAGGAGGGAAGGCTGAGTCAACCTTGAGTCAGAATCGAACTCCTGGCAGTGAACAGTGAGTTAGCTTGCAATACTGCATTCAATACTACACCAGGATAGCCTAAGTGTAAGCCATATTTGCTTACAAAGAACCAGACCGGCATGGCCAGAGCAGCAGCAGGGCATTCATGGACATGACAGGGAATCCTATGGCAAGAGGAAAAAGCCATTTTATGACAGAAAATTATGGCGTCCCCAACAAATCCTTAAGTTAATAATAATAATATTGATAAGAAAGACAAAAGAAGCCTGCATAGTGGATGTTGCAGAATCCGAAGAGAGCAGAAGAGAAGAGAAAGAACTGGAGAAAATCACAAAATACAAAGACCTGGTTCCCAAGGACCTGAGACAGGGAGATGTTATTTAATAATATTAAAGGTATCATCTCAGGACATAAGCTGTTTATTATCAATATCATATTCACCACCTTAATCTTGGCTCTGCCTTGACTTTCTTTCTTTGATTCTTTCAACCTAGAAGAGCAAGATTGACACTAATAGGAATGATGAATCAATTACATTGTGATATGTGATTGAGAACTAACACTTAAAGTGTGTGTCACAGAGAGATTGGCCATGTCCCCACTACAATTTTTAAACACACCCATCCATCACTGTGCCAAAACAGCAGCAGCAAGGCCAGGCTTTCTATCACTTTAAGAATGCTGTGAAGATGCTGTAAGTCACTAGTGGCAAAACAGACATTACTATCTTTCTCAAAGTAAATCAAAAAGTAAGGTACAGATTATCTTCCTCAGCATTGATCTTTGGAGGGCTGGTTCACACAACTAGTTAGCCAGTAATGGAATTATAATTCCTTATTTTTGACTCTCGCAGCACCTGGCCACATTAAGTGGATCAAGAGTAGTTTGGGGGGAACTGAGTCTCTGCCTGCCCACTTCTTACATTTCTTCCAGGTATCCATGACCTCTAGCAGCAGGAAAACACTGGCAAGTCTTCATTCTTTTACTGTGGAGGCAGGGGTGGGCTCCTCCCGGTTTGGACCGGATGGCCCGAACCGGTAGTGACCCGCTGTTGATGTCACTGTTGGTGCCGGTCCATGCGCGCCACATTTTTTTTAGGGGCGGGGGGTTGTGTGAATTTTTCCCCTTCCGCGGCTTGAAAAAGGGCCCTCCTGCCCGCCCGTGAATTCTGACCTTTATTTCTTCACCCGAAGCACAGCTGATGAGCTCCTCAGCTGTGTTTCGGGCTCATTCCTGCTTCTGAGCATGCGCGGAAGCCAAATCGCACAAGGGGACGCGCGATGCAAACCGGTGGTGAAGGTAAGTGGAACCCACCCCTGTGTGGAGGTTACGCTTGTGGTTGCAGCACAGAATCATAGAAACACAGAATTGGAAGGTACCACAGAGGGTATCTAATCCAAGCCCACTGCTCAGTACAATATATTCAGACTTCTAGCAAAGGAGAATTCACCACATCATATGGCAGCCTGTTCCATGTGTTCCAGCTTGCACAGTTAGGAAGTTCTTCCTGATATCCAACCTGAACACTGCGGAAGTATGAAGGAGGACAAAAGGGCTCAACTGGAGTATGAAATTAGGAATAAAGTATGAATGTGGAATTAGAATAACCCTAGTAGAGTCCTTAAGGCTGCATCCAGGGGCGAGTCCCTAATTTTTTTACTACCACTCTGTGGGCATGGCTTATTTTGTGGGTGTGGCTTGCCAGCCATGTGACCGGATAGGCGTGGCTTGCCGGCCATGTGACCGGGTGGGCATGGCTTTTCGGACTGCTGAAGGGAGGGGAACTGAGATAGGCCCTGCCGCCCATTCCCTCTCCCCTCAGCAGCTCAAGAAGCCTCAAACGTGCGAAAATGCGTAGGATCATCACCGCGCATTCGTGGCTTCTCGGACTGCTGAAGGGAGGGGAATGGAGATAGCTCCTGCCGCCCGTTCTTTCAGCATCTCACACGCTTCCTCAGCCATCCTCCCCTTCTTGGACTCACTGTGGGGTAGGAAGGCAGCGCATGCGCAGTGCCAGAAGCTCGGCTTCTGGGCATGCGCAGAAGAAAATTTAAAAAAAAATTCCAACCGACTGCACCGGTATTGTGATGTCACCAGCAGGCCGCTACCGGTGCTATAGAGTGGACCGCACCGGTAGGAACCCACCACTGGCTCCATCCACACAGTGTCCTTGCTCCAGTTGTAAGATTATCATTTCCTGAGACTTACAATAGAGCCTCCATTTCAGGGCCAGCCTGCTGCTGACACAGGCAAAGTTGGATCTTGTAGGAAAGTAGTGTTTTCCACTGAAAAACAGAAGACATCTACCTAGGCAAACACTCTATGTTACATGCAGGACTCATATTTGAAGGTCAGTGGTTTGCTGGGATCCAACTAACCCACTGCATGACTGCGCTTCCATCTGATTGCAGATCTCCATGTCTCCATGACCATTCCTGTGTTGTCTCCAAAGGGAACCAAATCTCATGACACCTTTTTCCCCCACCCAGGGAAATATGGACCTCCTGGAAGACTATTTACGAGGTCCATATTCACATTAGTAAACTCTAGTGGGTGAAACTTTCCCGTCTCAGTACAGTAAATTGGAACTTTTGGATAGTTTTGTGGAGCTGTAGAGCTTTGCAATGGTGTTGACACTTCTCTCATACTTTCAACTTCCTTCCTGCCAGCAATTCTGTGTAGGTCTCTCTACCCAAGAGAGCCTGGGACTCCGTGACTTAGTAAGAAAACAATCTTTCATTGAGGTTACTATTCCCACCAGCAACTACCACTTTCTACTATGCCAGCCTCGGCCCCCCTTACCTTCCTTGCCCCATTCTTCTGATCTTCTACCTGCCCTCCTCTCCCTTTGACTGCCACCTTGACTTGAGTAGCAAACTATCTTTCACTTTTATCTCAAGAAACTAAATCAAAATCATCAGGTTTGGCAAAGACAGCTGGGAAGGATCCATGCATGGCTCAGGGACATGGAAGTGAAGTGGAGAACAAACAAAGAGAGGATTCTCTTCCTCTTCTCTACTTCCCCAACAGCAGAAGTACAAAAGCCTCTACTTGGGCCAGCTGAACCATTACCCATATACCGGATTTTTCAGAGTATAAGACGCACCTTTCCCCCCTCCCCAAAAGAGGCTGAAAATTTGGGTGCGTCTTATACTCCGAATGTATCTTTTCAAAGCTTTTTTTCTCAGCCCTAACGAGGTGCTAACGATATTCCCGGCTCTTCCCGGCTTGCTTTCATTGCTACTCTCTCTGAAGAAGTTTTTTTCCAGCCCTAAGTCTTTGCAGGCTTCTTTTCATTGCTACTTGCTCCGAAGAATGTTTTTTCCAGCCCTAACCAGGGGATAAAATAATGTACTGAAGCTGACCAGACTAAGGACGCTAGCCAGATGAATACCTGGTAGGTAGATTCCCCCCCCTATTTTCCTCCCCAAAAACTAAGGTGCGTCTTATACTCTGAAAAATACGGTATATACATTCAGCAGCTCTACTGATCTCCTCCCTAAGGCACAGTAAGAAGACCATGTGGAGCAGCAGTTTTCAAAATGTCTTTCCTTCCTTCCTTTTCAAGGCCAGGAGAAAAGCACATCGCAGGGGCTGCATGTCTGAGCCCTAAACCAGGGGGTCCCCAACCCCCGTTCCATGCACCAGCCCCGCTCCATGGCATGCCAGCAACAGAGCTGGACAAACAAGCGAAACCTCCATCCTACGGATGGATGTGAAACCACGCTTCCTCCGATCCACGGAAAAACCTTTCTCCACTGAACCGGTCCCTGGTGCCCAAAAGGTTGGGGCCGCTGGCTAAACCATTGATAGGCTCTTTTTTTTTTTGATTGCTTGATTTTTCCTTAGGAATTGATGGTGTTGTTCCTTCTTCAGCCAGCATCCACTGCTCTGAGGGTTTGTGGGAAAGCTGCTGGTGAGTCAGTGGACAGATTATCTCATCAATGGCAACTCAAGTTGATGACGAGATGTCTGGGGGAAAAGCATTTGAAAGTCACTCCACTTTAATGAACTCAGTATAAAGGAGGTTGGGAAATTCCTGTTGGTTTCCCCCATTCTTACATTAGATTTTATTTTTATTTTTTAATCGGTACATCACCCTGAGTTTTGCTGAATGGGCAGCTTACAAATGGGATAAATACATAAATTCTGTTATTTACTCAAGATCAGAGTGAAAAGTACCCTTACTCAAATCTGTACAGTTCTTGATTCCTCGTTCTTGCCAGAGACATGGCAAGTCGTTATAAGATCTGAAGGTTTCGTAATCTCTGCAGCTGTAGCCCAGGGATGACCACAAGGAGGCCATTTTTATTGATCGTGTGCATACACCTGGGGATACCCCATACCCTCTGATGATGACCTATTTTATCTACTACCGGTATCTATTCAAGCTCTGTTCATTCCTGTTCTATGATTTTCACATTAATTTTAGGCGAGATGGATATTTTGATAGCAAATAATTTATATTTTAAGTTATATAAAGCTGGTGGCACAGTGGTTAAAGTGCAATATTGCAGGCAAACTGTCCGCAGCCTGGAGTTAGATCCTGATGGGGCTCAAGGTTCAGCCTTCCATCCTTTCAAGGTCAGTAAAATGAGGACTCAGATTGTTGGGGGCAAAATGCAAATAATGCTTCTTCACTGTAACCCACCCACCCATCCCACGCACACCAGCACTATGGGACAGTATATAAGCCTAAATGCTATGGCTATATTCTAATATGCATTAAATATATATATAATCTCAATCAGAGGTGGGTTCCTGCCGGAGCTGCCCAGTACACAGCTCCGGTAGGGAGCGGCGGATTTCGCAACCGCTCCGGAGCCCTCTCTGCTGGTCCACCCGGCGCGGCACCATTTTTTTCGCTGATTTTCACTGATTTTGGGTGATTTTGCTTCTGCGCATGCGTGGAAGCAAAATCACGCCAAAATCTCACGAGGGGACATGCGCGTGCATGAGATTTTGGTGAGATTTTGCTTCTGCGCATGCGCAGAAGCAAAATCATGCCAAAATCTCACACACACGCGCTTCCCCTCGCAAGATTTTGGCGCGATTTTGCTTCCATGCATGCGCAAAAGCAAAATCGCACGAGGGGGCATGCGCGCGTAGCGAGCGAGCGGCCCCCCGAAGCATGGAGATGCGCGCACATGGCTCCAGCAGTGAGGTACGTGAGCAACCTGATTTCAATAAGGGTAATGTTTTAATTTTAATCTACAACGAATCCTGGTTTGATTTTCTAAATTTGCAAATGAATTGTGCTCGACTGACCAGATTTTGTTGCAAATGACAGGGTATACATTTTAAAACCTTCTCTGGCTGTCCTCCTCCTGTTGTTAGCATAGAATTTTCCAATTTCTCAACTCTTCTGCTCTTCTCTTGAAGTTTATATTTGTCCTCTTTGCTGTGGTTTCCTCTCTCACAGAGGCAACATTGGCCTTACGTGGAAGCTGACTAAGCAGTTCCTGTTTTCACTTTTATAAGAAAAAGATGAAGATGCTGACAGTAATAGACCATGCTTAACTTAAGGGCACTCCAAGTTTCCTCCAGCAAAGTTCAGCTACCCAACCATTGGAAAGCGCCCTCTGGCACAGTATTTGTCAAATTTGGCCAGAATTCTGGGAATCCAGACATCTCATTTTAAAAAGTTTGAAAAAGACTAATCTAGCATAACCAAAATCTGTCTTGGATACTAGAAGAGCTTATTCATTCTGAACCAGTATCTTTGTATAAGAACCATTTTAATAATGCAATGTTTCCATTGAGCCTTGCTGTGTAAGGATCACTAATATAGTCTGCTTAGCTTTTTGGATAATTGCAAATAATGTAGTGAATTTGTCAGCTTTTACTCATCTTTTCTAACACAACACCAAGTTCTGGGATCCATGGTTTGTGTATGTACAGCACCTCCATGCGTACTGTGCTTCATTAATCAAAGAAAGAAAAAAATAGTGTTAACATAATAATGGTGGAAATGAAAAAAATAAAAACAGCAAACTTATCTTCCCAATGTTTTATAAATTTTAACTCATAAGGTTTGAACTAACATAAAAATTACTCAAAAATAGTCTTTCCTCAGCTCTCCCTTAAAAAAAGAGACTAATTAAAATGCCAATAGAGGTAGTCCTCAACTTACAACTTGATGCTTAGTAACTATTTCAAGAAGCAATGGTCTTCCGCAGAAGTATTTAAAACCCAGTTCTGAAATTCTGATGGACACCCCCCACACACACACAGTCACATGATTGCATTTTGAACACTCTAACAGGCAAAGAGGGATGGTGGACCAGATTAATCTTCAAAGAAGCAGGGAATCCCAATGAAAGATCACAGGGCTAATTGGTATTGGGGAGGGGTCAATACAATTTAATAATAATAATAATAATAATAATAATAATAATAATAATAATAATAATAATAATAATAATAATAATAATAATAATAATAATAATAATAATAATAATAATAATAATTCAATCTATTAATTGAAGTAAAGAACAAAAATCTACTGAAGGTCCAACAGACGAAACAAGAATACAGAAAAAATGTGATAAAATCAAGAATGGAGAGTTGGCAAAATAAAGCATTACATGGCCAATTTCTGGAAAAAATAAAAGACAAAGTGGACAGTGAAAAAACTTGGTTATGGTTAACATCTGGTACTTTAAAGAAAGAAACAGAATCATTGATCCTGGCCGCACAAGAACAGGCAATTCGTACAAATGCCATAAAGGCCAAAATTGATAAATCTTCAAATGATGCTAAATGCAGATTATGCAAGGAAGCTGATGAAACTGTAGCCCATGTGCTCAGCTGCTGCAAGAAAATCGCACAGACTGATTACAAATTACGACACAACTCTGTTGCACAAATGATCCACTGGAATTTATGCAAAAATTATAACATCCATACTGCTACAAACTGGTGGGAACACAAGCCTGAAAAAGTCACTGAAAATCAGATGGTCAAGATCTTGTGGGATTTTCGTATACAAACAGACAAGGTACTGGCGCATAATACACCAGACATCACGTTGGTCGAGAACAACAAGGTGACTATAATTGACATTGCAATACCAGGAGATAGCAAGGTCGATGAAAAGGAACACGAAAAAATTGCAAAATACCAGGACTTAAAAATTGAAATCCAACGATTATGGCACAAACCAGCAGTGGTAATTCCAGTAGTGATTGGAACACTGGGTGCTATCCCAAAAGCACTGGAATTACATTTAAAACAGCTCAAAATTGACAAAATCACCATCAGTCAAATGCAGAAAGCCGCACTGCTCGGTTCCGCACATATACTTCGAAAATACATTACGACTTCCTAGGCCCCTGGGTGGGGCTCGACTAGTAATCAATGCCAAATCCGGCGAAACAACTGGCCGCTGTGATACAATTGTATAATAATAATAATAATAATAATAATAATAATAATAATAATAATAATAATAATAATAATAACAACAACAACAACAACAACAACAACAACAACAACAACAGAGTTCGAAGGGACCTTGGAGGTCTTCTAGTCCAACCCCCTGCTTAGGCAAGAAACCCTACCCCACTTCAGACAAATGGTTATCCAACATCTTCTTAAAAACTTCCAGCGTTGGAGCATTCACAACTTCTGGAGGCAAGCTGTTCCAATGATTAATTGTTCTAACTGTCAGAAAATTTCTCCTTAGTTCTAAGTTGCTTCTCTCCTTGTTTAGTTTCCACCCATTGCTTCTTGTTCTACCCCCAGGTGCCTTGGAGAATAGTTTGACTCCCTCTTCTTTGTGGCAATCCCTGAGATATTGGAACACTGCTATCATGTCTCCCCTGGTCCTTCTTTTCATTAAACTACACATACCCAGTTCCTGCAACCGTTCTTCATATGTTTTAGCCTCCAGTCCCCTAAGCATCTTTGTTGCTCTTCTCTGCACTCTTTCTAGAGTCTCAACATCCTTTTTACATCGTGGCGACCAAAACTTAATGCAGTATTCCAAGTGTGGCCTTACCAAGGCATTATAAACTGGTATTAACACTTCGCGTGATCTTGATTCTATCCCTGTTATTGCAGCCTAGAACTGTGTTGTCTTTTTTGGCAGCTGCTGCACATTGCTGGCTCATATTTAAATGGTTGTCCACTAGGACTCCAAGATCCCTCCAAACAGTTACTACTGTTGAGCAAGGTACCACATATGCTGTACCTGTGCATTTCGTTTTTCTTGCCTAAATGTCGAACCTTACTTTTGACTAATTTTGACTAATGTGACTTCAGGTCTTTTACATGGGTGGGAAGAAAATAGAAACTTAGTGGAAAGTCACACCCAATCCCTATCTGAATCTTGATGCCTTCATACCTTGTGAGTCTGCAACACACTTATGTACAGGTTTTGCAAAACGTGTTTATTTAAGAGGACCTGAGTAGCCTACGTTTCCCCTGCAGAAGTCCAAGGTGCAAAGAATGCTGGTGGTCTGGAGAGCAAAACATGGTTGCTAGTCATAGACTATTTGAAAAGTGATCATGCCTTTGGAGAACTGTATTATTATGTGCAGGTGAATTCTGCATGAGGTAACATTCAGTCCAAGTGTCCCGCTGATAACAGACAGAGCATCTGAAATATTGTTCTAGTAATTGATTCACCTTGTCCATTTGTTGCTCTAGAGTCCAATGATACAAATATGACAAATGAAACTGAACAATTTAACAGGTGGAAGAGACCATTTCAAAATCTGAATACAAAATGAGACCTATGACCCCGCAATGGCCTGATTGATTAAGCCCATGTGCCTAAAAAATGATCTTAAAAACAGTTCCACTGTCTCCTGAGCTGATGGAAAGCCTTACAAGAAATATAATGAACCACCTTGGTACGCACTATCACAAAAATAGTCATGTAACACTTTACTGAAAGAAGAAACATCAGTAATAAAATTCACTGAAACAGAATCTGAAAGGCTCAGCAGGGGAGGGAGGGGCTTGGTCAATCATAAACCAGCTTGTCTTGCAGGGACAGTCTTGGCAGGAGATAGATATATCAGGGTGAAACACGTCCTGCTGTTTAATGATTCTCCTGCTGTTTAATGAGTCTAGATCCTGCTACTGTCCCCTTGGCTCTGGCACCAGTAGCTCCAGAGCATCACTGCTCTCTCCCTGGTATGTAACTGAGGTCACTGGAAGTGGAAAATTATCATAAACTCTTGGGACACTGCTGGATGCTGGTGGAAACTCTTCCAAGTAGTATCCCCACATATCCTTTTTTGGGGGAGGGGTAATTTTAGGGATATAGCAGTTTTAGGGACTCCACCCTTACTGAAATCTATATATATAAAAGCCAAATACCACTCACGCATCATCACGAAATCTCCAGAACCATAAAGCTACAAACATTTGGCACATATGTTCCTCTTGGCTTCTGGGTGCTCGCTAAGAAAGGATTTTTCAAAATGTCCATCATTAGTATTTCTTATATTATTATTAACACACCATGATCCTAAGGAGTTAGATCTGAAAAGAACTCTGTTCCAACTGCCAGTTGCCTTATATGAACACACTCTGATGCTAAGGAGTTAGTCATTCTACTCCCCACCTGAAAGGGAGAGAAGGGGATAAGATAGGAGAGACTTCTTTAAAAAAAAAATTATTGAATTTTCCTTTAAAAACATAACAATTAAATACAACAAAAATAAACACAAAAAAACAAATAAAAAACTGTAGAAAACACTACAGTAAGCAAATATCATACGCAATCAATTACAAACATAACGCCGACTAGTACAAACCATAACAGTGAAATTTTTTTTTAAAAAGGATAGGCTTCTGTGGGGCAAGCCTGAGGGAGAGAATGGGATAGGAGAGGATCAATGGGGCCAGTCTGAGGGAGAAAAGGAGATAAGAAAGGAGAGGCTTCTGTGGGGCAAGCCTGAGGGAGAGAAGGGGATAGGAGAGGATCAATAGGGCCAGCCTGAGGGAGAGGAGAGGCTTCTGTGGGGCAAGCCTGAGGGAGAGAAGGGGAGAGGAGAGGCCGATCGTAACTACTCATTAATGTTCAAGCTTTAACTGTCAATTTACCAAGCCCGATCACATAGTTTTGTAGCAAAGCACGGGTATCCAGCTACTAGCAAAATATATATTTCTAAGAACCTAAATCTTAGTCTCTTAAGGAAGGGGTAAGAAGATGGGCTAGAGCAGCGGTCCTCAACCTTTCCAGGTTTGTGGTGCACCCTGGCACGTGTGTGTGTGTGGCAGACACACACGTGCACAGCTCTAATTGTGTGACCTGCATGCATGCACACCCTCTGCTCATGCAAATGGAGCTTTGCATGCACACGAAGGGTTTTTACGCTCACACGCGAAACTCCATTCACGCAAGTGGTCTACTTGTGCGAGTGGAGGGCCCTCCCACACGAAGCATCATGTGCGAGTACAAATGCTCTCCATTCGTGCAAGTGAAGTTTCACACATACGCGCTTGCCCATTTCTCCTGCTGCCCAGTTTCAAATAGGCCGCGGCCTTGGGCTTGGGGACTCCTGGGCTAGAGTAAGGTGACCAGACGTCCCGCTTTTGGCGGGACAGACACGCTTTTCAAGCATGTGTCCCACATCCCGCATTGTTTCCAAAAAGTCACGCTTTTTTGGAAAGAATGCCGAAACAGCGGGACATCTGGTCACCTTATCCTCATGCCCGGCGAGGGGCGGCTGGCTCGTTCGCGGATCTCGTCGCCTCCCGGCCCCGAAGCTTCTCTGCAGCCACTCACCCTGCCCGCAGCCAGAAGGAGACGCCGCCGCCACCGCGCTCAACTGGCAACTCTCGGCCGTCCGAAACAACACAAGCAGCCTCTGCGCGGCCTCCCATTGGCTGCTGGGTCATGCGACTCTGCCGCACTCCTCCAATCGGCGCAGGCAGGGGGAGCGTTGAAAACTTTTGTATCTTTCCTGGCTCTCACTCCCTTTTTTCTCAATGGGGGAGTCGGAAAGAGGGGGAGGAGCTGTTGGAAGCAGCCAGCAACGGCAGAGTTTCCCCCCCGGAAAGCAATGCAGCCCCCGTGGGGACCCTCCCACCAGCCCTCGACCACGATGCTCATCCCACATGCATGGCTGGCTCAGGAATTCTGGGAGTTGAAGTCCACAGGTCCTCAAAGAGCCATAGTTTGCCCACCCCTGTTTTAGAATAAACAGACTTTACAGAGGAGCTTTTTCTGAGGCAGGGAAGGTCAATTTGGGTCTGATAGGATTAGGCAAAGAGAGGAATTGGGTTTGACCCTGGTCATGCCTAAATTATGGAAGGGGAGAAGGGTGGAATCTCCACTTTGTTTATAAGATTTACAGTATTTTCTCCACCACAGTGGCTCACTTGAGCCTAGAGACTGGGAAGTGAGAATTGGCACAACTTTAAAACCTGAGCTCTACTCGGCCACAATTGAGCCAGAAGAAAATCAGCTGAGTTCTCCATGGAACATGATATAGGCAAGAACAGAGAGACCCAAAGAAATAGATGATAACTAACTATAATTGGTGGAATGATAACCATAGAGCCACACAATCATGTCCTTTAGGCTACAAGGAGCTGAATTACAATGTTTATTATTTTGATTTTCCAAAAATCCTATTTACACAAAGCTTGTCATTTCTATCTTCAGTGGACCATTGTGGATATTCAAATATTTCCACGTGGTCACATTCAAAAGACGCTGGGTGTGTGTGTGTGTGCAGTGTCCATTTTGTTTGTTAAATTTTCTCCGCTATGCTAACTCTCCCTGTGGCCATTCCTTCACTGTGGAATGACTAACTCCAGAAACTGGAACAGCCCTGACCTGCTAGCCTTAAAGTTGCTGTAACATGATTTTCTAACATGTCCTGAGGCAAAGTAATTTGTAAACCCATGTTTTAGAACATTGTGTTTTGTTATGGTATTATTGCTCCTTGAAGTGGTATTATGGTATTTCTTGACTCATTATTTTTCTATAAACCATCTACAGGAGCTTTCGTGATTGAGAGAAAGCTAATAAATTGATTAAGTAAATAAATCCTGGGCAGACTACTCAAAATAATCTTCAAATATTGTTTAATAAGTATTAGATTTTTTTTTTTACAAAACTACTCCAAGTATACTTGATGCTACAAATACGGTGGAAGAAACTGTCCTTAATCTACGAATAAATCAACAATATCAACATAATTGAATGTTTTGTTATTTTTCTTCCCTGGCCAGTTTCTGCCTTTTCATCTACCATCCTCAAAGCCTATTTGTTTCTTTGATTTTTGTTCTGCTGTGTTACGCTGCAGGAAAAAAATGTCAGTGAAAAGTCCCTCCCCCCCCCTGAAATTAACCTAACACAGTAAATCCTGTTCTGCCACTGAATACTGCTGGTGAGGAAGGAAAAAAACAGAGAAGGGTTATTATGAGCAAATAATTTTAACTTAAAGCCAGTCTCAAATTGTTCTTGAGTGAACTGTGCACTTATCACAACTGCCTATTTTTACGTTGTGTATGTATGTATGTATATGTATGTATGTGTGTGTGTGTGTGTATATATATATATATATATATATATATATATATATATATATATATATATATATATATATATATATATATATATATATATATATATATATGTGTGTGTGTTTTCTGAGGTTTTCGCGGGTGTTTGTATGTAGGTCTTTGGTTATTCGGGTTTTCTCCCGCGTGAAATTGGAAGTATCTTTGCAACGTTTCGACGAAGTCCCATTCGTCATCATCAGGCTGGAGTCTTCAGCTTGCTGCTTCTAGGAGCAATGTGAGATTGCAGCTGTTTCTTCCTTTTAACTGCCACTGGGGGTTTGAACTGATAGGGTGGGAGCTTGGCTGTGTTCTGATTGGGTGGAGGTGTGTTCTGCCTACCAGTCTGCCTACCAGCAGACAAGGGCAACGCCACGGTGGTTATGAACACATCTGACTACCAAACCAAATTAACCAACCTACTCCAAGACTCCACATACAAACCCCTAAACACAGACCCCACCACCTACCTGGAAAAAACCACTAGATCCAAAATAAAAGCCTCTCCCATCAGCGAAGAGATCCAGCAAAGAATCATTCCCAGAGAGAAATCATCCAGATGCCCCAAGCTCTATGGTTTCCCCAAGATACACAAAGAAGGAGCCCCACTTAGACCCATAGTCAGCTCCATAGGCTCACCTCTACAAAACCTAGCCAAATTTCTCGCAAAACAACTACAACCTTATGCAGAATTCATCACCTCATATGTAAAAAAACTCATTCCAGTTCATAGAGATCATAAAGAAACAAAACTTACAGCCCAGCGACCTACTCGTGAGCTTCGATGTCATATCCCTCTTCACCCAAGTGCCAATCAAAGAAGCCTTGACAGCTATCCAAAACAAATACAACCCCCCCAAGCACATCCTAGATCTGACCAACCACTGCCTATCCAACACATACTTCATCTATAACGGACAAAAATACAAACAAATGGAAGGAGCACCCATGGGATCACCCCTCTCACCTGTCATTGCTAACCTCTATATGGAACACTTTGAAACCCAAGCTCTAGAAAAATCTGATCACAAACCCAAACTCTGGCTCAGATATGTAGATGACACCTTCATAATCTGGCCACATGGGAAAGAAAAACTGGACAACTTCCTCATACACCTCAACAGCCTATACCCCAAAATACAGTTCACCATGGAAACAGAAGCTAACAACCAACTTCCCTTCCTGGATGTCTTAGTCTACAAGAAATCCAATGGCTCCCTAGGACACACCATCTACCAGAAGAAAACCCACACTAACCGCTATCTGCACGCACTCTCACACCACCACCCAGCACAGATCAACTCCGTAGCCAAGACACTCATCTCCAGAACAAAACGCCTAGCTGACGAACAACACCTAAAAACCGAACTAAATACTCTCACTAACGTACTAGTATCCAATGGATTCCAAAGAAATAAGATCACCAACCTAATCCAAAAAGAAACCCCCACTAAAATCCAAGACAGAGAACAAGAAAACGGCAAAGCCCTCCTACCATACATAAAAGGAACCACAGACAGAATCAGCAAGATCCTCCACAAACACAACATCAAGACAGCATTCTGCACAAACCGAAAAATATCCACCATCCTAAGAAACCCCAAAGACAAAATTGAGTTAGAAAATCAAGGAGTATATGAAATCCCATGCACCGCCTGCCCCACCACATACATTGGACAAACCAACAGAAGAATAAGTGCACGCATTGAAGAACACAAGAACTCAGTCAAAAAAGAGGAACCAACTTCTTCCTTGGTCCAACATCTTAAAGCCACAGGACATGAAATTAACTTTAAAAAGACCAGAACTATCGCCAAAACTGAACATTTTAACAACAGAATAATCAGAGAAGCCATTGAGATAGAGAAACGCCCACAAAGCATGAATAAACGAGATGACACCTCCCGCCTACCAGCCATTTGGAAACCCGCACTTGTTGACAAACGAGTCCCTAACACTAAGAATGACACTAGACCCACACTCACGAAAACCACACAGGATGTCACCACCACACACCCATGCAAAAAGCAAACCCAAACCCACACCAATGAGGCACGGCCACAAACCAGAAGCCAGACCATAGCTGCATCTTTAGCCACTCTAAACCCCTCCATTCCATACATGAAGCAAACTGACACCCCAGCCAATCATAGCACAGCCAACCCCCCATCCAATCAGAGCACAGCCAAGCCCCCAACAAATCAGAACACACCTCCACCCAATCAGAACACAGCCAAGCTCCCACCCTATCAGTTCAAACCCCCAGTGGCAGTTAAAAGGAAGAAACAGCTGCAATCTCACATTGCTCCTAGAAGCAGCAAGCTGAAGACTCCAGCCTGATGATGACGAATGGGACTTCGTCGAAACGTTGCAAAGATACTTCCAATTTCACGCGGGAGAAAACCCGAATAACCAAAGACCTATATATATATATATATATATATATATATATATATATATATATATATATATATATATATATATATATATATATATATATATATATATATATATATATATATATATATATATATATATATATATATATGTACACATAACCGTAACCTCTGTAAAATAATAATTTGTAAATGATAACAGAAGAAAGAATGTTTTTGTATACAAGAGGCCTCCTATTCAAATACTAGCCAAAATGAAACTACGGAACATGAACAAGAAAGGCCTATACTTGAGACATCACAAGGCTTTTCCCAATTAGCATAAGAGAATACAAATCTACAGTCCAACCACTGTTTCTTCCCATCATCTGACAATCTGTGTTTTGTTTACTCCACCAGTGTGGATGGTCTCACAGTACGGGTATCCACAAAGGGAACAAGTGACACCACCAAGAGGTTGTAAAGAGTGCAGAGTTGATGTTCAGAGGTGGTATATTCGACCGGTTCGGACCGGTTCAGACAAACCAGTAGTAGTGATCTGCGGGGTGGGCCTGCTGGGCACGCCCACCCGCCCCGGCGCTATGCCATCCTATTTAGGCACATTTTGAAGCCGTGCACATGCGCAGGTGCTCACATTTGCGAACTGGTAGGGAAGGTAAGTGAATATCACCTCTGTTGATATTGTAAACTGCCCAGCCACCTAGGTGAGAGGGGTGGTGTACAAAATTGAATGAATCAATACTGTTATGATAACATCATGCAACTGACTTAAATGATGTACCATGCGGCATTTGAGTTGTGAGAACGATGCAATATGATGTAGCATATTCTATAGGAGGAGGATTCAAGGGTGACTTTTGTTGGCAAATAGCTTCAACCTTGCACTGGACTTCCTGGAAATGTGTCACTGGAATTTGGGCTTCTGAATTAAACTTGTTTTGCCTGAATTTTTACACAAGAGTGAAATTTATAGCTGCTATAAAGAATTCTAAGTGTGATTTCCTGCATTTGTAATTGCTGATACAGGACAACTCCCATAAAAGGAGTCCCTCCCTTAACTGCCTTCAGTGGATAGCTAAAACTAAACAATTGAAAACTTAGCTGGCACAACTGGCAATATGAACTCTGATTATAGTTGCCATAAAGAACTCTGAACTAAGCCTGACCCCTCTGCTTGTAGCTGCGTGGGACAGATCCTACATAAACTGCTTAGGGTATGTCCAATGTTCCTCCTTTAAAGATCTGCTCTAAAACACGCACGCACGCACACACATATACCAGGGTTCAAACTAGACTTGGAGTTGGGCCTCAGAGGATTTTCTCAGGGGCACATCCCATTTTCTCAGCAATTGGACACAACCGAGGTTTGCCCCAGCTACTGTCTTTATATATTTATTTATATATAAATAAATATAAATATATATTTATATAATTATTTATGTTTTTGTTTGATGACACAAACACTGGTTGTTGGTGTTGGAAGGCGCTTTTTGCTTAGCAAAGCAGGCTATAAATAATTTAAGAATATCAAATGCAATCAAAATAAAATAAAACAAAGATGGTCATTCTTTTTTTTCTTTCTTTCCCAGATTAAGTGATGTGAAGCACAAAGGAGGGATGTGTTATATAAATCTGCAACTGTCAGACTTGGCAGGAAATAATGAGGATCAACTTCCTCCGCAAACGGCTAGCTCTTAGCAATTCCAGAGAGCAGCTGGACAAAGCACATTGCCACCATTTATTATATTTTTTCCCCTCCTGGCAAAGATCTTGGGCCTTTAGCAGCTGAGAAGGGTGGGGTAGCAGGTGTATCCAAACTCCACAACTGAAACTTCCCAGGGCTGCATCATTTCCATACCAGGAAAGTTACAGCTGCTAAATATCTACCTCCCTTGCAGCTGTTAAAGGAACAAGAAAAGGTTTCATCTCTTTATCTTTCCCCTTGCATAGCAAAAAAAAAAAGAATAACGCCAGTGAAGGTTCATTGTCTATTTTTAAAGCCATCATTTTTTTAACCAAGATTATTTTGTTTGCTAAAAAGGAGCCCTAGATTAAGGGTTTGCTACTATTGTGTCCCACTTAACCCTCCCTCCCCAAAAAGGAGAACGGGATGTAGGCAGAGTGATATGTGGTCAATTTAAGAACTTGGGCATCTTTGAAATACCAATATGAATACCAGCCTGACAGCAGATAGTAGTTCAAGGGGCTAGTCTTGAAATGTTAACCCTGATTTTCCTCCCAGAGTACCATATTAAACATAGAAACAAGCCAATAAAACAAAAGAAAAAATAGGAACAAAAATCCTCATGTGCTTTGTGTCTTTTTCATAGGGAAATGTGTAAATGTTGTTAAGATCCTATAACCAGGAAGTGGCAAGACATGCAGAGGCCGCAAGGAAGATTGGGCTGTGACCATCAACTTTGAGAGGCTGAATTCTATATTTAGAGCTGCTGTATATGTTTATGCATAAAGGCATTTATGTAGTCATTTTATGAATATTAAGTGAATGAGTCTCAAAGACAAGATCTATGCTTGAAGTGTTTATTACAGTGGCATAAAGTACAAAGTGTAAGTTTTATTTAAAAAACAAACCAACTAAATGAAATTTTCACCATCTGCATTAGCCAAATTCAGTCGTTAGAGGTGTTTCCCGCTCAAAGAGGAAGTATCTATTGGGAAAAAAAGTGATAGGCTGAAGAAACTCAAAATAACCTCACTTTGACAATGTTTATTGTAATACAGAACAGAAAAACTTCAACAGGTTTTCAAGATTGATGCTAGCCTTTTGATATAGACCAGGTCAAGAAAGACACCAATGGGATTTCTGAAATGCTATATTAGTGTTGTAGGATACTGTAACTGAATCTTGAAAACCTTTCCAAGTTTCCTGTCTCTCATCTCATAGTAAATAAAATCAAGGTGATATGACTGAGTTTCTTCCTCAGGACAGTATAATCTTTTCTGCAATACATTAGTGAACTATTGATTCATATTTTCATTTTTAAATTCCTTTTACAAATAATGAGTTAGAAAGCAAGAAGCTCTTTTCATACCAAATACCCATGGTTCAGCGGTGGGTTGCTATCGGTTTGGCCCGGTTCTGCAAACTGGTAGCGGTGAGAGGCTCCGCCCACCCACCCGGGATGCTTCTGCGCATGCGCCGAAGTGTTGCGAGCGCGTGCATGAACCAGTAGCAAACTAATTTAGAACCCACTACTGCCATGGTTTATTCAATTAGCCCAGTGTTCTTGATTTGTAAAAACCTGACTTAAACACGACCAGTTGGGTTAAAGCAATTCTAACCAATAAAATGTGTGGTTGACTAGGATGTGATTTAGTGTGCCACACAAACATGGTTTCTGAAACAGCTGCATTTCCAAAGTCCCTTCCTATTTAGTGTGATGCTTTTTTTTTAACAGCACCAATCTAATCAGCAATCTTTTGTGCTATTTTGAGGATTAGAAGGGAGTAGTCTAGTATAGAAACATTCTCGTTTGTGAACCACAATTTATGGCAGGAGTACCATGTCTCTTAGCAATTTTGGATTTGTCCCCCTTTAAGGGTCCCACCAAATTACAAAAGCCTACTAAATGCCTATTGAGCAATCCTATCAAGTGTATATTAATTGAAGCTTAAATCTAAATGTAATTGCAAATTATACTGTCTATAGTATACACACTTCACACACACTGAGATGTGGTCTTTTGTGTACCATTTCAAGTTCAACTTCAGCCCTTGCTTCTTCACGATTGTGCCTTATGTGTGAATCAAACCAATTGTGCATGTTTTTTCTGCCTCTGATCAGTCTTTACTCCTAGTAATGGACAAATTCCTGAAGTATTTTCTTGGAAAGAATTCAGAAATGGTTTGTCCTTGCTGGCTTCCTAGGGCTGTGTGTGTGCGTGTCAGGCCCAAGATCACCCAGCTGCCTTTAGACCAAAGGTCTACCACGGGGGAGAGCCTTCTCTGTAGCGCCCCGGCTCTCTGGAATCAACTACCTCACGAGATCTGTACTACCCCCACCTTGCTGGCCTTCCAGAAAGCTATCAAGACCTGGCTGTTCCGGCAGGCCTGGGACCATTGACCTCCGATGACAATAGTTGAGGTCAGCCCATGACTGTTGTATGATTGTAATTTTTTATTTTGTTTTAATCTGCCTTTTTAAATTTTAATCTTTTTATATTGATATTTATTTATGTTTCTGTATGCTGTGAGCCGCCCAGAGTCCTTCGGGAGTTGGGCGGCATAGAAATATAAATTAGTAAGTAAGTAAGTAAGTAAGTAAGTAAGTAAGTAAGTAAGTAAATAAATAAATAAAGCATTAGAGTTCATGGTCTTCCACTTTTTAGCCTTTAATCACTGCATCAAACTGGCTCTGAAACCATGATTAAACGTTCAGCAAAGGATTAAAAACAAGCAAGGATGGATCTCACCAATACTGCCTACTCCAGCTCAAGTCATTTTTTGGTTTGCAATGGGTTTTGTTGAGGGAAGCTGCTTGAAAGAAAACAACTGGGCAACATTGCAGTGTGTTTTGTATTATTTTTTTTGCATTTCAAAGATGGCACCAAGTCTGGTTTGGGTTATCAAAAATCCTGTGTATCCCAAATTGCGGCAAAGATCAAACAAAATCCACAAATCCATCACCCAAACAAACACACATTCCTTTTTATGTTGTACAAGTATTCCTCGACTTACGACCACAATTGAGCCCAGAATTTATGTTGCTAAGTGAGAAATTTGTTAAGTGAGCTTTGCCCCATTTTACAACTTTTAACATTTGTTAAGCGAATCACTGCAGTTATTTAGTGAGTAACCAGATTTTTAAAGTGAATCTGGCTTCCCCACCGACTTAAGTTTGTCAGAACGTGGCAAAAGATGAACACATGAACAGGTGACACCGCAAGTCATAAAGCTGAACCAGTTGCCAAGCATCTGAATTTTGATCACATGATCATGGGGATACTGGAAAGGTTGCAACTATGAATAAACGGCCATAAGTCTCTTTTTTCAGTGCTGTTGCAACTTCGGTCATTAAATGAACTGTTGTAAGTCGAGGACTACCTATATTAGTAAACCTTTTTTTTGTCTGAGGCCTGTTTGGAAACGTCACTTAACTCCTTATATCCAAAGCCACCGTTCCTTCTTGCTACTAATGTGCTCCCCAAAGCGACGGCTTTTCCACCCGGCCGATTCGGCTTTGCTCCAGAGAGGCGGTCGACGCTGCCAAAAACGACAGGCCGCATTTCCAGTTGCAGCAGCCACGGGGCAAAAGGGCAAAGTGATGGCAATTGCTTCGGGTAAGGAGAGCGTTTCTCGGCCATAGTGGGCCTGCTGCTCCTTAAGGCGGGAATGAGGGAAGACGACGTGGCTGGAAATGAAATCCGTGTAACTGGGAGAGCAAGGGGGAGAGCGAGAGCAAGTGAGTCCCAAGGCAGAGCAAACTCAGAAGGAGCCCATCCTTCCTTTTCCTGGTATAGAAGAGGAGATGCTTGGCAAAGTCCGCGCACAACTCCCCGCCCCTCCGGCCGAAAGGTCCCGGCTGCAGCACGGGCGTTTCTTCCTCCCGTTCCCCCCTTTTGGAAGTCGGGAGCCTGGGAGGCAGCCCCGCGCAAAACCGCCGCCAGGGGAAGAGGAGTGGATGGCTCCCTTCCCCGGCCTCTCCCCGCCCCTTCCCTTTTTTCCTGGGTTGACCCCAAGCGCAGGGCCGGCGAGGAGGAAGGAAGGCTTGGAAGGGGCTCCCGAAGGGTGGGGCCGGCGGTCTCTCGCCTTCCCCTCGCCCTGCCCCGTGGGCCGAAAGGGTTAACAGGCAGCTGACAACGTCGGCCCGCAGGCTTGCCATAAACATCTGGGGGAGAGCCCTGGCCGTGGGCAGACACTGAATGGCTCCAGACGGAAGGAAAGAGCGCGGAGAAGTTTAGGTTGGTATTTTTCACACTGTGTGTGTGTGTGTGTGTGTGTGTGTGTGTTGTGCAACAGCAGCAGCAGCAGCAGCAGCAGCAAATAAGCAATAACTCAGCGGTGGTGAGTTTGTCTTCTCGAAACTTAGCAATCTGTTGTATCTGGACTGCACTGCTGGCTCTCTTGCTTCTCTCCCCTTCTCGCTTGTAGAGAGATCTTTCGCCGAGAGGGGACAGCAACCCAGTCTTGTGCGCCCAGTGCCCATTCTCTCTCCCCTCCCCTTCCCTCGGGTTTCAGCCTCAGACTCTGGCCGATCTCCTCCTACGCGCTCCCCTTGGACTCCCAGCGAGCCTTGATTTCCCCCCTGGAGTCTTCCCGGAAGCGCTTGTAAGCAGCCCCTGCTGGTGGAGAAAGTATAGATTTATTTATGCGTTCATTTATTTTGCAAAGCGAGTCTTGCTCTTTCGGTATTTGTCAGAGGTGCTGTGCTTTCGCCCTGAAGTTCACTGCTCGGGTTTAAATTGTGGTGGTGGGCGGCGGATTTTGTTGCTGCTCTTAATCCACAGTTTGAGAGGGGGGGGGTGTGAACTAGCAAAGCATTGGAGGATCGGAGACGTACAGCCAGGTTTACATCTTCATTTTTGCTAGTTTATTATTTAGACAATTGTCTAAATAACAGTCAATTGTCTAAAGGTTAGGTGGTCAAGACGCGATCCAAGCCATGGTCGTTGCATTCAGCGTTTGTAAGATTTCTTTTCTGATGTCATTTCCACTCTTAAAGAAATGGAGTTTTATTAGGTTGACTAGAAAAGGAAAAGGGGTAAGAAGGAGTGCTAGATGGGAAATGCCAAACGGCATAGCTCATAATGCACCTTGGATACCACTTTTAGTTGATTTCTACTGGACCTTTTGTTCCATAAAGATATTTTTGTGGGAGCTCATGTGTGAATGAGCCATTGCAACTTTTAATACCACAAACCTCAAATGCAGCACAGGAAATGCCTTGAAATGAAAGGCAGAGTCCTGTAAGATTTCCAGTTGTCAAGATCAAGTTGTCCTGCATTATTTGTGAGTTTCTTGATGTTTGGTTTATCCGAAGATGGCTTATATCTTCTAGTCATTTGCAAGTATCTGGGATCTGTTGCTGCTTTTAAAAGGTCCTCTTGATCTTTAAGTCTGCAGCAGACTTTAATGAGAAATACCTGTGGTTGCTCCACACTACCATCTTTTGTATAATACTGTAGTAGCTGATCTTCAGTAATCACGCAATCACTAATAGAAGCAAAGATTTTTATTTTTATTTTTATTTAAATCTCCTTGTTGCTATCTGATGTCATCCTGGTTTTTTTTTTCAGACCAATTCTAAAAACCAACTTCTTATGGCTAACCAGATGTTATTTGTTTAATTTACCCCACCTTTATTATTTTTATAAATAATCCAAGGCAGCAAACATACCTAATATTCCTTCCTCCTCCTATTTTCCCCATAACAACCCTGTGAGGTGGGTTGGACTGAGAGAGAGTGACTGACCCAAAGTCACCCAGTCTGCTTTCATGCCTAAGCTGGGACTAGAACTCACAGTCTCCTGATTTCTAGCCTGGTGTCTAACAGGATACAACAACCAAGCTATGATCCTAACTAACCAAAGGATTGTGGTTTAGATGTTTACCTATTTCAGGTTTAATCCTTGGGCATCCCTAGATCCTGTAGGACCAAAATAAGCTACTCTCTGAAACCTCAGAGGGCTGTTGGGTATCAATTACATGGTATGTTAAGTTAGATCTGTTTTAAACACATTTTCTAAATAAGCCACAAGTAGCTTAATTCACACAAGTACTAAGTCACTTGTGGCCCAAATGCTCCCTGGCTATTGTTGGTACAACTGTGAGGGACGAAAAATTGAGAAGCTAAGTGCTAGTCATAAATTGTGCCATAAATCCATTTTGGAAACAAAGGCACCTCTGCCAACTCTAGAAACCAGGAGGGAATTTTGCCCTGCCTACATAGCTGACATGGCCTTTTCCCTGCTGGGCCCACAACTTCTTCTAAGTTAAGGTTCCAACTCTTATTAGGGTTTAGAGCAGTGTTTCCCAACCTTTGCTGGCTGGGGAATTCTGGGAGTTCTTCTAGTTGCCAAGGTTGGGAAACACTGCTTTAGAGTAATGTATACACTTACCCAAAGGATGCAGGTGGACCATGGATCTGGCATGGTACCAGACAGTTTCCTGTTGAGGCCATTTCATGTGGCCATTATGTTCACAACCACTTCTGCAGTTTTACTAACTTGACAGTGCTTGGGAAGTGCTCTGAAATGCAGGCATCAGGAAAGTTATCGTAACTGTTGCAATGTTTGTTCCTTTTTGCTATTTGGCCAATCAGTACAACTGTGTTTCTAGTGGTCTGCAAAGCTGTACAGCTTGTTCTTGAGGTAGAGAGAGCCTGTGTTGAAACTGGAGGGATGTAGTAGGGGTGGAAAACAGTGAGCCTCAGAGAGTTAACTGATACAGCAAAGGAGAATCTGAACAAGCTTACAAGCATTCATTTAGTGACCGTTCAAAGTTACCATAGCACTGAAAAAGTGAATTATAACTTTTTTTCACACTTATGTCCGTTGCAGCATCCTCATGGTCACGTGATCAAAATTTGGGCCCTTGACAACTGGCATGTATTTGTGACCATTGTATTACCTCAGGATCGTGTGATCAACCATTTGTAATCTTCCCAACTGGCTTCCAACAAGCAAAGTGAGGGGGAAGCCAGATTCACTTAATGGCCATACAATTCACTTAACAACTGCAGTGATTTGCTTAACAACTGTGGCATAAAGGTCATAAAATGGGGCAAAACTTAATAAGTGCCTTTCTTAGCAATGAAAATTTTGGGCTCAATTGTGACCATCGGTCGAGGACTACCTGTATACTACTAAAACTTCCATTGTGTTTGTCTGTTTGTACTCTCACTTTAGCCCAACTAGTCCATTATACAACAACAATCTTTGAATCAAGGTACCTAAAATTCAATAACTTAAAAGAATGCATAAAAAATCCAGGACCTGTTAATAAACCTGTAGAATCAAAATTTCTTCAATGTTCAATCCAGTTTTATTTGCAAAGTTGTGTATGTTGCAGCATTTCTGCAGTCACATGATCATGATTTCCAACACTTCCTGCTGGTTTCCCAGAAACCAAGTCAATCACGAAGCCAGCAGGAAGTCGGAAATCTGCTCCCATTGCTTTTTTGCCTGCCTATAGTCATTCTGTCTATCTGTTTAAGTAAATATTGACTTGCCTATTG
This sequence comes from Diadophis punctatus similis, assembly GCA_023053685.1. Taxonomy (NCBI): domain Eukaryota; kingdom Metazoa; phylum Chordata; class Lepidosauria; order Squamata; family Dipsadidae; genus Diadophis; species Diadophis punctatus. Next base: position 2,930,987 of record JALIGW010000051.1, on the reverse strand, counting down.
AAGTTTGTTTGCCACTACAATTTTTTTTCTATTTGTGATGCATACACTTTCTTTAGATTACCATGGGACTGTCTAGCATTGAGGTAAAATAAATATGGTCAGCCTAAAAGTTATTATTCATTTTGGTCATATCAAATTTATTCTCAAAAGAAGACCCAATGGGTCACAAGATTGTCTAGTATGAGGTAAAGAAAAACCAGAGGAGTTGTGGCAAAAATGGAATCAGGATGACGTATTTAGCACCAAGAACCTGCTTGGTTTCAACAAGTCATATTCCAATTTCCTCTTTGGCTGTTCTTGGTTGTCTTTCTCCTTTTTCTCTCTTCCTTCAGTGTTGTTCCTTCTGGTTGTTGTGAGTATTTACTGGCAATGCATGATTTTCTTGTTTCTTATACTGATTTTTTTCTTATATTGAGCTATTATAAGAACATATGAAAAAGTATAAGACCTTAAGGGACTGCAAGGCATAGGCAAGGGAATTAATAATGATTTAAAAATTGACAAGATTGTGACTCCAGTGGATTGTAGTCCAAAGAATGTATGAATAGTGTAAATTGTATTCATACTGGAAATTTTGTGTGATTCGTACATTCTTGTTATCTATTGGAGTCTGTTAGCTATTTCTTTCTATACCCAAATAATGGATTTTTTCAGCCATTATTTGATGATACCCCAGATTTTCTGCAATTCTTTTCATTGGGTAAGGGAAACATCTGGCTGGTGACTATGCCCCAATTTTCAAGCCTATTGGTTTAAATCTCCTGATTATTCAGGCCTTGGTTTGATCTTGGTTTCTTGACATTATTTTTCCCCAGTCAGCTTAGTTTCCCTGGGGAACTTCTCGACTGGGGGAAGAGAATGCTAAATGCACATGATTTTGAAGAGACCAAACTCAGCCCTGTGTCGTCACTGCTTTAGCAAAGCCATTTTTTTTGCTGTAGCTGCATTCTAGAATCCACAATTCTGAACTGGAACTAATTCCTTTCTTGGAGAACAAGATTCACCCAATATATCAGCCATAATGTTGTTTGGTTTGGTTTTTGTTTCCCATCTTGTGATTTATTCAGTAGTGCTAGATTTAGCAACCGTGCCTTGAAAAATGATGGATCAATGTGATGATTAATGCCAGGCTAAGAATTTGTCATCTCAGTGGTGACTACATTGTCATCTTAGTATGAGCTGAAATGATCATATCTGGGTGCTGATGAAGTTATTATGCCTTGCATCTCAACGTGTACAGCTCTTTGCTTTGGACTTGAGGTTATAATTTTAGATCCCATTCTTGGGAATAATTCTACTGAGCCCAGTGGATATGCTGCCCTTGGAGAATTCCCATTAACCAAAACAATTCTCACCAAGTTGATCTTCCTAGGTGAGCTTTTCTTCAAATTCCATAGGGCCCACTCACTATTTTTCAGGTTGTGATTGCTGGAGTTGATTGCATTTGCAGGCTGGGGAAAGTTGTACTAAAGTTATTTTAACTTTAATCTCTAAAAGTAACTTTTAAGCAAGAGCAATATTCAGACTATTATTTGTAGATCATTCAAAACTGTGAATCCTGGTGCGTTTTCTCCCATAAAAATGGCTGAGTTTACATATGTCATCCAGCTATGGTGCTTAACTATGGTTTGTTGAATAAGCCATAGTTGCTTGCTACTCTGAGCATAAGCCATGGTTTTCAAACCACAGGCCTGTTTTACACCAAGTAAACTCTGTTATGATTTAGTGCATAAACCCAGCCATAGTCACACTTAATTTTTAAAGATTTATTTTTCAAATTTGTGTGCAACCCATTAAAATGAGTTTTCCCAGGGCTGCTCATATAGTACACCAAGTCCCTATGTCATTTTTCTGATTATTATTTTTTGCCTCTTCACTGAATCTATATTTTCTGATTTGGTCAACACAACGTAATTGGGGGGTTTTCTTTAGATTTTTTTAAATCCCACTCTTATTATTTTTATAAATAACCAATTTATAAATACATGTATAAGTAAATACATGACATAATGTAAATGCATTTTATGAATTAGGCAAACCTACACAATACTATTGCCTCCTATTTTCACCACAACCACCAACCTGTGAGGTGAGTTGGGCTGAGAGAGGGGCTGGTTCAAAGTCACCACAGCTGGCCTTCATGCCTAAAGGGGGCTAGAATTCATTGCCACCTGGTTTCTAGCCTGGTACCTTAACTCCTAGACCAAATTAGCTTTTATATTTTGACCAAGAGCCAAAAGAATCTGACATAATCTGACATAATGATCATAGCTTAACGTAGCCTGAAAATCCAGTCAGTTCCCTATAGTGTAAATATACTAGCTCTGCTTCTGCCCTTGGAGCAACAGACTTTAGAGGAGGAGTTTAGGGCCAAAGGAGACTCCCAAAGTATGTTAAGTACTGTATCTGTTGGGCTAAAATATTCCATCCTGTCAAATGAAAAGTCATGAGATTTAGACTCAGCGGTTGGTAACTTTAGCAGATTTAAAACTTCAGCTTTAAGCTTTTAACTTGAGTTCAAAGCCAAAAAAAACCTAAGCGGCAGGTTGAATTTGCCAGTTTGCTAAGTACACTGTAAACAAAGATGGAATGTGTCTGAAAGTTAAGCTGACAAAACCCTTGATATTGGATTAACGAAAGTTAAGTATACTGAAGGCAAAAACAAGTTATTTGGGGCAGATGTGCCGCATAGATGTATTCACTTATTCTAGGAAGCTGTGTGTTGTTTTTCCCCTGTGAGATGGTCTTTAATTTATTTTCTTTGGTTGCAAGAGTTGTGAAATGTGCAGGTTTTTTTTTAATTGCAATGAACAGAAATAGTTTTGCTACAGGTTTCTTAGTTTCAGAGTGTTATAAGGTATTGTTATGGAACTGTGGATGATACACTCAGTATTACCATTGAATAACCTAGTAGTGAAACAGCTGTGAAAGAATCTATGATCGTGTTTATGTGCTTGTGATAACATACATTACCCCAAGTCACTATTGGCCTTTCAAGTCAGATTAACAGAGTCGGAAGGGACCTTGCAGGTCATCTAGTCCAACCCCCTGCCCAAGCAGGAGACCCTTACATCTGCCTCTACCTAGGATCGAACTCACAACCTCCTGATTGTGAGGCAAGAGCTCTACCCCTAGGCCCCAGCATAGATGGCAATGTGGCTGTCTCTGAAGGCCGTCTGCTGGGAGACGAATGAGCTGGCTTCCTTGTGCAGTTGGTTATACTGTGAGAACAGTCTGCTTGGAGTAAATGGGTCAGGGATCTGATCCAGCAGGGCACTGCCTATGTTCTTAAGTTCTGTTGTTGCTAATGGTATAATGGCCCACTGCCCTATTAAAGAGAATATAACCTGTGATTCAAATGCAGATAACTTATTTCATTGGAATTGAACAACCTTTAATATTTTCCTTGCATTTCATCTTTTTTCTTTCCCTGTTGTTTAATATTTGCAAGATGGAGTAAAGATGGAGAACAATGATCTTCCCTGCCAGGTTTCCCTAAAGTGTATTGGACTGCAGCACAAAGATATAAGCTCAAGTGGCTGCCAGGATCCTTTTTTTTGCTCCCCAGACACGAAAGCACTCTGGCACCAAAATTTTGGGTTTTATTTTTGGGAGGGATTAAAAGGGGAAAGTGTATAACTCTTGCTGAGGTTTAAGCTATCCATTTTATCCCTTAAAACGTTTCCTTGCTGCATAAATTGGAGCATTTATCTATTTGGAGGAGTTCAAATGACAAAAAGATACTTTACATTTGACTGATACATATATGATTCCTTTTGTTGTTGTTGTTGTTGTTAGTCGCGAAATTGTGTCCAACCCATCGCGACCCCATGGACAACATTCCTCCAGGCCTTCCTGTGCTCTACTATCCCCCGGAGTCCATTTAAGCTCACGTCGACTGCTTCAGTGATTCCATCCAGCCACCTCATTCTCTGTCGTCCCCTTCTTCTTTTGCCCTCAATCGTTCCCAGCATTAGGCTCTTCTCCAGTCAGTCCTTCCTTCTCATTAGGTGGCCAAAATATTTGAGTTTCATCTTCAGGATCTGGCCTTCTAAAGAGCAGTCAGGGTTGATCTCCTCTAGGACTGACCGGTTTGATCGCCTTGCAGTCCAAGCGACTCACAGAAGTCTTCTCCAGCACCATAGTTCTTTGGCGTTCAGCATTCCTTATGGTCCAACTTTCACAGCCATACATTGCAAGTGGGAAAACCATGATTCCTTTCATTTCCCCCAAACTCTCCAAAAAGCCAACTTTTTTGACTCTGCCCATCCTGGTACTACAGTGACATCACTGGCCATGTCCAAATATTCTTATAATCTGTTCCCTGGGTCCCTTTTTGGAAGTTTTAGTCTCGGCACATCTGTTGAGGATTTTGAGTTGTAGAAAGCTTAATATGCTGCTTGTATTCATGAAATCAGCCTCTTAATTATCCTTGGGTATACTACTTTCCTGACCTGTTTTATGTTGGTCATAGGACAAGAAAACTCTCCAAGAAGTTGTTCTGTGATTCCTGAGTGGGGATGGGGGAAGGATGCCTCTTCCAAAAAAAGCTTAATTTTGAAAAAAGTGTCTGGATCTTGTTGCTTGTTTAGTGATGAATTAATAGGAACCTCTGTACATTTGTGAGGATATAAACTTGAGCACTGCTAAAAAGTTAGTGGGGATGGAAACTGGAAGTTGCCCTGGTTAGGAAGACTGAATGTTTAAAAGGGAAGAAATAAACTCTGACAGGAGAAACAATGGTGTTTGTGATCTGCTTTGGCTTTATATTACTTCATCAATAACTGCCTCTTTCATAGATTAAAGAGAAAAGTTCCGCTTCAGACAAGGGTGAACAAACAACTTCACTTGACTTCTTTCTCTTAGATGTGCCTCAGTTAGATAAAATGAATTTGCTTCTGGATTTGTTTTCAGGGGAGAAGAGAATTTCATGTAATGAAACATGTTGGATGGAATGTAATGCTCATTTATTCATCAGCTGTGACATGAAAGAGCCAGTTTGATGCAGTGGTTAAGGCATCAGGTTAGAACAGCGGTCCCCAAACTTGGCAACTTTAAGACTTGTGGACTTCAACTCCCAGAATTCTCCAGCCAGCATAGCTGGCTGGAGAATTCTGGGAGTTGAAGTCCACAAGTCTTAAAGTTGCCAAGTTTGAAGACCTCTGGGCTAGAAACTAGAAATTCTAATCTTGCCATCAGCACAAGGCCAGCTAGGCGACCTTGGACTAGTCATTTTCTCTCAGCCCTAGGAAGCAGGCAGTGGCAAAACATTTCCAAAAAATCTTGCCAAGAAAACTGTAGGGTCCAGAAAATGGGCAAGAGTCAAGACTAACTTGAAAGGCCAAAACAACATCAACAACAACAGGTATTATGAGTGTTATGTCTTTCATTTTAAATCTTACTCGAACTACCAGTAGTGTGCTGCTCTTGCCTTCAGAACTGTGTAGACTCTGGGCTTGTTATTTAAATGGGAGGCCACTTGGCTAAACCTGGAAATAAAATAAAATCCCAGCAATGGCAAGCAAACACTTTCCTACTGTTCCCAATAAAGGTGCTTGAGTTTCATACAGGTAAAAATATTAGTATCTCTGTGTTCCCACAGTAAATGGGAAGTAAGTGATCAACTCTTGGGTTTATTCAAGAGGAAGCTGTTTCCACCCCCAATAAATTACCAGTCAATAGTGTATCTAAAGAGATGCAGTGGCTCAGTGGATTAATGATGCTGGAGATGGTCTCTGCTCCAGCAGGTTCGAGCCCCAACACTGTATGGTGGGGTGAGCTCCCATCACTTGCCTCTGCTTCTGCTCACCGAGCAGTTTGAAAGCATGTTTTATGCGAGTAGATAAATGGATACTATTTCAGTGGGGAGACGAGCTGCTGCTTTGTGCAGGCGGCTAGATTCCTGCCAGTTCTGAACCTTCCTGGCTGTGACGCTCATTTGCAAAGCGGCTCTGGTGGAAGGAGTGGGGCTTTGGATGCTGCTGCTCATCTTTCTAGTGCGAACCTAGCTTGCCCTCCTGAGGCGGACCTTGGAAAGTATGTGAGCTTGTCCCACAGTAGAGCTAGTAAATTGGCAGCCAAATTATGACTTTGTGTTAGTATTGTAGTCTCCTGGTTAATGTAACAATGCCATATGCTAATAATAATAATGTATCTGTGGGGATGTTCTTTACATTCATTGCAAATACAATAATAAGGGAAACCATCTTGAAACTGAATGAACAGGAACGCGAGAGCTACTAGTATTCCTTCAGGGATACAGGAATAAGCACACCTGTCCTACTTCTGCCTGTACAGTCTGCAGGAAAGAGCCTCTTCTGCCTATAAAAGTGTGCCCACTTTGCAATCAAGGACTCAGGAAAATCAGGGCCTTAAATCAGTAGAGAGTCTCCATGGGAAGAGATGCTCTCTCCTTCACTGTCTGTCTTTGGAAGGAATGGCTCTAGCATTGCTGATGGAACAACGTAAGAAGTCCCAAGCATACTTGCTAAATAATATGATTATTTTTGAAGCGTGTTAGGAAATCAAGCTCCCTGGCAGTTTATTTGTCACTCTTCTTTGGATTTGGTTGCTTATGAGCAACTGTGGACTTGTTCATTTTTGTACATTTTTGGTCTTGATTTTTAACCAACTGTTCAAAGAAGCCTGTAGTTGGGAACAACCTATAACTGTGATAGCGAACCTATGGCATGCGTGCCAGAGGTGGCACGCAGAGCCCTCTCTGTGGGCACGCGTGCTGTCACCAGCTGCTCTTCTGGTTTCCAGCATGCACATGCGTGCTGGCCAGTTGGTCTTTGCAGGCGCCGGAGCGCCTGAAAACGGCCAAAAACCAGGCATGCACGCACCGGCCAGCTGGTCTTAGAGTTTCCAGTGCTCCAGCGCGCGCACATGCACGCCCGTTCCGGTTTGGGCACTCGGTGCCAAAAAGGTTTGCCATCACTGACCTATAATCCCAGTGTCTACCTGTACTGAAGAAATTAGGGCTTATTCTCCAGTAACCGAGTTCAAGGTTGATGGGCAATTAAAAAAGTCAACTAACATTATAATAAATCTTGAAAGGCAGCATAAACAAGTTGCTGAGAACAGGAAGCAATTTATCCCTATGAATCTTAAAAATCAGATCTAACAAAGATATGGTGCCACTGCTGCAAACATTAAAAAGAGATACTCTAGTGACTGACTGTAGGGAGTTTTGTATATCTGAATAACTCTTAACAGCTGTGTGCATTGCACAAAGCCCACTTGTCTCATTCACTTGGCATGGAAGATGGGTCAGAAACCAGTGGCAGGCAACCATCTGGTACTCATCCAGGCTACGTCTTGGAAATAACATTTCCAAAATACTCTCTGAAGACTGTCAGTTATATTTGTCAAAGTCCCTGTATTTTATCTACTCTTGATCCTGGTTGATAAGTGATTCTAATTACTATTATTATTTTTCAGATTATTTTTTATCGTGCCTTTATTATTTTTATAAATAACTCAAGGCTTTGAATATACTATAACTAATATTACTCTCTGCTCTTATTTTCTCCACAGCAACAGCCCTATGAGGTAGGTTGGGCTGTGAACGAGGGACAGGCTCAAAATCACCCAGCCGTCTTTCATGCTTAAGGTGGAACTAGAACTCACAGTCTTCTGGTTTTTAGCTTTGTATCTTAACCACTAGACACTCAGGTCTATGCTACTTAAATGTATGGTTACCAAATCTAGATTGTAAAAATCCAGACAACCACTTCTTATAAAATTTAGCAAGAATTCAAATATTTAAGTTCCTTATAGTGCTTTTGGTATTTTGAGATCCTGGCTTGGCTTCAATGGTTTTGTGTAGCATGGAAAAATTCTGATCTTCTCCATCTCTGATTCAGTTTGATTTGTTCAGATTTTGGGTCCAGCCTTTACATCTGAACTGGTTTTTACTTGCTCTAAAAATGAGAGCGCAATTATATTAGTTGGGTGCTGGGCTAAACCAGAATAGGTTTGTTAATGTATGAACTTAATAAACTGTGATTTATTCAATATAAGATTTCTACATTATTTATTGTATGGTATGGTATGTGGTATCATGGCTTGTTTAAGAGGAGGTGAGCCTCAGAGTTTTGGAACATTTAGCTATAGTTTGTCATTTCCTCAAACTGTTTCTCTTTTGGATGATATGGATTTATATTTATATTATTTATATTTATATTATTTATATTTATATTATTTATATTTATATTATTTATATTTATATTTATATTTATATTTATATTTATATTTATATTTATATTTATATTTATATTTATATTTATATTTATATTATTTATATACACACACACATACAAACACACCATGTTTTCCCCAAAATAAGACTGGGCCTTATATTTTTTTGAACCCCGAAATATGGCCTTTGCCTTATTATCGGGGGAGGGGCTTATTTTGGGGGTGTAGTAGGCGGCGAACGTGGGCCTGGATGTTCCATCGCTGCCGCCTCCCCTCCCTGTTCTTGCCGCCGGCTGAGCAGCCGGCCCGCCGCCATTGCCTTGTGGAGCAGGACTCTGCAAGCTTGTGCCGTTGCATGCACGAACTGCAGGACTGCCGCAGAGCCCAGAGGAGCCGAGCCAGTCCCGCGGGGTGTGTACACACCCGCCTCTTGCTTGCTCTCACTCTCGCTCTCCCGGCCGGGAGCCGCTCTTTCTGCGGCGGGCACTCTTTTGGCTCTCTCCAAAAGAGAGAGAGAGAGAGAGAGAGGCGGGTACGCGCACACCCCGCGGGACTGGCTCGGCTCCTCTGGGCTGCCTCCGGCAGGGTTTTGAAACACACTCCTGCCTGCGAGGAGGCAGCGAGACAGGGATTGATGCTCGCCTCCTCTTCCTTGCAGGCAGGAGCACGTTTCAAATTGCCGTAGGCAGAGCCCAGAGGAGCTGAGCTAGTCCCGCGGGGGATTCACGCGCCCGCCTTTCTCTTGCTCTTGCTCTCCCAGCCAAAAGAGTGCCCGCCGCAAAAAGAGCAGCTCCCGGCATGCCCCCCCTTTCCCCGGAAAGTAGTTGGGGGCCTTATTTTCAGGGGGGCTTATTTTAGCTCATGCGCTGAAAAGGCTAATTGGCCTTATTATGGGGACATGTCTTATTTTTGGGAAAACACTATATATATATATATATATATATATATATATATATATATATATGTATATGTATATGTATATGTATATGTATATGTATATGTATATATATATATATATATATATATATATATATATATATATATATATATATATATATATATATATATATATATATATATATATATATACATACACTTGCATTTCTAGCGGAACATTCACTTATTTTAAAAACTTTTGATCTTTTTCGCAAGGAATCCAATTCATAGCCACTTCAACAATATCCACTTTCTAAAAATAAAATCGTATTCTTAAAGCTAATTTTGCCAGCAGAAGAGCATTGACTTTTACTTCTAATATGTTCTGAATAATGTTGCTTATCCTGAAAGGAAAAAAGTGTGATGGATTGTGATATATGTCTGCTGAATATTTAATGAATGGCCTTTCTGTCATCAATAAGAAAACAGTAATGTCAGTTAAACACAAAGAAGAATAAAAATAGTTGGTGGCAAAACAAGAACCACAGATGGAGTTTTATGCAAAAGTGACTCGTCTGGAAAACCCCTCGGGTACCGAATTCTTAGTCACAATTCTTGTGTCCGACTCTTGAAATGATTCCCAAGAGCTGGGGTAGGCAAGATGGTGCCCATAAGCATCAATCTCTTGCAGACACTTCTAATGCCTCCCAGACCTTCCTTCCCACTTGACTTTAAAATACTTCAAACATAAACAATCAATTGTCTAAACTAAATGGAAAGTTGGTGTCCTGCAAAGCATCAACGTCTGGCTTCATCTTTATTTATAAATGATCCTGGGTCCCAAGTCGGTCCCAGAGATATTGTGAGAAAATAAAAATAATGGATGGCTGCAATCAGAGCTCTTTCCAAAAAATGTGTATAGCTGCTCAGAAAGGAAAAGAACGGTGAGTCAGGAAGATGAAGAACTTCCTGGAAGGCCAGAGAATGTGACCCAAAGCAGTCTCACTCTTTTTTCTTTTGGAAGATTTTTGTGACAGGCGTACCAACTCTTGAGAGCCATTTTGTAAAGGTGCCTGAATAAGCTTTCAAAATTAGATTTGTGCTTGCCATGAGCTTTGTGAAATAATCTGACCGACTTTCTTCTTTCTTCTTGTAATTGTAAAGAAGTTTGCTGACTGTGTGATTATACCTCCTTAGCTTGGTCATCTTTACATTCAGCTGGTCTTTTCCCATACGAAAAAAAAAGAAACTACAAACTGTAATTACATGGCTTCTAAAATAGGAAGCTTTCACAGATGAGTTCCTTGCCAGAGAAAGTGGGCACAACTTGCAGATTTACCTTTTTGTCTTGTTGACCTGCAAATCCAAATATTTAATTTTATTAAGCATGTCCTTTGATCATGATACAGTACATATTGGATTGATAGAGAGTTGTCTCTCTAACCCAGAGGTCTTCAAACTTGGCAACTTTAAGACTTGTGGACTTCAACTCCCAGAATTCTCCAGCTATGCTGGCTGGAGAATTCTGGGAGTTGAAGTCCACAAGTCTTAAAGTTGCCATGTTTGGGGATCCCTACTCTAACCTTTTCCCCTCACATCGAAGGAAGAGTCCAGGATGGGTTACTAGTCTAGCCCCATAGCTCTATGGACTGGGTTGAATTTTCTGAGGATCTGCCTCCCTGATGACATCCTCAGTTGTTCAACTCAGTCCTCAGCTCATTGACGCTTTTCCTTCAGCTCCTGTGAGCTTTGGGTTGTTCAATTGTGCTCTTTCTTAATCCATCCTGGACTTTCCCTGAATTTTAATTTCGCTTTTTCCTGGAGCAACTTTTTTTGTTTCCCTAAGGATCTCTGTGACTTTCACTGTAAGTGCCTGTCTCGCGCTGCCCTCGAGCGCCCGAGCAGGCTGCTTTATTGATTTGCTTGAGGCTGGCTGCGGGGATTGCACTGAGGAGCAGGGCTTTTAAATCTTAGTCCTGCTCGAAGTTGGTGACCAATTCCCGACGAATTTGGCTGCCGGTTGGAGCCCCGCTTGCTCTATCGGACGCTCTTTGAAGTGCTTCACTTGCCTTCGGCTGCGGCATGGGCTGGCCTCTTCGTCTCTCTTGAGCCCTTTGAAGTGCCACGCTTTCCTTCGGCTGCGGCGTGGGCTGGCCAATTTGTCTTTTATGAGCCCTTTGAAGTGCTATGCTTGCCTTTGGCTGCGGTGTGGGCTGGCCGCTTCGTCTCTAGAGCCTTCACGTGCTGTCTCCGGAGCCCAACACAGTTTCTGGCTCGCAGCCACTTGTCTGACGAAGTTGAGTTTTGCCATTTTTACTGCCTGCTCCCCTGTTTTTTTGGCGCAAACGCCATTTTGTTGCCAATGGTCGAATTGCTTTTCCACTGGGTGCTGCGGCCGCCATTTTGTTTTTCGTTCAGGTCAGTGCGGCCGCCATTTTGATTTTTTTAAAATTTGCCCAGCAACAGCATTCAAAGTGCTTGCACCTACATTTTGTTTGAATTTGGCGGTTTTCTTTTCCCCTCAGTACAGCAGCCAGCCTCTGCCTTTGGAGCCAGGCCTGGGATCTGGTTCGAGGCTCACCCACGGTCGCCTCGCAGTGCTCCCTGTTTGGAGGCCTCAGTTGAGTCGGCCGGTCTATGCCCTCTGACGTCGCTCCTTGAGGCAGCAATCTTTATCCCCTCTCTGCGGGAGACGGAGTCCCCCTTTGCGGCTGTACTCCTATCTCCATTGGCGCAGGAGCAGCGGCCTCTGGCGTAAGCCTGCCTCTTTCTGGTGGCCTGCACAGCAGCCTCACAGGTTTGGATTCTGGTTCCCCTGTGGCTTATGGTGTTCCCAGGGAACTTCTGTGGTTCAGGCTTTACCCTCCTGCCTAGGGGGGAGACTATTTGTTACTTGCCCAGTCAGCAGCAGGCTGATCCTTCGGGGGGCCTACTGATTGTTTTTTGTTCCCCACTACTATTCAGATGGAAAGGGAGTTTGCCTCTCCTTGCCATCACAGGGGGTCTTGGTCTCCCTCAGCGGCAGAACAGGCATCCAGGCCTCCGGCAAGATCCGTCAGCTTGGTGGCCACAGAGAGGCTCCACTCGTCGACCTCCGATCCTCAGAAGGCCTCTAAGGTGGAATTGAAGGTGGCTAGGAAGCGCCAAAAGGCATCGGAAAAACATTTCGCCAGGGCCGAGGAGACTTCAGAGTGGCACTCTTCTACTGGGCATTGTCGGGTGCCAGAGCTGCTGCCTGAGCAGTCTTCTGTACGGTTGGAGGTAGCTGAGAGCCTACCTGTGGCCCCTCGGGTGCTTCCTTCCATTCCAGCTAGCCAACTCGTGGACAGCGCCACGGCTGCAAGGGGGGCGTTCCCAGCAACTGGATCTCAACAGATTACTGAGGCCGAAGTTCAGGATGCGTCAGCGTCCACTGGTGGTCTCCGTGTTTCCCCTTCCACTACCTTTACCCCTACTGCAGCGGGGCTCCACCAGGAGGGGACATAGGAGCTGGACATCCCTCTCCCTTTGAAGGCTTGGCTTGCCGCTGCCACCAAGGAAGGGATTGCGGAGGAACTTCATCAGAGACCCTCCTTGGCCCCGACAGCTTTCTTGCAGGTGGTGTATGGGGCTCCGTTGGAGCTGGCAGAGGACTATCATGCTTATCAGGGAGCCTATGCCTCCAATCGCTCTGATGCCAACCTGGATTCCATTTCGGAGTGGGAGCTGCGGGGGGAGGAAGAGTTTTTGGACTTGGATCCAGAACCCTTAAGTAAGCCTCCTTTCAAGGGCTTGTTCAATGCAGCCCTTTTTAAGCAGCTCTTGTCCAAGGCTCGGGCTACTGCTCAGCTGGGGCTGGTGAACTTCTGCAACCCCAGGGCTCTGGGGAGCAGGAGGACTTTCTTTTTTCTGAGCAGGCTGAAGCACCGGATTCCATCCCAATTCCTGACATGTTCTTGGACGTAATCAGAAGCCAGTGGGGCAGCGGCGGCCCAGCAGTCCGGAAAACACTTTCTTTCAGGTGGGCTCAAGGTGTGACAGCGCACTCGACCAGGAGTGCGGCTACCACAGCTGCCTGGCCTACACAGGCTATGGTTGAGGAGATTTGCCGGGCGGCGACATGGACGTCGGTTTCTCCCTTCATCCGTCACTACCACATCGACTCATTTTCCTCGGCTGACGCGGCGTTCGGCCAGCGGATGCTGCAGCGGGTGCATGAGGAGCCGGGGATCCGTGAATAGTATTTGCCCGCCCTACTGGACTCCTTTGGTATGTCCCATCCTGGACTCTTCCTTCGATGTGAGGGAAAAGGGGCGTTGGTTCTTACCTGATACGCCCTTTTTCCGAGGATCAAAGGAAGAGTCCAGTCCCACCCACTTAAATTTTTTTGGAGAAATGAGTTGCAATGGGCAAGTTATCTAGGCCAAATCAGTAGAGGTGTATTGTGCTAATAGATAAGCTAGATTTTCTGTTGTTCTTCCTTAGGCAAAGGTTGGGGTGGTTATCCATTTTTTCTAAATTGTTCTAAACTTATTTTGAGCCATATGTTCTAGTCTTCTTGTGTTGTATTGAATTGACAAGATCCTACCAAGAGGATGCTTTGTCTTTGACAAATGTATATTAGGTATTATTGGAGACACTTTGATTGACAGCAGCTCAGAAACCAAGGAAACAAAGACAAGAATCTATTGATTGTTGCAAATATTACAAGCATAGAGCAAGCATTTTGGCCTACTGCCTCTACTTGCCCCATACTTACGCTACAGTACTAGGAACATTCATACTTACATATTTAAATATTCATAGTTGTCACCATAAGCAAATGCCATGCTACTTTTTCATTTGAATTTCAGCAGGTTAATTTTTTTTTAGTGTTATGATGCACAGCTGGAACTTGTGATGCTTGGACAGATCCCTTTCTTTGTGCCCTGATTCTGAGTGTTGTCTTCCTATTGTGGAGACTTCCCCTTCATGGTGTGCTAAAGTGTCCTAAAATTTCAATTCCCTCAATTCCCATCAAGAGGTGGGGAATGGTTCAATCAATCTCAATTTTCAGCCAAATGCTGTTCATTTGGCTTTTTGTATGAATAATTGTAGCAGCCTTTCAGCCCGTTTGTTGTCTTTTTTATCATTTGCTCTGTCACATGAAGACTTGTGCAACAGTAGTCCTTTAAGTAGAATCAGAACAGATTTCCAGAACTTTTCTGTCATTCTCAAACAAATCTCTACGATTGAAAATAAGTGAGGGGAAAAAGATTACTTTTTTCCTAGAAGTGTGTGTTGTTTTTCCTCATTCTTGAAGGCTCATGACTAAACCCACTTAATTAGATCACATTGATGGGATTTTAAACTGACTGAAATACTCTTGTATTCTTATTAAAGTGGGAAAATATTTTTCTATTTTCAGTGATTTTGCATTTCCTCTGAGAGATCTCTTAGCCTCTCACATTAGAAGGCTTTCAGTAGTGTAGAATTCCAGCAGTAAAAGGCAGGGATTGTCAAAAAGGCTCCAGTGAAGTTGAAAATGTTCCAAATGAAATGTACTTTCCCCAGGAGGTGTCACATTATCCTCCTCCTGCCTGAACAGAGGTATGTAAGGAGTCTTATCTGAGCAGTGATAGATTGACAGTGTTACACTATTTTATTTTTAAATATTTTGCAGTTTTATTCCAGATTGGTACCCCTCTAATGTGTAAGGCCTACAGGTTCCAGAATTCTAGTCAGAACACATCTAGAGGACCTCAAATTAGGAGAAGGTGTTCTTGTCCCCACGAAGCACACAACCACACAAGCAGCTTAATGCAACACTTTTACCAATAAACCTTTTATCAGTAAAGAATGCACACACCAAGTTACAAACAGTTTTTGTTGGCAAACAACCAGCTACTAATTAACTTCATTAATAGCTGGTATTAGTTCAAAGAGGTCACAAACAATGACGAGTAAATTAAGTCCAGTTATCTTACGGAGCTTTCTAGAGTTGGCAAGGTTCCTAGAATTCAATCTCTGATAACAAGACCACGACAGATAAACACAAAACAGGTATCAGGAAGCAAACTCTGATCAGATGAGTTTTTCCAAAGTTGTTCTCTGCAACTTCCCAGCTGCATTGACTGTTCTTAAATAGACTAGGGAAGTGGCCAATTAGCCCCAAGTCTTACTCCCGAGTAGACCTCCTCCGGAGTAAACCTTCCTGGCTCTTGGCAGCCCTGTGTGCTCTTGCATTCAGGAAAGGAGTAGCCCCTCCTTTCTCAGCACTGCCAAGAGGTACTGAAGGTTCCAAAGGCCCAGGCTGCACAAGCTGCAGGCGGGCCACAACAGAAGGTTTCACTATAAAATACAGATGGTTTTTGACTTACAATAGTTCATTTAGTGACCGTTTAAAGTTACAACGGCACTGAAAAAAAATGATTTGTGACTGTTTTTCACACTTGACTGTTGCAGCATCCCCATGGTCACGTGATCAAAATTCAGACGCTTGGCAACTGACTAGTATTTATGACGGTTGCAGTGTCCCCAGGTCATGTGATCCCCTTTTGCAGCTTCTGACCAGCAAAGTCAATGATTCACTTAACAGCCGTGTTACTAACTTAACAGCATCAGTGATTCACTTAACTAACTGTGGCAAGAAAGGCTATAAAATGGGACATAACTCATTTAACTGTCTCACTTAGCAACAGAAATTTTGGGCTCAATTGTCGTAAGCTGAAACTACCTGTAAATAGCTTTGCTTTGCTTCTCTTGCAACTCACATATGTGTTTTGCTGAATGAGATTTCAGTTATTTCAATGATGTCTCTTCCCAAGTAGGGCACTTCCGTTTTGCCCAGATCCCAAATATAAAAACATATAAAACTGCATGGCTCTGATATTTTGATTAATTTGAATACCTGAATAATTCTTTGCACAGAAAGTGTGATTTTTCTCTGTAGGGGTGTTCTAATTAGCCGTAAAAGGGCTAGATAAAAAGGTGGTGCCTAAGATGCTACACGACAGGTCTTGAGTTTATGTTCCAAAAATAATTCCTGAATAACATTTCCGCTGTCCAACCACAACCAGATGTCCCAAGTAAACACCATCTTAACTTTTCTTTCCCAGTGAGCAATCTTGCTTCTCTTCTCCAAATATTTAGCTCTTTCAGACGGCTAGTATGGCTACAATACCTCACTCTGTGTCCAAATGTTCCAATGCTTTAATTCATTAAAATAGGATGAGCCCACATTATTTTATTTAGTCATTTTAAAAGACTTCTTTGGCCATAATGATTAAAATCTCAGCCCTCTCTGGACATGAAAACGTTTAGAAACCTAAGGGTCAGGGCTTAAAAACATGACATTGTATTAATTTTTCTTGATTTTGATCCGAACGCCATCACTCTGCTAAACAAATGATTCCCTCACCACTGTCAAACTATTCACTAAGGCTGCATTACTATTACTATTAGTCTTCTCATCGTTCCTCTCACCCATCTCCTCCCACTTATGACTGCATGACTGTAACTTATTGCTTGTATCCTTACAATTTATATTAATATTGATTGTTTCCTGATTGCTTATTTGTACCCTATGACAATCATTAAGTGTTGTACCTCATGATTCTTGACAAATGTATATTTTCTTTATGTACACTGAGAGCATATGCATCAAAGACAAATTCCTTGGGTGTCCAATCACACTTGGCCAATAAAGAATTATATTCTATTTTGCTTTTGCATTGCGCCATAGAGAAGCAATCTGCTTCAGGTGGCACATGAGGAGGGGTCTATGACAATTCGGGGCGGCCAACTCGCCACAGCCAACTCACCATGGGCAACTTGCCATGGGCAACTCACAGTGGGACAACTTTACACTAATATCAAAGATATAGTGGAATAGAATCATTAAAGAAAGGATGCAAACGGAGGTGCAGAATGAAATGTGAATGACAAAAATTAAAATATTTTTTAATTTATTTTAAATAATTAAATTGAATTGTTAAATTGTCCCACAGCGAGTAGTCCTGGGATGAATTGGCCATGGCGAGTTGTCCCATTCCGCATGAGGAGTGGGAAGCCCATGAGACCAATAGCCTTAAGTGACTCCTTAGCTATAGTGGGGTTAAAATAGTATTTTTCTCTTTCTTTCAACAACATCCAAAGGCTGTGATGGCGAACCTGTGGCACGCGTCCCACAAGTGGCACATGGAGCCATATCGGTGGGCATGTGAGCTCAGGTCCGGCATGCATGCGTGCACTGGCCAGCTGATTTTCGGGCCTTCTGGGACCACTGGGAGTCGGGAAACGGCCTGTTTTCAGCCTCCGGAGGGGGTGGGGAATGCAGTTTTCGCCCTCCCCAGGCTCCTAGAAAGGCTCTGGAGCTTGGGGAGAGCAGAAAAACGGGCCTTCCGGTTCAACCGGAACTTGGCAAATGGGCCATTTTCTGCCTCCGGAGGGCCTCCCGGGGGGGGGAAGGCCGTTTTCGCCCTCCCCAGACTCATAGAAAGGCAGTGGTTCTCAACCTTCCTAATGCTGTGACCTGTGCCCCACCCCCGCGCCCCCAGCGCAACCCACCCCGCCACCGTGCCCGTTGCCATGATGCCCGCCCTGCCCCCACCATTTGGGTTATTTTACCCTCTGCGCATGCGCAAAGCGTTCTGCACATGCGCAGAGGGTAAAAGAACCGAAATGGCGGCGTCCGGGCAAAGTCTCCCGACCCCTGTGAAAGGGTCGTTTGACCCCCAAAGGGGTCACGACCCCCAGGTTGAGAACCGCTGCTCTAAAGCCTGGGGAGAGCAAAAAATGGGCGTGCCATCGCGTGCCGGGGAGGTCACGCGTGCATGCACGGGGGGGGGGCTCATGGAATTATGGGTGTAGGCACGCCCATGCGCGACCCCCCCACACCCCTTTTTGGCACACAAGCCATTACTGTCCAAAGGTATCCTTGAGGTATGTAAAAGTTGTTAGCCTTTGTCATCCATCACTTTGAAGAGAAATCAGATGAAAGCTGACTGAGGTCTGCAAGAAGCCCTTTTGCTTTGAGATCTGCCCTTTTTAAGCTATAATAGGAGGCTAAAGCTTTGCAAGGCATTGCCTATAGATACAGATGATTAAATAACCTTATTACCTGGAAATTGTTCTGTATTCCATACGCTTTACTGCGTCTCCAGTACTAACATCCACTCTTCCCTAATTTGAAATGGTTCAGATTGGTGATAATTAACAAATGGAAACATCAGCAGGGGTTACAGAGGTGGCTACAACAAACAAGTCTGATGTGACATAATGATCATCTCATTGCACCTCAAACTTTCTGTGACCAAAAAGTCATCACTTCTATGGATTTACCTGATGTATATGGGGCACTTTTAAAAGCTTGCTGAATGCATGTCCTCAAAGCTATTTTTTTAATGATCGTCAACTACAGGTATTCCTCGACTTATGACTTGGTCACTAAGTGACTGTTATGGTCTAGGATAGCTTTCCTCAAGTTGGATTCCCTCTGTAGCTGTGAACCTCAATTCCTTAGGCAGACTGGCCATTACTGACAACTTTTGGGAATTGAAGTTCAGGCAGTCTGGAAATTGCTTAGGCGGGAAATGGCTGGCTTATAATATGTGAACACAGCCATTTTGGCTTGTTCAACAAACTGGTTAAACCAATTCCTGACTTAATGTAATCTATGAACCTGATGTATAAAATAATTTCATCAATTAACAGTATTACCCTGGATAACCAATCTGGTTGGGAAAAACAAGTCGTCTAGTTGTTCCTCATTATCTCCTAGAGTCTCCAGAATCCTTTGACTGGAGACACAAAGGCTAGGCAGTACTTGGCAGAGTCCAATGGTCTTCGCTGACTCATCTTTTTCTCAAAGAGTAGCAGCACATATCAATCCTTCTGCCCAAGTAGGTCCACCCACTCTTCCCTTTTCACCCTTATTGTGTTCATAAGATTTGACAATTATGGCTTGTTCAGATTTGAATAGGCCCACTATCCTTAGTGTGTCAGTTGGGAAAAGATGGACAATGTGTCATAGGAAGCTTACATTTAGCTCTAAATGCATAGACTTCAGCCTAGTTAGTGTGTGAATGCTTGTGCACTGCTTGGCTATGTGTCACTTGTTCTATTTATTGTTAGCCTCTTTAAACAACCATCCACCACTCCACATCCTGAATATCTCATTTGGATGACCTGCTGAAGAGGAAGCTCTAATAATTCCATGAAGAGCCCATAATAAGAGCTGGAGACTTTATTAGAAATTGAAGCAGATTTATTTTTGTTCCATCATAGTCATCATGAAACAGCTAGAATGGAAAATGAAACACTTCTGCCACTTTTTGGTCCCTAAGGGGCTATGTCAAAATAACAATCCCATTTGATAAGGGAATGTCTCCCAATTCGTTATTGTACACAATAGATGTTTTCCCCATTATGCAATGGAAGCTCATTTTTAAATGTCTGGGGACGCTTTTGCTAAATGGCAGATGGTTGTATTCTCTGTTAATATCACAGAACATGAAAATAATGGTTTACACAGAGGGGATATAAATAATTTGCAACCTTTCCACCTTTGTACCTAGCAAGTTTCAGTCATTGGTATTTCATGAAAGGAGGTGAAAGACTCACAATTAAAAAAACCAGCGGCTACAAATAATTAAGACTCTTACCAGTCACTGAATGAGTTCATATATTATACCAGTGGTACCCAACCCCCGGTCCGCGGCCCGGTACCAGTCCGCAGAACAAATGGTACTGGGCCGCCCTGCTACTGCGTCTTCTGTGGAGCGGCGGCGGTGGGTCCTGTGACTTTTGCGAGTCCTGCGAGTTCCGATAATAAGCGCAGGGACGGGACTCCTGCATCTGCCGACGTGCCCCGGCCCAACTGATCAGCGTGGGGGCGGGGCTTCTGTGCGCGGCTCATCAGTATTGAAAGTAACGTGTACAGGAGGGCCTGTCTGCGGTGCAGCAGATAAAGGGGACTCCAACACATAGCCACACAGTCCCGCAGAAGACATGTACAATATACCCGAGGGTCCAGCACCAATATGGCACATAGGATTTTGTTGTAACTGTATTTTATTTTGATGCCATGTTTAAATACAATTAAATTAAAATTGTTTATATTTGAGATTGTTTTGATTTAATAATCAACGCGACGCCGCAAACCCCCCCCCCAGTGGGCCGCGGAAAAATTATCAAACGTTGACAGGTCCACGGCAATAAAAAAGTTGGGACCACTGTATTATACCACACAACTAGAAGCCATCTTCTGGTTTTAGGTGTTAACATGCTATGTGAACCTAGTTAGTTGAGGTTCTTCTCGTGAACTATAGTTTGACATGCCATGGTTTAAAACAGCATGTTAGCTTAGGCATGTAATACTAAGCTAGAAAGTCTAACAAGATGATTTAATATTGGGCATCTTCTAGCTTTTTTGGTCCAACAATTAGCTTATCAGTCAGCTCTAAAATTTCATACCCAGTAGATTTAATTAATTACCAGGAGTTGTAACTCAGTGGTAGTGCATGCAGGAGGCTCTAGATCAGGGATGGGCAACTATGGATCTTTTACGACCTGTGAACTTCAACTCCCATGCTGGCTCAGGAATTCTGGGAGTTGAAGTTCACAGGTTGTAAAGAGACCATAGCTGCCCACCCCCAATCTAGACTCTATCATTGACATAGTCCAGGTAGATTTGGAAAAATTCCTCAGTGCAACCCTGATCATCTTATTTGCTATGAATTTGGCTTAAAACTGTACATTCCACTTTATTTGCTGTGAGAAACAGCTTTGAATCTCCTATTCCCTACATTTCCCTATCATGTTTAAGATGGATTTTTCATAGTAAAGAGACAAATTTCACCTCTGACATTTAGCCATGAGGGAGTAATGAAAACTGTATTTTTGGATGTGGTATTGAGTCCAATTTGCAGATTGGTGCTAATGCTTCTTCCTTCCACTGCCCAAACCTTGAACAGCTTCAGCTGGCAGATTTCCCCTGGAAAAAAGTCCCGTTATTGTCAACAAAGAGCACTCATATTTTTAATTCAAGTTTGTAAAAATTAGATCAATTTTAAGCCGAACGAAAGACAACGAGGCAGTGTCTCTGAACAAACATCAAGAAACTTCCTGAACTCTTCAACTTCCCTTCAGCTTCTTTTATGCTGCAGAGTTCTACTGTAAGCAGCTTTCTCCTGGTGATCAAAAGAGATCATTTTGAGTTTTTACAGGAAAAAAAAATTGTTCCAGCAGAAATTACTGGCTTTTGGCGTTCTTCTCTTTCAGGCCCAATTTCCAAGTGAGACTTCTGTCCACATACAGCCTGGTCCAGCTCATGATTTGTTTCTTCTGAGTTTTGAATAATAAAAAAATTATAGAAAATATTATAGGAGAGAAAAGCCTTAAGTCATGATGCCTAAGTCAGATGATGTGACTGAACATGGCTATCTAGGCAGCCATTTTGGGGAGCAGGTGCAACCTTGCAACCTTCCAATGGGTCTGCGTTTCCCATCTTTTGCAATAATGTTAAAATAAGATATCATTCAAGAGTAATTAGACTAAAAAGGTCTCAAACCTTTCCCAAATGGTTCATAGCCCACCACAAAACAGGCATGGATTATTCCTGTCATGAAGTGCATTTCTATGTACATTACTTTTTACATAAATTTCACTTAACTTATGAAGTTAATGAACAAATGAAGTTTGAGCATTTATATACTAGCATTGCATATATTCTTTTGAACCCGTAATTATTATTTTTTTTAAAAACACCCTTTTTTCTGCCCAGCCTAATAGGATATGAATATTACTTATGTGTACAATTGAAATGTTTTCTTTGATTTGGGAGCAGGGGCTGCTGCAATTGCTCTTGGTGGATTATATTCATAACAATAAAACATCAAGTTACAGTTACCAACAATAAGCAACAAGTCCCCAAATTAAACTTTATCAGCAATACAAATAAGTGGCCACTTCTATGAATTAAGACAATTCAGTTGGTAATAAGTTCCTGTAGCCTTACAGAATAGGAGCTGATTGAATTCAGGGGAAATAACACAGATAAATAATTGTTGCTCATCTCCATCCCCCTAATACCAAAAGAGTGTGGCTTACAAGAGTGTATACTACAAATGGTCCCAGTCATCCATGTCATGGTTGTCCCAAAGGTGCTTTTTCAAGAGGCAACTGGACTTTCTGGTGGTTGTTTTTTCTTTGAAGACGTTTTGCTTCTCATACAAGAAGCTTCTTCAGCTCTAAATCAGCTCTAAATTCAGATCTAATTCAATCTAAAATCAGAGCTGAAGAAGCTTCTTGGGTGAGAAGTGAAACGTCTTCAAAGAAAGGAAAGAGAAAACAAAGTCCAGTTGCCTCTTAAAAAAGCACCTTTGGGACAACCATGACATGGATGACTGAGAATCTCCATAGACACACTACAAATAGATACTCCTGGGAGCTTCACATGTATGGAGAAGACAGCCTAAACTCTATTTTAGCAAAGTCTCAAAGGGGAAAGAAAGAAAGAAACACACCTATGTCTTGTTTGTTACAAATGCAGTTTACATATGAATTAACTAATGCATTGAAGTATTGCTTAGCCTATTGTTAGATGACTAGGTAGTGCGTTGGTTAACAAATTCTGGGTTAATACACCACTTGCTACTTCTGGTCATAAATTTCTGCAGAGAGATTGCAGCTTTGCTTGCTATTTTCAGAACTGGCCTTTCCCCCCTATTTCTTGAGGTATCATTTTATGGCTATCGGATGGAAACTAATCAAGGAGAGAAGCAACCTAGAACTAAGGAGAACTTTCCTGACAGTGAAAACAATTAACCAGTGGAATAGCTTGCCTTCAGAAGTTGTGGGTGCTCCATCACTGGAGGCTTTTAAGAAGAGATTAGACAGCCTCTTGTCTGGAATGGTAGAGGATCTCCTGCTTGAGCAGGGGATTTGTAAGGTCCCTTCCAACTCTGTTTATTCTGTATTTTTCCTCCATTTTATCCCAGGCATTTTATAACATGATTCTGTAGAGGTGTACTTCGAAGAAAAATTGGGTAGCTTCAATTGTGTCATATTTGCACGACTTAAGAATAGAAACAGAAGAGAAAATATATCCCGGGGTGTGTTTTTTTAATTGTTAAACTGGGTTTTACCCTTGCCCAATTTCCTTTTAAGTGACCCAAACTGGAATTAACATTTTTACTAAAGAGATCTTGTTAGATGACAGATAACTTTCTTTGAAAATGTTGCTTATTCTTCCTGTTGCAAAGGTCTTTTTCAAAAGTCCCATTAGCTATTTTCATACTGAGACAGATTTGGAAAATGGGGACAACTCTATTGAGCAACAAAGCAGATCAGACTGCAGAAAATTATGGAAATAAGAATGGGATTTGCTGGAAGTAAGGTATGGTTTGTGTGTGTCCATGTGCGCGTTCCCATTTGTGTGGTCCTGTCTTGGTGGCCAGGGAGCACAGTTTTGTATACAGTACTCTTATATGAGTCAGCACTGAAAAGGGTTTCATCGCAGACATGCACATTGAGGTCTTTAGCATGAGACTGACCCAAAGACATGCCTGTACAGTCCTAATTTTTTCCATGTGTTTGTTATTTAATTTTAGTGAATCCCAAGGAGCTGACTAGGCAAAACAAAACAAAAAAACCCCACACACTCTGGTAGAAACAAAAAACAAAAAAAGTGAAGTAAAAATCTTCTAAAGAAACAAACTAGATGGCGGATGGGGCAATGTTATTATTTGGTTGAACGAGGTGCAATACGGAACTCTGCTGTCATATATTGCGCTGACAGGAAATGAGTAGAAAAGCTGAAGTGAACTTCAGAGAGAACTGACATCTTCTGTTGAAGCCATCCCAGGTCTGTTTCCTTATTTTGCAGCTACCGTTTTGGTCTGTTCGCTAAATAAGAGGGATAAAGTTTTGAGGCTGGTGCAGTTGAGCTAGAATGCATGTGACATTGGTTGACTCAGTGGTTGCAGTGGCAGAGAGTCGTTCACAAATCCGTCAAAAGTCGAGAGCAGGGATCTGACTTAGAACAATTTAATCCTCCTCTTTTGAGGGAAGGCGAAATGGTAAATCTGGCTGAGAGCAACACTGCAGCTAAGCCTGAGGCTCGAGATAGTTTTCTCAAGGAAATCATGCGAAATATGGAGAACCTAAGGAGCTATCGTCTCAGAGAAAACTTGGCTGACTTGCAAGAAAAGGGAACCTGGAGAAAGGGGAAATGGAGGAAGAGACAAGAAAGGAACTTGTGAGATAAAAAGTTCTAGAGATACTTTCCAGTATGGGGGAATATGTGGAAAGAGGGAAACTAAGGAGACTGACCAAGAGACAGGATCACAAGGAAGTGAGACAAAGCAATTTGCATATTTAAACCTGTGGATTGAGTGGATTGTAGAAGGACAAGCAGTTGGACAGAGCTGACTTGTGGCAAAGCTGTTCCGAGGTTCCAGAATACAGATAAGGTTGTACAATGTTGGATTATAAGGAAATGGTTAGATAAAAAGAGAAAATAGTTTATGGAGACTGTGGTTCAGAGAAGAAAGGAGGCAGCAAGTTACCATAATTCTGAATTGTCCAGAGAGGAAAAATCTTACCAAATGTGGCCGACAGTAAATGGGTAGATAGGAGGAATCATTTTCTCGTTTGAAATAGCTTTTTTGTTGTTGTTACAGACAGTCATTTTCTTGGGCCTTGCATAAACTACAGCATGTATGGAAAGATTTTTGTGAAGGCTTTTTTTTAAAACATTCAAACTGGAAAATAGCAAAAGAGAGCTTGTAGTTTATGGATGAATCATTTTTCACTTGAGCAGAAAAAAAAATGGACGTGAAATAAGAGGAAGTGGGTAGCTAGAGAATTGTGTCGAAGATACAAACCAGTGGCAAAGAGGAGTGTGCAAAAATGATCTTCCATAAAACAGTGTTCTTAAGGGGGGGCGCAACATGTCTAAAGTCGAATACATCGTTCTGCAAATATGCAAGAAACAACGACTAACCGGAAATCAAGATAACATTATTTAGATGGCAAGCTATGTGCTGGGAATAGATTTACTTAGCAGCTATTCTACTGGCATGGGGTTGGATTGATTTAGCAATGCTGGGGTTGATTGATTTAGCAGTGCTGTTTGTGGAATTTATACAAGATAATTAAGGCTAGCAACCAGCCTCTATCCCAAACAGATCTTACAACATTCTGTCTTCTCTTCTGCACTATCCATGTTTTCTGCTTTGCTACTTTACCATCAATCCAGTCACAGCTTCTGTAATAGATACAGATAGATAGGACTTTTGCCCTAGGCCTAAGGGCTTCCGACAGCATCTGTTCCGTGTCAGTGGGAAATAAGCTGGACTTAACTGACTTAACCTAATCAGTCAAGTTCATTATGTTAAGTTGAGGATGAAAGCAGTCTTCAGGCAAAAGTTGACTTAAGCATGTAGTGCATTCTCTTATCTTAAGATTCCTGGGGTATCGAATTAATCGTAGAATCACTGATATTATTATTTCAGGTAACGTACTCTTAAGATTAGTTTCATACGATAATCTACGATTTGCATTATAGTGCTTTATGAAATGAACTACAATTGGCTTCATGCAACCTGTTTAGATGGTATGTATACTGGTGCAGTGGCTGGGTTCATATAACACACTAAAACTGAATGAGCCACATTATAATTTAGTACAGTAGGTAAACATCGTCTCTGTTTTGATTTTGTAGATAACCCAATGCAAACTCTGTTGAAATGAAAGTGGTTATAGTACTTTAATGCACTTTCTGTCTCTGCCATTGGCAACCATTTACAAAAAAAACATGTTTGCTGGAAAGCATCACAAGTTTTCTAAACTAATAAGTTAGTACGTCACTAACTCATTTTTCTTGTTAAGGAATCCTGTTGTACAGGATTACCTTGACCCCCTATCATTTATTTTTCTGTTCACCAAAATTCAGCATGTAAAGATTTTTCATCTAAAAACTTGTAGGTGTTTCTGCATTTGAAAATGTTTTTTTTTAAATCATGTCCTTTGCCTCTTTTCTGTTCAATACAGAAACATTAATAGAGCTTAATTATGAAAATGATTGTTATTTTGTTTCAGATTGGGTGTGAATAAAAGTTGAAATTCATTTAGAAGGAACTGATAATTTGTTTCCTTGTGTTGCTGGGAAAACTGATGAGTAAAAAAAATTCATAGCTACCAAAACATGCCTGAATAATGAGTGAATATTTGATCTCTGGGTTTTCTGACTTCGTGGACTTACATGTCTATCAGAACTTAATTAACAATTGATTTGTATACTTTTTGAATATTCCAGAACAGTTCTTGGCTCAAAGCATCAGAATACGTTTTGAGGCGCTATTTAAATATATACTTAAATCAAATGAAAAACATTTTGGAAAAATGAGAAAATGGGATGGAATGGCCTAATAGAGAATATATACTGTATATGGAAGTGATACAGAGAACAGACATATTGCTCTGTCCATACCTACTTTGTCAGTTGATCTTGACAGAGTTGTCTCTGCTTGGTATATAGAATAGAATAGAATAGAATAGAATAGAATAGAATAGAATAGAATAGAATAGAATAGAATAGAATAGAATTTTATTGGCCACGTGTGATTGGATACACAAGGAATTTGTCTTGGTGCATATGCTCTTAGTGTACATAAAAAATAAGTTCGTCAAGAATCATAAGGAGTTATAAACCAGAACAGGAAGTTTTTAAAAATTAAGAATCCACCCCCAGATATCATCCTGATTGTTTCTAAGAAAATTGCATGAATGCCAAAAGACCACTTTTCTGTTTAACTTAGGGAATCAAGAACAGAAGCATTTTCACTAATGAGCTGAAGGTTTATAGCAAAGAAGAGTCTACAACACAAACTCCCTAGTTTCTGATTTACAGGTAGTCTTTGACTTATGACCACAATTGAGCCCAAAATTTCTGTTGCTATGTGAAACATTTGTTAAGGGACTTTTGCCCCATTTTACGACCTTTCTTGTCACAGTTGTTAAGTGAATCACTGCAGTTGTTAAATTAGTAACCGGGTTGTTAAGTGAATCTGGCTTCCCCATTGACTTTGCTTGTCAGAAGGTCTCAAAAGGTGATCGCATGACCCACAGGACAATGCCACCGTCACAAATATGAGTCAGTTGGCCAGCATCTGAATTTTGGTCACATGACCATGGGGATGCTGCAATGGTTTTAAGTGTGAAAAACGGTCATAAGTCACTTTTTTCAGTGCTGTTATAACTTCAAACAGTCATTAAATGAACTGTTGTAAGTTGAGGACTGTCTGTATTATCCAGCTTCCTTTATTCTTAATTGATCAACTGAAAACTGGTATTTTTCTGAATTTGAAGTTGACTAAATCTAATCAGGCCATCTGAGGCAGCTGAGAAAAGTTAGTTCAGCTTCTGCATGTGACGATTGTAGTATTCAAAGCATTGTCACCCATAAGCAGGGGTGGGTTCCACTTACCTTCGCCACCGGTTCGCATTGTGACATTTTGCGCGCGTCCCCTCGTGCGATTTGGCTTCCGCGCATGCTCGGAAGCAAGAATGATCCCGAAACACAGCTGAGGAGCTCATCAGCTGTGCTTCGGGCAAAGAAATAAAAGTCAGAATTCACCCGCGGGCGGGAAGGGGAAAAAAGATGGCGGCGCGCACGGTATGGCACCGACAGTGACGTTACCAGCGGGTCGCTACTGGTTCGGGCGATCCGGTCCGAACCGGGAGGAACCCACCCCTGCCCATAAGAATGATCTTTTCCAGCTAAATTCTGTACATATCTATACTGTTAGGCTGCCCTGTCGTGAGCATGGGCCACCAACGTTTTCTGGAAGAGAAGAATGGATGATACCGTCTTTTACTTGTCCTGTATGCACCTCCACCTGTATTTTCTTGCACCGTATTTCAAATGGTATTTTACAGCTTCTGGTAGCTCAAACTGTATTTTAATTTCTTCTGCTGTGTTTTAATTTCTTCTAGGAAAACTGTGCATTGCGCGTAGGTGGCAGGAATTTCCCTCCACCCAAGGGAAGGGAATGGGATGTTTGCCATCCTGCAGCACCATTTGAAAAATGCTGAAACCTCTAAATGCAAACTGTTACTCAAAAGCACATAGGTACAAAATGACACTCACAGACACACAGATTGGATTAGGGTTGTTTTCTTGTCACAAAACTTTGGGGAAGGCAGAACAGCAGGGGGATTTTTGGTGGAGGGCTATAATGCAAGCCTGCTGGTCAAGCAGCCCAATCTGAAAGAATTTTCTAAGCTGATTTAAGTCCAGCCATCATTAGCGCAGAATTGTAACAGCTTAGGGGTCCAGTGTGGAAGTGCCCGATAGTTGGTTCTCTCAATCTCTCCCCATAAGGCATGGAAATGGAGAATTTATGACGCTTCAATCGCTGCAGAACTTCCAACTGCCAGCAATTCAACCTAACATGGTTAGAGGTGAGAAATGCCTTATTGGTTTGGGAGGGAGGGGGGAGCTTGTACTTTGAAACTCAAACAATACCCAGTCACCTGTATCTGATAATGATGAACAAAACCCACTCAGCTTTAGCACACATTTGATTTCTCTGCAAAAGTTACAGCAGGTCATAGTTTAGAGATGTGTTTTGTACCTACCAGTCTGCTTTAGGAATTGCTGTTGCATTAATTCCTTCTGGTTTTCTACCTGAGCTTAAGTTTCCATAGAGATTTTCCCCACCTATGGATCTGTACAAGATTTGCTTTCACTGGTATATTCTACACATTTACAGTTGTCTTCATTTGGTCTTTTCAAAAGCAGATTCTGCATTGATGGTGAAAAATATATCTTTGGCTCAGTTGTTCTCATGCCTGCATATTATTTTGCTTTTGCTTTTGAATGCTAGGCTGTCTAAAAAAAATTTCTCAGCCGGAGCTTGACTCTTGCTGACTACATGGACCTGTCTGAGAAGTTTTCTTGGCAACAGTTCACGTGTGGCTTATGCTTCCCTTCATCCAGACTAGGGTAACTAGGGGAATGAATTGTAGTTCTTTTTGGCTTGTTCTCTGGTTAAAAGTTGTGTGGAGTTTTCACATTTACAAAGTGATTCAGAAATAACAAGCAGTTTTAGCTGATTACTGTACATCAACATGTATAGGATGGATATAGTGAAAGGGCGTTATGGCCTGGTTTAGAATTATTTCTTTGGTGAAGTAGGAGCTGATATGAAATGTATAAACCTTGCACGGTTACAAGGGCATAGCATTTTAGAGCTATTAGGATTTCAATTTTATTCTGGCAAGAAAGAAGGTTTTCCAAAATCTTTGGAAATCAGACTTTCCATTTATTAAAGCTGAAATAAAATCAGTAAATGAAGATACTTCCTTTTTCTAATATTTTTTTACCTCCACCAGCAGCATTGCTATGTAATGAGACCAGGCAGATTAGCAGAGAACATACGAGGGTGAGTCAAAAAGTAATTCCATTTTCTTTAGGACAGGTATAATTACCAACACAGGAACATGTAGCATACATCAAAATGAAGCTGGTCCTCTGTGGATCACATCCCTACTTCTCAACATAGTCACCGTTTCTCTCAATAGCAATGTTCCACCTTCAAATGAGAGCATGTATCCCTGCCTTGTAAAATTGTGTTGACTGTTCTTTGAGCCACTTCTTCACTGCAGTTTTCACTTCCTTGTCACTGGAATAATGTTTGCCTCTCAAACCCTCTTTCATGGGGCCGAAGAGATGATAGTCTAAAAGTGAATCACTGCAGCTGTTAAGTTAGTAACCCAATTGTTATGTGAATCTGGCTTCCTCATAGACTTTGCTTGTCGGAAGGTTGCAAAGTGGGATCACATGACACCGGAGGACCCTGCAACTGTCATAAATATGAGTCAGTTGCCGAGCATTTGAATTTTGATCACACGATCGTGGGGAGGCTGCAAAAGTCATAACTCTGAAAAACGATCATAAGTCACATTTTTCAATGCTGTTGTAACTTTGAACAGTCACTGAATGAACTGTTGTAACTCAAGGACTACCTGTAGTTTGCCCAAACTGATACTGTCAGCCTTTGGAGATAATCAGACAGGCAATCAAAACCATGAGTACTACACTACCTTTATTGTAAGGTTACAGTCACATAATCTTGTAAGTCAGAAAGCAGTTCTCCCCTCCCTTACCTTTACTTTCCAGAGAACTAGGGAGGATTCCTTGTGAGATGCTTTCTCGACTCCCATTTTTTTCTGTAGGCTGAGATACCCTAGTCCAGGGGTGTCAAACTCAAGGCCAGCGGGCCGAATCTGGCCCTTGGGGTGTTAGATCTGGCCCATAGGGCTGCCCTGGAAACAGCGAATGACAGGCCTGCAGTGCCTCTGCCAGCGAAAACTGAGCTCAGGGGGGCCACATGCCACTCCCGGTCTCCGTTTTCGGTTGCGACGCCCTCCTGCAGCCCTCTGCCAGCGAAAATGGAGTTCAAGGGGGGGGTGCCCGTTTTCGCTGGCAAAGCGCTGCAGGAGGCTGTCCCAGCCGAAAACAGGGCCACCACAGATACCCCAGACATGAGTGACATTGAGCTGACCATGCTCCACCTGGCCATGCCACTACCCCCGGCCCCCGAGGTCAAACACAACCCTGATGTGGCTCTCAATGAAATCAAGTTTGACACCCCTGCCCTAGTCTATCCATTGTTTAGGCTACAGCTCTTCCTCCTTTCTC
This sequence comes from Diadophis punctatus similis, assembly GCA_023053685.1. Lineage (NCBI taxonomy): Eukaryota > Metazoa > Chordata > Lepidosauria > Squamata > Dipsadidae > Diadophis > Diadophis punctatus. Next base: position 2,900,242 of record JALIGW010000051.1, on the reverse strand, counting down.
CCAAGGTTTTTCTCACAGCTCATTACAGATACCATTATCGATTATTTTTATTTTTATTTTATTTATTTTTGACAAACATGTACAGGATAGTAGTTGTTTGTATAAACATAACATACATAAAAAGTTCCGATAAAAGAGGACAGTAGGATAGGGACGGTAGGCACAGTGGTGCGCTTATGCACGCTCCTTACAGACTTCTTAGGAATGGGGAGAGGTCGACTGTAGACAGTCTAAGGTTAAAGTTTTTGGGGTTTGGGGAAGAAACCACAGAGTCAGGTAGTGCATTCCAGGTATTGATCACTCTGTTGCTGAAGTCGTATTTTCTGCAGTCGAGTTTGGAGCGGTTTACATTAAGTTTGAATCTATTATGTGCTCGTGTATTGTCAGACTTGAGAGTTTAAATATTGTATGAGGACATAGATAATATTTCCCTAGCCTGATATTCATAGGATCCATTTAGTTTTACAAAAGGGCTCTTGAATAAATAAGTCACATAATATAATTTATATATATATTTAATCAAATGAATAGATATGCATAACTGTGTTCTCATACTTCTTTACCTACAGTTAACTGGGATTTATTCCATTGCTCTATTTTCTGGATATACACAACACACCGAACCCTAAATCATGTGAGTTAAGTTTAAACGGTACGTTAGGGCTTAAATGTGTTTGGCTACATTGCGGTTTAGTGTGTCATGCAAACCCAGGAAATGTGCATCTTGAAAAATTTCCTCTACCAGGAAAGAGGAGGAGGGGATGGTTAAATGGATGAGGAAACGCAAATTGCAAAAACTGCTTTCACTCTCATGTTTAAGATTAACAGGACAATCATATCAATTCCTTCCTGTTATGAAGGAAATCTCACTGAATTTATTGATGTTGACTTCCAGTAAAATAAATACTGGTATATAGAATATCAACAAACACTAGCCTAGACATAATAGGTATGTGTAGGGTTTCAAATTCTCTTCCCCAAAGGTGCTTCAGAGTGGGGCAGAAATGCAAAAGGAGCTGAATTCTTTAAGGCACCTGCACCTATTTCTGTGATTCCATGGTAGCTACATATGTTGTCCCAAGAGAAGTCACAGTGCCTTTAAAGCAGGCCTGTCAAACTGGCGGCCCACGGGGCAGATACGTCATGCGCAGGCCATACCTACCCAGGCTCCGCAAAGGCAAAAAATGTCATATGTCACAATCTGGCCCATGATGCTATCAAGTTTGACACCTGTGTACTTTAAAGAGTTGCAGGCAGCTGCTAAATTCACCTCCCTAGCACTCTGAAAAATGTTTTTGGAATAGAATCCAAAGTATCACACAACCCTCCTTGAGAAGGTTTCTTATTTTTAGTAGATGAATTTCCATCTCTTAAAATAATTCTCACTGTCTGGTTCAGGGGTGGTTTCTAACTTACCTCGCTGCCGGTTCACTTCCTCCCGTGCCACGTGGCCGTGCCTCGTGGGCGTGCGCGCACTTTCACACGCGCGGCATGCGCAGTGGCAAAAAATAATAATTATTTAAAAAGCCAAAAACAAGATGGCGACGCATGCGCAGTGCCGGAAACTCAGCTTCTGCACATGCACAGAAGAAAAATTCCCCAGAAAAAAATTCCAAAGATAAAAATTGGGGAGGGGAATTTCTGAAAAAAAAATTTTTTAAAAAAGATGGAGGCGCCCACGGACCGGCGCTGACTGAACCGGTTCTGTGATGTCATCATAATATCACCAGTGGGTTGCTACCAGTTCGGGCAAACCGGTCCGAACCGGGAGGAACCCACCTCTGGTCTGTTTAAATAATCTTAACATTTGACTGACACTCATGATTAGACAAGAAATCGAACTACTTTTGAATCAGTTTTGATTCCTGATCACTTCCTGGTCAGATCCATTCAGTTTCTTCGGCCACCTTTGCAGAAAGATTAATGTTGACATGATTTGGTGGGTTGTTGTTTTTTTTACTTCCCAGTCTTACCTGGAAGAGAGTGACTGGCCCAAGGTCACCCAGCTGGCTTTCATGCCTAAGGGAAAACAAGAACCTGGATCTACCTACTCCTAGTCCAGCATCTTAACCATGGGGATACTGCAATGATCATCAGTATGAAAAATGGTCATAAGTAATTTTTTTCAGTATGACTTCGAACTGTTGTAAGTCAAGGACTACAAAAAATCCAGATGACTATTAGATGGCAGCAAACATATTAACAATGTATTGCTGCCATTTTGTGGTTGCCCAAAAATGTTCAGCCCAACTGTGGTAGCCATCATCATGCAGAGCTCCACTTCAGGCAGAAAAAGTAAAAACAGCCACATTTTCAAAAGATCAGTAATTTGCACTTCAGTTTATTCCAACCAGATGATTTTCCAAATCTTCCTTTAAAGGAAATATTTCCTCTTTTATTTACTGAGGAAATTAGTGAATAGATGCAAATAAAAAACAAGCAAATAAGCATACGGTATGTTGCAGAATGGAGAAGTATTCTAGCTTATAAACCTTTCAAGATACTCCATTAAATTCCTTCCATAGAGGGTTCCTTCCATCTATTAGCCTTCCATGCCCACTTATCACTAACAGTCTTCATCAAGTGGTGTGCCAAAAACCTTAAGCAAAGGTGGTAGCAATAGCAATAGCACTAAGACTTATATACCGCTTCATAGTGCTTTACAGCTCTCTCTAAGCGGTTTATAGAGTTCAGTATATTGCCCCCAACAATCTGGGTCCTCATTTTACCGACCTCAGAAGGATGGAAGGCTGAGTCAACCTTGAGCCGGTGAGATTTGAACAGCTGAACTGCTGAACTAGCAGTCAGCTGAAGTAGCCTGCAGTGCTGCACTCTAACCACTGCGCCACCTCGGCTCTGGTAAACTGAAAGTAGAATGGAATTGTGCTAATTAAGAATTTCTGATTCCCTCTATTTTATCAGAAGAAGCAGAACCTTTCCCACTTTATAAATTGCATTGCTAAAACAATCAAAACTTTGTAAAAAAAACCAAAAGTTTTGTGTTAGGGCTGATCACCTATTTTTCAGATTGTTTCTTAGTTTTGGGTCTTTTTATTCCTAATAATTTTGTGCTGGAAACCCACATGTTTCCTAGATGTGTTGCTCTCTTTTATAAGGCTGCCTAAGGGATCAGAATCAGCGGTGGGCTGCTCTCGGTTCACCCCGGTTCTGCGAACTGGTAGCGCCGGCGGTGGGAGGCTCCGCCCACCCGCCCGGGACGCTTCTGGGCATGTGCAGAAGCGGTCATGTGCGCACACGCACACATGCGCGAACCAATAGCAAAGGGTTTTAGAGCCCACTACTGATCAGAATATAATTGCAACAAGAGTCAAATACGTTTGACTATTTTAAAAAAAGTGTATGCTTTTGAAAATACGAAACGAAATCCTGTTTCACTGATAGTTATTCCAAAGAACTGGCAAGATTTTTGAAACAATTTGGGGGGGAGGGGAGTACCAAAAAAGTACTTAAAAAGTTTCCGAAGCTTGCATGACTTTTCTCCAGCCAATAGTCTATAACCACTGCAGGGTCAGCTGAGGACACAGTGTCATATTAAAATCTTCCTTAACTCCTAAAACTGGATTCATCTTCAGCGTTGAGTTGTTCCTTCTTTTGTAAACATTTGCCAAGAACGTTCCTGTAAATTTAGCTTAAAATGATTTTATCTTTCTGAAGATGTCCCTTCTGCTAGGTAGGAAGAGCTGAAGTGGTGCAGTGGTTAAATGCTGCGACTGCAGGCTGACTGCTAGTTCAGCAGTTCAGCTGTTCAAATCTCACTAGGCTCAAGGTTGACTCAGCCTTCCATCCTTCTGAGGTCGGTAAAATGAGGACCCAGATTGTTGGGGGCAATATGCTGAACTCTGTAAACCGCTTAGAGAGGGCTGTAAAGCACTATGAAGCGGTATATAAGTAAAGTGCTATTGCTATTGCTATAAAATCAGATATCAGGTCTGTGAAGAAATCACCTTGTCCCAGATTATGAAAAGTCTTCCCATCCCTAAAGAGATACTATTGGTGTTTGCTCTCCCAAGTATTTAGAAAGATAGGAAAAGCATACAGCTTTCTCCAAATTGTTCATTCTCAATTATTTAAAGTTTTCCACATTGCTTTTAATTGCATTAAGTTCATTCCATTTTGTAATTGGAATTGTCTTTTGCTGTAAACTGCCTTGAACATTAGAATAAGCAGAAAGACGTGGCTAAAGGAAATTCTAAAAATGGATATAGAAAAAAAAAACCGGAATTGTTTTTATTAGGTATTTCCAATAAGGTATACAAAAAAGAAATACAATGTCTTATTATTCATATCCTAACTGCAGCAAGAATTACATATGCACAGTCCTGGAAAAACAAGGAGATGGCTAAAGAGGAAGAAATAATTAAAAAAATAATGGACTGTGTGGAGATGGATATGCTAACTAGAGAATTAAAAGAAAAAGAGGAATCTGATTTCTATAAAGTCTGGAACAAATTTTATAACTGGTTGAAAGAATTAAATTAAACAGGTTGAATTAAAAACAGGGAAAAAAGTTTAATGGTGTATACTCAAGTAACTATGTAAAGATCTTAAATGTATATAGTATAATAGGAAAATATGTTTGAGAGCAATACTGAATAATTAAGGAAACAACATGTAAAAAGAATATATCCGATAATAGCTTATGATGAATAGGGGGCTACAAATGCCCCATTTGTTTGTTATACGTTTTGCTTTTTGAATGTTAAATGTTGTTTATTGTGTTTAATAAAAATTTAAAAAAGAATAATAATAAAAAAGAATAAGCAGAAAGGTGGGGAAGGAATTTAATAATGAAATTAAAAGACAGACAGTCCTCGATTTACAACAGTTCATTTAGGGACTGTTTGAAGTTACAATGGCCCTGAAAAAAGTGACTTATGACCATTTTTCACAATTATGACCTTTGTAGCAGCCCCATGATCATGTGATCCAAAGTCAGGCGCTTGGCAACTGGTTCATACTTACGACGGTCGCTGTGTCCCAAGATCAAGTGATCCCCTTTTGTGACCTTCTGACAAGCAAAGTCAGTGGGGAAACCAGATTCACTTAACAACCGTGGTACTAACTTATCAACTGCAGTGATTCACTTAACAACTGTGGCAAGAAATGTCGTAAAATGGGGCAAAACTCACTTAACAAATGTCTCCTGTAACAACAGAAATTTTGGGCTCAATTGTAGCCGTTAAGTCGAGGATTATCTGTAGTTAAGCAATATGTTAATTAATTTAGAAAGTAGTTAATCTAAATCTTCTAGTGCTGAATGTAGGATAGGAGTCAGATATGATGATTTTGATTATGGCAATGATGTTATTCATGCAGTTGTGTCCAGCTCATGCCGATTTTGTGGGCCAGGTCTCTTCACATCATCTGATCTGGCACCACTTCTTTGAGTTGTTGTATGCTTTGTCTAGTGTCAGCTTTTATGTTGTCCAGTCCCCATGTTCTTTGATGGCCTGGTTTCCTTTTACCTGTAACTCTTTCAAGGATAATTGTTTTCTCCGATGAATTCCCCCCCTCATGACCAAAATAAGTGAGACACAGTTTTGGCCAGATTATATAGAGGCTTCCATTCTGTTGCTTCTCTTCTATCTACCATTCAGTGTTCTTGCAGTTGAAAAAACTTTTCAGAATTGTTTTCTAGAGGTGGTTCAAGTACCACTTCCCCTTTGCAAGACGATGCCAAGAAGCATGAAATCATGTAGTTACATAATTTCATGCTTCTTGGCATGGTCTTGCTTCTACTCTTCTTCTGATGAGTGAAATATGCATTTTTTTTCATGTAAATGGAACTCTACCTACATACTTCCTGAGTTGTGGGTGGATGAGTAGGTTTATGCAGTTAATATGAATTCAGATTTCGGTAACTACAACATCAGTGTGCAGTCTTCATCCCAAGACATCACACCTAGGAAATGAGTTACCTTATATCAGTGGAGCTTGAGATCAGTTGGCAGCATTGAGCTGTTGCCTATGACTGCATATATGCTGGGGTCTGAGTCGGCTCTGAGTCCCAAAGATTGTGTTACTTGGCTTAATTGGCAGCCCGGCTTGCTCTGGGACTTAAAAAGATTCAGAGAGAGTCCATGGCATTACACGGTTTCTTGCTACAACTGCCTTTAAAAAAAGGCAACTGGACTTTCTTGAAAAATCAACGCATCTTTGATTTTTAAAGCACCTTTGGGGCAGTCATGACCTGGATGATTGAGACGCTCCATAGACATCTGCCGCAATTGCAGATCTGGCCTCTGGTTATGCAGAGATCATAAGGCCTTGTCCACAGAGCACCACCAGGAAAAGGATTCAAAATATGCATTTCAGCTCAGCTATATGTCTGCATCTTTGTATCTATATTTGTACATCTAGAACAGTAGTTCTCAACCTTCCTAATGCCGCGACCCGCCCCCCGCCACAACCCGCCCCGCCGCCGTGCCCGCCACCGTGCCCGCCGCCGCGGCCTCCGCCACCGCCATTTGGGTTCTTTTACCCTCTGCTCATGCGCAAAGCGTTCTGCGCATGCACAGAGGGTAAAAGAACCCAAATGGCGGCGTCCGGGCGAAGTCTCCCAACCCCTGTGAAAGGGTCTTTCGACCCGCAAAGGGGTCGCGACCCCCAGGTTGAGAACCGCTGATCTAGAAGCTTTATTTAGCTTTTGTTAATTTTGTTAATTTTAATATTTATATAATTAAATATTTAATCATTGCATATTTATACTTGTATTATACTGTAAGCCGCACAGAGTCACTTCAACAGTAAGATGGATGGCATATAAATTTAATAAATAAATATATGAACAAATATAGTATGCTCTTCTATTATGCATCCAAAATTGGATGGGACATTAATGTCACACATTTGACAAATAGGCTAGTTATGAACCTTTCAGATTCAAGAAAACCTAGTTGCACAGAAAATACAATTTCTGTGGCTGGTGATCTTTCCTAGCATTAATTTTCTATGTTTTTGCCACTAGGAGTGGGTCCTCTGTGGCCTAAAATTGCAGGATATTTCCAAGCTTGGAACCCCAAGATCATGAAATTTGGTGGCTGGCCAAATGGCAGTGTGGTATTTTACAGCCAAATAAGAAAAACAACAACCCCATCTTTCCAAGTGCTAAAATAGGAAATTGGTTTTTTAAAAAAACCCAAACCACAAAAATAATGTGAAAAGGAATTAAAAGTCAGACCTGCCCCTTTCAGTGACATCATAGCATTACTGTCTTCCAGCCTATAGCTATTGGAAATCTACACTGGGGAAGGAAAACCCCCAAATTCTCCATGTGTATAGATTTGTACTGAATATAAATAAATACCTGAACTCCCTTATCTAGTTGACAAAAATGTTGAACAGGCCTCGACCCAAGATAGAATCTTATGACACCTGACTCAGTGTTTCCCTCCAAGCCGAAATGGGCCATAACTATAATGAGAAGTCTTTGGGTGTGAACATCTAGCCCAGGGGTCCCCAAACTTGGCAACTTTAAAACTTGTGGACTTCAACTCCCAGAATTCTCCAGCCAGCTATGCTGGCTGGAGAATTCTGGGAGTTGAAGTCCACAAGTCTTAAAGTTGTCAAGTTTGAAGACCTCTGATCTAGCCAATCGGGAATTCATCTACTATTAATTAACGTGCATTTTAAGTATTTGTCAAGAATATCAAGAGACACTCCACTAAAATCTCTGCTAAGGCTCTGTACATTATGTCTAAAGGAATGTAAGAAGCATGAACATGAGAAATTTCAACACAATGAAAGAGGAAATGAATTGTCTACCCATTGACATATCTTAGGAATCATAGAATGAAAATGTTCTGAAATTTGGTCATTTCCCGACAGAGGTTTATTCTGTTTATTACTGTACTCAGGATATAAAAAACAAAGACATTATTGGTCTCTTACAAATAATATACAAAATAGCAAAGACAGTGTTTGGGTTCAATGCAATCAACGACTGATTAATATTAATTAAATTACAAAGACAACCCTTTAATATACCAGTTATCCAAGTTTATGATCCAACCACTGATGTAGAAGGTTGGTGAGTTTTACTGTCAAGTTCAGTCTGAAATTAACAGAACGTGAAACAAGGTGCACTGCTTGTGGTTAGAAACTGGAATGCCAATGTTAGAAATTACAAGGAGTTGGATCGTACAGTTAGGATAACAGAAATATAGTAGTTCATCAATTCCCAACAATCCAATTATTTTGTTTTATTAATGCAGTCTCCAAACAGCCAAAACAACATCAGAGATCACCAGATGGAATACTCAGAGATTAAACTTAGTGTATTATTGATACAGAGAGATGGTTGTCAGCCCTACTAGATAGACCAGACCAGGAAACCAACTCAACAGAATGGCTAAGCGGCTTTTATTGAGGTTGGCTATAAAAACAGAATCTTGCAAGTCTAGTTGTGCTGTACCTTCTCTTCCTCTTCATATTCCAAGGAATTAGAAAGGGGTGTAAGGTTGGGGCACATAGAAGAGCAGTGAAAGTAAGGTGGGCCATATGACACATGAACGAGTCCAAGATTTTGTTCACGTTTTCTCTGAGGGTCTGGATGTTGAATTGGAAAGTGGTTTTGTGTTTTAACCATGAATAAGTATATTTTAAGGCTTCTGCTTCAATGTTTATTCAGTTCTGTGACAGGATGACCTGCCATAGAAACATAGGGCTGGAAGGGACTTTGTGGGTCTTTTAGTCCAATCCCCTCCCCAAGACAGGAGTTTTTATCCCATCCAGACAAATGATTATCCAATCCTTTCTTGAAAACCACCAGCAATGGAGGACCCACTACTCCAGGAAGCAAGCTGTTCCATTGATTAATTGTTCTCATTTTCAGGAAGTTTCTCCTTAATGTTAATAATAATAATAATAATAACTACTACTACTACTACTACTACTACTACTACTACTACAACAACAACAACAAAGTTGAAAGGGACCTTGGAGGTCTTCTAGCCCAACCCCCTGCTTAGGCAGGAAACCCTACACTACTTCAGAGAAATGGTTATCCAACACCTCCTTAAAAACTTCCAGTGTTGGAGCATTCACAACTTCTGGAGGCAAGCTGTTCCACGGATTAATTGTTCTAACTGTCAGGAAATTTCTCCTTAGTTCTGAGTTACTTCTCTCCTTGTTTAGTTTCCACCCATTGCTTCTTGTTAGGTTGGATCTCTCACTGACTAGCTTCCACCCATTGCTTTTTGTCCTGTCCTCGGGTGCTTTGGAAAATAAATAGATTCCTTCTTCCCTGTGACCGCCCTTCAAGTATTTGAAGATGGCTATCACATCACCCCCTAACCATGATTAAGTTTTGCATTTTTCCCCTCAAAGTTAGATTTTGATCTTGCCAGATGTAAAAGAAGTGTCACGTAGGCAGCTAGAAAGTTCTTGGTTTAGTTAGGGTATCTGTCAGCAAGCATGTCTATCTTCTCTAAGATTGATAAGGAGATTTGTCAGGCAAAGTAGTTTTGCGTATGTGTGCTGGTGTGGATTGGAGGTGCTGTTCATGCATCAAAGGAGAAGGGCACGGAAGTGTCTGAAGGAAAGAAGGCAGTGGAGTTGGAAAGGAGATCACCAGAGGAAGGAGGAATGTGCAACAGATAATTGCAGCAGGAGTAAGCAAAATCAGGAGAGAAAAAAAAGATCTGCAAAGCAGGTTAGCTGTGAAAGATGGAGAAATGGAAGGATATCCCAGGAGAAATGGGGCAGAGACGAGCAATCAGTTTGCTGGCTTTACAAGACGGTTCAAAAAAACATTATTTTTCCCACTCTCTTCTTTCTCTTTAACTTATAAAAGACTGGGATCAAGAAACTGAAAGGAAAGCAAAATCCAGTAGTTGAGTTTAGCAACTGAATGGATCAGGGAGTTTCTGAGACAGTTAAAGGACTTCAAAAGAGCTCTGTAAATAAATGACTATTAGACTGTTGACATATTTTTGTAGTTAAGATTTGCGTATCCAAAGTAGAGGTAAGATATTTTGCTTTTGGAAAGATAAGCACAAGTGATTTATTTAATTTGCAACAAATTTCACTTTACTGTAGTTGGCAGAACAATATTGTGGGGGAGGGGTTGGATTTTTGTCCTTTTTCTACTTTCTAATATATTTGTATGTGCGAGAGAGGTAAGCACATTTAGGAGGGAAGAGGTCATCACATTTGAAATGTTGAGAACATCACATTTTACTCATATAACTACCACAATAGGTATGGGCACTTACAAACAGCTGTTTATTAGAAAACAAACCCATGGCCACAAATACTCAGTACCATTTCATTGATATGTTTGCCCTGCCCCCCCAAAAATGATTTTAAAAATGTTGGATGAGGCAGTAAGGCTGATGAACTGCAATAGAAATTATTTGGAACCAGTGGAGACCTGTAAGGATATAGCTGGATTATCTAAAATGCTCTCTTTAAAAATATGAAGTCCTGTACCATATAGAATAGAAATGTGTATTTTAATTTGATGTCCCCAGTACAGATTTGTTCGCAAATGGAATCTATTTGGAGAAGTTTTGGTCTGTTTTGGTTCACTGCTATAGCAGCAAGATCTATTTTCTGCAATACGACCAAGTATGTTCTTGATTAGGGCTTTCCAAACTTGGCAACTTTTTGACTTTTTGACTTCAACATCCAGAATTCCCCAGCCAGCATGAGGAATTCTGGGAGTTGAAGTTCACAAGTCTTAAGGTTGTCAAGTTTGGAGATTCCTGTTCTTGATAATAATGATAGTTGTATTGGTATCCTAAATGTAAATTGTATGCCCCACCACCCTCATTGTTGCTGGTTGTTTTGATTTTCCATGAAAATAGGTAGCTGTGCTGTTTAATAATACTCTGTTCTCTGCTAATAATGTTAATGATAACTTTAGACAGCTTTCTTTAGGAAAGATTTCAAGAGGTTAAGGAAAGAATTAGGGTTAGGGAGAGAAAGAGGCAGACCAAAAATGTGAGCCTTTAGGAGAATACAGGTAGTCCTTGACTTACGACAGTTCATTTAGTGACTATTTAAAGTTACATAAGCACTGGAAAAAGTGACTTATGACCATTTTTCACACTTACGACCTTTGCAGAATCCCCATGGTCATGTGATTTACATGCAGAGGCTTGGCAACTGACTCAGACTTGTGACAATTGCAGTGTCCCGGAGTCATGTGATCTCCTTTTGCGACCTTCTGACAAGCAATGTCAATGGGGAAGCCAGATTCACTTAACAACCGTGTGACTAATTTAAGAACGTTAAGTGATAACTTAAGAATGTTACGTGATTCACTTAACAAATGAGGAGAGAAAAGTCATAAAATGGAGCAAACTCACTTAACAAATTTCTCACTTAACAACATAAATTTTGCGCTCAATTGTGGTCATAAGCTGAAGACTACCTGTACTAAGTCTTAAACTACTGATTTAATCCCCATGTCTCCTCTTCTCCCTTCCAAACCTACAATTATCCTTGTCAATATTTCTCTTTTTCTATTTAGAGGCTAATCATTCAGGAAATGAATAACTGCAATGAGTTTTCCACTTCTGTCTTTTCTCTAAATTTTAAGCTTTTTTTTTAATGACCGGTTTAAAATAGCTGTCATCTACATACCAGGGGTGGGTTCCACTTACCTTCGCCACCGGTTTGCATTGCTCCGCTCGTGCGCGCGCGCGCATCCCCTCATGCAATTTGGCTTCTGTGCATGCTCAGAAGCAGGAATTAGCCCGAAACACAGCTGAGGAGCTTATCCTCAGCTTTATTATATTATATATTTATTATAAGAAATAAAGGTCAGAATTCACCCGCGGGTGTGTGGGTGGGCCCTTTTTCAAGCCGCCAAAGGGGAAAAATTCGCACAAAATAAAAAAAAAAGATGGTGGCCCACACGGAACGGCACCGACAGTGATGTCACCAGCGGGTCGCTACCGGTTCGGCCGATCCGGTCCGAACCAGGAGGAACCCACCCCTGCTACATACCCTGCAATTCTGAGTCAGGGATCCTAGTCCTGATTGCAAAGGGATTTGTAAGTATACTAGAAAGGTGTTTGTAGGCTACCTTACCCTACTGCAAAATGCATACAATCCTTGACGGTGACAAAGAGTTAAGAATTGTTTGGGTAATCTTTGCTGTCATCTAATGGACATCTGGATGTTTGGTCATCCAATAGCCTAGCTCAGGGTATTTGAAAAGTTTGGTCTTAAATAATTAAGTTACCATTCAAGATTTTCAATACAACATCATTGCTGATCTTACAGGCACCTGTGAAACTGCCTATACAAGTAGTTCTTGTTTATTAACAACTGCCTCATTTAGTGATCGTTTGCAATTCAGCGGTGACGGAAAAAGTAACTTTACAACTAATCTATGAAATTATGACTTTTTCTGGAAAGCTGAAATAACAACATAAGTGCACAGTTATGGTTTCACTTAATAATTGCTTCACTTAAGGACCAAATTGCCAGTTCCAGTTGTTGTCACTAAACAAGGACCACCTTTAGTTATTGTTTTACTAATTTTTCATAGAAGTCTGAGGTTGCAGTCCTGTTGTGATGGGTCTTGGGCCTCCCTGGCTGAAAGGGTTTTAGAAGTATGAGAGCTTGGTGTTTTTTTTTTAATAAGGCATGTGCTGCAGATTACCGTATATTGTTTTATATTATTTTAGAATTGTGTGTTTTTAATTATCCTACATATCTAAAGATTGCTCCCAGTGGTGTTACAACAACCAAAGATCCAAGAAAGGAAAGGAAGCTTTGGGGACAAAGACTGTAATTTTTCCTCCACGTTTTCAGTGTGTTGCTGTCTAAAAACAGTACGATGAAATTTCATATGCAGTAACAGGCTATTTGAGGGAAGGGGGTGTTTGTTAAATATGAACGTATACTATTTGGATCAATTTACATCATTTGCATCATTATGTAATCACATAAGTGACATACAATAAACTAAACCTAGTGACATAATATATATAAAAAGTCTGATTTGAGAAATAGAACTTGTCAAAGCCAGGGAGATCCGGATGCTTGGTCAATATAAATTACATTATGCTTAATACCATTTCTGTTTTCAAAATACCTTCTACATTAAACAAAATGCTAAATGAACATTTGGGTGGTCTACAGAAGTTTGTACTCGAAGCTACTGATGAATTTTTAAGATTCATTAAAATGCTTGATGTATTTAAAATGTGTCTTAAGAAAATTAAATATGGTTTGTCTAATTCTCATAGGAATTCTAAGCATAATCAGTCTGATATATTTCTGCTTACTGCATTACCGTATATAATCCACTACCACCTCAGAATAACAAAAATACTTATACTTGAATGGCTATAAATATTTTCTCAGGATTAGTTGGCTGTAGGATATGAATTCAACAAACCATTGCAGCTATGGAAAGAAAAAACACCCTGAAACTTGTAGTTGAATAAGAAAATTGTGGTTTGCTGCAAGAACTATTTTTTTTCTATTAACAGGAAGTGAAACAGATTTAACTTTAGACTTTGCAGTTTTTACATTTAGGCATAAAATGGTTGCAGAAAAAAACAACTTCTTTTTCTACAGGGAAGATTGATAGCAAAACATATAATGCTAAAATACTGACAACTTCAGCTAATACTAATTGATGGAAGTGTTTTAGTATAAGAATGAGGAAAATGTGATTGCAGAGCAAACCACTGTAATATTGTAAATCAAGCTTTTAGGTTGATTGTTTTTACAAAAGAGAATATAGAACATATCTGAGTTAGATAGCATTACATTTTGTATTGATCAAATCTTAGTAGTAGGATGACAGGATTGATATATGGCATTCCTCATCACTACCACCATTCATTTCCTTTCAGAGAAGTACTTTTTGGAACCTGAAAACTCCTCCATGCTGCTATTAGACATAAGAATAATGTATGGAGCAGCTGCAAGATGCAGCCAAGAGAAATGGTTCATTTCTTTCGCTTACCACCCTTCCCAATAACAGTTCAAAATACCCTGGTGTTGGACTGAAAGTCTTGTTTACTTGTTCCTTTTGGCTAGTCCCCAAAGAAGAGGATGATCATCTTAATATTACCTAAGTCAGTGTTTCTGAACCTCAGCATCTTTTAAGATGTGAGGACTTCAACTCCCAGAATTCCTCAGCTAGCATGGAGAATTCTAGGAATCGAAGTCCACAAATCTTGTTGAGGTTCAGAAACACTGATCTGGACCATGTTTTATTTACAACCTTCATGCCAGACTTTCTACTTTTCAAGTTGTAGATTAAGTTTACTTTCTCTCTGCAACCTAACAATATTTTTTGGAAGTGATGGAAATAAACTACAGCCTGTTCCTCAATATTCAGTGTTGGAAATATTTAATGCATGTATATCTTCCATCCATTCCCCAAGAGGATACATCCGAGTCTTTTGGAATATTATTTATCATATTTGTATGCTGCCTATCTCACAAAACCTGTGCAGTAAAACCATGAAAACAGTGATTACAAATACATGCTACCATTAAGACATTATTATTATTATAAAAGACTGAATATGAACTCTCATGTGTCTTCACCCCAAAATCTCTTCTCTTTCTAAAGCTTTTACATGTCTGAGGTGCCCTGACATTTTTTGTTTTATTTTTTGGATGGTAAGTAACTAGCTGTTAGCGCTGAAAGTTAGGTCATCCAGTTCTTAAGCATGCTGGCAGAGGAATAATAAAAAGAATGAAATTGCCTTTAAGCTTGTTGTTTTTGGTTTACTTCCTTGATTCTATAGCACATAGGAGTTTTGGACTGTTCTTATCTTTTTTTTAGCTCAAGGAACTCTGGATGGTCCACATTATTTTTCCTCCTTTCTCTGAATGTTATCTTTTATGACAACTTGTGAAGTAGATTAGACTGAGAATTTGAGACTGATCTTCACGAACATCATAGCTAAATGGAGATTTTTGAATCTAGATCTCTCCCCTGGCAATACCATAGCAGATATCTTGGTCCAAATAGGACAGATGACCTAGAAACTGGCTCCTTGAAACAATGACATGCAAAGATTTCTGTGCCTTTATCTTATCTTAGCTTTCTGTTCCATATCATCCTATTTTTTTAAACAAAAATAGATTGATTGGATTTTCAGTCAAGTCAGATCTTTTGCTCTCTAAAACTACAAATTTATTATAAATTATAATGGAGAAAGGAGGACTGTAATAGTTGCCCATGAATTTTATTGATTTTTATCCCACCATTTTTACAAATAATGCAAGGCGGCAAACATACTTGATACTCCTTCCTCCTCCTATTTTTCCCACCACAAGCCTGTGAAGTGGGCTGGGCTGAGAGAGAGTGACTGGCGCATGGTCACCCAGCTGGTTCTCATGCTTAAGGTGGGACTAGAACTCACCGTCTCCTGCTTTCTAGCCTGATGCCTAGACCAAATATGGCTCAGTTTGTAACCATATAGGTTATTTGTATTCCCCCAATAGGTTTCATTGCAACAAAGGTGAGATTGACGTCTAGAAGATGCCTGTTCCGCCTCCTCCAGCTCCGCCCCCTCCACCAACATTTTCGCAGGTAAGTTACGATTTTAAAAATAAAAATAATGGAAGAGAGACGAAACTTGATCATCCTAATTTGTCCTGTGAAAATAAAGCATGTTTTAGATTAGATGATAGACAGACAGACAGATTTTCACTTTTTGTTGGCTTTGTTGTTTGTTCAGTTGGCTGTTTTTGTTGTTTTTCATATAGTTCTCTTTTAGGTTTTTGTTCTTTTTTTGTGCTTTCTGAAAAATTTGCTAAGATAAATAACACTATTGAGGTTTAAACTACCATGCATATCAGAGTAACAGAATTGGAAGGGACTTTGGAAGTCTTCTAATCCAACACCCTGCTCCAGCAGGAAATCCTATACCAGTGATGGCGAACCTTTTTTTGCTCGGGTGCTAAAAGGGTGCGCACCTGCAAGATAGCGTGTGAGCGTGTCCCCACACCCATAATGCAATGCCCTCCCCCCTGTGGATATGTGCTGTCCCCCCCGCATGCGCACAATCCCCCTGCACCCCCCCTGCGCATCTGCGCAAGCCTCACTGAAGCCTCCGGACTTCCGGTACGCCCGTTGGGCTATTTTTCGCTCTCCCCAGAGTTCAGGAAAGCCTTCTGAAGCCTGGGGAGAGTGAAAAATGGCCAAACGGGCCAACCGGAAGTTTGGAAACAAACTTCCGGTTGGGCCGTTGGGCTGTTTTCCACCATCCCCAGGCTTCAGGAGGCTTTTCTGAACCCTGGGGATGGCGAAAAATGGCCGAAAAGAAGGCCAAAAATCAGCTGGCCAGCACGCATATGTGTACTGGAGCTGACATAGGGCAATGCCTTGCGTGTCCTCAGATATGGCTCCGCGTGCCACCTGTGGCACGCGTGCCATAGGTTCGCCATCACTGCCCTATACCATTTCACAAATGGTTGTCCAATTTCTTAAAAGCCTCCAGTGTTGGAGCACCTACAACTTCTGGAAGCAATATCAGGTGCCTTTGCGGATCAGAGTCTAGTCATAAAAGCTTGCTGTCTTGCGTTATCCTGATTTACAATGAAACAGTTTGGCATTAGGGTTAAAGATTTGAAGTAGGAGCAGGGAATCATCCATGGATGCTGATTGGGTGACTTTGGGCCAGTCGTGCTTTCTCCTTCTCATTCTCTTAGCCCAGTTATTCTCAGGGAGGTTGTGGTGAACTTAGCTAGATCTTCTATTGTGGATTTATATAGTAGGACATACTGATAAAAAAAATAGAATAAAAAAAGATTATGCTACTATGATGTAGACCTTAGATCAGGGGTGTCAAACTTGATTTACTTGAGGGCCACATCAGGTTTGTGTTTGACCTCGGGGAGGGGGGGTGTTTGTGACCAGGGTGGGCGTGGCCAGCATATCGTCACTTATGTTGGGGGGCACCTGTAGTGGCCCGATTGCTCTGCCAGCGAAAATAGGCTCCCGAGCTCCGTTTTCGGCTGCAACAGCCTCCTACAACCCTCTGCCAGTGAAAATGGAACTTGGGGAGCTACGTGTGGCCCTCGCAAGTTCCGTTTTTGTTGGCAGAGGCACTGCGGTTCGGTCCTTCGCTATTTCCAGGGGCCCCCGCGGACCGGATCCGGCCACTGGGCCTTGAGTTTGACACCACTGCTATACACTGCTTTAAGGCCTGGTGCCCCACCGGAACGGGACTTTTTTCTGCAGGAGCCGAGTGAGAGGTGCGGTCAATGTGGCGAAGCCAGGGATAAATGTCCGGTAGTAATTGACGAACCCGAGGAGTCACTGGACATATTTCACTCGACGGGGTGGTTGCCAACTACTCAACACCTCAACCTTGCTCCACTCCATTGCTATGCCCTCGGAAGAGATGCAATGTCCCAGGAAGTCGATGGTGGTTTGATAGAACTGGCACTTTTCCAGCTTTGCATACAGATGGTGGTCACGAAGCCGTTGAAGGACCAGGCGGAGGTGTTGGAGATGATTTTTCCAGGAGGTCGAGTAGATCAGAATGTCGTCCAAATAGACAACGATAAACTGGTCCAAAAGATCCGGGAAAATGTCATTCATGAAATGCTGGAAGACAGTGGGAGCGTTGGTCAATCCAAACGGCATGACTGTATATTCAAAATGGCCGTATCTGGGGCTGCACAGGTCGCTGGCAGACCACAACAATTCCCAACATGACTTTCTTTTACCATGTTTATGGTTAAAGACAACTGGTTTAGTCTTTAATACATTCGTTTTTAGACACCCACCCCCATTTCTTTTTTGTTTCATAGGATCTATTTAATGCTTGCTGCTAATCATTTGAGTTCTTAATCACCTACACAGCATCGTGTCGCCCTCGCGAGCTCCATTTTCGCTGGCAGAGGCACTGTGGGTCGGTCCTTCGCTATTTCCAGCCCCCCCCCCACGGGTGAGATCTAAGCACCCCGCGGGCCGGATCCGGCCGCTGGGCCTTGAGTTTGACACCTCTGCCTTAGATGATTCTTAACCAGGTTCATACATCAAGACATGGAATGTTTGGTTTGTTAAACAAACAAATGTGATACGCAAATCAGGCTACTCAGTTTCCTCAACAAAGCTTTGTTGGGAAAAAAATCCTGGCTTAGCAGATTTGCTCAGCCATGTGATGATTAAAATAAATCATATATACAGGATGAATTACAATGGCACTCAGCTGGCGTTTGTTTTGGGAAAGGATCAAAAATATCCCCTACTACTCCTGAGTTAGCTAAAATCATGCTACATTTATGAAAGTTAACACAGAGGCAACTTTGCAAATGGAGGTATGGAATTGGGACCCACTCAGTGCTTCTCATAGAGATAGATTCAGCACCTCTGTAATAAGTTCCATGTCTCTCTGGAGCAGCGTTTAAGGTAGTCGCTAAACATCTGGAATATGTTTTGGAGGAGTGAACATATTCAACAAATTCACCCACTACTTCTCCATTCTCATTTATCTGTTTACCCATGAAACGGGATACTATTATTTGCTTAAGTATGTTTTGCTGAACTTGTTAAACAATTGGCTAGGTTTGTAAAATGTACTCAGTCAGGCATCCACAACCTCTTTTGTCTGGTGGGTAGCAATGGCAATAGCACTTAGACTTATATACCGCTTCATGGTGCTTTACAGCCCTCTCTAAGCGGTTTACAGAGTTCAGCATATTGCCCCCAACAATCTGGGTCCTCATTTTACCGACCTCAGAAGGATGGAAGGCTGAGTCAACTCTGAGCCGGTGAGATTTGAACTGCTGAACTAGCAGTCAGCTGAAGTAGCCTGCAGTGCTGCACTTTAACCACTGCGCCACCTCGGGTATGTTTAAAATATTCAGAGCATGGAAAGGGTTGGTAGGGTGAACGGTTACTGATTTACAAAATAATCAACAACAGGGAATGTAATCAATTGCACAGTAGTCCAACCCCCTGCTCAGGCACGAAGCCCTATACCATTTTAGACAAGTGGCTGTCCAGTCTCTTCTTAAAAACCTCCAGTGTTGGAGCATCCAAAACTTCTGGAGGCAAGTTGTTCCTCTGATTACTTGTTCTAAGTGTGAGGAAATTTCTCCTTAGTTCTAGGTTGCTCCTCTCCTTGATTAGTTTCCATCCATTGCTCCTTGTCCTGCCTTCAGGAGCTTTGGAGAATAGGTTGACTCCCTCTTCTTTGTGGCAGCCCCTCAAATATTGGAACACTGCTATCATGTAAATATAGTAGAAATTTAACACAACAACGAAGTGCAAGAACATTGCGCAAGATTTACACTGAAGATGGGGGATGGTGGTAGGGACAGCAGTGGGTTGTTCCCAGTTCGGCGAACCGGTGGCGGCTGGAGGCTCCACCCACCTGCCCGGGATGCTTTGTGCATGTGCAGAAGCGGTACACGCGCGCGAACCGGTAGCAACAGGATTTACAACCCACTACTGGGTAGGGAGTAAAATATACTTCTTTAGTTAAATTTTGAACAAACATGAGTCAGCTTTTAAGACATTTGAGAAAATTTAAGCTGTTTCATCTTACCCTTGCAAATATTTTCATATGTTTATGTTAAATTTTATTATAGGCTGGTATTTCTGTTAAGAAAATATAATTTAGATTTTCTAGCAATACACAGCAGATTTTAAACATAGGTTGCAAGTTTGAAAAATTGGAAATAGCTACACAGCTGTTTGAACTGGCAAATGAAAAATCTTCAAATGGTTTTAATAAAAAGTATTGTAATCAACAATTTTGCTCCTCTACAAATAAAGCCAGGAAATCCTATGAGGTTATCCACTAATCTAAAAGTGTTAGCTTATAGAAAATAAGTCTGTGCAAACATGTCTTTCCAAATTAGCAATTTTTTAAAAGTGTATTTTCCTCACAGGCTTATTTGTATTCGAATTTGAATGTCTGCTTTCATTTAAGTCCCTAGACATTCAGAGATGGATGTGGAGTTATTTTTACTACATTCTTGTTTGTTAGTAAGTTTATAACATTTATATAACTGCCCTTCTTATATACAATTGCATCTTTAGAGGCCACATATTTGCCATTTATGCTACATGCATTTTACTTCAGGAAAAGAAATTTCCAGGATTAGTTAATTAGCTGAGCTTCTCATTCATAAATACTGATCAGTCTAGAGGTATTCTCATTCTGGAGAAGCAATGTTATACCTATACACCAGGGGTGTCAAACTCAATTTCATTGAGGCCACATCAGGGTTGTGTTTGACCTTGGGGGTGGGCGTGGCCAGAGTGGGCGTGGCCAGCTCAACTTCACTCATCGAGGCTCTGTTTTTGCCTGTGACAGCCTCCTGCAATCCTCTGCCAGCAAAAATGGAGCTTGGGGCGGCTGTGTGCAGCCTCCCTGGGCTCCGTTTTTGCTGATAGAGGGTGCAGGAGGCCGTCACGGCTGAAAACGGAGTCCCGGGGGGCTGCGCGTGATCTGCCCAAGCTTTTTTTTCCCTGGCAGAGGGCTGCAGGGGGCTGTTTCGGCAGAAAACTGAGCCCGCCTCTCCCTGGGCTCCATTTTCACTGACAGAGGCACAGCGGGCTGGTTCTTCGCTGTTTCCAGGGTGGCCCCGCGGGCCAGATCTAAGCACCCCACGGGCCAGATCCAGCCGCTGGGCCTTGAGTTTGACACCCCTGCTATACACCAAAACACAGAAAAAGAGTAAGAAATAATAAGCCAAGCAACTTGAAGGCATGATATAAAAGGAAAGGAAAGGAAATCTAATTAAATCTAGTTTACACCAATACATTTCATTATATCGCTCCACATCTTTGTGTCTTTCTTTCCACCATGTCCCTGTACCACTTCATGTATTGTCTTTTGTTATTATTTTTCTCACTTCCCACTTTTTGAGGATGTCATTAGTTCATTCCCAACATGACTTTCTTTTACCGTGTTTATGGTTAAAGACAAGTGGTTTAGTCTTTAATACATTCGTTTTTATTTTATTTATTTATTTATTTATTTATTTATTTATTTATTTATTTATTTATTTATTTATTTATTTATTTATTTATTTATTTATTTATTTATTTATTTATTTATTTAAATGGATTTATATGCCGCCCAACTCCCAGGGGACTCTGGGCGGCTCACAACAGGTCAATCCATTTTCCAATATAAAAAGACACAACAATTTAAAAGCTACAAAAATTAAAAAGAGCATCTAACGTTCATAACCAAGGTGGGAGACCCATATCTGGTCTAGTTGGTCTCACTTTCACCCTGCCTGCCGGAAGAGCCAAGTTTTTATTGCTTTACGGAAGGCCAGCAGGGTGGGGATGGTCCTGATCTCTGGAGGAAGCTGGTTCCAAAGGGAGGGAGCTCCCACAGAGAAGTCTCACCCCCTCGGCCCTGCCAACCGGCATTGCTTGGTCGATGGGACCTGGAGGAGACCAACTCTGTGGGCCCTAACCGGTCGTAGGGAGGTATGCGGCAGGATGCAGTCCCGAAGGTAACCTGGCCCTGAGCCATGTAGGGCTTTAAAGGTTAAAACCAACACCTTAAATTGGATCCGGAGACTAATGGGCAGCCAATGCAGCTGGTGGAGGATAGGTGTTACGTGGGTGTATCTAGGTACACCCACCACAGCTCGTGCAGCTGCATTTTGCACCAATTGCAGTCGCCGGACACTCTTCAAGGGTAGCCCCATGTAGAGCGCGTTGCAGTAATCCAGCCGGGAGGTGATAAGGGCGTGAGTGACTGTGAGAAGTGCCTCCTTCTCCAAGTAGGGTCGCAATTGGTGCACCAGACGTACCTGTGCAAAGGTCCCCCTAGCCACAGCTGAAATATGTTGCTCCAATTTTAGCTGTGGATCTAGGAGGACACCCAAATTGCGGACCCGTTCTGAGGGGGCTAATTTCTCCCCCCCAAGAACCAAGGAGGGACAGTTGATCAAATCCTTAGGAGGCAGTATCCACAACCACTCAGTCTTGTCAGGGTTAAGTTTTAGCCGGTTCATCCCCATCCAGACCCTAACATCGTCCAGGCAGCGGCCCATTACATCCACAGCTTCCCTGAATTGAGACGGGGTGGAGATGTACAACTGGGTATCATCAGCATACTGCTGATACCTCACCCCGTGTCGTCGGATGATCTCACCCAGTGGTTTCATGTAGATGTTAAAAAGGATGGGCGAGAGGACCGAGCCCTGCGGCACCCCATATAGTAGGGGCCTGGGGCTCGACCTCTGCCCCCCTGTCAACACTGACTGCGTCCAGTCAGAGAGGAAGGAGGAGAACCACTGCAAAACAGTGCTGCCTACCCCCACCTCTCTGAGACGACGCAGAAGGTTACCATGGTCAATGGTATCGAAAGCTGCTGAGAGGTCAAGTAGCACCAGGATAGAGGAATAACCACCATCCCGGGCTCACCAGAGATCATCCATCAGGGTGACCAAAGCCGTTTCCATACTGTAGCCGCGCCTGAAACCTGATTGAAAGGTTTTTAGACACACCCACACCCATTTCTTTTTTGCTTCATAGGATCTACTTAATGCTTGCTGCTAATCATTTGAGTTCTTAATCACCTACACAGCATCGTCTCCATACAAAATGGATATACATTCATGTCCCCAACACACACAGGTCTAACATCACCATGAACATGTGTGTACATTTAGCCATAATATTAATTAAACCACCGGGCGGCGGAGAAATGGCTCAGCCTTGTCTTTCACACTGCTCAGGGTTGAGCCATTGGTTAAATATTCAGTTTATTCCCCTGTATTCCCCTGTACCACATACATCAGCCTACAATCTCTACATATTTGTGCAAAATATTTCATTCTTCAAGCTGATTCATTTTTGTAATGTCTTCTCTGTGTACAATGCAACTTTCTCTACATACTTCTCTATAACCTTCCGAAAGACAAAAATCTGGTGTGTAAATCATTGTCCCAGGCTGAATATGTTGATGGCTTGGCTTATGCCAGTGATCCTACCATCAGATGTGGTCTAGGTCTAGGACAACTCTTCACAGTCAACTTGTCATGGGACAACTCGTCATGGCCAATTCTCTGTGGGACAATTTGCCATGGAACATGAGTGACGTTAATATCAAATAAGTTGTTGAATATAATCATTAAAGAAAGGATGTCAAAGGAGGGACAAAATGAAATGTGAATGGCAAAAATTAAAATAATTTAAAATAATTAAATTGAATTGTTGAATTGTTCTGCGGCGAGTTGTCTGGTGGCGAGTTAACCATGGCGAGTTGTCCTGTGGCAAATTGGCCGTGGTGAGTTGATGTGGTGAGTTAGCCGTTGTCAATTGGCCGTGGTGAGTTGGCTGCAGCGAGTTGTCCCATTCTGATCGGATGCTGCCCTATCAACCATAGTAGTACCAAGTAAACCAAGAGGATTAGGGGACTGGAGGCTAAAACATACAAAGAACGGTTGCAGGAACTGGGCATGGCTAGTCTAGTGAAGAGAAGGACCAGGGGAGACATGATAGCAGCCTTCCAATATTTGAGGGGCTGCCACAGAGAGGAGGGGGTCAAACTATTTTCCAAGACACCTGAAGGCCAGACAAGGAACAATGGATGGAAACTGGTCAAGGAGAGATTCAACCTGGAAATAAGGAGGAATTTTCTATCAGTGAGAACAATCAACCCATGGAACAGAAATTGCCTTTGGAAGTTGTGGGAGCTTCATCACTGAAGGCTTTCAAGAAGAGATTGGACTGCCATCTGTCAGAAATGGTGTAGGTCTCCTGCTTGGGAGGGGGGTTGGACTAGATGACCTACAATATCCCTTCCAACTCTGTTATTCTATTCTATAGTGCTAAAAGGTATCCGCTGGAAGGAATCCTTAAATATCATTTTTCTTTATCTTTTACTGTGTATTAATCCATCTTTTTTATCAAACCATTTACTTTACCCATTTTTCTTGAAATGCTGTTTTTGAAATAAATCACCGGTGCAACATCTCTTTGTATCATTTTCCATACACACATGCATGCAAACACTGTTTGACAAACCTCACTCCAAACATGCATTCTGAAATGACACATTTGGCTGTGTGATGGTAAGATATCCAAGCAGAGGAAAATAAAAATATTTCAATACTGGGTGTTTTTTTGGGGGGGGAGTGAAGCTCCCCAAATTTCTTCTGTATTACTTGCTACCGAGAAAAATGGCTTGAAGTCTTTCTAGAGTTAGCTTGACTCAAATAAGTCTTTAATTTTAAATTGGTACTACTTTAAATTAATAACTATGATTCAAGGCTGCATGGATTCATGGAAAGAGATGATAGTTTTAAAGATATCTTCCTAAAATACATAAAAGGCTAAAAATGCTAGCAATTGTTGTTGAACAAGATGTGATATATGTTCTCCATCCCCAGGCTGTGCTGATGGAGAGTAGGCACACTAGGTAGCACTGTTGATACCAATCAGAATTTGGAAGTTACTCCATTTAACCCAGCCCTCATGCTGTTGTAATTTGAAAGGTATAAAATCTGATCCAGCTAAATGTTTCATGCATGTGCAAACAACGAAGCTCTATAGGAAATCATGAAGCTCTGATGCAAAAAAATGTGCTGATTTCAGGAAGAAATATTCTGATTTAAGTGCTTCTGTCCTTGTTCTAATATTTTGTATTTTTACTTTGCAGGCAAACATAGAGAAGCCTAGTTTGAATAAAACAGAGCAGTCAGGACGAAATGCTTTATTGTCGGATATTTCCAAAGGGAAAAGGCTGAAGAAAGCTGTTACCAATGATAGGAGCGCCCCAGTTATTGATAGTAAGTGTATCCTTCTAGTGGAATGGCTGAGCCTGAACTCTGCAGGCCTCAAACCAGGGATGAAATGCTCCCAGTTCGCTTTTACCTGTCGGTCGTCGGAGAGCTGATTGCGAAGGCAGCGCGACACTCCGCCCACCCGCTGGGACACTGCCATTTGAGTTATTTTACCCTCTGCGCATGCACAGAACGCTTTGTGCATGCGCAGAGGGTAAAAGAACTCAAATGGTGTCCCGGCGGGTGGGCGGAGCGTCGCGCTGCCTTCGCGATCGACTCTCCGACGACCGACAGGTAAAGCGAACCGGGAGCATTTCACCGCTGCCTCGAACCTTCCTTCTCAGAGGACCCCTGGGTCTTCTTGTCCTGGCCCTACCTCCTGCTTTGGAAGAGTCCCTTTATAGTTGTCTCTGCTACCATCTGTCTCCCAGAGATGCAGTGTACTTTCCCCTAACCATTGATAATTTTTAAAAAAGCGTTGGAGAGGAACTTCTTACTCCAAGTCATAAAGACTCTAAAAAAGGAATATTAGTCCTGCACCAATAAAGATATGTATAAACAGTTAAAATATACAAATTACAGATTTTACACCAATGGTGGGTTGCTGCCTGTTTGGGCCAGTTCCCCCGTACTGGTGGCGGAAATTTGCACCCGCTTGCTGAACCGGCAGCGATGGCCGGCTGTCCACACTCTCGAACCGGTTCTCTGGTCACCGCTTCTGGCAAAGAATCCTGTGTGCATGTGCAGAGGTCATTTGCGCGATGTGATGGGTACAAAACACGCACTTCCGTCGCGATGCAAACCGGTAGGGAAGGTAAGTGGAACCCACCCCTGGTTTACACAAAAAAAGAAAACAAGACAGGAAATTTAAACATCAAGAAGGAGATAAACAACAAAGTTCCAATGCAAATTCCACCTTAGCCTTGTGATCTGTTCCTTCAGAAATATAATCCTCTTCAAAAAAGATATTTTATCTGATTCAGTATCTTGTACTTCCTTTTTTCTTGAAAATTACAAACTTGAGTCTGAGCTCTGAAGAACAATGTAGAAGCTTTCATTTATCCGCCTCAACATTCAGCAGATTCTGCTTCGTTTTTAAAAACAAACAAAAATAATATGCCCTGAATGACAAATAAAGCATTTCTCCTTCAACAAGATATGGATGGAGATATCTAAATTGGCACAATAGCCGTCTATGGCAGGGGTGTCAAACTGGCGGCCCACAGGCCGGATGTGTCACATGTAGGCCACGCCCACCCCAGCTCTGCAAAGGCAAAAAACGTTGTGATACGTCACATAACGCGATCGAGTTTGACAACCGTGGTCTGGGAACCTGAGCCTGCAGTCTGTGCATTCACAACAAACACTCCAATATATGGGAGAAATGTGGTTTTCAGTTTTCTCAGAACCAGTCTATTTTGCCTTTATAGCAATTAAAATATCAAATATGTAAAACTTGAAATAATTTGTATAGTAAATCCCTCAGTTTCCACTTGTGTAACTGGAGGTTCCAACCATTCCTCTGTCCTTAGAGGGCAGACCAATGTCCCCTGAAATAAACAGAATTAAAATGTCATTAAAAGAAGAAGAAAAATATAGCCTTTAAATTTTAAATATCTGTAATGCAACCATTTAATAGTGAAACAGGTAAGTTACCCAGTTGTTCATATCATAGAAAAGCCGCCACGTAAATAAAAAGAAGAAAATGTTCCCAGCAGACCACAAGATGTTGCTGGTCTACAATAAATAGGATTTCTCAGTCCCAAAGCCCCAGTAAAAAGAGCCCCAGTGAAATTTTCTATTATTATTATTATTACTACCATTATCATTATCATCCTTAAAACATATTAATTTGTTTGAATTATGTCTGAAATATAATTCTAAAGCTGACATAAAACAGAATTTCCTAATTTTTAACCGAGGTAATTTATTCTAAGATAGAATCAAAGAAATTCTTGTTTCTCTTCTTAGATTTCCTTTTACCTAGAAATAAATGCCAGACATTAATCTGAGGTTGTGGGGAGATTTTATTCATAACAATCTGTATGTAGCCATTCCAAGGACTTCAATTTACATGATTTCCAGCCCTCATGATGAAAGATCGGACTACTAGCTGAACATTATGAGAATTGAAGTCCAACACAGCTGCAAGGGACTGGATGGGGAGAGGTTAATGTGGCGAGTTAGCATCACAGACTTAAAATAAATAATAATTGCTCTACACTAAACTAAACTTCTATTAATTAAAAATTCTTAATTAATATGGTTATGATACAGAGGCTCCAGTGGTAGAGTCTAAAGCAATTTTCTGTTTAGGGACAGAGTGGTTATGATTTAATTTAAGCTAGATATAAATAGCCAGCAAACTATTTGTGGATTCGGAATCATGATTTAAGAACCCTTCAACTTCCCTCTCTTTGCAGAACCAAAAGGACCAGGTGGCGGTGGAGGTGGTAGCTCTGGTTTCTCCAGTGGTAGCGGTGGCAGCGGTAACAGCGGTAATAGTTATGGTGGCGGTGGACCTCCTGGCTTAGGAGGATTGTTCCAAGCAGGGATGCCGAAACTTAGATCTACAAACAGAGATAATGGTAAGCAGAAGGTGTACTATTGAGGCAGCTGCATTCCTAGAAACACAGTACCTTGGACTGACTATACTTACTATTATTAAATCAGTGAAGACAAAAACTCAAGAAAACATTCTTCTCCTATCACAAATGAACAGTAGTTTCTCTCAAGCAAGATATTTAGTTAACTTCCTGTGTGCTGCAGGCACAACAAGGAAGGGGCCTCGCACCTTTTCCGAGCCGAAAAAACCCCACAAGTTTGTCTCAAAGTGCCACAAAAGTCTTCGCTTTTGGTCTGTTGCAATGTCTATATTGAGTTATACATGTATTAATACATCATGTGCACCTGAAACTGAACATCGTTCCTTTACCCCACCCTAGATATTCTTGGCACAATTGCTGGTTCCCCCCCCCCTTTTTGTTATCAAGCGTAGAAGTATGGAAACAACACATAAATCCTTTTTTTAAAAAAAATGTTGACTCAGTATTCACCAATTAGGCATGTTCCCACTTGCACCTAACCACAGTCCAAATATGCCCTGACATCATTTTTTTCCCTCTGCGGGGTTCCCATGGTGCTGCCTTCACTTTATCTCCAAACTATTAATGGCAAGGTTACGCCATCTATGGCTGTTATGTAGTATTCCCCCCCCACCCCACACACAAACTTGAATGATTGATTTTGTGGCATTAAGTCATTACTTACTCTTAACAAGATAGACTTCCTCCG
Organism: Diadophis punctatus similis; assembly: GCA_023053685.1. Lineage (NCBI taxonomy): Eukaryota > Metazoa > Chordata > Lepidosauria > Squamata > Dipsadidae > Diadophis > Diadophis punctatus. The sequence continues at coordinate 2,872,228 of JALIGW010000051.1, read as the reverse complement.
TGACAATCTGTCCCTAACCTAGTCCTTCTGGTTTTCAAATGACGCACCCATACTCTAGAGAGCTAAGTCCTCACATAATGTGTCCAAAGTAGGGTAGTTTAAGGCTGGCCATTTGCGTCGACATTATTCAAAGTCAACTTTAGATTGTGTGAAATCTGTTAGGTTTTATTACCCTTTACCATGGCGGAAGCTAGAAATAGAGGGGGCAGAGCTGGAACAGGGATTGGCAGTGGGAACAGCCTGTTTTATGCCACTATAGTTTTCTGCTGACTCAAGGGTAGATAGAAAATACTTTTTAATGCAGTTGTGTGGAAAGGTTATTAAGCCAGGATCTTTAGGGTTCACCATTGCTTTTTTTCCCCCTGACCCTCCCCTATCTAGAGAATTGTATTTTGTTGCTCCATTGCATTCAGGTTCTTGCCTATTTATTTTATTCATCAATAATTTATATCCTGCTTTGCAAAGTTCAAGATGCTAGCCATGAATTTTTTCTGTTTTATCTATACAATAATTCTGTGAGCTTGGTTAAGCGATTTGTCCAATTTATCAATCAACCCAAAGTTCATCAATTCAGCTCCATAATAGTGTATTTTCCAGGCTGCACTGATTTATTTAATAGGTTGGAGTTATATAGTTTATTAGTTGGATTTCCATATCAGACTAAACCATAATGCTGGTTTGATTTGGATTTAGCATGTTGTGTGTAAAATCTTAATTTTACGTACTTCGTTATAACTTAATGAAGTATGTGCAATGAACCCATTGGTTAAATTATGGTTTAGTATATGACATGTAGACCCAGTCAGGAAGTTAGTACAATAATAACTTTCAATTAGGCTGTCTTTTATTTAATTGTTTTCATTATGCTGGTATCAAATTTTAAAACATTATGCCTGAAGAAGAGTGATATGTTTATTTTAGTTATTTAAGATGCTTATTCACCAACTTTCATTTTAAAAAGTCCAACAGCATTTTATAATAGCAGTATAAAATTATAAAATGGCAAAAAAATAATATAAACAGTGCACAGATTTCTGAAAAGCAATATGCATTGTACCACATGATTTATTGTTTTCCTGACACTTCAATACATTTCTTGGCCAGAGAATATAAGCCAGGGAGTTTACAGGAACACAGAATTATACCTTATTTGTTTGCAAGCATATGAATGAAGTAGCACTGTTAAAATATCTAAAGTGTACTTTGAACAAGTGGTGATGTAACAGTTGTTCAAAGCCAGCATTATCTCTTATGTCAAAGCAGCTTATTTATTTATGGATAAATAAATAAATGGAGTCTACTTCAAATACGAAGTGAAAACTCCTATATATTACAAGCTTCCTAAAAACAGTTGTAGATTTTTTCTCTCTGTAATCTGGCTTGTATTAGCTGTTCTTGGCAGCAAATCATCTTTTCCAACCTGATAACTTCCAGACGTTTTGGACTGTTACAAGCCCTATCATCCACAATGGCTTTTGGGCTCAGGATTGTTGGAATTGCAATTCAGTATGATTGGCAGTGCCTGAATGAGGAAGATTGCCTGTTGGGATATATATTAAGGGGAAGGAGCTGTTGATTTATGTTTGCATCTTTTCGACAAGCATCTATCATAGGTCGAAACTGATTATACAAAATCCTCCAGATACAACTTATTTCCCCTTCTACACACCTCTGTACATGCATCTACTAATTGCTTTCTATTTTTAGACTCTGCAGGAAACAAAACTCCAGTGTTTCCACCAGGAGGGCGAGCAACATCTGCAAAGCCTTTTTCACCTCCAGTTGGAGTAGGCAGATTTCCGGGCCCTTCTGGACTAAGAACCCCAGGTCCAGAGCCACAGAGAAACCGAATGCCTCCCTCAAGACCTGACTTTGGCTCTAGGCCTGACATGGGTGCTCCTCCTGTGCCAAATACTCCAAGACCTATTCCATCCAGTCTGTACAACAGGGGTGCACCCTCTGTGCCCGGGGCCAGCAGACAAGCGAGCTTAGGGCTTACCCCTCCACCTTTCCCAGGTAATAGAAATTCAGGGCCTGGAGGATCCATTCGACAATCATCAGCAGTTAGTCCTCCTTCTCCCTTCTCAAACAGGCCTCCTCTCCCTCCAGTACCAGGTAGGCCAACAGAAGATAAGACACCTCCGCCATTACCTCCAAGTGGAAACAGGCCATCTTTCGGCAGGGAGGCTTCCTTGCCACCTCCCCCGCCCCAAAACCACAAGCCACCAATTCCTTCCACACCACGGCCACCTGCAGTATCTCAGGTACCTCCTCCCCTTCCCCCAAGTCGGCCAGGCCCACCTCCAGTTCCACCAGCATCTGGCGGAAATGATGAAATGCCACGGCTTCCTCAAAGGAACCTATCACTGGCCTCTTCTCAACCTCCATGTCTGCCTGGCTCCAATCGTTCTGGACCTCCGCTTCCTCCCCCAGTTGAGAGACCACCACCTCCTGTAAGGGACCCGCCTAGCAGATCAGGTAAGATTATCTGAGCAAAAATTACTTAAAAATGTAAAGCCATATTTTGAATGCAAGGTTATGCACTATACTGTATATATCCATACATAAATAGGGTGAGGGCAAAGGGTGAGGGAAAGAAAAAGCTGCTACCAAAAACATGGTCAGATTAAAAAAAAACACCCAAGTCTACGGAATCCTAACCATGTAACCTAACAAAACCCTCCCTAGTTATCACAAAGATAAAGGGAGGAAGAGAGAAGCAAATTTATACTTGCAAGATTTGTTGTTATGGCTTTGCAATAAAAATACTACTAACCTATATGACATTGGATTCCTAGTCTGATCTACCTGAATAGTTGACTGAGGGATGGATGGATGGATGCTGTTCTTAATGTTCTCTGAGCTTGCTTCTTTGTTGTTTTGTTATTGGGCCAGGTAACAACATAGAGGGTGGAGTTCATTAGCTGTTTATTTGTAGTAGCTTGTCTTAACAGCCTTGATTGTTCTTTTTTTAATCTGGTTCCAGTACTTGCTTATCTGACTATTGGTTAAAAGATGTGAGAAGAGGGATAAGAGGGTTTAAGTCTGTTTGCCTCTTTTCTTCATCTTTTGATTGCTTTCTTTCTGAAATGGATTTTAGACAGAGCTTATCTCAGTGTTTGTGTTTATGGCTGCTTTGTAGGAAAATTCAGCCGCCTATAGGAAAAATTCCTCCTTTAGGAATTCCCTTGCATTTTTGGACTTGGCTTAGTGTAGGATACATACTGTTTTCTAACTGAAACTCTGGCTGAACTTTTCAGTATGCTGTAAACTTAAGATACATGATTGTTATAACTTACGATTACCAGTTGATGTTCATGGAAGCTTTCTCAAACTGAGAATTCAATCTCTGCCTCTTTGCCCCAAGCAGAATTAGATATATGTGTGTGTGAGAAGCTGCCTAGGAAATGATCAGACAAGGGTGGCAGGAGCCCCCCAGTGGCTTAATGATTGGAGAAAGAAACTTAGGAAGAACCCGCCTTAATGGATTAAGCAATTTAAAATGGAAACCTTGTACCTTTAAGGCTTGCAAGATTCTGTTGATGTAGCCTTACAATAAAGTAGAATGATTTCATCTAGTTGTGTTTCCTTGTCTGATTTACCAGGGAAGGATAATAGCATTTGCACTTGGAGTGTGTGTGGGGTGGGGGCGGACTTGTTTGGAGGTTTGAGTGATTGGCTCTGCCAAAAATGTACAGTAACTACTTTTTGTTCCCATTATATTCAGGATCTCTCCCTCCGCCTCCACCTCCGCTAATCAGAAACGGAAGTACTTCCAGGGCACTGCCAGCTACTCCCCAGCTTCCTTCAAGAGGAGGATTTGAAAAACCCAGAGGTGGGGCTGTGCCCCCACCTCCTCCTGACAGGCCAGGTTCTGGAGCACCCCCACCCCCTCCTCCATCGCTCCCCTCATCTGCCCTCCGAAATGGCTTCCAGGATTCATCCTGTGATGGTGAGTGAGGGTATCCCTGTTTTTGACATTGTCTGAATGCGTAGCTTCCAATCTGTCGGTGGTGGAAAAACATGATTTGTGAGCCTCACACGTACAACAGCAGGTATGGGGAGCTCTCACCATACAGTTGGAAGAACTTTCTTGCCTTCTGGAAGGAACTCTGCATTCCTTACAGCAAGAAAAGAATTTTCCATATACGCTGGACTCTTGCAGACATAGAAAACCAGAAGAGAAATAAAGGGTCCCAATACCATCATTGAGGCTTCTGGGGAATCAACTTGCCTTGAACTTATGGGAGAAGAAGCATAAACAAATTAGTGATTAGCCACCATCCTGCTCATTATGGTGGTTCATCTCCAAGTTATATATCTATCTCAGTTTTCTTCATAAATCAATCAGTCCAGAGTATTTGGCTTCAGATTTACACACAAAAAAGGAAGTGAAAGTAGAGAGTAAACAAGAGAGCAGTAGCAGATTGGACGAGACTTCAGATTTGCACAGCATCTGTTCTTCTGGCCACCTTCCCTTTGCTTGAACTTTTCTTGCTTATTCTGCCATCTCCAGAGGACAGAAGCAGAAGGAGCAACCATAATGATCTGGATGGTGGCTAATCACCAATCTAATTATGCTGCTTCTTCCATAACCTCAAAGCAAGATGGTTCCCTAGAGGCCTCTCTGATGGTATTTGGGATCATTTATTCCCCCTCTTGCTTTCAACTCCATGTTAGGAAGAGTCCTGGTGTTTATGGAAAATTCTTCTCTTGCAGAGTTCTGGAAGGAATACTGCATTCCCTCCAGAATGCATGGAAGCCAGTGGTGGGTTGCTACCGGTTCGCACCGGTTTGGTGAACCCGTAGCGGCGGCGGCGGGAGACTCCGCCCACCCACCCGGATGTCATCCAAAATGCTCTGTGCATGCGCAGAAGCGTTGCGTGCGTGCAAAGCGCACCTGAGCGCTCCCGTTCCCAAACCGGTAGCAAAGGTAAGAGAAACCCATTACTGAAGAAAGCTCTTCCAACTGTATGGTGAGAGGTCTCCATATCTGTCATTGTATATATGAGGATCACACACATCACATTTTTCCACCACTCAGTTCATATAGTAATCAAAGTAGGGAAGTTAAAAAAAATACTGATTTTTTTTATAAGTAAAGGATGTTTCATTTCTATGTAAATGCAGATGATGGAAGAAACAAACCTCTGACCACCTTAGAATTTATATGAGCCCTTGTATTTTATTCATTAAATGCATCAATCTTGCTAGAGATAAAAAAACTAAGAGAAGCTGAGCCTTCCTATCGGGATCAGTTATATTACAGAACATTATTGCTGTAAGGATATTAGAAATGTTTTGATGAGTAAATAGTAAATGTTGTAAGTATGTTGTTACTAATATTTTAATATGGTTTCATGACCAGTGCCAGGTTGATTTTAGATATATGGACTGGGTGGAGTTAATGAGAATGGAAAGAGGAAGTGGAAGTGAAAGGAATTTACTGTTCTTTTCAGTTAAACATATTTGTAATAATATGAAAGTCCTGTTTAAAACAAAGTAAAAGTGTGTAAAGTCATGAGACAATTTAAGGAAAAAAACTGATGCATTCAAGACATATTGGATGTCGGCCTACCCAGAATCAAAGGGATGTACAGTATTTCTGTTAAAAAAATAAAGTGATTTGAAGCTAAAGAGGTTCCAATATTTGGAAATATAATGTCATCCTCAGTCTCATGAAAAATAAGCTCAACTATGCTAAACAAGATCTGTTCACATTTGGATGTACTCCCAGTTTAAGACTGGTTTACAAAATATACACTCTATTGAATAATATGTCATCAATCCAATATTTTGTAAAATGTAGTAGTCAAGTTTTTGTGGAATACTCTTGAATGAGCCTATTAGTTGAGATTTGTATTAACATGATTTGTCTTATGTATGTTGCACAATTGTATATTATATAATTCCTTTACATTTATCTAGATGAGTGGGAAAGCAGATTTTCCTTCCATCCTCTGTCTGACTTGCCACCTCCAGAACCGTATGTGCCCATGAACAAGAGTTATCCTAGTAAATTGGTAAAAAATGAAAATAGAAGTAAGTATTTTTTTTCTTTAGATAGTAGATTTAATAATAGTGTACTTGGTGAATTATTTCTGAGTTGAAAATATGTGAAACATTTTGAATGCTCATCAGATAACTCCATAAATATTAAATATAATTATTTTTGGTAAGATCATGGAAAGAGTACCATTTATTTCAACAGGAGTGGCTCAGTTCTGCTCTCCTCCCCAATGAGTTATTTCAGTGGTCCAATTGGATAGTCTGGTAGATTGCAAGGTAAGTCAGATAGATAGGCCATAGGTTAACTCATAAGTGCTAGTCAGACCTACCTCAACGCACTTCTGTTTGCTGAAAAGGCAGTTAGATACCTCCAGTGCCAAGATAAGCAGCGAAAGATGGAGAAACAACATTGCCCTGATTCTCTGCTGATCTGCTCCTACTGTAGATATTGGGGATGGGAGAAGCACAAACAACTAGCTGTGAAGAAATGATAACCAAGCAGAAAATAAATACAAATAGCCGTCAAATTCTTATTCAATGAAGTTCCTCCACCTTTGCTCATCCTTCAGAATTGTCAGCAGATAGAATGTCTGCTCTTCATCTGGTGATTGACTCTAATTCAGCATCATTTTACATCTGGTGTGCACCAGAGGGTATAATAATAAAATCTTAAGGGACTAGATTTTAGAAAAATCTAAACATTTTCACTGGTGACAAATGATACTGTCATATTACTCTCATGGATCATAAAAAGTGTTGCTAGTGCTCGATGTAGTATTTAGAATAGAATAGAATAGAATAGAATAGAATAGAATAGAATAGAATAGAATAGAATAGAATAGAATAGAATAGAATAGAATAACAGAGTTGGAAGGGACCTTGGAGGTCTTCTAGTCCAACCCCCTGCTTAGGCAGGAAACCCTACACCACTTCAGACAAATGGTTGTCCAACATCTTCTTAAAAACTTCCAGTGTTGGAGCATTCACAACTTCTGGAGGCAAGCTGTTCCACTGGTTAATTGTTATAACTGTCAGCAAATTTCTCCTTAGTTCTAAGTTGCTTCTCTCCTTGATTAGTTTCCACCCATTGCTTCTTGTCCTACTGTCAGGTGCTTTGGAGAATAGTTTGACTCCCTCTTCTTTGTGGCAACCCCTGAGATATCGGAACACTCTTAGTAGTCAAAGTACAAAACACTTTAGTAGTCAAAGTACCAGGCTAGAAGCCAGGAGATCGTGAATCCTAGTCCTGCCTTACACATGGAAACTGGCTGGGTGATTTTTGGCCAATCCCCCCTTTTTTAGCCCAACACATCTCACCGGGCTATTGTTATGGGGAAAATGGGAGGCGGAAGGAGTATCTTGTGTGTTCACCACATTGAATTATTTATAAAAACAATAAAGGTAGGATACAAATAAATATTCTAATTACAAAAAGTATGCTCTTTATCTAGAACTTTAATCTTTTATCTAGTCATTTAATCAAAGTTTAATATTAAAAGGTTATATAACCTGCAAAGTATGTTCTGGGCCATAAAGTGCTTATACAAACTATTTTTTTTTCATTCACATTTCTTCTCTTCTGAAAAGCTTAATTTGTCTTACTTTTCGGAGTGGTGGGAGGGGTTAGCTATAATGCTGCATTTAAGGGTGCCATAATTCTGCCATGCCAATAGATGTCTCTTCAAGATTTTAAAAATCATGATAGCCAATCTTGAAAGGTTGACTAATTTGAACGTTTAAATAATTTATTTTTAATGAGATTGCTTTTATATTTGTATAGCTTAGAACTACAATCCCCAACCTTTCTGGCTTGGTGGCCCGGCGGAGGGGGATGGTTCTTTGTGAGTGGCAGACCCACACGCAAGCATGCAAAGCTCAATTTTATGCAAATGGAGGGCATGCACATCCGCCCTTTGCGCAAATGGAGCTTCGCACGTGAGCGTGAGTGCCTGCCACTTGCTCAAATGAGCTGCATGCATGCATGTTCACCCGCCACTCACCCGGCCTGGTTCCGAACAGGCCAAGGCCCAGTAGTCAGGGAACCCCTGGCTTAGAATATTATATGGAGTTGCATGAAGGGGCCTATTCCCTGAAAAGACTGCTATCTGCAGGAGCGTTCCATTTTGATCAGAATGGTGAAAGTGTCATGGCATTACAGTGTAGACTCTGCCCTTTCATATATGTGTGTAATGTCACTGTGTGCTTAGAGAGGGGGCAGATTTTGAAAGCTGAGGCTGGAATACTATGGAACTTCTGCCTCCCTTGCCCTCTTCCTAGGGATTATTATTATACTTTATTGTCATTGTACGTATATACACAGTATACCCATACAATGAAATTCACATAACGCCCAAAGACCAGGCCCAACACACATAACAATCCCCAAAACACGCCTCCCAAATTCCCCACCCTGAAACCACCCAAACATCCACACCAACAGACCAAGTAATGCTGTCCAACAACTCACTGATGGTGACCCTTTAGTTGCCGCCATTGCTGACCCACAAGCTACCACTTACTAAGATTTTTTAAAAAGAAATTCCTATATGTTTAATGTTTCAAACCTGTTTCCAGGTTTTGATAAATCTGTCAGTAAAAGATGACTGTGAGGTTTGCTTTCTCTTTCTTTAGGTGGATCCAGTCGCAGAGAAAGAGGTGCTCCACCGCTTCCGCCCATCCCACGGTGAAGTGGGCTTCTAATCCCTTTCAGGATGACTGTTATCCTTACATGTTTTTTGAACCTCTCCACATGTCACAATGCTCCTTCTCCAACAGCACTTTTGAGCACAACTCCCCACCTTTTTTTTTACTTTTCCGTTTAATTTGGGTGAAGCTCAAGGACTTGCTTTGAATGGCCTGCCTACGTTGGTTTAGATATAGGGTGACTGAGATCTTATTCCCCATTTCTTGGCATTTAGTTCTACTGATACTAGTGGAACTTGCTTCCAATAAAATGCCAAAGTATCCTTACCTTGAAAGCTATCTTCAAAACTTCTTGGAAACTATCATTCTTTGCAGTTCTGCTCAGCCTTGTCATCAACAAGGAGAGAAAAGCTGCCTTGGCTTATAGATGTAATTCCTGGAGATGAAAATCTTCCCTATTTCTATGGGTGGAAGTTTGGTTCACTTTTTAAACTGTAATCTCTCTGAGATTACCGATCAATTTGATCTGGCCCATTTGGCCGTTTAAAAAAAGTGTGGCACAGTAATTGCTACATTCCACCTTTAGAAGGAGATTGGGATAATTACATGACATTTTCTCAGGCAATCTGTTTGATCTGTAATGAATTGGAGCCTTTCAGAGACCAAAAGAATGTTGCCATCAAGATTGCTTATAACTTCCGTTACAGCTTTCACAAACGCATCTCAGGCTAGCTGTTGGGCTCAATTGGATTGAAGTGGAGAATTAAAAAAAAAAGAAAAATACTGGGCATTCAGTCATTAGATTGGGATGATTGAGTGTCATTGTCATCTTGAGGATTACACCATCACTTCACTAATGGTTATACTATTAGACCTCCCTTCTAAGAGGTATCGTACCCAAAGCTTTCCAATAATATGTAATGTTTACTATAAAAGCCTATATTTTGATCCGTGAAAGACAGATACTCAACAATTATTTAGTGTATCCAAGTATCAAAAGAATTCCACTAAGACTTTCTGTGATTTTTTTTGTTAATATCTATGTGCTGGACCTCCATTTTTATTATGGTACAAGTTGAAACTTTTTGAGTATGGGAATTTTTTATTTGGCTCATATGTGCTTCAAACAGCTTTTCTTTTCTTTTGCGTGGCAGCTACTAATCAAATATCCAGCTATATGTAGGAAATGTCTAACTATAGAACAAATTCAACTGAGCTTTTTACAAGCTCTCATTTAAGTTTTCAACCTGGGTTCAGAAGAGTTTGGTATTTACGTTCTGATTTTGTTGCGATAATCATTCCTTTCACAGCATTTTCCTTACCTGAAAAAGGTGCAAGAGAAGACTTGGTTATTGAGGGTTGGGACCATATGCTTTTGGAATCCTGCCTGTCAATAAATGGATTTGGCAATTTACAATGTTCATTTTATCTAACTGATATCAACTTATGGCAAGAATCCTTGGAGAATTATGACTCTGTACTGAAATTCATGGGATAAGCTACCCAGAGTGGCTTGACGGTGAGATGGACAGCATATAAATTTAATAAATAAGTAATAATAAAATAAAACAAACAGTTTCTACTTAGGGGAGATAAGTTATGAAGATTTAATTTCAAGGATCTTCTCGGTTTTATCTGCCTAATACTTTGCAACGTAGAGGCAGGAGAGTGAGCTTTCAAATGATGTAAAGGAAGTTTTAAAAAATCAAGATGGCAGATGCTGAGCGATGATGTCATGAGATGGAAGAAGCAGAAATATTGATGAATCAATGTGTTTAATATAATGTAATGCACAACAGAATTGTGGAAAGGTAAAGTAAGATCTCTTTAGTCACATACATGAAAAGTAAGCTCACATGTTTGAGGAAAAGGTCTGAGGATACACTTGAAAGTGTTCACAAGGGTATTTGTATTAGTGGCCTTATCAGCAAAGATACACCTTTGTGTAGTTCCTGTTTATGGCAAGGATAGAACTAAAGAGAGCAGAGAACATAACTCTGCATTTTCTGTGAGTGAGTGTATGTTGTTTTCAAGTTTACTTTTTTTGGATTAAAATAGACTTTGTTTTAGTGTTGAGGTTCATTCTTTGAACCCACTTCTGTGATGGAATTAGTATGTAATGAATACCTTTCAGGATCCAAAACCTTTATCCACACAAATTTTGCTATCACATCAGAGATTTACATATACTACAATCAGAACTAGGTTTCAGCACTTTTCAGGGTCATATATGGTCTAGAACAGTGTTTCTCAACCTTGGCAGTTTGAAGATGTGTGGACTTCAATTCCCAGAATTCCCCAGCCAGCGTTGCTGGCTGGGGAATTCTGGGAGTTGCAGTCCACACATCTTCAAACTGCCAAGGTTGAGAAACACTGGTCTAGAATTATATTTTTCAATGGACTGTTGTCCTATTTGTATATACTTAATTCTGACATTCATACAGATGAATCATTCCAGTTTCAGTCTGATTGCCGTTGTACAGTACACGTTTGTGGATTATACACAACTTCAACATGATGAACAAAAAATAATTGAATTATTATTTACATTTTTGTTGCAGAAACTGGAATATTTATGTTTTTTGTATTACCCAGATTTTTTTTATATGCTGCAAGGTCTCTGCATCTTGTATGTGTGGTTTGATAGTCTTTTTTTTTTTAGCATATAAAGGGAATGTGGCAAGAAAGAAATTCCAAATTCACTGCAATTGCAGTAGTTAATGTAATAGAACCCTTTGAGCTAGAAAAGTTGGACAAACTGATTTATCAATGAAAGGGCCTGTCATTGTACTCTTATGCTAGTAGATTAGCCATTATAAATAAGGTAATAGAGCAGCAAATCAGGATCTTACTTCTACCAGTAAATCAGGATCAGTTTTCTTTAACTTGGTGCTTTCTGGCTTCAGTGGGATGTCAATTCCAAATCTCATATCATTCAACCACCTTGACCATTGCTGATTAGGAGTAATGGGACTTATAGTCCCAACACATCCAGCAAGAACCAGTTTAGGAAAAAACTACTCAAGATATGTGAAGACGTATAGTCGGCTGAATAGAAAGAGCAGGCAAATAATAAAAATACCTGTACTCCGCTTAATTATTTTTCCTTACTGTGCTTAGTTATAAGCACATACCAGATAATATTGCTTACTATAACTACAATTATTACTACTAAATAGCTGCCATTTTTGTGGCATTTAGAAAATTAGATCTTTTTTTTACTGTTAATCAAAGAATTAACTTTGCAAATTTACTTCTAGTGCAATATAATCTGAAATTCCAACCAAAGCCTTAACATGCACAATGGGATGTGGCCTTGAGAGAGAAACATGGTCGTCTCTCTTTCTCAGAGGATAATTTGTTAGCACTTTCTCTTCTATAGGAATCTTCCTCAAAGAATTTATGCTAATTTATGTAAGAAAATATTTCAAAGGAGAAGAGATTTGTTTTGGTTGTGTAAACCACATATCTTTTTCTTTCACCAGATATATTTTAAAAACAACATGCTTAACACATTTTAGTATAGATGTTTTAGAGGACATATTTATTTATGCACAATAAGTAAACGGGGGGGGGGGGAATAAAATCAGATTTTCGTCCCTGGTGCCTTGAAACACCTTGGTGCCTTAAGTCTAAATGGCAGCTTTGAAAAGAAACAAGATCTAAAACTTATTGTATCCACTGTGAATTTCAAATACAACATTTATACTTTATATGTGATATTCAAGCAACATACAACCTGCAATATTCACCAAGTAGCATCTTATCTTACTATACAGAAATACAATATAATGAATTACAAAAACTTACCAGACTGCAATTTTAAGATCTTTATTCTAGCAGTTTCTTGGATGGTTGAATTCATAGAAATTTGAGAGGGATGTGTTTAAAATTCGAAAAAAGCAAAGTTTAAATCCTGTTCGTATGAATGAATCAAATCATTTGTGAAATAACAGGATATGCATTTTAAATATATGATCCATATCCTCCTTTTTATAAAATTGCACATATATCACGGAATAAAACATGCCCATATTGTAAATAAGGTTGTTTCTATTTGACTTTAGGTTATTAACATGCTTATCTTAAAGTACATGTACATGAGAAACTAAATGGCAAGTGAATTTCTTGCATTTACAAAGGAATAAAAATTAAAATGATGCAAAGGTTTGTCAGATGGAGCTGTATTTGTGTTTCTTATATGCAAAACGTGGGTTGAAAACCTTTCTGGTTTAGAATCTCATTATTGATGTTCGTCCATCGTGTTCGAAGAGGACCTTGACATCTAACAGGTTGTGTCCACGATGTGTCCGCAGGTGGCTGGTAAGGCCTATATGGGTACGAAATGTTCTGCCACATGTTGGGCAGACGTGTGGGCACCATTGTTGCAGCATTTACAGCTCTGGCTTTGCGGAGTGCTCGCTTCTATTGTGTTATGGTGGTTCTTCTGTCCTCAGATATTTGGCAGCCTTGGTGGATCAGCGTGCTCCATGTTGATCGATTTTGTGCCAGGGTTTCCCATGAGGTGGTGTCAATATCCAAGGACTTGAAGGAAGCTTTCAAGGTGCCTTTGTATCGCTTCCTTTGTCCCCCGTGCGATCGTTTTCCTTGAGACAGCTCACCATAGAGGAGCTGTTTGGGGATGCGATGGTCTGGCATCCTTGCAACATGGCCTGCCCAGCGTGTCTGGGCTTTCATCAGCAGGGTGTGAACTGGTGGCAGGCCTGCTCTGGAGAGGACTTCTGTGTCTGCCACCTTGTCTTGCCACCGGATTATTCAGTGGCCATCAAAGCACATATACTTCAGTGGGACTCTATACACAATGGGTAATTCAGTGCAGTCCTCTTTGATAGTGCCAGTTCACTTGTAATTATCATACTTGGATATCCTTCCCATCTCCCAGAATTGTATGATCATCTAAAATTTTTGTTTCGTTGTTTAAGAGATTTGATTGACATATAAAATCTATATGAGCTTAAGATTCTGCTTTTCATTTTAAAACATCTAGGGGTCTGGATTTTAATAAAAGTTTTCTGTTTCACATTTAAAACTGACCACTAGATGGTGCTCTTTTGTTTGTTTTTAGTTAGATCTCTACACTGGAAGAGTAGTCATTGCTTAACAACCTTAACTGGGACCAGGAACTCTGTTACTAAGCGGTCATTAAGCAAAAGATCATGTGACCATCCCATTAGCAATGACAGGCCTGGTTGTCTGTAAATGAATCACCCACATGACCATAATTTGTGAATCCCCCTGTTGGCTTCTCCAATGACACTGCTTGTCGGAAGTCAGCTGGGAAGATTGAAAATGGCAACCATGTGACCGTGAGGGCTGGTCATCACTTTTCTCAGCGCCAGTGTAGCTTTGAACAGTCACTGAACAAGTGATCATTAAGTGAGGACTACTTGAAATAAAAATTGATAGCATCCAATTTGCTTATTTTGAAATCCATAAGGCAGACCCGTAACAACTGAATGACACTTGGGCCTCCTCAATTAAATAAATGGCAATTTGTTTAAAATGCACCATATATTAACACACTCTGCTTAATGTTATGGAAAACAGTTAGGTGTCTGAATTAAAGTGCACACGTGCAAATACACTCACCCACAAATACAATTCAAATTAAAATACATATAATGAAATCAAATGCAAACTAAAAACTATACAAATTATATACAGCAGTATAACCACTACATTTAAAACAATTTTAATTAAAATACAATTTAAAAGCTTGGGAAAACAGGTTGCCACCTCATGGCAATGTGGGCACCAGTTGAACCTCTTTAGGGAGGAAATTCCATAAATGGGGTACCACTATAGAAATAGGTCTCCCCCTTACGGAGGCCTTGGTCACTACCTTTGATGGATGGATCTGCAGGATGGGGATAATTCCCCATTATAAGATTTTCAAGATTCAAGAGTTAGGGTACTTGTGGGAAAAGGCATATCCTGTAGGGGCGTAGTCCTAAACTAGGACTTTAAAGGTGAAAAGCAGCACTGTGAATTACGGCTGGAAACAATTAGCATTCAACCTAGATGGAAAACACTGACATAATATATTTGTATCCATCAGGCCCTTGAGTAGTCTAGACTCTCTGTTTTGAATCAACTGACTGTCCCCAGGCAGTCGTACAAACATGTTGCAGTAATCCAACTGAGAAGTCTGAATAATCCCTGTTAACTGACTCTGCCCAGGTAAGGTCATAGATGTTAAAAATCAGTTGAAGCTGATAAAAAGCTACCAAGGTTACTTCAAGTAACAGTGATGGATCTAGGACCACACCCAAATGCAAACATGCGCCTTTAGGGCAAGTGCAGATACTCCAGGACTAGCAGGACATCACATACTGTACACACATTATCTTATCTGGACTGAGTCTCCATTTATTGGCCCTTAACCAGTCCATTACCCAGACCAAGCACTGATTCAGACACTAACTTGTCTCACCTGAGTTAAAGGCAGAGCTAGATCTGGGCTTCATCTCTGTACTAATGATCTTTCCCAGCAATGGCAACTGGAGTGGCCCACATTCCTGAGCGACTTCTCCCAATTATTTTATGTAGGTGTTAAAAAGATACGAAGCCTTGAAGTATTCCATAACCCAACCACCATGAGGCAAAGAGTAATCCCCCAGTTGTCACTCAGGACCTTCAGATTATGAGACTAAGTGACATTAAGCCGATACTGGCTTAATGTCAGGCTCCAAGTAATGCACCCATCACAAATCAAATTCCAAGGCATTGCTTTTCCTCAAAGAACAAATTTATTTAGATACACCATCTTGGCGCTACTGGTGAAAGTTCTACTACTAAAGTTCCTGGGCTTTTCACTCCAATATAAGTTTCAGTTTCTCAAGTTCCCAAAACAACTGTCACATTGTCCAACTAGGATGGGAGCTGGTTGCTCAGCGACTCCGACTCCTCCGATCAACCAGACTTTGGAGTGTGGTTGACTCATCAGCTAGGAATGATGTTTTGACTGAAGGCTCCATCCCCCTCCAGTTCCAAACTTTGTCACACTGAATTCATGCCAGAATTCCCAAGGATACAAAGAATCCCATACCCCGATCAAATTCAGGCTTGACACCAGTATTTTAGAAATAGTCATTCTAAGTAGGAGAGGAACCACTTTAGTACAGTGTCCTCAAAACCCAACTTCTGACAATCGGGATCCCATGGTAAATGGTATTGAGAGTCTCCAAAAGGTCCAGAAAGACCCAACAGAACTGCACTCCCCATTTTTCTCCAACACAAAATCATACCCACAAGGCAACCAAAAATGGTTTCTATTTCATAGCCAGTCTTGAAACAGGATTGAAATGGATGTAAAAAGTCAATTGCACACAAGAGAGCTTGGAACTAATAGGTCACCATCCATTCAAACTCCTTGCCCAGGAGGGGAATATTAGCCACTGGCCTTTTCAGGAATGGCCTACTTAATGCCACATTTAGCTTTAGATGTAAATATTTTAAAAAGAGGGTTAATATATTTTTTAGTCTTCAAAGGTTTAAGTGATCTAAACATTAGAGTCTTAATAACCTCCAGTGAATACTGTGTAAGCACCACTGTAAAATAATACAATGCATGGTAGTTGTGTTTTACAATACAATTTTTTTTAAAGGAAGGGCCTGATCACTGCCTCTTTTAAAGGGGGTGGAATTGTCTGCCAATAATTGTAAATGCTTCATTGAGAGGTAACTGAATCAAAATAATAGCTTTTTGCAGATTTGGAGACTAAAGTGCGTAATGTGTTCTTCTAAAAGGTTTAGAGACATAGGCTGCTGTGCAGATTGTCTGTTGTAGCAAAGTAAGTATTAAAATACACAGCAAGTACCCTGTGGTCATAGTCAAAGCTCTGGAGGCTCCGTGTAGCGCTCGGGCACTAAATTCCCTCTCAGCTTATTTTTCCACCTGGCCTCCCTACACTCACCGTCACACTGTAGCACCCCTCAATCAGCCTCCCCAATCCCACTCCTTACTTGGACTCCTTCACTTCCTGCTTAATGACTCATATGTTTAGAGTTACAACAGCAACCAAGATTGCTGGGATTATTACTCATACTGTTACTCATGCTGGGATTGTTACTGCTGGGATTGTGGTCATAAGTCAAGGACTACTTGTATATTTGCTATGAATTACCGTATTTTTCGGAGTATAAGACGCACCGGAGTATAAGACGCACCTTAATTTTGGGGGAGGAAAACAAGGGAAAAAGGCCTCTGCCTCCAAGCAATTTGCCAAACAGCAAACAGCAAACAGCACAGATGATATACATTGTTTGCTGTGTATTTCTGTGCATGTGTGCCTGAACCATAGAAATAGCAAAGAATTGGAGAAATGTACATTATGCCAGAAAGTTTTCTTAAATGTAGTCACACTAACTCCTCCCAATTATTTAAATAGATCTACTCCAAGGTAAGTCAGGATTTAACTCTAATACTAAACTGGACACTGTTACATTTCAGACTATACTTGTACAGAACTGTTAAAATTAATTAAAATTTCTGGAAGTATACATTATTCTCTATTATTTAAAAGAAGATACAATAGCACTGGGCCTCTTCAGAGCCAGCATTTATTTTAAAAAGCTTCTTTACTTTGTTAAGTTGTCTAGATTTACAGGGGTCTCCAACCTTGGCAACTTTAAGACTTGTGGACTTCAACTCCCAGAATTCCACAGCCAGCAAAGCTAACAAAGCTGGCTGGGCTGTGGAATTCTGGGAGTTGAAGTCCACAAGTCTTAAAATTGCCAAGGTTGGAGACCCCTGGCTCTAGAACAATAATAAAGCAGTCTTTAAAAAAGAAGTCTAATAATTTGAACATTCTACAGACATTTATAGTTATTCACTTACCCCCCCCTTGCATCCAGTTCAGTAGAAAATAAAAATCTGTGTGTCTCTCCCAGCTATTTGCCTCTTTGCAGTTTCAGTTTCAGTTTAGCACGTGGCAAATCAGCTGGGGATCGGGAAGCTGCTAAGGACTTGCTTGTCTTAACAGGCTCTTCCCTGTTTGCTGCAAACAGGTAAATTGTTGGAAGACAGAGGCCAAAGGATGGGTGGGGCTGGATGGGTGGGGCTACATTCGGTGTATAAGACACACCCAAGTTTTCACCCTCTTTTGGGGGGTAAAAAGGTGCGTCTTATACTCCGAAAAATATGGTAAGCTTTTGTTTACTCCTTGTAGTTTAGTTTAGTTTATTGGAATTTTTATGCCACCCACCTCCCAGAGGGACTCCTTCAGGTCTCTATAGCAATATTGAGTTACCAGTACATATACAGTATCCTTGTCTGGATAAAATGGGAAGAATGGAAAATTAAGCTTTAAATATTAACAAGGAACTTCACAATTTTTGGATGATACAAAGCATCACTGTATTGATAAGCTGATAGACATACATAGGATAATAATTTAAAAGTTGGAACGGTGAGGGGGGGGGGGCTCTGATTAAGCCAGGAGGGAAGAATTGTTCAATTTTATGCTGGCTTGCTTGTTTCAAACTGAAACGTGAGATGTGTTAATTTCTTACTTAAGAAGTAAGTAAATAACTACCAGTGAAAGTGGCCTTTTAGAAAACTGCTGGAGGGCAGTGTTGGCTGACTGAGAAAGATAAGCACACATTATGCTGCTAAAGTAGATATGAGATTTGGCATCTACTTTAGACAACTCAATATTAGCAACTAAAGCTGAGTGTCAAAGTGGATATTAGTTATTGGCAACAACTTTGGAATGAAGTGTTCAGATACCTCATATTAACAAATCAGCGATTCATCAATGGACCTTGAGTACATTCACTATTATAATCCTAACATGCAATTAATTCCACAAACGGCTTTTCATGTTTATTGGATATGCTAGAGAATGTTTTAAAAGGATTAGTTTTCAACTTCATTATGCTGTTAAGTATAAAATGTTGGATGGAACTTTTACAATCCCACAATAATTTCATCTTGATTTTACATTTACTAATTTGTTTTAGGGAGGTATGTTTTAAAGATGTGAATGTAATTATATTCCCAACATTTGTGTTTTATCAAAACACAAAAAGTAATGGATTTATTGAGCATGCACTGTGGGGGGAGGAAAGACGTTTTCAGTGAGAAAGCAGTTTCACACTTAAAAAGCTTGCCTTTGTTGTATTCTTTTTGTATTACCTTTTTTCCCCTTTAAAGGGTTTAAAAAAGAAGGCATCTGAATTGGCAACAGCATTTTTTATTTTATTTTAATTTATTTATTTCATCTAGCATGTATTAGATAACAGGTATAAGTATAAACATAACTATGAATACATGAAATGGATACGAATAAAAGGATAGGGCACGCTGGAGCACTTATGCACGCCCCTTAAAGACCTCTTAGGAATGGGGTGAGGTCGACAATAGACAGTCTAAGGGTAAAGTTTTGGGGGTTTGGGGAAGAAACCACAGAATCAGGTAGTGCATTCCAGGCATTAACGACTCTGTTACTGAAGTCGTATTTTCTGCAATCAAGTTTGGCGTGGTTTACCATAAGTTTGTATCTATTATGTGCTCGTGTATTGTTGAAGCTGAAGTATTCATTGACAGGTAGGACATTGTAGCAGATAATTTTATGTACTACGCTTAAGTCAGACAGAAGACAGCAAAGTTCTAAATTGTCTAAGCCCAAAATTTCAAGTCTGGTGGCATAAGGTATTCTGTTAAGAGCAGAGGAGTGGAGGACTCTTCTCAGGAAATATTTCTGGACTCGTTCGATTGCATTAATGTCTGATATGCAGTGTGGGTTCCAGACAGATGAGCTGTATTCAAGAATTGGTCTAGCAAAAATTTTGTATGCCCTAGTTTGCAGTTCAATATTACCAGAGAAGAAGCTACGCAAGATTAGGTTAACAACTTTTAATGCTTTTTTGGCAATGCTGTTACAGTGAGCTCTGGCACTTAGATCATTAGAGATGAGTACTCCAAGGTCCTTGACAGAGTGAGGGTCGTCTACAAGGTCGTATCCGCCCAGCTTGTATTTTGTGTTTTGATTTTTTTTGCCAATGTGTAAGACAGAGCATTTGATGGTTGAGATTTGGAGTTGCCAATTGTTTGACCATTCTGACAGATAGTCAAGGTCTTTTTGTAGGGTAGCAGCATTGGCGGTGGTGTTGAATAGTTTTACATCATCAGTGAAGAGAACGCAGTTGCTTATAATCTGATCGCAAAGGTCGTTTATGCATAGTATAAAGTGTGTGGGTCCTAAAAATTTTCATAATGATTTCACCACTAGCATAAACCTACCTTGCCAATCCATCTGATTGCTTACTAAGAGAGGCTTGGCAGTGTTAACATTTCCCCTTTATTTCTACATCGTCCAAGAGCAACTTCCAGGTGTGTCAAAATGGAGGCGTGTTATCACCTCTGCCTTGCAGAGAAGTCAGGTGGTTAATTGACTTTCGAGAGGCAATAAAAATAGGACAGGAATTGGCCGCCTCTATAGCTTTGTACATACTCAAGGCTGGTGCTTCAATTCAGCAGTAGGGAAAAGCCCCGTTTGGTCACCAGGACAAGCAGTTATACAACAAAAAAGGAAGGAAGGAAGGAAGGAAGGGACGGCTGGATATTGGAAAATAAAAAATAATCAGAATGGAGGCTAATAGAGGCCAAGAATCTCCACCGTCAAGCAGATCAACGCAAAGACATAGAGCAGCTCAAATGCAGCAGGATTATCTCGCAAGTTGCGCCCGCGTCATAAGGCAGGGAGCCCCATTCGGGCATGTAGGAATTACTTCCGAGTAAAAGCCCAAGACTACGGCCTCGAGCTCATTACAAAAAAGGAACCAGCCGCCAGAGGCGATACGGAGACGAAGAGGTAAGCTTTTAACACGTCAGATAAAACGGAGCAAATGCAATCGGCAGGTGAGATTAACCCGCTTTCTCTCCCCCCCCCCCCACTTCTAGTCCAGCAACCCGCGACCCCATCGCCATCTTAGCTAAACCCAGACGCCGGGCGGGCTCGGCCAGCCTGGACCCGCCTCTGCGGTGAGCTCACACGCAGCCGGGTTCAGCCCCACGCGAGCTGCCTCCCGTCAAGACGACAGGTTCCCCGCAAGGCCGGAGATGCCCGCTTTGCTCTTGCTCTCGCTGTTGCAGCCCCCGTAGGGCGAGGGCAGGTAAATCGAGGCAGAGGCGCCCTCGCCCCGAGAACAGCTGCAGGCGGGCGGGCGGGGAAGGGGTGGAGGCTCGCAGCAGGCTGCAGCTCCCCTCGCCGGGTGGAAACCGAGCCAGCTGCTTGCTGTGGGGAACCGGGCATGGAGAGGGCGCGGGAGGGAAGGCATTAGGCGGCTTCCAAGACGAGGCAGTAGGGTGAGGACTGAGGAGGGGCTTCTCCCGCTGGACCACGCTTGGGCTGCTATTCACGGACTGGACTTTAGCCAAAGGGAGGGCTTGTGGCACTCCGGGGGCTAACGCGCTGCGGGAGAGGGGTGTGTGTGTGTTTATTTCGGAGGTTGTTGCCCTGCAAGGCGTCGTCTCCGTGGGAGCTTCTGTTTTGCCCGGCGACAGCTAAGAGCAGGGAAAGCGGGGGATGGTGAATTTGCTTGGCGCTCTGTGAGAGTCTTGCACTCCCCCGCGCCTCTGCTGCACATTTAGCATCGGCCGGCAGCGCCGTTCTTGGTGCAAATCGACTCAAACTCGCCACCAAGCGCATTCCCTTTCCTCGTAAACGCGATCTTATTGGCTGCGGACTGGGCCGCCTCGGGTGATACGGGCGCTTCTCTTGCAGCTCGGCGCGGGCGGGTTGCGAGCGTGGGCGGGAGCGGTATGTGTGGTGGGGGGGTCCCCTTCTGTTTAAGCCCTAACCCTGGGCTGGATGCCTTTCTTTTAAAATCAGTCAAACTTTGTAGTGATTTAGTTGGTTCATTAGTCTTCCATCCTTCCCAGGTTGTTGGGGGCAATATGCTGACTTTGTAAACAGCTTAGCACTGTGAAGCGGTATATAAGTATAAGTGCTGTTGCTATTATGTTCAATGCGTCCAAGCAAGCATTTAGAAAGTAGAAATGCGGGTACTACTTAAACCAGCATTGATAGCCATTAGAATCTTAGAAAATAAGCCTTCAGATTAGAAGAAGACACTGCAGTTTTCTTGGCAATGGTTTTTGGAAGTAGCTTGCCAAGGATTTTATTTATTTATTTATTAGTTCTTATATGCCGCCCAACTCCCGAGGGACTCAGGGTGGCCTACAACATAACATAACAGTTAAAAAACAATAATCATAAGTTTAAAAAACTACAAAAATTCAAACACACCATCATTTATACATGGGGGATTGAAATCTGTTTCACCCTGCCTGCAGGAAGAGCCATGTTTTGACGGCTTTACGGAAGACCAGTAGGGTGGGGATAGTCCGGATCTCTGAGGGAAGTTGATTCCAGAGAGAAGAAGCTCCCACAGAGAAGGTTCTCCCCGTGGTCCCGCCAACCGGCATTGCTTGGTTGATGGGACCTGGAGGAGGCCAACTCTGTGGGACCTAACCGGTCATAGGGAGGCATGCGGTAGGATGCGGTCCTGAAGGTAACCTGGCCCTGAGCCATGTAGGGCTTTAAAGGTTAAAACCAACAGCTTAAATTGCGACCGGGGACTAATGTGCAGCCAATGCAGCTGGCGGAGAATAGGTGTTATGTGGGCGTATCTTACCCACTACAGCTCGCACAGCCGCATTTTGCACCAGTTGCAGTCTCCGGATACTCTTTAAGGGTAGCCCCATGTAGAGTTGGACTTTCTGAAAGTCTAGAAAGTCAAGTTGCCTCTTGAAAAAGCATCTTTGGGACAACCATGACCTGAGAATCTCCACAGACAACTTGCTAGGATCTTTATCCTAGGGCTGAGAACGTGTGAGTGGCCCAAAGTCAACCAAGTAGGCTTCGTACCCACAGTCTTTCAGTTCCTAGTCCACTGCCTTTAATCACTGCATAGAGCTGCTCTCATGATACAAAGGCATTGTGTAATTTGTGTTTTTGTACCTGGCGTAAATATCAGAAGAAATTCAGGATTTTAGTTAAAGTGGATATATATAAGGTAGAGAGAAGCTATATATATATATATATATAGCTTCTCTCTACCTTCCAGAATCCCTTTCTTAAACTCAATACAGGTCAACTGGCCAAAATGATACCATCCTATTGCAATTACTTACTCCTTTCCCTTGTAATTACCCAATGACATAATTGCAATATTGTTTGGCAGATTAAGTAATTGTAATACCTTCATTGCCTGGTGGTGACCTCTATACACTTTTAAATAAAACTGATGTATCTTCAAAATTATATTTGCATTCCCCCCCCCCCTTTTTTCCCACCGAGGTACAATTTTGTTCAGGCCTCAGTGTAGAAAATCAGATGACAGATGGTTTAGTTGGTTTTCAAAAACAGGAAATTCAAAAATAAGCTGGCTCTTACTCTCATCTCCCCAGATGATTGTAAGAATACATATGTTTTAACAAGGTTACTTCCTGTTGCAGAGATTTTTCTTTGCAATTCCAGTCAGTATACTTTCTTCCACAAAGCTATCCTTGATCTTTCTATTTGTGATAGGAAAGTATACTTAGATTTCACACCTGCAAGTATATTTCTGTACCCGTGTTTCCCTAAAAATAAGACCTGTCTTATATTTTTTTGAACCCTGAAATAAGCGCTTGGCCTTATTGCCATGCACTCAAAAGTCCGATTGATCTTATTATCAGGGGATGTTTTATTTTGGAGGAAACAGGTTAGCTAGCTAAATTAAACCTAAATTCATTGGATTCCTAAGTGCAATGGGCATCCTAAACAAGGAAAGTAGACATGATCACAATTATTCTGGACTACTATATCACTAGTCCAAACAAAATGGGCCCACTGCTGTATGAAAAGAGTCCCAGTTCTTTTTCTTAGATTTTTATTCTGCCTCTTGGTTTTTTTCTCAATGCAGACTCTCAATCTTCTGGTTTCTAGTAATTTCTTTATTTTTTAAATAATTTCTTTATAATTTTATAATATAATAATTTCTTTATAAATTTATGTTTTAATTCCTACTTGTTACAGCCCACACATTTTCTGTAATAATTTTTAGTTTTTCTATAAAGAGAAATTCAGATTTGGTAAAGGAAAATGTAGTGGGGGGCAGTTGTTCATTGCCGTTTCCTAGCTGAGGGAGCCAATGTTGTTTCTATGGTCATGTGACCAGCATGGTTATATACCAAAGGCGCATGGAGTGTTGTTATCTTCCCATCAAAGTGGTACCTGCCTACTTGTATTTGCATGCTTTCAAATTACTAGGTTGGCAGGTCTACCCAGAAGTAAATTAATCATACTAGTTTATCTACAAGCAGTTCAGTTCCTTTCCACCATCACCTCGATGTCACCTGCTTTATTTTTTGTTTCTGTTTTCAAGAAGAGTCGATATTCTGTGTCCACATAATATGAAAATGGCTTTTGGTTTGACATGTTGGCAGTGCACTAGACACAAATACAGAATGCAATACCAGCTCAAAATGATTTAAAAAAAACCCATTGCCTTTCTTCTTTTACAGATCAGACTCTACTTTTAAAATTTTGAGAAGGGACGAATAAACATGGATCTTTTTACTCACATCAACACAAAGAATACCCTTTCCGCAACTAATATGTCTGGCCTTCTATCTGGCAAGTTTGAGGATCAACCGAACTTAAGCAGTAATTCTCCTTCGATGTCAATAAGTAAGCTTTTTCCAGCTTTGTTACAATGCTTTGGCATTATCCTTTGTGGATATATAGCTGGAAGAGTTAATATAATTACATCCACTCAGGCCAAAGGATTAGGAAATTTTGTCTCCCGCTTTGCACTCCCAGCTTTACTCTTCAAAAATATGGTCTTGCTGAATTTTTCCAACGTGAATTGGTCCTTTCTGTACAGCATCCTGATTGCCAAAGCCTCAGTATTCTTCTTAGTCTGTGCATTGACATTGTTGATAGTCACTCCTGAAAAACGATTTAGCAAAGCTGGACTCTTTCCTATTTTTGCTACTCAGAGCAATGACTTTGCACTGGGGTATCCTATAGGTAAGCATCATTTTATATAATTGTATTTTTTTCAAAGTGCTTTAGAATCGGCATGTGTAATACCCATTTCCAAAACACATATTTGGGGTTGTGGGGAGGGGTTTTTGTGTGTCTGGAGTTCTAATACAAGACATAAATTAGCCACTTTATCAGCAATGTATAACTTTCTACATAGAGAAGAGCTTTTTTGAAGCCGGTCACTTTTTGTACCTGTAGTGCAGTGTTTTAATTTTTGAGAAGAAAATATATTTTGCTCCCCGAAAGAAAAAATATATTGGCCTGATATTGCATGAGATGAGATGAGGTGTTTTTTTTAAAGGTACAGTAAGTGTTTTTAGCCTGTGAAAGTCTTAAGACAAACATTTCATATGTTAAACTGCAAACCCAAACCCCAAAATCTCATTGTAAGAAGTGGTAGATATTGTACTGTAGTTAGCATTTGGTGTGGAGTCAATCATTATGAATTGTAAGCCATGCTCTGTGACTCAGAGTGTCTGATGAAGTTAATCATTGTGCTTTACTTAATGAACCATTACTGGATAAGCAACAGATTAACATGATATATAAACTTACTCTCTGCGCATGCGTGCAATAGTTTCATCATTTGTAGGGAGTGGCACATTAGGCCCTACATTTGGATCTCCAGATACAAAAAAGTATTCACCTTTTTTATATTGCCTGTTCTTGAAAGCTACACTGATTCATAGAGCTTGCATTTATATACAGTTAGTTAATGTTACCTTATGCTGATGCCATTTATAAGAAAATAATAGTTTGAATCCTTAGCTGGAGAAAGAAAACTTGGAGTCTCTGGTGTAGTACACAAGCAAATATTGGTAAACCAAATTCAGGTGGCTATCATTAAATGGTACTTAACAAAATGGAATATAGCTGTGTCCTTTAAGCACCATTAACTCCTAAATAATATACTAGTATATACGCCATTCTAAATATGCTGACTAAAGAAACTAAGCAGAATGAAGTTTGGGGTTATCATGTAAGGTGCAATTATTTCATAGTGTGATGAAACAGGAAATTTGATATAATTGGTTTTCTAGAGAATGGAAATATTTGTCTTTTTTTTCCCCATAATCCTCTTCTGTCAGAGTTCCTGTATTTTCAAAGATAAACATATCTTTGAAAATACAGGCAGGCCATTCACTGTAAGTTACAACATCTATTGTGATTTAGTTCAGCTTAAAATAGAACTACCATATTGTGCAGCAAAACTCTTGGTAGTCACTAGGGGGTAATAAATATTGAAAATTAGTACCTTGCTACTAACTCATACTCTGGATTTCAATAGACTGAATGTAGTAGCCCTACTTTAAGTAGACTTGTTGAAGTCAATTGGGTGTGTTAGTTTTGCAGGTCAGATACTATACAAAAATTATATGTAAAGTTCCCATAATTTTCGTTCTATGCATTTTTTCTGTATGCAGATTATGTGATATTTTTCTTTGTGATTATAAATTGTCACCAAATCAGTGGTGTAATACATTGATATGGTAGCAAAAAGATTTACTATTTGCCAGTTAGTTTTCAGGAACAGTTTAACGTGCTATTTTTGATTTTTATAGCTGTAAACAGGATAATTCTTTTTCTCAAATAAAACCTGACAAGTTAAGATCATTGGACGAGGCCATGCACTATGCCACGGGTGTCAAACTCGCCACGTCACGTTGACATCATGTGACATTTCGTGACAACTTTCCCATTAGCGGAGCTGGGGTGGGCGTGGCCTGTGCATGACTCATCTGGCCCACGGGCTGCCCCTACACACTATTTTTAGATGAATGCATACAAGGCATATCTTCTAGTGTGCTACTACAATTGTATTTGTTTAGGATGGATTATTGTGAGAAAGTTTGGGAAATCTAAAATTTATTTTAATTTGTACATATATAGTTAAATGTTCTTTTTTAAAAAACATTGCAATAAAACTAGCAATCTAGTAACTAATTGCAATAAAATGCAACATATTTTTTAAAAAAGAAATACAAATACTTTATACTATATTCTATAGATATAAAGAATTAGTGAGGGGGTAATAATGTTGCTCCCACTCAATTTTCCTCCCAAACCTTAAATCTTTAATTAGGGCTATGCAAAAGTCTTCAGAGGAGCTGTTTCAAGGCATACAGCAACATCTGTGAAATCCCTCTTTTAGAATCAGTAAGACAATCTTTTATGTACAAGATTTCTCTGGCTACTTCATAAGTTACTCCAATCTGTTTCCACGTGGATATGCAGAGGCAGGAGCAACCGAGCTAGCCTTTCAAAAGAGATGGCTGCTTTAACAACTCAAAAGAAGAGTTTCACTGATACTCCTATACAGTACATAAGCAAGGGCCTCTTTGGAAGGTTCTGCAGAGTCCTCATCTTTATGCTTCTGGTCAGTTGCTACCCTGTTTCCCCCAAAATAAGACATCCCCTGATAATAAGCCCAATCGGGCTTTTGAGTGCATGGCAATAACACCAAGCGCTTATTTCAGGGTTCAAAAAAATATAAGACAGGGTCTTATTTTCAGGGAAACACGGTAGTACTATAGTCCTGAAAAAAACAGGTAGGAGAACTGGTCACATTTTTAATTTCCACATCTTAATACTATCCACTGATACGTTTTTTAATGTGTGCCCTTCTATTTGCGCTTCAGATTCTTGCAGTGGGGCAAGAATTGAGCAGCATCTCTTAAGGGGCTGTATTTGATTGAAACCTGGTCTCTTGTCAGTCAGAACATGGGACATGTTCATTTAAAATCTAGGAAGGTCGATTTTAATTGAATTATAGTTAGAGGATAATTGTAGGATTATTGCAAAAAACTTCCTAATAACAAAAGCAGCTTAGTAGTAGAACCAGTTGCTTAGAAGTAAGCTTTCCTTTACTGGACATGTTCAGATGGAGGCTATACAGTCAGCTGTTTAGGATGCTTTTGTTTGGATTCATACACTGAGCAGGGTTTAGATTCAGGGGCTTAAATGGCTCTTCCAACTCTTTTGATTCTATGATCTCATGGGCTGTGCCATCATCCTTATGAACAGGTGTTCAAGGTGGAACTTAAGTGTTGCCACCCTTTGTCTCTTATGACTTTGAACATTTTAGCTCACCCCCCCCCCCCACTGGTACTGGATTTATCAATGCATTTCATATAGTAGGCTCAGATCTTTGCAGTGGTGGGATTCAATTTTTTTTACTACTGGTTCGGTGGGCGTGGCTTGGTGGGCGTGGCAGGGGAAGAATACCTGTCCCCTGGGAGTTGGGCGGCATATAAATCCATTTAAATAAATACTGTAAAATCTCTATTCCCACCCCACTCCAGGGGAAGGTTACTGCAAAATCCTCATTTCTTCCCGATCAGCTGGGACTTGGGAGGTAGAGAATATATGAGGGCGGGGCCAGTCAGAGGTGGTATTTACCGGTTCTCCGAATTACTCAAAATTTCCGCTACCAGTTCTCCAGAACTGGTCAGAACCTGCTGAATCCCACCTCTGGATCTTTGATAGCATGTCTTTCATCTCCGAGTCTCAAGGGGTGATTCATACTGCCCCTTATCCTGTTGCTTTGCAATTAATCTCACCCCCGCTTTTGAATAGTGTCTGTAATATTTTAATAAACTTTTGGCAAGATACATGCCCCGCCTATAAAAAGTGACTTCAGAGTGGCAAGCTGGAATTTGCCACATAATTGCTTGGGATAAGAAAAAGATGATTAATATGGCAACAGGAAATGTTGCAGTCAGTTAGTAATGTCATATAGTTATATGGTCCCAGTTGAAAATACCAAGACATTCCAGGTACCTCTTTTATACTTATGTATAAATATACTTATGTGGGTAGTCCTCGGTTTATGAATATAATAGAACCACTGACTACAGTTGCAAGTTGTGATTGTGGTAAAGTGGGTCACCATGTGATCCGACCCAGCATCAAGGTCAGAGAGACATTCTTATTTTTTGTGAGAGATTTATATACCGCCTCACAGTGCAAGCACTCTCTAAGCGGTTTACACCAGTAAGCAATGTATATTTATATTGCCCCAACAATCTGGGTCCTCATTTTACCTACCTCGGAAGGATGGATGGCTGAGTCAACCTTGAGCCGGTGAGATTTGAATCGCTGACCTGCGGATCACAGTCAGCTAAAGTGACCTGCAGTTCTGCCTCTAACCGCTGCGCCACCTCGGCTTGAGAGATTTGGGATACTGATCCTATCATCTCTATCAGCATGGCCAAGAGGACTAATAAACATTTGAGTTGAAAGCATCCGATGGTCAGGTCATTAGGAAAGATGGGCCAAATTGATATTTCATTAAATATTTGCTTCTTAGACTTAAAGATGAAAGATAATGTTACTAAATTTAAAAGCCAGGAACTTGTCTACCTCATTGTTTTCCTGGCTGGAAAGCGTGTTTTGATGACAGAGATTTTGTGTCAGCTGCTCTATCAATGGATATGCAAGATTTAATCGATTTCTGTTTATCACTGGGTGTAAGATTATATGAAGGCCATTTCATTGAGAGAAATACCAGAGTTACAAAACAAGATTATCATTAATGGAATGTTATATCATGTTTCAAGCTTGCCTACAAAGGTTCTAAGTAGATGGAGTTATATAACTGTTCTCAGAACAGTTTGATTTTAAAATTCAAAGACCATTCAATATTGTCAAGGGCTTTTAAAACACTTAGGTAAGATCATGTCCTTCCTCAGCAAATAGGATTTTTCAATTATTGGTGGGGCAATACTCAAGCGAATTATCTTGCCAATAAAATATGCAATTGAGGGTCAGTTTGGTATAGTAGATAAAGAGTCTGTGATTTCACTTAGGCACAAAAGTAGCCAGCCCGTTTTCTCTCAGCCCAATCTACATCACAGCATTGTTGTGGAAAAAATAGGAGGAGGCAGGAGTATTAGGTATATTTGCCACCTTTATCTATAAACAAGGCAGGATAATGATATTGTTGTAAGTATATGCTGTGGCTTCTCTCCATTGTTCAAAATGTCCTACTACTTCTGAAAAAGAGATAGAACGCACAACTGATAAAAGTTGGAATTCCATCCCTTCTGCAGGGAGTAATGTTGTAACAGAGTGCAAAATATTCCATTTTGTGTTTTGGGCAGTACTCTGATCTTATTAGAAATATTCTGGAATTTTTCTGATATTCCAGAAGAGTATTGAGTCCAAAAACCTCATTTCATATTCAACCTGCTTGCTTCAGATTCAAAAAGTGCTGTTCTGAGTTTGAAATAATTATTTTAAGATTGAAATTCTTCCAGAATAGTGTATCATTGGAACACTTCAAGTAAATATAGAATAATCAATTTCAAACTCCACAAACTCTCAACTTCAAGTATGAAATATTTTGCATTCAAAATGTGTCGGACATTTTAGCAGTTTCCCATGTGTAAACCCTGTCCATGCAAGACTGTTTATCTGTTCAAGCACATTCAGGTCTCAAAGTATTTGTTGTTTTGGAAACTCTGATTATTTTAGCTAGGTAATAACCAACTTCATTTTTCTTGTATTGTCATGCAATAGTTTTGCCTGCCAAGCACTCTGGGCTTATACAAGTAGTCCTCAATTTACAGTAGTGACAGTTATAAAACTCATTGATCACGTAATCAATTTGATTTTATGACCTTTTTTGTCAGTCATTAAGTGATGTCGTTATTAAGTGACTGCTACAGTCAGTAAGCAAATCTGCCGTCATTAAGAGAACCATTGGTTCATCATGGATGCAGTTTTGCCAAATGATGGATAGTACAAACATCCATAAATGCAGTCTGGTTGCCAAACTCCTGAAGTTCAGTCACGTGACTGAGGGAATGGGGGGGGGGGAACCAACTGTCCGGCCTTCAAATCTGGTCATAAGTAGCCCCTAGGTATGTTTGTCATAACTGTCGCTAAGTGACTGGCTGTAACTCATGGGCTACTTGCAATTTTTATCAGCCTTAGCCAACACAGGGAATTTGGTTTTTTTAAAAATAAATTTTATTAAGGGGTTCACAAAGAATATAAAAACTAACACAAACTAATATAGAGGAAAAGCAATAAAGAACAAAAAAAAGCAAAAGTGCAAAAAGAAAAATAAATAGAAAAAAGAATTCTAATTTCCTTTGCAGGAAATATAAGTACAATTACAAAATTTCTTTTACTCTATGATTAAAAAAAAAAACCCTGTCTCTTTTATCCAATTTTTTTCCTAATCATCAAATTCATAAATCATAATTGCATTTTTTCCCATTTCATGCAAAAAGTCTACCAGGGGTTTCCAGTCAGCCATAAATGTAGATATTGTTTTCTCTCTAATCACAATCTTTTTTTTTTCTCTCTAGTTGAAGCTTTGTATCAAAATACATATCCTGAGTATCTCCAGTACATTTACCTGGTTGCACCAATATCACTTATGATGCTAAACCCCTTGGGGTTTATCTTCTGTGAAATCCAGAAATCAAAAGACAATCAAAATCTCTCTCATAGCAAAATGAAAATCATAGGATTCGGGCTTCTTCACGTGTTGCAGAATCCAATTGTGTTTATGGTCTTCATAGGAATTGCCTCCAATTTCATCCTTAAACAAAAGATTCCTCTATATTTGGAAAACTTCCTTGACAGTCTTGCCAATTCATTTTCTGGCTCTGCTCTTTTTTACCTGGGTCTCACCATGGTTGGCCAAATAAAGAAACTGACAAGGGGTACATTTGTTGCACTGATTCTTCTCATCACAGCAAAACTGTAAGTTTTTTTTCCCTTGTGTTTCTTTATGCTTGGAAACCAAATCTTAAATACTTTGTCATGAACTTAAAAAAATAATTTCTAACGAGCGAGCCGTACTATTTTCTTTCACATTATGAAAAATTGTTGTCATTATAGGAATTTAAAATTATTAGATGGTAAGAGTCTTTAAATACTTTGTGCTTTAATTGCAAATGTGAATGCTGCAAAATAGTGCTCTTAAAAATACAGGTACTCCTTGACTTATGACCACAATTGAGCCCAACATTTCTGTTGCTAAGCAAGACAGTTGTTAAGTGAGTTTTGCCCCATTTTACTGTATTTCTTGCCACAGTTGTTAAATGAATCACTGCAGATGTTAAGTTAGTAACACGGTTGTTAAGTGAATCTGAGCCGAGGTGGCGCAGTGGTTAAAGTGCAGAACTGCAGTTCAGCAGTTCAGCTGTTCAAATCTCACCGGCTCAAGGTTGACTCAGCCTTCCATCCTTCCGAGGTCAGTAAAATGGGGACCCAGATTGTTGGGGGCAATATGCTGAACTCTGTAAACCGCTTAGAGAAGGCTGGAAAGCACTATGAAGCGGTATATAAGTCTAAGTGCTATTGCTATCTGGCTTCCCCACTGACTTTGCCTGTCAGAATGTTGCAAAAGATGATCACATGACCCTGGGACTGCAGTTGTCATAAATACATGTCAGTTGACAATCATCCTAATTTTGATCAGGTGACCATGGAGATTCCATAACAGTCGTAAGTGTGAAAAAAAGTGTTGTTGTATAACTTTGAACAGTCACTAAATGAATGGTTGTAAGTCAAGGACTACTTGTATTATATATAAAATTAAATCTACATGTTGACCTGCATAGAGAAGATTCACTGAAAAATAATTTTTAATTTAGGGCCCTCAATTTACAGCTGAGTAACTTATTTTTCCGTCTTTATTCTAGGCTGTTGATGCCCCTTCTATGCAGGGAAATGGTGGAACTGTTAGACAAGAGCCAGAGTTTGGTCAACCATACCAGTTTATCCAACTATGCATTTCTCTATGGAGTCTTTCCAACAGCTCCGGGTGTGGCTATATTTGCAACACAGTTTAACATGGAAGTAGAAGTTGTATGTCTCTTAAATATTTCTTTTACCACATAATTACAGGTGGTCCTTGACTTATGACTGGTTGCTTTAACAACCATTCAAAATTACAATGAGCCTGGAAGAGGTGCTTTATAACTTGTAAAGAACTTCTGGCTGTTGTGAAAGGCCATGCCACACCACTGTCATACCCTGAGGTGACATGTCTGCATTTGGAGTGCTTAGCAATTGGCCTCACCTTTATGACTGGATGCAGCATCCCATGGTTGTGTGACTGCAATTCGTGACTTTTTTGCCGGTTTCTAGCAAAAAAACCCCACCCATTTGGATCGATAGGTTCACATGACTATAGCATTTTCTTAATGACTGCAGCCACCACACAAAAAAATGTCATAAAATTGGGTCTGGTCATGTGGGTGCCGTACAACCAGAATGACTTACAATCAGAAATCCGGTCCCAATTGCTGTTATAAGTCGACTACTTGTAATTTCTTTGTACACATTTTACTGGCTTCTTCAAGTTGAGGAAAAATTATAGCAATCTTAATTATTTAGAAAATAATTAAATATGCTAATGAATATTTCAGAAGTTTCATGCATCTGTTTTGAAGTTCATTTTTGGAATTAACTGGGTAAAGGGTAAAAGATGGGTAAAAGAACTGATTATTTTCAGAAGTCTCTGGGATGGGGGAAACTGTAGCCTGACACTTAAGTAGCATTAAAGTTGATACTTTTCAATTTAAATTTGCATTTTTCCATTTAGCTTCAATTGCAGTTAATTTTGCTTGAGCGAATCAGATTCATGAGTTGATTCATATTAAAATGTTTAACTCTGGAGACAAAAAGTTCTTAAATAGGAGTATTTTTTTAAAAAAACCCAGAGGCTTTGTCTATGCTTTATTGGATTTCACTTTGGAGGGACAAAAAAAGAGACAAATGATGATATAACATCCCTTATTGGTTAAACTACTACTTCTGAGTTTATTTGTGAAGAAGAAAACTTCCATTGGAATAGGCTGCTATTACTTTATGCATCCCCATCCCTGTGTTCTCTGGCTGTTAATCACACTATGACAATACCCGTTTAAGCAGATGTAGTGTAAGACATTTTATTATAGACAACCTTCAGATTTTGACCTCAAAGATTTCAAAGCAAGCATTTTTTAAAAATGAATCCTCTGATAAATCTCCCAAAGTAGAACATTTTCATTTGAGAAAAATCAGATTATTAGCATTTTGTCATGAAATGCAAAAATATATATTTTCTGGCCATGAATTGTTCGGTGACAGTGCTAATGCTAATGTCATTGTTGCTTTTCTTAGCTGCAGGATTTCTGTTGGTCCTGAAATCATGCATAGCTATTAAAAGCTGTAATTCTTAATCTTGATATCCAATGAAAAATATGTCAGGATAATTTTTAAAGAAGTTAAAAGCCACCAGAAATCTCTATTTAAGATGGCACAATCTTCACTTAAATATTTTGGTAGCTTTTAGGCCAGGAAAAGAAACACATAATGGTAACCAATCCTCAAGATTACAGGAGCATCTGTACTTTCTCCGTTTGGTACTAGATTAAGGGGAAGTGGAATGCATGCAAAAGTGCATATATAGATAATCCTCAACTTAACAATCATTTGTTTAGTGACCAAAGTTGCAACAGCACTGAAAAAAGTGACTGACTTACTGATCCTTGCACTTATCATGATTGCAACGGGCTTCTGACAAGCAAAGTCAGCGAGGGAAGATGGATTATTTTAATTACTTTTTTTTTTGCAAATTTTTTTTATTTTTCCACCAAGAATACACAAATATGCATACGTATACCATATCATCAAAACATCCATAGTAATAAATTTCTATCCAAAATATCATAGACATAGTTACTCCTTCTATATTTTTATCTCCAGTCTGCTTACCTTCTATATTTCATACTACTCTCTTCCCTCTATCTCCCTCTCTCCCCTCTACCTTCTTCCTCCTTCTCTACCTCTTTCCTACTTCCCTACTCTCCCTCACCCCTTCCTTTCTACTTCCTCTTTCTCCGTCTTATCCTTCCCTGAGTACATCTAATCATAATCCATTCTATGGTTAGCAGACTAGTAATTCAGAAATCCTAACTTCATCCCAACATTGGAGCTATTTCTTAACCTTGTATCTTTCCCTTTATCTATACTTACATATTTAATACATTCTACCAGGTATATCTACTGTCATTCTAATGCTGCCTCCTTTCTCCTATTCTTTTAATTACTGTGTGATTCACTTAAGAACCACAGGGAATCACTTAACAGCCATGATAAAATGTCATAAAATTGGGCACATCTCAATTACCTAACTCAGCAACAAAAATTCTGGTCCCAATGGTGGTCGTAAGTCAAGGAGTACTTGTAAAAATACTGTCTCAGTAAAATAAATGGGAAAATAAAAAATGTCTTTATAATCAGCCTGTGCTATAACGGTTTTGTTCTGCAGACTGATATGCTTACCTCTGTAGTAACTCAGAAAGAAGAAGCTGGTACAGAGAATAAACAATGTGTTAGAAAATAATGCCCATTTGTTGGGCATGTAATAAAGTATGGAAATGTGCAGTTACTTTGATTTGTCTCAGTTATCCTTTTTATTAGTTTATAATATAAAATACAGAAATACAAAAGCAAATAATAGGAAAAATAGGGGGGGGGGAAGGGAAGGGAAAAGTGTAGAAAAGAAGGGAAAAAGAAAGAAAAGGGAAATTGACTTCCCTTAGGTGCAGTAGAATAAGAGTAACATCAAACCTCAACTTTTTTTCACTTTTACTTAATAGTATAAACTACTTATTTCTATAACAAATCTATCGAATCGGTAAAACTCAAAATCAACATTTCATTTCCCCCCCTCCAAGCACAAAGTCCAGAAGCGATTTCCAGGTAGAAACAAAAGTAGTCATTTTTTTTCTTTTATCAAAGCAGTCAATTTAGCCATCTCTGCTAACTCCATCAACGTTTGCAGCCATTCGTCCATTGTGGAAATCAAAGTGTCCTTCCATTTTTGTGCATAAAGTAATCTTGCTGCTGTCAACATATATAAAATCGAAGTTCCAAATTTTTTCCCCAAGTTTCTCTCCAATAAACCCAAAAGAAAAGTTTCTGGTTTTTTTCTTTATATTCACTTTAATAGAATAGAATAGAATTTTTTATTGGCCAAGTGTGATTGGACACACAAGGAATTTGTCATTGGTGCATATGCTCTCAGTGTACATAAAAGAAAAGATACATTTGTCAAGAATCATGTAAGAATCTTCTGTATTAGAATATGAATCCTACTCCAATATTTCATTGCTTTATTACATGTCCCACATACAGTTACTTTGATTTGTGATTGCAGATAACTTCTGGAATGGTGATCAGTACTTTCGTGTCTGCCCCCATCATGTACGTTTCCGCGTGGCTAGTGACCATTCCCTCTATGGATCCAGACAGACTGTCAGCCGCAATTCAGAACGTTAGCTTTGATATTAGCATTGTTAGTCTGGTCTCTTTGGTGAGTGTCACGTTAATCAAAACTGTGCTATTCTGTGTTTAAAAGATGGGCAGGAAAATAAAGAAAGAATTGATGCTAATAGTGCCATTTAAAATAGGTTCTGTAGCAGTAGTTCTTAAACTGGGGATAATTTGGGCATATCCTGGGCATCATGGAGCAAATTGCTTTATTGTGCGTCAGAGATGCAGTTTGGATTAAATTACTTGTAAATACGTACAGTACAGAATTGTGCCACTGGTTTCTATTTTAGTCTGTTGCCTGAAGAGAAGACGAGTAATATGAACTAGCTATCCCAATTATGTTGTCAGCCCTTTAAGTTAGCCCAGGTCAAAGAAGAGTCATGGCAAGAATCATTATCTTATTGTTTATAAGATACATTAGCAGAATCTTGCAAGCCTGTCCAAAACCGTCATTGTCCTTTTTGTTCAGAGCAATAAAACGAGGCTGCAGCTGTTCCTGAATCTCTTTCTCACGCTTTCTACTTTGCAAACATTTCCCCTCCCTCTTCTTTCCAAAGGCCACAAATAATTTTGGTTTTTTTTTACCGATATGGGGATTAATGCGTTAGAAAAGGAGAGGGGAAGTTAGGATTCTGTCAACCTTTGGCCTCAGAAGCTCATTGATTGACTTTGAACCAATCATTCTCTCTCACTCAGGCTGAACTACTTCACGGGATTATTGTTGTGGGGGAGAAAATAGCAGGGAATGCAATATACATTGTCTTGAACTCACTCATGAAATGGAATATAAGTCAATGAATAAGTCAAATATAAGACTTTGAAGAATATTAAAAAAGATAATCATGATAAATTATTATCGTAGAGTTTGATTTGGTTTTTTTTAATAATTGTCACACCATTCATGCTGCATTTCTGTTATGTTATGCATCATCCTTTATGAGAAGGAGAAAAAAAAAACCTCATTATTGAATGTGACAAGGCATCCTGGTTAGGAGGCAACAAAAGGCAGAAGCTTAAAAAGAAGAGAAATTGAAGAGGGTTTCCCCCTCCCCCACTTTTCTCTTCAAAAGCTTTTTGAAAGAAGCTCTTCCCCTGCACCCACAAATGGCCTTCTGTCTAATGTGACTGACAGCTTAACAGATGAATCTTCAAGATTCTTGACTTTTTTTCTTTTAATCTTGTGTTTTACAATAGAATAAGGTCAATTCCACTCAGACCCTTTGCCAGTTAAGAAAATGCTTGTCTTACTAAAGGAACAAGTTGTACGCTATTTCACTAATGGGCGAAAAACAAACATGCCCAGATTATTAAATAAGAAGCTTATTTGGCCAAGGGAAAAAAGAGAAGTCAATGTTTATTGTATTCTGGTCCCCTACCGCTTCCCCCCCCCTCCTTAGGGTTTTCAGTTTTGGGGGTGAAGATTGTTGCCTGGGGCTAAAATTTAAAACCTTG
Source organism: Diadophis punctatus similis (assembly GCA_023053685.1). Lineage (NCBI taxonomy): Eukaryota > Metazoa > Chordata > Lepidosauria > Squamata > Dipsadidae > Diadophis > Diadophis punctatus. The sequence continues at coordinate 2,834,780 of JALIGW010000051.1, read as the reverse complement.
AACTCTTTATCAGGCTAGCTAGTGGAAGTGTTCTCACAGAGATGAAGGGCTGGGGCTGTGAAACTCTGGAGGTATAGTACAGTGTCTTCATAAGAGCCGAGGTGGCGCAGTGGTTAGAGGCAGTACTGCAGGCCACTTTAGCTGACGGTGATCCGCAGGTCAGTGGTTCAAATCTCACCGGCTCAGGGTTGACTCAGCCTTCCATCCTTCCGGGGTAGGTAAAATGAGGACCCAGATTGTTGGGGGCAATATAAATATACATTGCTTACTGGTGTAAACCGCTTAGAAAGTGCTTGCACTGTGAGGCGGTATATAAATGTCACTAATAAATAAATAAAATAAATAAATTTTTAAGGGTTTGATAATTAGCTAGCTTAGAAAAAATGAGAATGCCAACATAAAGAGGAGACTGATTTTCAACTCCCGTTCTAAGGATACCTGAGCCCATTATGGAAATATCACTAATGCCAAGGAAAGTCCCTTAGCAGAAATTGCACGAAGTATTTGAATGTCACTGAAATAAAAACCTGGGTGGAATATTTTATAATTATTTAGGAGAAGTGAAAGCCTTACATTGTGTTCACTCTGTGTTTCAGATCTGGTCCCTCGGGGTTATTCTCTTGAGTAAAAAATACAAGCAGCTTCCTCATATGCTTACAACTAACTTACTCATTGCTCAGGTCAGTGAAATGGATAATTATATCCCTAAATATTTTTTCCCCCAGGAATGGTTGTTTTGTAGTTTGCAGACAGCATTGGGGGGGGGTTAACAGAAGGTACATAATGCAAGCATTCTGCTCAAGCAGGTTTTGGCTTTGTTATTGCTTTTGAATTATATGTGTTTTATATTGGGTGCATGATGGAAGAATGTGTGATGCCACTTGGGTGTTTTTAAAACAAAAGTTGCTATAGAAACATTGTGAATAAAACTAAACATTAAGCTACACATAAGTATAATACCTGATATTGATTCTCCTGTAATGTAAGTTCAGAGTCTAGATCAGGGGTCAGCAACCTGTGGCTCTGGAGCCGCATGTGGCTCTTTCATCCCTCTGTTGCGGCTCCCTGACGCCGGTCGGCACCACAATTTTGAGAGGAGCTTCCGGTTTTTTGGGGGGGAAAGCAGGGCGTGCCAGGAGGAGACTCTATGGAAAGGGGTGGGTTTTCAGGTCAGCTCCACAATTGATAGGGCTTTCAGTTAGGACTGGTAGAGGAAAAAGGATGCCGCGCTAGGAGGAGACTCTATGGTGGGGGAACCGGACTTCCGGTCGGCTCCAGAATTGAACGGGGGGCTTCTGGTTAGGACCTTTGTGGCTCTTTGAGTGTTTAAGGTTGCCAACCCCTGGTCTAGATCAACAGAAATCTCCCCCCCCAGCCCCCCCCCACCGGGTACACAGAGAGTGTTCCTTACAAAGCATAGGTTACAGACTGCAGTTGGAGAATCAAATCAGGAAAAACTTAAGCAGATGCAGTGCAAAAGAGCCAATGGGGAATTTCCATTCCAGTTGGATTGTGTTCACTGTACTTCACTTTTTTTTTTCAAACTACTGCCAATTAACCTTGACTGAAAATGCAACATTTTCATGTCTTAAAATTTAGGCGTTTTCTTTTTGGAATTTTAGTGCTAATTGAGAAAGAAGTTTTGTTTTTAATAGTATGGACTATTAAAAAAATAGAAGCAAGTTATACCATACAATTCTGATATGGAAACTATGGACTCGAAAACACAAGGCAGCATTGTGAGAAAGCATCTGTGGAATCCCTATATTAAAAAAAAGGAATGAAATTTTTGATATGTCAAAATGTTGGCTTTATTTCATTTTATTTGGCAATCCCACTTCAATTTTGAACAATGTCAATATTTTTTTTCCTGAAAAGCAGAGGGCTTTCATATGATTGACAATGATAAGTTTTGACAATGGTCTGCTTGCACTAGATCAGCGGTTCTCAACCTGGGGGTCGCGACTCCTTTGGGGGTCGAACGACCCTTTCACAGGGGTCGGGAGACTTCGCCCGGACACGCCATTTGGGTTCTTTTACCCTCTGCGCATGCGCAGAGGGTTAAAGAACCCAAATGGCGGCGGGGGTTGCGGCAGCGGGCGCGGCGGCGGAGTGGGTCGCGGTGGGGTCGCGGGGCGGGGCGCGGGTCACGGCATTAGGAAGGTTGAGAACCACTGCACTAGATGATGCCGTGCTGTTTGAAAAATTTGTCATGAAGGCATCTGCCTTGGAGGCATCTTCCCTTACTTTCGTGCAGGAGGACATGCCTCTTCTAAAATCTTGTAGAGTTGGTCATTTTACCGTATGAGAGATTTTAATTAAAATTTCTTCAGTTACATCTCAGTCATAAAATATACAATAAATACAACTGCTTTGATTTCTTTTAGTGTGTGGCCTGTGTTGGAATGGTAATGTGGAATTTCACCATTGAGAAGAAAAGCATCTCTGTGCAGATTCTTGTGTTCATTGTCCTGTATTGTTCCCTTTATAGTGCTTTTCTGTGGACAGGTAAGTAGAAATTTCTGCCCTATAAAGCAATATATGTTTTCTTTGATGGCTTAATGCTAAAGGGACAATGCTTGGAGATTACCCTATGTTCCTGAAGCATAAACTTTAACACCAGTTTACATCCATTTAATTATCTTTACCTATTGAACAGTTACCACTGAATCAACTTCAACCTCCCTATCCATTTCTAAAAACTCCTATAAAAGTCGTAAATAGAATTATTGCAGTATTTCTCAACCTTGGCAACTTTAGGAGGAGTAGACTTCAACTCCCAGCATTCCCCAGCCATCATGTCTGGGAGTTGAAGTCCATTCATCTTAAACTTGTCAAGGTTGAGAATCACTGGATTATTGGATTGCATGAGACTTTTTTTTAACCCTTCAAGGTAGATCACATTAGGAAACCAATCATGCAGGCTAATACTACTATAATGATAAAATTGTAGTAATAGAATCTTGGAAGTCTGAATGCCCTTCTGCTCCCTCTCTTTATTTTTGTAAAAACTAGTGACATTGTCTGAGAGGCTTTCTCCAATTGTAGTTCTGCCCTGGATTCAGGTTTCTTTTATCTGACTCTTGTCTTGGTAACTCTTCCTGTTCATTCCTTTACCGAGGTGCAGGAGGGGGGAAAAACCAAGGAGGTTGCCACTGTATGATTAGAAGTCCATTGGATGTAGTATAAATATTTGCTTGAAGGATTATGCTTGGATAACTATAACCCACAATCCTACTTGACCAGGGATGTCCCACTTTGCATTGAGGGAATGGGACTTGAGTGAGGATCAGGGGAAGGCAGTTGTCATGGACAAGAAATGAAGCATTTAACTATCATAATAGAAGGAATCACCTTGGGAGTGACTTCCAGTTGATAAAAGGACTGGAAGTGAATATGACCGGAGTTAAAGATTTCCCATGGGCCCATTTCCTTCAGTACAGCCTGTCTTTTGTAATGTTCACAACCAGCTGGCTGGTGATGGGATATGCATTTAAAAAGCAGTTTTATCTTATATATTACTTAGAACTCAGTACTGCAATCCCAAACCTCATGTCAGCTCTAATAAGCAAATTTGTGGTCGGTATTTTCCCAATGTCTGAAAACAGTTATCACTTATTCGCCATAGTTTATATTTTGCAACACTGGATAAATATATATATTTGATTAGAAAACTTGCAAGAGCCACATATATGATTACAGAAATTAAGTTACATTATATATTACATTAATCCTAGACATTATTTTCCATTTAAAATAGAATGCTCTCAATTTTTCTTCTTCCTAGCCAACCACCGCAATATATGGAACAAGAATCATTAGCATTCCTATAGCATCTGCAGCCATACATACTGACTGACTCTTGTCATGATATACTGACATACCAACAAGTAATTGTGACACCCCTATAATGAAATATTGCTTTTGATTTGCAGGATGGACAGGTTCTTATGTCCCACAAGCTAATTTTATTGCTATAAGAACAGCAGGCTTGTTATGTGGCTGCCTTTGAGTACAGGACAGAGAAGGGGAGGGGGAGATACCCTCTTTTTGTGGGGGGAAATATCGTTTCCTGAAAAGAACAAGACTGAGATGTTCTCCTTGTTTTCAATAGGCCTTTTAGCTCTTTCTCTTCTCCTTTTGAAAAGAAGGGAAAACCTAAAGATTCCTGTTGGAATTATTACTATAGCTGGCTGGGGGTAAGTTTGCAAAAGCTCATCGCTAAGAAAATTTATCACAAACTAATTGTATGTATGATTTATACTGTATTTTACATTTTGCAGCATTCCAGTAGTCATTGTTGGAATTCTTCTAATAGCTGGAAAACACACTGGTGAAATTGACTCAGCGTTTTTTTATGGTAAACATCAGGTAGGGAGAGTCTCCTATTTGCTGATCAGTGCTTAATGAGCTTTCAAAAGCTCGTTATTTGATAAAGAGAAGCAGCTTTTGAAAAGGGAAAGGTGTTAAATTAATTGACTATATAGCTTCTCCCCAAAACTTGAAGAACCCTAAGAGTCCGGCTTCTCTAGACTATGTCAAAAGAAAGCAAAGGTCATAATCATTGGTGCTTTGGGTTCAATCCCAAAACAACTGGAGCACCACTTGAATCACCAGCGGCATTGACAAATTCCCCATCAGTCAATTTCAAAAGGCAGCTTTACTCGGAACAGCTTACATCCTGCAAAGGTACCTCTAACACCATTAAACATCAACACCTGCCTATCCCAGGTCCTTGGGAAGGACTTGATAGGTGGATAAAAATGCCAAATCCAGTCTGAACATCTGGTGGACTGTGCAATGAATAAATAATAATAATAATAATAATAATAATAATAATAATAATAATAATAATAATAATAATAATAATAATAATAATAATAATAATAATAATAATAATTTAACTTTGCCTAATGTCCTCCTTTCGATTCCTCTTTTGGCCAGGTGATTACTACTGCAGTAATCGTAACAATCAGCATATTGTTCTCGGGTGTATCACTCATGTGTATGAACCGATCTGGGACAGCGGGGACTAATTATGAGGTTCTAAACCAGCAATTTCAACATCAAGTAGAAGAACCCGAAAGGGAAGCAAATCAACATTATAAATCTTCCCCCAGTGTCTCTCATTCTGAAACAGATTCTCCCATCGAAAGAGGTATAATGAACAACTGCAACTTAGTTTTAGGAACAGACTTTAGGAAACCTGACTTGGTGACGGTTCTTGCCATTGTAGAATAGAAGAAGAACGACTTAGGTCTCTAATTTGCTGTTCCTGGTTTCGTAATGGGGATGCAGGTACCTTGCCTTCCTACCTGTGAGATGAGGTAGAGTCCCTCAGATTAAAGTGAGGAATAGAGATGCAACTAGGAATGGACATCTCAAAATTGAGATTGAGTAAATTATGCGATCAAAGAAGCATAGGGCAGAATTAGGGTTAAGATGGCCCTCCAGATTAGGGCTATGATTAGGGCTACAGAAGGCCTGACCCAAAAGAGGAAAGGGCTTCAAAGCACTTATAGCATCTGTTTGCAACTGTTTAAACCCAACGTAGCAAGCTGTGATAGCCATCTGTGCAACCTCAGCAAAATACACAGGTGCTCGATGAAATTGCAACAGCCTGAGCACTCCTACGTGCTCTGAAACACCTTTTCCCCATTGAATCCATAGTGATCTACATCTCCAGCCAGCAGTTAAGAGATATTAATCATTGTATTTTAACCACATCTGCTGCGTAATGGGTTTTACAGTTTTGCTGTGTGGGAGTTGGGAGTTCAATACCATTTCTAGCAATCCTCAGTATGGAGAAAGGCCAGCCAGGGATGACAAAAAGAATGTTTACCTATGGATATTTTTTGAACTTATTAAAAAAAATGTACATACATATTTCCTAACCATTGCCCAAGTCAATTGCACAATTCAACTGTGGTTATTTTCTTTTTTAAAAGCCTAAGAAATATATATTTTCCCTTGTAGAGAACCTTGTAGAGTTCTACACATGTCAAAAACAAAACGGAGAATTATGCTGCTCTGAAGAAGAATCCGCATCAACTACTGGACTCAGCGAGAACTGTTCTTTCTCAGTTGAGACAGGTAAAGTATCTTGTTTGGAATAGAATTCAAAAGTGTACCAATTATGCGGCACTGTATCTTAACTTAACCAAGAGAGTTCTTTATGCAGTTTGCATACTTTGCTGCAAGTTGCATTTTTTCACCTTTTATCCTTTGTATAACTGAGCTTGTTTTATAAATGAATCACTATGATTAATATACAGATAATCCTCAACTTATCATTGTAACAGAGCCTACTCATAGTCGTAAGTCATGATAGTTGAAAAGCACAACCCCCGCATGATTGAACCAATTTTATGACCTTTTTGGAGGGGCGGTCTTAAGCAAATCCACAGTCATTAAGCAAATGCTATGGGTCAGTTTTGCCAAAAACTGGAAGTAAATGCCAGTGTTCAGCAAAAACATGGAAAATTACAGTCACGTGATCGCAGGACACTGCAAAGGGCCATAAACGAAGGATGTTTCCAAGTGCCCAAAATACAGTTATATGACCAAACGGAGTGGACGGTTATCAGAATTCTGGAACCGGATCGTAAGAACCTTTTGGATGCCCCGTTGTAACTTTGAATTGTCACTAAGCAGGTAGTCGTAAGTCAAGGACTGCCTATATAAACAAAGTAAAGGAAAATCTATGGCTTCCCGAATTTTTTCTGATTCAGAAGGCAGAGAGCTCAGAATGCACTGGATGGTAAAATTCAGAGCCTTGCCTCATTGAGACTCCTATAGGGATACCCTGGGGAATATTTTTCAGGATTCCCACCCCATCCCAGTTATCATTTGGACCCAGCCTATTTTTAATCTTAATCTTTCTTTTGCTGCCTTCATGCACCATATTGGAGGGTTTTGGTTCTGGAGGGTTCACCTGCTCATAGGCAGATGGGGTCATGAGCCCTTTACGTAATTTCTTTCCTACATTCCATGTTATGTTATTATGTGATGTTCCATGTTATTATATTATATATATGAGATATTTATATAAGTAAAATGTAACCATTAAAATGCACAAAGAAAAATGTAAAAGTTCAAGAAACAATACAGTTAGAAAAAGAAAAAAAAGAAAATCTATATAAAGAAGTGAGTTCCAATCTTATTCACAGCACTTCTATATATAAACTTATTATCTCTCCCCCCTCTTTTAAGATTTACATCATTCCCTTCTTCCCATATTGAACCCTTTTTGATCGCCAACTGCATAAATTGTCAATATATTTGTTTCCATTTTTAATGAAAAGGTCCATAAGTGGTTTCCAGTTTTTTATGAGAGTACTTATTGTTTTATCCCTGATCAAACAGGTCAATTTTGACATTTTGGTAAATTCCACCACCTTCACAATCTACTCCTCCTTAATTTCTTACATCACCAAGGAACAGGAATATTGCATGAGTAAGATTCTAGATCCCATGTAGACACCATTTCTAATGTTATTGCATAATAAGTTGACATTTAGAGAGAATCCAAGGGACACACCTGCAACCTGTATATGGCTGTCTTTATATTCATATTCAAAAGGGCTTTGTTTCAGTTTGATAACCTTATCTGTTTTTTCAGCACATGTGTTCCCTCGTAGCATTTTCATACTGCTTTTTTGAAATGTCTTGACAGTTAAAATAATACCAGAAGTATCAATCAGATAAAGCCTCCAACAACAAAAAAACATAAACAGGAAAAACGCACCTTTTTAATGTAACATACTTACCTTGTTTAAAGAACACCTGCGAGAATACATTAGGGCCAATAAAATAAATATTTAATAGATATATGGGGAGAAGGGTTTCACATTGTTGCAGCAAAGAACTAATTTAAATAGCAAATGTGCCAGAAGGAGTGGGAAAAGAGCTGTTTATCCCTCCCTTTTGAATAGCAGAGGCAGAGAGAAGATCTTGTACTTCAACCTAGCTTTGGAGGCTTTGATTTACTTTTTTTTTTGACACTTTACCAAGTTTAAAAGTAGAAAGATAAAAACTAACAAAAACTATTAATCAAGAAGAAGAGAAGAGAAAAAGGCGTAAAGAGAGAGGGAAGAAATGCAACAATTTTTTTAAAAAAATAGATATATTAATTCAGAAAATCTTGAAGATCAATTTGCAGTTCAGACCAGAGATATCTCTATTGGGGTTGATGGATAAAAATGTGGAAAATCCACATGGTGATCTCTTTTTATACATGATAACAGCAATGAGACTCCTATATGCTCAATAGTGGAAAAATTCATTTGTACTTGTAATGGAAGAATGTTCGATAAAGTTGATGGAATTGGCTGAGATAGTGAAAATGACTAAAGAAAAGACATTGAGTCACTTTAATGCCAATTGGAAGCCCCTACTGAACTTTTGGCATGAAACAGAAAAATATGAAATAATGATGTATAGATTTGCTGATTAATAATACTAATAGATTATTTTTTTAAAAAAATAGATGTTATGCTGTAACCATAGAGCAAGAGCTTAATATTACTTTTATTTATACAGGCTTAGATTTAAATTTGAGAGTAACTAGAACCACGGGGAACCAGCCAGGAAAATCTTTGTCCTCCCTGAAGTGTGCCTTATTTCTTCTTTTTTTTCCATAGAGATACTCAAGCTTAAGAAGCTTTAACTGGGCCCTTGGACTTGTCTAGAGAGTGAAATCCATCCAAGTTGCAGCTCTCTAAAAGCTTTATTGGTTCTATAGATGTGCAATAGAGTTAGGGAAGAAAAAAGAAAGCTGTCACCTATTTTGACACTTAGGGAAGCAAGTTCTGTATTGTAATAATTGGCTACAGATAGATGGGATTGATAACTAGTTTGGAAAAGAAGATAAGATTAGGAAGCCATTCTGCGCTGTAGTAGCAAGCCTTGGGGCTTCCAAAACTGGAGAACAAGAGTTGCTTTGGCAGCACAAGGTGCAGTATTTATTAGCTTTTTGCTGCCATCTAGTGATAAATGTCAGTAATTTAAAATAGTCTGTAACATCATGAATTCTGATTCCTACTATATTTCATCCTACTGCAATTTGGTAGAAGCAAGAAGTAAAAAAAAATGCTACTGTGTTTCCCCGAAAATAAGACCCCGTCTTATATTTTTTTGAACCCTGAAATAAGCACTTGGCCTTATTGCCATGCACTCAAAAGCCCGATGGGGCTTATTATCAGGGGATGTCTTATTTTGGGGGAAACAGGGTAGTCTGTTAACGTTGACCTAGCTAAATTGAAAATGGTGTTGGCTGATAATTTAAGCAGGCTGTTTGTGTGCAGAAATGTCTCTATCCTGTTATGACATGTTTAAATGTAGATTAAAATCTGAATAGTCACTACTATAATCTTTTTGCAGTTTGATACTTTTCCAGGGGTGATTCTGCTGAGATTTGGATTGGGTAGCCAACAAACAGAACCATGTCTGTCTGTCTGTCTGTCTGTCTGTCTGTCTGTCTGTCTGTCTGTCTGTCTGTCTGTCTGTCTGTCTTTGATATACTAAAAGTATACAAAACAACATAAAAGTTAGAAAGCAAGGTAAAGAGGGGGGGGAAGGAAATGGAAAATGGAAAACAGACAATTATGCCTTTCACCTTTTTTATCAAGTAAATATCTTAATCTTTTCCCAATCCTCTTCATCCATTTTTAATCCCCGAATCCCCGAATCATCAATTCAATCTTGTTTTAACAAAAAGCCCATGCAGTATTTACATTTGCAGTCTTTTTTTAAAAAAGTATTTTTTTTCTCTCACCACAAACCAAACCAACTCTTGTCTGAATCAACATTCAATTTCCTCTTTTGGAAATGATCAACTCAAAGTGAGCAATGGAATATCAGTGATAAAGTCTGGGGTTGACCTAGACTAGAGTATTGGGAGACGGCAAATGGACAGCAGGTTGCCCATCCCTATCCCAAGTTGTGGTTTACAGATAAAGAATAGCAATAGCAATAGCACTTAGACTTATATACCGCTTCATAGTGCTTTACAGCCCTCTCTAAGCGGTTTACAGAGTTCAGCATATTGCCCCCAACAATCTGGGTCCTCATTTTACCGACCTTAGAAGGATGGAAGGCTGAGTCAACCTTGAGCCGGTGAGATTTGAACAGCTGAACTGCTGAACTAGCAATCAGCTGAAGTAGGTTGCAGTGCTGCTTTTAACCACTGCGCCACCTCGGCTCCTAAGTATGCCAATTCTAAACCAAGCATTTTGGCTTATATGAACAAGGATCCAATCAGGGTCAGTCCCCAGGACCAGAGTTTTTGTCTTCTGTGTTTTCGGACTCACAGAAGAGGGTCTTCCGAGAACCTCCCCCCATCTTCAGATGGGCTCCAGCATGAGTGCGAAAGCTCGGAAGGAAAAAAAAACCACTGGTTCCAGTGACCAACCTAGATTGGATCCTGCAACATTATCCTGGGACACATTACAGGGGTGAAATTCAGCAGGTTCTGACAGGTTCTGGAGAACTGGTAGTGGAAATTTTGAGTAGTTCGGACAACCAGCAAATACCACAGGCTGGCCCCAGAGTGGGGTGGGAATGGAGATTTTGCAGTATCCTTCCCCCAGGAGTGGGGAGGGGATGGGGATTTTGCAGTATCCTTCCCCTGCCACGCCCACCAAGCCACGCCCACAGAACCGGTAGGGATTTTTTTTTTTAATTTCACCCCTGGACACGTATATTCGCTTTCATTCGTATATGAACAAGACCTGTATCTGTTTACTTAGAGCGACTGATCGTGTTTTTCATTTTCTTGTTTTTCTTATGACTTCTGTTAAGAGAACAACAGGATTCAGTGTTGTGTTTATGCCTTATGTGTTAATACTTACATGTTTTTCAGCAAACCAGTGTTTGAGTCCATGCAGTTCTCAGAGGTGTCTCCTGGCTCAGGAAGAACAGCTTCTGCAAACTGGAGATCAGCAGTTGGCCAGACATGTGCTGTTATGCCTGCTTCTCATTGTGGGCCTTTTTGCTGTAAGAATTTCTTTGGTGGGAGGCAGAAACGTATGATTCTTCACATGTAGTCGTTTTACCCTACTCTCCGTTACAAAGTGTGTTTCTCATATCAGCTACTAGCATAATGTTATTTTTAAAGAAGTTAAATCCAGGCTCATTATATGGCCGCTCATCTCACAGAAAGTGACTCTGGTACAACAATACAATGAAATTGTAAATGTATAAAGAAATCCTTACCTAAAGGTGTTATATAATAATAATTACAAAGTATTAAAACTGTAAAAACAGGACTAAAACAGGAGAAGAAAATAATAGATGGAGGGATATTAAATAATAATAATAATAATAATAATAATAATAATAATAATAATAATAATAATAATAATAATAATAATAATAATAATAATAATAATAATAATAATAATAATTAATAATAGAATCATTGATCCTGGCCGCACAAGAACAGGCAATTCGTACAAATGCCATAAAGGCCAAAATTGATAAATCCTCAAATGATGCTAAATGCAGATTATGCAAGGAAGCTGATGAAACTGTAGCCCATGTGCTCAGCTGCTGCAAGAAAATCGCGCAGACTGATTACAAATTACGGCACAACTCTGTTGCACAAATGATCCACTGGAATTTATGCAAAAATTATAACATCCATACTGCTACAAACTGGTGGGAACACAAGCCTGAAAAAGTCACTGAAAATCAGATGGTCAAGATCTTGTGGGATTTTCGTATACAAACAGACAAGGTACTGGCGCATAATACACCAGACATCACGCTGGTCGAGAAAAACAAGGTAACTATCATTGACATTGCAATACCAGGGGATAGCAAGGTCAATGAAAAGGAACACGAAAAAATCGCAAAATAACAGGACTTAAAAATTGAAATTCAACGATTATGGCACAAACCAGCAGTGGTAATTCCAGTGGTGATTGGAACACTGGGTGCTATCCCAAAAGCACTGGAATTACATTTAAAACAGCTCAAAATTGACAAAATCACCATCAGTCAAATGCAGAAAGCCGCACTGCTCGGTTCCGCACATATACTTCGAAAATACATTACGACGTCCTAGGCCCCTGGGTGGGGCTCGACTAGTAATCAATGCCAAATCCGGCGAAACAACTGGCCACTGTGATACAATTGTATAATAATAATAGTAATAATAGTAATAATAGTAATAATAATAATAAAGTGCACCACCGTGCCTACCGTCCCTGTCCTACTGTCCTATTGTCCTCTTTTATCAGTACTTTTTACTTACATTTTTACAAACAACTACTATACTGTACATGCTTGACAAAATAAAATAAATAAATAAATAAATAAATAACAGAGCCCCCTCACAAGTTTGCCCATCCCTTGAAGTCACCAAGCCTGCTGACAGAACCAGGTCTTGAGGGATCTCCCAAATATCAGAAGTGGTGAAGCTGGCCTTATCTCGGGGTGGGAGAGGAGAGGAGATTCCACAATGCAGATGCCATAGCCTAGAGCCCACCAAATGTAGCTCTCTAGATAACAAAACTCGTAGCATGCCCATTCTATTGGATCTGGTGGGACAGGCAGATGAAATTCAGAAGAGATGATTCCTCAAATCATTGATCCCATGCCATGTAGGCCTTTAAAGATCAACACCAACACCTTGAATTGAAGCCACGCAGCAGAGCTGTAACATGAATGCTATCAAGAGCAGACATAATGGCTCTTGCTACTGCATTTTGTACCAGCTGAAGTTTCTGGATTCTCTTCAAGGGCAGTCCCATGTAGAGCACATTGCAATAGTCCAATAGGGAGGTGACCAGGGCATGAGTGACCATGAATAGGGCCCCTCGATCCAGAAATGGAACATTTGTTAGAGCTGTTCTCTTTTTTTTAAGAGCACATTGCCATCTGTCTTGACACAAGTCTGATGCTACAGAAAGCAATGGAGGTAATTTAATATACCTATGCCCAGAGAAGATCCCAGGTTTATATCTTGCATTTCTAGGTAGAGGTGAGAAGGGCCTATTTCAAAAGTGTTTTTATGTGGACAAGAGATGGATCATAAGTAGCTCTCCAAAGGTCCACTACCGATGGCCGCAGCCAACAAGCCAGTTGTGAGAGATGCCGGGCATTACATTTTGACAACATTCTGAAAGGCGAAAGGTTCTTCACCCTTCATCTAGGCCAGGGGTAGGCAAAGTTGGCTCTTCTATGACTCGTGGACTTCAACTCCCAGAATTTCTGAGCCAATCATGCTAGCTTAGGAATTCTGGGAGTTGAAGTCCACGAGTCATAGAAGAGCCAACTTTGCCTACCCCTGATCTAGGCAATGTTGAATTTGATACTAGGCCAATTGTCTAATGGTGTAAGGAAGTTTCCTATGACTTAAGAATCAGAGATTCAGTAGACAATTGCACCTGTAATCATTGCACTTCCATCTGTCGCTCGTTATGTTGGCAAAGCCATTTCACACTATCTCCTTAAACCAGGGGTGTGTAATGTATTTTATTTTATTTTATTTTTATTTATTTAATTAATTAATTTTGTCCATATATAAGATTACAGAAAAAGTATAAACATGTATACATGAGATGGTTATGAGTACATGGGAACATTAGGACAGGGACAGTAGGCACATTGGTGCCCTTATGCACGCCCCTTACAGACCTCTTAGGAATGGGGTGAGGTCAACAGTAGACCGTCTAAGGTTAAAGATTTGGGGAAGAAACCACAGATTTCTTCTCAAATCTCAAATTCTCAAAGTGTGTGTCATTTTAGCAGATTGTTTGCTGTCGGCAAGTGCCCAACTGCAGCGGTGTGCTTTTCTGCTTCCTTTTCTTAGAAAGAAAGAAAATGTATAAGAACTATGTTTTAAAACATTCACAGAAAATCCCAGAAATGGAAGAAAGACGAAGAGTTCCATTGTCACCTATGGTGTTATCACTGAATGATTGTCATGGTCTTGTTACCCACCTCCAGAAAGGTTGTTCAGACCTGCAGTAAACCCTTGGTTTTAGTAAGAGTAGTCTAGAGGGACAACTCACTAAACTTGAAGAGTTGTGGTGGTGGGGAAAATTCTGTCTCTATAATCCAAGGGAAGTGCCAGTGAAAGTTGTAGCAATGAGATACTCATGTTAGCACTTGTTCATTTTATTTTTTCCTTCACAGAACCTATCAAGCTGCTTGTGGTGGTTATTTAACCAAGAGCCTGGGAGACTCTATGTGGAACTGCAGTTCTTCTGTGCTGTATTTAATTTTGGTCAGGTAAATATTTATCCTCTACCTCAAACGAATCTTGTGAACTTGTCCATACGTATTTAATAGCATGTCTCATTGAACCCATATGTAAATGTGTACGTGAAGACTGGCATATGTTTGTAAGAAGAGAGAGAAAGTGCCTGACCTATTTTTGGCCCGTTTTCTTACCTTAAATTTGATAAAATTAAAACTGCTCATTGTCCACTGACAAATTTTGCTGTTCCACCTGTTTAAAGGGGGAAATAATCCATGTCAGTTGTTAGGGATGTTTCATTAATAGAGGCCATCCAGAGAAAATGTTTTCCAAGAGAATGAAGATTTAACTGATCCAGATGGTAAAAATGAAGGATTTCAGTTGGTGTTCTCCCTAATATGTTTAGTGACATCCCATTAAAATGCCTGAGTGAAATTTAACCAGGAGCTGAAATAATAGTCTTGTGCTAATTAAACTGCTTTCAGCGTTCCCAGGTAAACCAGACAGGAAACATAACTAGATGAGTTAGTTCTACATTATTGTAAGTCTACATTAACAGAATCTTTCAAATCTAAAAGGACAGATCTCCTGCCACCAGAGGTGGGTTCCTCCCGATTCGAACCGGTTTGCCCGAACTGGTAGTGACCCGCTGGTGACATCACGATGATGTCGGTGCTGGTCCGTGGACGCCGCCATCTTTTTTGGGATTTTTTTTGGGGAAAAAAATTTTTGGAGAATTTTTTCCTATGTTTTTTTTCTTCTGCGCATGCGCAGAAGCTGAGTTTCTGGCACTGCACATGCATCACCATCTTGTTTTCAGCCTTTATTTTTTGGCACTGCATGCACGCGCGCCTACGAGGTGCAGCCACGTGGTGCGGGAGGAAGCGAACCGGCAGCGAGGTAAGTTAGAATCCACCCCTGCCTGCCACCACTTTTATAATCACCCAATCAATTAGGGCAGGTCCTCCCTAAGTTTTATTTTTGACTGGTAAGCCACTGGGGGCTCCTCCCTTTTGTCTTACTGTTTTCCTGACCCCTCTCTTTCCCTTATCACGCAAGGTCATTCTCACATACTGTTAAAATTGCACTGAAAAGGTAATTCAATAAGAAAAAACTCCAACCACAAAGGCAAAATCTGCTTTCTGACAATATGGTAGCATGGGAAGAGCCCACAGGCTTGTTCCTTAAATAATCTTATCTTTAGTCTTTCTTATGGAAGTAAAACGCTTTCTGAGAGCTTCAATTTTATTTTAATTGCATTACCTTCTTCTCTTGAGACATTATTTTTATTTCTTTAATGCTAACATGCTTGCCAAAATTGCTTATCATTTTGCTTTTCAAAATACACTGTTCATTACAGTTGGTTCATAGACCTTAGTTTTCTTACATTCTTCATTTTTCTTTCCAGCAATACAGGTATTCCTCCCTTAACAACTGCCCTGTTTAGCATCCATCCAAAGTTACTGAAAAAAGCCCTTTATGACCAGACCTCACATTAAAACTGTTACAGTGTCCCATGATCACATGATCATCATTATTGCACTTTCAAGCAAGCTTCCAAAAACTAGAGACAGTTGAAAAAGCCAGCAGTCAAATCACAAGTCATGGTCATGTAATGTCTCACTTAAGGACTACGGGTGATTTGCTTAATGAAGTGAGGTTGTAAGTCCATCACGGTTGCATGATGTCTCTCTTAATGACTGTATCACTTAACGATGGATTGCCAGTCTCAATTGCAGTTGTTTTAAGCAAGGACTTTTTTTTTGTAAGTCATGTATGTCACATTATAAGAGGAAGAATGGAAAATTAAGAAACTGTAATAATCCTAGCCAATATAAACATACAGTTTAGGAAACTGTGATATGAGGGAAGACATATTGAAAGGAAAGAATATGACTGACTGACTGACTTTAAAAATCACAGTATATCACGGACTTCCGCCTGGCTCCGCAGGCATCGAAGACTATGCTTAAAAGGTTCTGAGCAACAAGGAGTTAAAGATTTAGAGAAATTTTGAAATTAAGAATTTGTTAGTATAATTTAATCTTATTTTTATTGAATATTACACCCTGTGCTTTTTCTGGGAAGTCGGGGGGGGGTGAGAGGGGGGGAGGATGGGGGAAGGGGAGGGGGAGGGGGGGGAGGGCGGGAGAAAAAGAGAAAAATGTTTGTACTTTGTACTAATAAAACTTTTTGAAATAAAAAAAAATCACAGTATTGGTATTGATGCTTATATATTTTTCCATTTCTTCAGCTTGGTTCGTGCTGTACTCTGAATTTTATTTAAATAAATTTAAGCATTATAAAATAGGCTTTTATTCTGTCTTTTCATTAGAATTAAAAAGTTAATTTCAGGAATTTGTATACAATTGTTCATCCAGAATCTTTTTATTACAGTATTTATTTTTTCTTTTTCAGGGATTCATTTCTTTTGGAATGTTTGGTTTAGACAAACATCTAATTATTCTTCCATTCAAAAGGAGGTAATTTTAACAGTTTATACATCTATTTAAGTTCAGCTGCCTTGAGTACTTTTAACTCTGATGCTATTCCTTTTTACAAAATAGTAATCTGGTTTATTTTAAAATTCTGCTCCTTTTAATACATGCATGAAGCAATACTTTTCTCTATTGAGCATCAATTTATATTAACACATTCTGAATTGGGGAACCATTAAATAATGTTGCTTTAATTGAATTGGTATCAACGTGATATATAGGCTTGTGTATGAGTTATTATCCATAAAATACTTTTTAAGATGGTATAAAATGTCTGTGTTTACATGAATATATAGTCTCGGAATCAGCGGTGGGTTGCTTCTGGTTCGGTCCGGTTCTAAGAACCGGTAGCGCCAGCGGCGGGAGGCTCCGCCCACCCGCTCGGGATGCTTCTGCGCATGCGCAGAAGCATCGTGTGTGCGCGAACCAGTAGCAAAGGGTTTTAGTACCCACTACTGCTTGGAATATACCGTATTTTTTGCACTATAAGACGCACTTTCCCGCCCCCCAAAAAAGTGAGTGGAAATGTCTGTGCATCTTATAGAATGAATGTTGCTGAAGCCCCGTTCACCAGCCGGCCCCCACCCTTCAGCTGTTTTTGGCCTCCGCACATCCCATTTTCAGCCTCCGCGCGTCCCGTTTTTGGTCCATTCCAGGCAGCGGGGATTGCTGCCGCTCGCCACCACCTATCACCGCTGCTCATTGCCGCTCACCGCCACTGTTCACTGCCGGCGATCAGCGGCAATGGGGATCCCCGCCACCTGGAATGGGCTGAAAACGGGACACGCAGAGGCCGAAAACGGGGCACGGGGAGGCCAAAAATGGGACGCGCAGATGTGGCAATACACGGCGGTGATGGGTGGTGGCGATCCCTGCAGCCTGGAACAGCTGATCAGCGGTATTCTGGGAGGCCGATCCAACCGGCAATCAGCTGCTCGTGCTAAATCAGGCTGCGATAACATGCTAAACCAGGCTGTTTGCTGTTTGCTGCAAGGATACTAGGAAGATGAATACCGATGGATGCCGGGAGGCAGAGGCAGATTTTTTTTCTTGTTTTCCTCCCCAAAAGCTAGGACCAAAAGCTTATGGTCTGGAGCGTCTTATAGTGCAAAATATACGGGTAATTATTTTTTCAATGAATGAAATAGTTCTTTCATTCATAGAATGTGATTTTATTCTCTCCTCGTACAGTTTTTTTTTCTCCTCGCCTCCTTTGCACCCCCTGCTTCTGAGGGTTAGGGAACCTTGACAGCATGTTGAATATTGGACAGAAGTAAGAAATGGAAGTTTGAGTTGACAGAGGTTCTTTTCTCAAATAGAGAAGTAACTTAGGATCCATATAGGTCAAAGTGCATATCAATGTAGGAAAAAGAGTTCGCTCCCATTCATCTCCTTTTCAGTTTAATAGCTTTAAAAATGTTTCAACTATTTTAATTCTTCTAACTTGTTGCTTCAAAAATCTGGTCATCACATGTTGAATGTACAACAATAAAATCTCACAGGCAAAAATATTTAAAATCAAGTCCTTGTATTATGCTTTTTTCAGGCGGTATTTCAAATGGGCTTTTTCCCCATGTAGGCTTGAATTCCTTTGGGGTGCTAGAACCGTGGAACAGAGGGAATCATCTGTCCCGGAGGAGATTCGGATGACATGCCAACAGTTTGTTAGTTACCACAGAGACGTGTGTGTGAGAAGCATTGTCCAGGATAGAAGGTGGAGTTGTTCATAAGTGTTAAAATTGATTTAAATTATTCTAATATTCTAGATGGGGATGTGCTCTGTATCTGTTGATACCCTTCATTTTACTTGGAGTATACGCTACACAGGTTTCCAAATACCACTAAGCAGACACTCGGTTAATTTTTGATTTGTAAATAATTATTTCTGAATTGATATTCAGTTTGAATCTCACCAGGCTCAAGGTTAACTCAGCCTTCCATCCTTCCGAGGTGGGTCAAATGAGGACCCAGATTGTTGGGGGCAATATGCTGACTCTGTAAACCGCTTAGAGAGGGCTGTAAAAGCACTGTGAAGAAGCATATAAGTCTAAGTGCTATTGCTATTAACTTTTGATGCAGAGGTGTCAAACTGGCAGCCTGTGGGCCGGATGCGTCACGTGCAAGCCACGCCCACCCCAGTTCCGCAAAGGCAAAAAACGTTGTGATACATCACAATACATCACGTGACGTGATCGAGTTTGACATCCGTGCTTTGGTGTTTAACCATTTTTAAAAAATTTATATATCAAGCAATATGTTATCACAAAGAGATTCTAGCACATAGTTTTAAATAATAGAAATCAAAAGCAGTGTAAACATTTTGAACCATGAAGTTTAAATGGCAACAATTGATGCTGTTACAGGTAGTCCTCGACTTATGGCTAGTCACTTAACGACCATTCAAGGTTATGACCTACCTGGAAAAAGGGAGTTATGACCCAATTACTGTGGTTGCCCCAGTCATGTGACCACACTTCAGGCGGTCAGTAACACAGCAGTGTTGTTTGTAGCATCCCATGGTCAAGTAACTTGTGTTTTACAAAGTTTTTGCAAAAACCCAGAAGTTACTTTCACTTTTCAGCAAAATGGCGCCATAGCAAACAATAGGTTTGCTTAATACTACCATGTTCATTTTACAACCGCCGTGTTTCCTTAAGAAACGGCCACAAAAAAGGTAAAATTTGGCAATTGTATGACCAACCCGATTTACAACCATAATAGGCTCCATTACAGTCGTATGTTGAGGACTACCTGTAATGAACAAAAGAAGATACCTTTTCTATTATTACATGGCTTCTTTTATAAATTGTGTGAAGCTATTGATAAAACTTAAGTGTAACTTATTAGCGAAGTGCTTTCCCGTTTTTAGTGAACTTTTGGGAGATTTGGTGGCCTTGTTAATCTTAATCTTCCCTACTGAAGTCCTAAACTGTGATTCAACTGCCATGTCTCAAATTTAGGATTACATATCTCCCCAAACTTCCATTTTTGGATATAAAATTCTGTGGACGTGGGAAATAAATAATTCTTAGACATTTGTTCTGCATTTTACAACAATTTTTAAATTTTCTTTCTTTATATTTCTTGAAAAACCAAGGAATATAAAATATTAAAATTCCTTTTTAATATTAAAATATTAATTAATATTACATAAAGAAAAATGGATCGATGCTGTTGCTTTGTTTCAATCACTATCACTGTTTGAGCTACACAGATTGCAATAAGTGATATACCCCTTCTTGTTCTCCTTTTCATCTATATCTCTCTCTTTTCTTCTCAGATGAATGCCTGGCATTAGAACCCTAATGTGTGTTGTTGGCCCAGCACTGATTTAGTTATATGTTCCCATGTTCTATTAATTAAAATTAACATTAGCTTATTAATTAAAAGGCTATCTTACGCAGCCTGTATGTTGGCTTGGCCTAACCTTAGATCACGAAATAGTTGCTTTCTGTACAATATATTTAATTAGATCCAAACCCGGAAGTTCTAGAAAAACTACTTGGAGGAGTACTTCATGCATTTTTCTTCTATTGATTGAAACATTGAAGTACTGCATCCATTTCAAGGCTTGTTGTGACCACTCCAAGGGCTTCCTGACATTAAGTATGTATGTGGATTCACAGATGACACTTCTCTTGGAAGGAAGAGTGTATTTATACTTAAAAATTAGTTTTACATAAGAAAATTGGGCCTATGACTGTTGGTGCATAATTAATACAGACATGTTAAGTCATAGAAAGAGTTTACACAAGGCATGCTTTACTTCCATTGTTGACTTCAGCCCTTATCCCAATCATGCATACTCAGCATTGGCTTAGAGGTGGTTGCACCAGGTTGCATGCAGTTTTCAGCTCTGAATTGAGAAAAAAAAACACTTCTTGGAGTTTGAAATGAATCTTAACCAGTTGTATGGTTTCTGAAGACCTCCGAGTATTAATTTGCTCAATAAGCATTTTAGGATTAAGAGACCCAAATTTAACCTACAGAGCAGACAAATTTATTTAATTCTCCCTGAATTTGTTCCTTTTCAGATTGCAAATGGAAGTCTACACTAGCCATGAAAGAAAAATCTTGAGCATATAAAACCCCAAAAGCATTTAATCAAATGCTATGCTAAGCAGCATTTACTAAAGCTGTATGTGCTTCAGAGATGATTCAGCCAAAAACTGCTCCGAAGAAGTGCTTGAAATTTGAAAAAGAAAAATTTAAAGGCTCCTGTGCTCTCATGCCTTCCCAAAATATATTTTCAAAATAATTTTTGAAGCATGTACAGACCTTGAATAGAGTAATCTGAGCGTTTCGCATGCTCGCTTAGGATTTTTCCTTCTGAAATAGAATTTGACATAGTTATCATCTAAAATGTTACCATTAACTCTTCTACTACTGTGCAGGTAGTCCTTGATTTATGACCACAATTGGGAACAGAATTTCCATTGTTAAGCAAAGCGGTTGTTAAGGGAGTCATGCCCAATTTAGAACCTTTTTCTGCCATGGTTGTGAAGTGAATCACTATAATTAAACGAATCACTCGGCCATTAAGCAAGTCTGGCTTCCTTTGTTGAAATTGCTTATCAGAAGCTGACTGGGCTTGACGCAAATGGCGATCATGTGACCCCAGGATACTGCAACCATTGTAAATAACATGCCCAGCACCTAAATTTTGATCACAGGACAGGATGCTTGGATGGTTGTAAATGCAAGGATGTATGTCCCTTTTTTGCCATTGTTAACTTAGAGCAGTCACTAAACAAATGGTTGTAAGTCAAGAGCTACCTGTATATCGTTCCAATGGTAATTTCTGTGACTTAAAGATTAATTTCAGATTCTAAGATGATCAATAGTGAACTAACAGTTAATAATTTTACACTAACCATATAGTATGTTGTGCTTTCATTAGATGCTTGCATGCATTTTGGCCAAAAAGGAAAAACAGCTTTAATTGTATACTTGGCTATTAGGCCTTCTTTTAACGTCCTTCTAACTATCATGCTGTCTTTCCTTGTTTTCCTCTTGTCTTCATCCAACAAGCAGTGGTGGTACGAGATTTAGAGAACATGTGGGTGAATCCTTCCTTTGACATACAGGTGTGGCACAAAGACTGTGACTGGAGTCTTCTTCGGCTGTGATCTGGTGAACTGGCTTTTGGAAGTCGGCCTTGCCTTGGACCGCGGGGAAGCTGTAGTGTATGGAGAGAGGCTGGTGAAAGGCGGCATCATCCAACATATTACCAATGACTTTGAATTTCGGGATGAGCGATTGTATTACCATTTTACAGCTACGACAACTGCAATACAGGACAGCCGAGGGAATGAAGACGCCCGTGGAAGCTAGCCAAGACCAGACCCTCCTACTCGCATCTAATGCTCGCTGTTTGAGATCCTTTTGCTTATAATGTGGCCGTGTTGATCTTTAACCCAAAGAGAATTATGTCTTGCAATCCGAATGTTGACTAAAATGAGTTGCTTCAGGGAATTATTTCAAATTGCGAAAGGCATGTAACAGGCTTTGTACTCAGTTTTATTTTTTGAAACAATAGTGGGTTTTTTTTTAAAAAAAATTCTTTCCTTGCCAGCACAGACAATACTGTGGACAAAACAACTCATTGTTATCATGTGATGTTTTTTTTTAAAGGGAACAGTAGATCATTTTGGTATGTGCAGTTCTTATTCTTGTTTTAACAGTGAAGTTTTATTTGTACTGACAAAATAACTGAAGATTGATGTGTTAAAGGAGAAAGCAGCAAATGAATTTTGCTGTTCGTCCTGATTCTTATATGAATAAGCCAGTTTTAATTTTTAAAGCATACAGGTTTCTGTTTATCATTCTGTTTAAATCTGAATGTGTGAGCAGGACTTCTTGTTCAAGCATAATTTGTTTCATTATTTTTCCCCCTTGGTTTATTGATAAGTAATTGGCACATGACTGCCAAAAATGGACCAATTTATTTCACAGACTGCAATCAGTTGGAGTCCGTAGATGCCATATTTATTTTGTACTTAATACCAAATTACTATTTTTTAAAATGTCAAATTGTACTTGAGTACTAATCTTGATATGCAAATTAAAGAACTTGAATTGACTTCTTGTTAAATTTTAATTTTGCAATACAAATGTTTAAGTATTCATAGGAATATGTGTGTGTGTGTGTAATATTAGTAAGGTTTCACTATAAAAGTAATATATTTTTAAATGCATATATTTATTAAAAACTGGTAATTTTTTAATTCTTAAGCAGCGTTGTAGAATAATAGGAAGGCGTGAACATCTTATTGGCCTTTTTAAAGTTAAGAATACTTAAATATTTTTTTCTGAAAGTGGTTCATCAACAATATTGTTAGAAGAAGCAATTTGTCATGTTTCTTCAACTATTAAGAAGACTTGTTGGTTATCTTTATCTAACCACTATTTTTTTTACCAGATGCATGGCACATTTATGTATGGATATGTTTTATATTTATACAAATATGGATTATATTTGGAAGCTGGGCTTATTAAAATTATGGCTATTAGCTTTTAAAGAGTTAACTCTGTAACACCTGAAAAATAATGAACCTTTTCATGTTCACAATCTTATGTATTCAAACATAAAGAAGTTGGGTTGGTTTTTTTACTATCGATGCACATGAATTGAAATACTGCCAAGATTTCTTCTGCATTATATAAAAAAGGCTATCTTCCAAAATGGGGGGGGAAGGTTTATATAAAGTCTACTTTGTAAGTTGATCTACAGCTGAAATGAAAAACATGCTGTATTACAAAACCCAATTATTCTTTTTTTAAATTGGGAAGAGTTATGGAGAAACATGTTCCTGAAAGTAGCAGATTGATTTTCTTGCTGTTCCAGTTATTCAATAAATACAGCTGTCCTGACTTGTATAATATTCCTTATTAAGAGTTGAAGCAAAAAGTTACACTATATACGTTTTAGTTCTTGTGGTTCAAATCTTAAAGTATCCTTAAAGTTAGCCTAGATAGACTGTGTTCAAAGATCAAACTGTACTGAGATTATTTAAACATCATTTATTAAATAAATCACAGCTGGTTGATACAAATATTAAGCTCCAAATTAACCATAGTTTAAATTATGGCTTAATATAATAGATGGATTCAAGCTTAAAGTCCAAAATACCATGGTACAGTATTCAATTTTAACTTTTGTGACATTCAGTTCTAGGTTGTATCTCCCAACATAGGAAGATGGCATTTCATTCTTGATATTTTTGCTGTTGTGATAGCAATTATGTTATTTTTCATAAAAATATCTCATATTACATAAGAATTTTGTTAATTCTTCTTGAATTCATCACATTTTTATGTATGCCAGATTGAGACATGCAACTAATTTATACCTGGTTTTCAGTTATATTGCCAAGAATTACAGCTAAATGATTAAGTCTTCTGGACATTAATAGTGCACTTTTAGTCACATATTAAAGTACCTAATAATCATAGACATAAGATTGCCACCCGAATGAGTTTCTGCCCAGATTTAGGCTTTCAACTCAGGAAATACCCTTTTTTTAAATTAAGAGCTATATTTAATCCATTAGACAAACCAGTAGGACTTAAATGTTCCTATGACTTGACTGCATCCTACTTCATACTTTTCTATAACTGGCTCCCAACAGTCATCCTTTGTTGCCTGAAAAATATTAATTTTGATTGTTTTTTAAAATCAATTTTGGCATTCAGCAGTAAGTCCTCCTACTTATGAACATTGGATTAACTATTTGAGCTTTTCTTTCCTTCCATTTACTAATGAGAAACCAAAGGAGGAATGAAATATGAACCCAACAAGGTCCTATTACCAATGAAGGCATCTTACAAACATCCATTATTATAATGTTTATATGGAAATCTGAGCTCTTTCCCATTACCTAACAATTTCTTTGTTTTCTGCTGATTATTAGCACATTTTGCAGAAATGCTTTGAATTATATTTCATTACCACCAACTTTAGATGATGTTCCAATAAAAATAATGTATAGAAGCAGTGGAACAATGCTATTCAGTGAAGCCTATTCTTCTAATAGGAGCCAATGCATCTAATTTCTGTTGGATTGTGAAATCCAGTGCATAATGACATTGGAAATAACATCCTATTCAAACTATCCTGATGTATTAAGTTTTTAATACGAGCTTTTCAGGACAGAATTTTTATTCTTTTAATCCTTTGTCAAAGACCAAGTCTGTGTACCAGTTCAAATCATATACAGACCTCACTGTGTATCTATTGTTATTTTTAGATTAAAGGCATTAGTGTTAACCATATCCACCATGTTTTTGTATTTCTGCAATAGAACTCTATAGAAAGAAATACTTTCTTGAATTCTTAAAGTTGTTTTCTTAAATATTTAAATTTGCATCTGAGAAGCCATTTACAAGAAAATGGGAAATGTGCTATAATTTACAGTCCTTGGTTTTCTTGACAGCCACTTTGGTCTTTACAATGTCTTGGGGTCAATTTGGTTAGTTACATATTAATTCCAGAATTAGTTATTTTACTTATTTGCTTTATTTTGCTTCTTGTCCAACTAGATTTTTAAATGTTGAAGTTGCTGGGAGTTTGGCAGCATATAAATTATTGTTATTAACTCTGCTTATTAAATGTGTACAACACTTGGCCATTAAGTTATGAAATAACAAACAAATGCAGGCTGAAAATATATGCAAAGTAAACAAAAAACCAGTAATTTTGTAGATGTTTTAAACTTTGAATGGCTGCATGTCACATTTAAAATTAGCAATTATATTCTATTAAGGCTAATTCCAATATTTTATCTTCCAGCTAGTTTACATAATAAATGCTATTTGGCCAGTAGCATTGTATAGTGAATAAAGCTGTTTTGGAAAATAACACTTGGATTAATAAAAGGAAACAACTGCAGATATTTTGTCATGCATATATACGTATTTCTTCTTCAACACAATCTGAAAAAAAATGAACTGCTTGATCAACATTCAGGAACCCATTCTGAAGAATACAATCCATCTCATCAATCTTTGTCTTCTCCAGTTTTTGGATCTGTTCCATGATCAGTACAGCCTTTTCCTAGAAAACAAATTTGAAAATAGAACCAAATATTAAAATTGTGCACAGCAAATGATTGCTACAATTAATCTTAAATGAGAGCCGGTGTGATCTAGTAGTTAGAATGTTAGACTATGTAGAGACCCAAATTATAGTTCACCTTCAGCCATAGAAAGTCACATGCTGACTTTTGTCCAGCCATTTGCACCCAGAAAAACTTCACTGAATTGTTTATGGATGTAATCACCACATTTCTACACTGCCCATCTCATTTAAGTGACTGAGCAGTTAACAATAGGAAATTACTGTGCGGAAAAAAGGGAGCACCGTGTACCTTGTTAAGAGCTCCTGAATGAAAAGTGAGATATAAGTTAAACATGTTTTAAACCAGCAACATAATGAAAAAAAGATTTCATATAGGGAAAGGTTTGCAACAAATGTTGAGTCTTCAAATAAATTATGAATCCCTTAACAAGCTCTTGCTCAAAACTCCAACCAATCTGAGAAGCAGCCTCTTGCTTAACATTTTTTAAAATTCTGTGTTTTTAGAAGGTGTTAAATGGTCACATGCAGTGGTGGGTTCCTACCGGTGCGGTCCACTCCGCCGTTCCGGTAGGGGCCCGCCGATTGTGCAACGGGTCCGGTGCTTTCTTTGCCGGTCCATGCGCGCTGCCATCTTTTTTTTTTTGAATTTTTCACGGTTTTTGGCTCTCTGCGCATGCGCGGAAGTGAAATTGTCCTTCTGCCGATAGCCGAAATCATGCGAGAGGACAACGTCGCGATGTGCACCAGTAGGAGAAGGTAAGAGGAACCCGCCCCTGGTCACATGTAAGGCTAGTAGCCTTTGTACTTAAAGTACTATATACCGGTAGTCCTCGACTTACAACCATAATTGGGACCAATATTCTGTTGTTAAGCAAGGCAGTTAAGTCAGTTGCAAACTGGAACAATTGGCCGCCCCAAAGGATCTCGCCGTGCGAGGAGGAACTTTTCCATCCTTGTGCCTGCCACAACCAGTTACAACACTCATATACTACAGTACACCTTCCAACCTGGCAATTGTGGGTAAAAGAATTGTAGAGCTATGTAAGGTTGTAAAACTAGGTGCAACTTGCTTAACAGTTCCCTTGCTTAGCAATGGAAATTCTGGTCTCAATTGTAACCATAAGTTGACGTCTGCCTGTACATACAAGACACAATTCTAATGCTATCAAACAAAATGAAATTCAATGGTGAAAAAGTAAGGTTCTACATTTAGGCAAGAAAAACAAAATGCACAGGTACGGTATATGTGGTACCTTGCTCAACAGTAGTAACTGTGAGAGGGACCTTGGAGTCCTAGTGGACAACCATTTAAATATGAGCCAGCAGTGTGCAGCAGCTGCCAAAAAAGCCAACACAGTTCTAGGCTGCATTAACAGAGGGATAGAATCAAGATCACGTGAAGGGTTAATACCACTTTATAATGCCTTGGTAAGGCCACACTTGGAATACTGCATTCAGTTTTGGTCGCCACGATGTAAAAAGGATGTTGAGACTCTAGAAAGAGTGCAGAGAAGAGCAACAAAGATGATTAGGAGACTGGAGGCTAAAACATATGAAGAACGGTTGCAGGAACTGGGTATGTCTAGTTTAATGAAAAGAAGGATCAGGGGAGACATGATAGCAGTGTTCCAATATCTCAGGGGTTGCCACAAAGAAGAGGGAGTCAAACTATTCTCCAAAGCACCTGAAGGTAGAACAAGAAGTAATGGGTGGAAACTAAACAAGGAGAGAAGCAACTTAGAACTAAGGAGAAATTTCCTGACAGTTAGGACAATCAGTGGAACAGCTTGCCTCCAGAAGTTGTGAATGCTCCAACACTGGAAGTTTTTAAGAAGATGTTGGATAACCATTTGTCTGAAGTAGTGTAGGGTTTCCTGCCTAGGCAGGGGGTTGGACTAGAAGACCTCCAAGGTCCCTTCCAACTTTGTTGTTGTTATTGTTATTGTTTAATCCTAGGAGCATGGACAGGGAGGAGAAGGGCAGATCTGAACTACTAAGCCTCAAACGCAAAAAGTCAATTCTTGAATGAGCGCCAAAATCAGATGATGTCAGTATCAGATGTGCAACAACAGTCATCCCCACTGCTCAAAAGTCCCTAACCAAACTTAACATGTGGTATGTAGGGAGCAGCTTGGTCATTCCCCCAACGTGTGAACATAACCAGGTTACGACAGGAATCATCCCGTGACATCTCTGATAAGCTTAGAGGGATCAAGTAAATCACTGAGCTGCCTCTCAATTCACCATCTTCCCTCCCTCCGGTTCTCCATCCTCCTTACTCCTTAAAGGGATAGGAAGCCAGGTAAGCATCCCTTCCATTCTAAAGCATCAAAAAAAAGCATGGTAAAGAGTAGGGAGAGAGTGATTTGGGTAGAACCTAGTGGCTTTGAAAGAAGCTTAAGGATAGATTACTTTAAGCATCTTTAGCAAGTTCCAGAAGGCTTGGCTCTACTGCATCCAGAACAGGGGTGCAAACATGGCTACAAAGATCTCTAAAAAGACTTAGACAAGGAAAACAAAAGCAGCAGACAAGACAGAAACAAAATAAGCTGGAGGAGGAGTTCAAAAAATTAGAAGTAGAATTTCAAAGAAATCCACAAGATAAAAGGATCAAAGAAAAGATGGACTTACAAAGGCATAAAATAAATATAATAGAAAATGAAGAACTAGCTTACAAAATAAAATCAATGAAACAAAACTTCTTTTAAAATGAAAATAAAACAGGGCGCTGGTTGACTTATAAAATAAAGAAAGAAAAAGAAATTAATTAATCAGTTGATAGACTCTGCAGGAAAGATATGAACTATACAGAACTATACAAAACCTTACAGGCTATATTAAGTGATATACTATTGGACATATTTAATGATCTAATGTTAAAGGCTAAAATACCGAACTCATGGACGGAGGCGTATATAACTCTTATACCCAAAGAAGAAGTAGATCTTCAACAAATAAAGAACTAAAGACCAATTTCTTTATTGAAAGCGGATTATAAAATTTTTGCATCAATAATGGCGGAAAGATTGAAGAGACTACTGAATGAATTTATTCATACAGATCAAAATGGATTCTTACCGAAAAGGCAGATAAGAGATAATATGCAAACAATATTAAATACACTGGAATATTATAAAGCACATCCAGAGAGACAAATGGCATTATTGTTCTTAGACGCACAGAAGGCCTTTGACAACGTGAACTGGAAATTTATGATAAGGCAACTACAAATGATAAAATAGCGAAAATATTTAAAGATAAGTCAGCAAAATGTTGAAAGTGTCATCAAATTCCAGGATCTTATTATCATATGTAGTGGACGTGTACAGAAGCAAGAAATTTTTGGACTAAAATACAAATGTGGTTAGAAAAAATGTTAAAATGTAAGATAGAATTAAGACCAGAAACATTCCTATTGGGTATGCGCAAAGCGTTCTGCATGCACAGAGGGCAAAAGAACGCAAATGGCGGCGTCTAGGCGGGCGGGGGAAGCGGGCGGGGGCAGCCCCGCCCCGCGAACGCCACCAGCTCCAAAGGCTCTGCGGCGACCGACAGGTAAGAGCGAACCGGGAGGATTTCACCCCTGCATTAACCCTATGACTGAAAATTGATATGCCAGAACAATTTTTTTCAAGGCATATCAGCTTATACAAACGCAACAGATTCTAGACGTTCTTACTTTGAATTTCAAAATTAAATCACATTTTGCAATTCCAAGATCAACCCACCTTTGATGACTCCATCATGGCAACTGCCCGTTCATGCGTTCGGTAGAGCTCATGTCTTCTGTCAGGCTTTGTATGAAACCGTGGCTGCTTTTTAACTGGATCCTCAGGGCCAAATACCGGAGAACTGGTTTTTAGAAGCTGGGTAATATTTTCCACAAAAATGAAAGGTTTAAAAACAGACCTAGAAAATAAAATGCAAATAAGCAAATATGCAAAATTACTGTATTTTTTGGAGTATAAAACGCACTTTTTTCTTCCCTAAAAGAGGCTGAAAATTTGGGTGTGTCTTATACTCCAAATGTAGCTTTTTCAAAGCTTTTTTTTCCAGCCCTAACGAGGTGCTAACGATCTTCCCGGCTTCCTACTCCGTCCAAAGTTTTTTTTCAGCCCTAAGTCTTTGCAGGCTTGTTTTCATTCCTACTCCCTCTGAAAAAGGTTTTTTCAGCCCTAACGAGGTGCTAACAATCTTCCCAGCTTGCAGGATTTTTTCATTCCTACTCCCTCCGAATAAGTTTTTTCCCAGCCTTAAGTCTTTGCAGGCTTGTTTTCATTGCTATTCCCTTCGAAGAATATTTTTTTCAGCCCTAACCAGGGGATAAAATAATGTACTGAAGCTGACCAGACTACGGACGCTAGCCAGATGAATACCTGGTAGGTAGATTTTTTCCCCTATGTTCCTCCCCCAAAACTAAAGTGCGTCTTATACTCCGAAAAATACGGTAGTTGCTACTTTCACATTCCAGTGTTATGTTCACTCAGCATAAATTCCAGGAGAGCCTAACTTTTCATATCAGTTTTCATATTAGTCACAATCTAGTTGATTAGGTAGAAAAGTTTCTGGAACCAAGAAGATGACTTCTCCACAGATCAGATTCCTACCGTGTTTCCCCGAAAATAAGATATCCCCTGATAATAAGCCCAATCGGGCTTTTGAGTGCATCCCCTGAAAATAAGCCCCACAAAATAACCCCCCCTTGAAAATAAGCCCCCCGAAAATATTTAAACGCATGCGCAGCCGGTCCCTGCCATTTCCTCTGGTTAGGGTTAGGGAGACAGAGCTGGAAATCAGGTAAGATGGCAAGAGGAGCCCTGTCTTGCTCCACGTGCCCCAAAATAATAAGACCTCCATAAGGCAAGCGCTTATTTCGGGGTTCAAAAAAATATAAGACAGGGTCTTATTTTCGGGAAATACGGTAGTGTACTTTAAAAGAAGAACAATTAATGCTTCCACCCAAAAACCACTGAAGCATTATCCCAAAGATGCTTTTTCAACTGGACTTTCTTGTTTTTTCTTTGAAGACGTTTCGCTTCTCATCCAAGAAGCTTCTTCAGCTCAAGAGTAGAAGAAGCTTGTTGGATGAGAAGCGAAGCGTCTACAAAGAAAAAAACCAGAAAGTCCAGTTGCCTCTTGAAAAAGCACCTTTGGGGACAACCATGACCTGGATGACTGAGAATCTCCATAGACACTGAAGCATTAAATACCTTTCCTGTTGCAGAATTGGCTTAAGAGGAATCAGAAATTTTATCAGATTCTTTAGTCTTGTATTTTTCTAAAGCTTCTATTGATCTTTACTTTACTTACACGGAGTCATATTTAATACTTCCGGAAAGGCTTCAAGCCTTTTATTTAAAATGGCAAAAATAAGGAGATGGTTAAGATTTTGTTCTTATGACACATTTTATTTGCGTTACCTTTCAGGATCTGGCGTTCCAGTGAAGAAATGAATGCAAGGGAGACTAGGGTCTTGGGGAAGTATAGAAACCATGCTTCCTGTGGTCATGAAGGCACCTTCCATGTTAAGACCACTCTCTTTATCTCGAAGAATTGTCATCATGGTCTCAGCTGTTATATTACCTGCAGGTAGTTAAGATAGGTTATTTGGTTAATACTTTATATACTGTATACCATTTAATATCTATGCAAAATTGCTAAAAAGCAGGAATAAAGCAACTTGTATATTTAAAAGAAATGGCAACACTGTAACTTCAATTTTTCTTTTCAACTTTAGATTTTAAAACAACTGCTAAAGACTTACCTGTTTACTCTGGCAATCCCTGGAATTTTTGTGGCTCTGCTATATTTGTTATGGTTTGTCACACAGTCAGACAGATGTTCAGACTGGATATGATATTTTTATGTATGCCTAACGAGTTCTTCCCAAGGACCCGGGATATGCCATTACTATTACTATTATTTAATAGTATTTAATAGTAATAGTAAATTTATTATTTACTATTATTTATATTTTAGAAATATTGTTGTACATTTCTAAGGTTATTTTAATTGTGGTTTATTGTTGGAAGCCAGCCTGAGTACTGTGAAGTGATAGGGCAAGGCGTACCTCTAAATAAATAAATGTTGCTTGGTATCTTTTTCTCAAATGAGAGGTATATGACTCCACCTCTAACAGAAAAAAAGAATCTTGGACCACACCTGCAATCTCTGTTGTAGAGAACAGAAGTCAAATGGGATTCTGGTTAGGGTTATGCAGAGAAGGAGGTAACAAAAAATCCCACAGGAAAAAGGAAGTAGAGCAAAACAGGAACATACAAGAGAGCAAGGTGGAGAAAGAGTGTTCCACGAAAATGAGAGATGAAGCAGAAGGCAAGAAAGAAGAGTAGAAGAGGTTGGGAGAAAGAAGTAGTAGTCAAGGTATGTGTACATGATCAAGAGTTGGGTGCAGGCTGGAGATTAGACACTGTCTTGAAATAATCAGCCAGATCTCTGATCTCAAGCATATGTAAAAAAAATTTTTTTTTAAACTTTCCTTGCATGGTGACAGTCCCTTTTCCGATTTAGATTTTCAGCATGTCTTCCTGTAAATTCAGAATATTCCGTAACTATTTTAAAATAGCAATTGCGGTATTTAAAACAATTCCTTTAGACCAATTTTAGATTTCCTCTTAAATAAATGAAAGTAAAATCTTTAGAGACCAAGAAGTTTAACAGCAATGATTCTCTCTCAACTAAGGTTATTTTAAAAAAAAAAACCTGCATTGACTGATAACTTGAACACCCGGTGTGACTTAAAAATGGTTCAGGTAAATATCCGAAAAATAGGGATTTAGAAGAAATACACTAATAGAACTCCAAAACATTCATAACCTTAAACAAGTATTAAAAAGATGTTCAGCAGTAAGAACCTGCTATTCTGCAAAGGAATGAAATTTGCATGATTACAGGAAGATCATACAGGGAAGGAATCCACTAGGAAGCCCAAATTAACTACTGCAATTGAGAATGGCGGGGACACAGTAAAATGAATATTGAAACAGAAGGGTGCAACAGTGTTTGGCTTATTTTTTTCCCCCAAAGCACATACGTCTTTACAAATAATTCTGATTTGTATTGTTGAAACTGATAGTAGCAAGGGAGAAAACATGACATTTTCCTTGATCCAGTCATTTTGGAAACTCTAACAAAACTTCAAAGAAGAAATATTTCAAAGTAGTATATAGCAATAGTAATAGCACTTAGACTTATATATCACTTTACAGTGCTTTTACAGCCCTCTCTAAGCAGTTTACAGGATCAGCATATTTTCCCCAACAATCTGGGTTCTCATTTTACTGACCTCGGAAGGATGGAAGGCTGAGTCAACCTTGAACCTGGTGAGATTCGAACTGCCAAATTGCAGGCAGCCAGCAGTCAGCAGAAGTAGCCTGCAGTACTGCACTCTAACCACTGTGCCACTGTCTCCCTCCAAATGTGTGGTTAGCACTGCAGCTCCAGAATCCCTGGACAGCAGGGCCATTGATTACACTCTCTGAGAATCTGGTGGGCAACTTTAGCACATGAAGAGATCAGACTGGAAAGAGCAAGGTGTTTCTGGCAGACTATTTTTGGATATGAGCCGATGTGGTGCAGCAGTTAGAGTGCAGTACTGCAGGCTACTTTAGCTGACTGTGATCAGCAGTTCAGCTGTTCAAATCTCACCGGCTCAGGGTTGACTCAGCCTTCCATCCTCCATCCTTCCGAGGTAGGTAAAATGAGGACCCAGATTTTTGGGGGCAATGTAAATATACATTGCTTAATGGTGTAAACCGCTTAGAGTGTGCTTGCACTATGAGGCGGTATATAAGTCTCACAAATGGTAGGTAGGTAGGTAGGTAGGTAGGTAGGTAGGTAGGT
This sequence comes from Diadophis punctatus similis, assembly GCA_023053685.1. NCBI lineage: Eukaryota > Metazoa > Chordata > Lepidosauria > Squamata > Dipsadidae > Diadophis > Diadophis punctatus. The sequence goes on along the minus strand of JALIGW010000051.1, from coordinate 2,801,137 downwards.
AGATAGATAGATAGATAGATAGATAGATAGATAGATAGATAGATAGATAGATAGATGATAGATAGATAGATAGATAGATAGATAGATAGATAGATAGATAGATAGATAGATAGATAGATAGATAGATAAATATTTTTGGATAAACACAGAAATCGTGTTCTAAATAATATAAACAGTGGGAAAGAGATGGAGCAGAAAATAGGTATGGGAAAAGAAAAACAGGTAGAAAAGAGAAAGATAGAAAAAACTTAAATATTGCTAAAGGGCTTAAGTTGCCAATTCAGGATGTATTCTATATCTAGAAAGTATTGGAACTCGTTGCATAGACAAATGATATATGGATAATACATTTTAGCGGTGTAAGATCCCTTGCTGCATTTGATTCAGGAACTATGTAGATTATCCAAGTTATCCAATACATAAAACCAGGGCAAAACCTCAGAAAAGAGGCTGAAAAACAGTATTTTGGGATCCAGTCTGGGTCGTCACTCGAACCAGAGGTTAAAGTTCCCTGAGGATGGGCTCCAGCACGAGTCCAAAAGCTCGGAAGACTAAACCTCTGGTCCCAGTGACTGACTCAAATTGGAACCTGTAAAATTATCCCCGGACATGTATATTTGCCTTCATTCGAAACAGTCGTTCACTCAAATTAGAAATCAACATAACAAGAATCATGAGAGACATTTTCCCACCAAAAGAAGATGTCAAGGTATTCTTAATATATACATCAGAATGAACTTGAATGCTATTGAGCCTCAAGCTGGAATTAAGCTATTTAAAATAAACAGTCAGCTACAGTATTTGTTAAGGATTATTCAAAAAGTTATGGAGTTTGACATATGCATCTTAAATTAGAAGGGCAGTATGCAGATCTCTTGTTCAAAGCAAAACCAAGGAAAACTAATATAATTAAGATAGATATTATTCCTGTTCTTTCAGGTAATATATATATATATATATATATATATATATATATATATATATATATATATATATATATATATATATATATATATATATATATATATATATATATATATATATATATATATACACATACATACATACATACATACATACATACATACATACACACACACACACACACACATACATACATACATACATACATACATACATATATATATATATATATATATATTGAATCTCATAAAACACTACATCCAAATCCAATTATGAAATACATCTATAAGGTCTTCTATAACTTAACAAAGGTACCTGCATATTTCTTCAGTAGTTTATAGCCTTCACAATATCTGCCACTTGCAGTTGTCATTCTGGCAGTATTTACATATGAGTACATGGCAGCAAAATCAAATACTTCTTTACCATCCCACCAGCCTTTGCTTAGAGCATAATTCCTTAGCTCTGGATGTTCACGGTCAATTTTTGTTGTGATTGAAAGCTGGTTGGAGATATTCCGTGTTCCTTCTGTTTAAAAAGAGGAAGAAAAGAAGCTATTACTGTACACTTCTAAATGTTTCTGCCTCAAACTGACCTACTTAAAAATTATTAAATTGAGATGTCTAAATTTACTGTTAGAAATTTGGAAAGAATCTAAATCCAACAATATGAATGTTGACTGCTTCTTATGAGCCACGGTGACGCAGTGGTTAGAGTGCAGTACTGCAGGCTACTTTTGCTGCCTGCCGGCTGCCTGCAATTTGGCAGTTCGAATCTCACCAGGCTCAAGGTTGACTCAGCCTTCCATCCTTCCGAGGTGAATAAAATGAGGACCCAGATTGTTGGGGGCAATATGCTGACTCTGTAAACCTCTTACAGAGCACTGTGAAGCGGTATTTAAGTCTAAGTGCTATTGCTATTGCTATTCACTCACTCCTTCCTCATTTGCAGTAATTATACTTGGCCATAATAAACACATTGGGCCAATTATAAACTAGACTTTTTCTCCCAGCTAAAACTGTAAATAACCAACAAGTATCAATTTAAGCATTAGCACTAACTCAATACCATGACTGGAAAAGAGAAATTAAGCACGTGATCAGAAGAAAGCAGCCAGGTCTTGGCAACTGAAATGTATGCCAGTTTTTAATATAATGCTAAGATTTTTCATTATAACTGTTCACTAATTTTAATTTTTTTTAACAGATGAGGACGAAGCATGTTGGAATGCGTCTGCAGGAAGAATCATTTCTAAAATGCTTTCCTTTTCCCACCCATTCTCTTTTTCTTCAGGGCTGAAGAAATCTGAAGAAAGGGATGTAAGTTGCCCCAGAAGCCTTTCAGGCTTAAATGAGGATTACAGCTGCTTTTTATTTTTAAAGGTTCGTCTGGCAGAGAACCCACAGATTGTAACAGGCTTGCTTTCTGTAAAAACTATCATAGCATCAGTGAAATCATTTTTACCAGTATAGCTCTGCTGAAGAAAGAGAGACAGGCAGAGAGACACAGAGAGGGGGGGAGGGGGGGAGAGAGAGAGAGAGAGAGAGAGAGAGGGAGGGAGGGAGGGAGGGAGAGGGAGAGAGAGAGAGAGAGAGGAAGAGAGAGAGAGAGAGGAAGAGAGAGAGAGAGAGAGAGAGAGAGAGAGAGAGAGAGAGAGAGAGAGAGAGAGAGAGAGAGAGAGAGAGAGAGAGAGAGAGAGAGAGAGAGAGATGATAGATTAGATCAGTGATGGCGAACCTATGGCACGGGTGCCACAGGTGGCACGCGGAACCATATCTGCCGGCACGCAAGCCATTGCCCTAGCTCAGCTGCAGCGCGCATGTGTGTGCCCGCCAGCTGATTTTTGGCTCATGCGGAGGCTCTGGGAGGGCGATTTTGGCCTCCAGAGGGCCTCCAGGGTGACCGGGGGAACGTTTTGCCCTCCCCAAGCTCCAAGAAAGCCTCTGGAGCCTGGGGAGGGCAAAAAATGGGCCTACAGGGCCCACTGGAAGTCGAGAAATGGGTGAGTGGGGGGGTCATGCACGCATGTGCAGGGGGGTGGGGGGAGTGGTGGGCTTTGAATTATGGGTGTGGGCACACACGCGCGTGCAATAGCGCATGCATGCACTGTTTTGGCACCTGAGGAAAAAAAGGTTCGCCATCACTGGATTAGATGATAGGCAAACAGATAGATGATTGATAGATAGATATGATAGATAGACATTGTCCACTGAGACGTCTTAAAATCTAATAAAGGTTATTATTCATACCTTTTACTTTCTCTGCAGCCCAGTGCTTTCCAGATGTTTCCAGAATCCAAGCTTCTTTTCTGTCTGCTATCAAAAAGCTGTTATGGTAGGTAAATGTCATTTCACTCTCCATACAGTTTCCACCTTGATTATACTTGTCCAACAATTCAACGATAATACTGACAGCTTTTTCGGCAGTATCTGCTCTTTCAAGTCCAAGCCTAAAATCAAATCAAAGTGTTTAGCTTTCTGTAACATTCTTCATCTTCAACTTTAAAAGACAGGATATGAACATGCTCGTTTCTTTCTCAATCTGGGCTCATGTTCAGAACCTTAAAATAAAGTTTTTGGGATGAAAACTATCATACGCATCTACACAACATCCTAGTAACTACAAAACTGTAATGACAAAGCTGACATTTGTCTGTTTGTGCATGCAAAACTTTCCTACAGACATCCTCAAACTGGTAGGCTGTCCGTAGGAAAATCAGATTTTATGAACTATAAGTAATCCTTGATTTATAGAATAGAATAGAATAGGATAGAATTCTTTATTGGCCAAGTGTGATTGGACACACAAGGAATTTGTTTTTGGTGCATATGCTCTCAGTGTACATAAAAGAAAAGATACATTTGTCAAGAATGGTTGTCATAGGGTTCAAGTAAGCAATCAGGAAACAATCAATATGAATATAAATCGTAAAGGTACAAGCAACAAGTTACAGTCATACAGTCATAAGTGGGAGGAGATGGGTGATAGGAACGATGAGAAAAACTAATAGGAACAATGAGAAAAACTAAAAACTAATAAAACTAATTATGACCACAACTAAGAGTGGAACTTCTGTTGCTAAGTGATGTAGCCATTAAGTGAATCACAGCTGATTTTTCCACCCTTTTTTGTAGTTGTTAAGCAAATCACTGAGGCCATTAAGTGAATCCAACTTCCGTCATTGACTTTGCTTGTCAGAAGTACCTGGGAAAGTCGCAAATGGTGATCATGTGACCCCAGGATGCGGCAACTGCAGAAATGCATTCTGATTGCTAAGCGCCCAAATTTTGATCATGTGACTGTGGAACCCTCCGAAGGCTGCAAAACGTGAGGAATGGTTGCAAGTCACTTTTTTCAGCACCGTCGTAACTTCAAGTGGTCATTAAACAAAGAGTCGTGGGTCAGTAACTACCTGTAGTATCTTGTACCTTTCATCGTTTCTGGACCAGGCCAAAGTAATTCCTTCAAAAGCTTATGTTTCAGTTTTTCATTTTAGCACCACCATTCTGCATTAAGCCCCCATTTACCCATAAACCCTCCAGATCAGAGGTGTCAAACTCAAGGCCTGTGCCGGATCCGGCCCGTAGGGTGCTTAAATCTGGCCCGCGGGGCCACCCTGGAAACGGCGAAGGACTCGCCTCTGCCAGCAAAAATGGAGCTCAAGAGGGCCATATGCGGCCCTCCTGATCTCTTTTTTCACTTGCGACGGCCTCCTGCATCCCTCTGCCAGCAAAAACAGAGCATAGGCGCATAGGCGACCTCAACACGAGTGATATCAAGCTGGCCACGCCCTCCCTGCCGCCGCCCCCGAGGTCAAACACAACCCTGATGCAGCCCTCAATGAAATTGAGTTTGACACCCCTGCTCCAGATCAAATATCAGAGTTGTTTATTTTCCATCTCATACAGTATTTTCCAGAGACGGCTGTTTGACAAAGTACCGCAAGTATAAAACAACTGATTAGTTTCCACTTGGTTTTACATCTTATCCAACAGACTTAATAACAACCTGACAAGGTCCATGCCAAGGAGAGCTTCATCATCACAGACTTCTTCTTTTCCCCATACGGCTTCATTCCCAATGCAGACTCCACATTCATTAGCTCCCATTTCAGCACCCCATAGCCACGATGGACGGCTCAGGACAACTGCATAGGTTTTGGGTACTTGTTCGATTTTTATGTAAGTACACTGCAATAATGATAATTTCAAAGATATTTTACGGATTATTTTTTAAATTGCATACAACAGATTCAGTACTTCCCTGAGCTTTTATCATAGTGCTGTGTGGCCCTCAAAACCTCTCACTGGAATTATGAGATTCTTTTGAACAAAATGAGATCTTGGAATTTAGAGGTTCCAGTGGAAGGCAACAAGAGCAAAAATCTGAGTGCCCTCACAAATTTGTGCGTATTGTCTAAATGTAGCAACTTATGGTCTCAAATCCTGCCTTTAAGACAATTTTTCTTATGAAAACTGTATCTAAATTCAGAACTATCTTCATGCAAGATTTTACCTTTAAATTCAGGATAAGGGGCTATAGCAATAGCACTTAGACTTATATACCACTTCATAGTGCTTTACAGCCCTAAGCAGTTTACAATGTTAGCATATTGCCCCCAACAATCTGGGTTCTCATTTTACTGGCCTATATCCTAAAATGTATTCTAAATATTCTAAGATAGAGAATATATTTTGTTGGAATGACCTTGAGTTGTCTATCTCTCACTGTGCAAGGTAAAGAGAAAAATCATTCAAATTTAGATGTTCTGACCCTATACCAAATCAAATATTGATGAAAAGGATTAAATAATGTATTTAATTGCAAAAGTTCTTAAAATACCACAGAACTAGGAAAGACTGATGCCTGGAATTATGGAGAACTATTTCCATTTGGTGCAAATAATAGTAACTAGAATCATACACATTGTGCTAAGCCATCGTTTGCTTAATCATGGTTTAGATTACAATTGGCTTGGATTAAATAATGAATTAAATCATAAACCATAGTTTATACATTGTAATGGCTGAGTTTGCAGAATACACAAAACCCCAAATCAGACAAACCACACGATGCTTAATTGCAATTTTGAGCCAAAACCTGACAGCTAATTTGTATTCTCCAATGATCAGGCTTGGAATAAGCCAGATTTTGATGGCTGGACAACTTCCATTTTTGGTTTACAATTTCAATCAAGTATAGGTGTCTACTAGAAACCGCAATGATGCAAAAAAATGATAAAAGATACACCGTGACATCACAAAATAAATCTCTCCCTCTGTGTCCAGATTTGACTGCAAATTTGAACCCGTGTCCAGATTTGACTGCAAATTTACAGGTCACATGGTTTGCAGCAAAAAACTGCAATGCACATTTCATCATTTCAATTCCATGTAGATACCTATGCAGGCAAGCTATACAATTACCCAAGCATGTGATTTTGGATATAAATATGTTTATTTTACCTTTAAAGTTTCTCAGATAAAACTTCCCAATAGGTTTTATGGTATTTCTAGAATGATTGCTCTTACCTCAACTTTTTGTCCTGGATCATGAGCAGCAGCAGGAAAAAACACAATCTCCTGGACTTCATCGGAAGGCCTATCAGAATTTTTTCCAAAGATGATTCGGCCACCTAGTGTGGCTGGAGGCAGAGCCACAAAAGTATCACAGGAAAAGGGTTCAACAATACTTTTAGCCATCCTGAAAAATAAAGTAATAAACAATCATATCTCTCTGAATGCTCCATAACGGATGAACCACTATCATAATTTTCCTTGAGATAGATATTTTACAAAAAAATATAGTAGAGTACATTGCCCAAGGTCACACATGTTCCTGTAACAAATTCTCATATATATGGACTAAAATAAATCAGAGCTAAAATAAATCAGAGCTAAAATAAATCAGAGCTAAAATAAATCAGAGCAGAGCTGTGTGACTAGACCAGTGTTTCTCTCACTTTAGCAGCTTTTAAGATATATAGACTTCAATTCCCAGAATTCCCAGCCAGCATAGTTTACTAATACTGACCTAGAGATCAAGAGAATTTTTGATCTTTTAGAGACATCCACCATCCAATTGTTTTTCCCACTCTTTATTACTGACAAGGTTATAGAAATTTTACGAGTTCCAGAGGAAAGATCATTCACGACTCAATTTCATCTTAAAGTAGATCTCTCTATCCACTTGAATTACAAAATAGGCTGCATGAATCCAGCTGTTGTTGTTTTTTGAGATCAGATGCCAGACAGGTAAATGAATAAGTAAATACTGTATATGAAAGCCAGTTTGGTTAGGTGGTTAAGATACTGACCTAGAAACCAGGAGACTGTGAGTTCTAGTCCTCCTTGGGCATGAAAAACTAACTGGGTTCTGCAACCCGCGGCTCTGGAGCCACATGTGGCTCTTTCATCCCCCTCCTGCGCCTCCTTGTCGCTCAAAATATGCGTCACAACTGCCAATATGCGACACCCGCCAGCACGCGATTTATAGAGCTTTTCGACCCATCTTTTTTTTCAGAATTCAAAATGTTTTTGTTGCATGCAGAAATAAAAAATTGTTTTCTCTGTAGCAGTTCATTGATTTCATAAATGCAACACACTATAATTTTTTTATATATATAGCATAAAACTAAAAAACAATATATGCAGTGTTATCTTCATTTTAGATGTCAAAAGGGTTTTGTGGCTCCCGATGTTTTTTTTTCTGTGCGAAATGGGTCCAAATGGCTCTTTGAGTGTTTAAGGTTGCCGACGCCTGGGCTAGTCACTCTCTCTCAGCCTAACTCATCTTGCAGCTTTGTTGTTGTGGGGATAATAGGAGGAGAGAATATTGTTATGTTTGCTACCATGTATATAAAAAAGTAGGATTTTTTTTTAAAAAAAATATGGAATAGGCAAGAGGTGGAGGAGCATATCAAGTGAGAACTGCACTGCACATAAGAAACCAGAAGGGGGAAGGAAGGGAAACACTGTCAGGCTAAATCAAGCGGCTGTCAGAAAGACCGAATAGGCAGATTCTTCACTAGCATAAGTTAGTCCCAAACATAGAAAGGAAGTAGCTTTTCCCAACCTGGATGTTTCTCAGAACTGGGCAGGTGGAAGACCAATTTATTTTCCAAACAACAGCAACTCCAGCGTTTACTCACTGGTTTCTAGGCAGCTTGCGCGAATAAAAATAGACAAACAGGATTAAGGTGCCACGACACGGGTGTTAAGGTTCAGGCTCTAGATCTGTTAAGGGGGAACCGATAATCTTGTCTCCGTGTTAAGATTCACGCTACCCGGGCATCGGTTCCCCCAGCAACCATACTGGCTTGCCGAGCCCGGTTTTATGGCTTTACGTGTGTAAACCAGACCCTGCTAGTTTGCGCAACCGGAGCTAAAGCCATCCAGACCTTCCCCCAGAGCCAAAGCCAGAACAAATCCGCACAAGTTGTACTTTAAAACTTTGCAAAGATTTGCAAAATGTCAAAGGAACAACAGGCACATATCTAACTAGCAAGCTGTTTTCCCCCCTCCCTCTCTCTCTCCTGCTGAATCCACATTGCTTCAGATGGCTCAATTGGTTTTCTGTTGTAAATCTGCTCCCTGTTATTTCTGTTTCACCCAAGCCCGATCGGTCGGGTAGCCGTTTATTTTTCCCCTGGGTTTCTCTTAGTGGGAAAACTGGCAGCGCCACGCAAAGCCTTACGTCAGATCCACAAGTCGGTCTGGCGTCACCGCCTTTGCCTTGCGCGGAGCAGGCGCCGCGCTGATGCTTTTTCCGCCCTCCCAGTCGGCGTCCAATCCTGCTAGCCGGGCCTCAGGGCAGCTTCCCGGCCTTCTCCAGCTTGTAGAAAACGTCGCTGTTGCTGCTGCTGCCGATCTTGCCCCGGAAGCCCCGGGTCAAAGCCGAAGCTGGCCCGGGTGAAGTAAACAGAAGCGGGGCGGAGGAAGCCAAACAGGCATCGTCGCAACGTAAAAAGGGCCGCCGCTTTCTCTTTCTCCGACCCCGCGGCAGCCGCCGCCGCCGCCTCGCCACCATGGGGAAGTCATTCGCTAACTTCATGTGCAAGAAGGACTTTCATCCCGCCTCCAAGTCCAATATTAAAAAGGTGAGCGGCCCGTCGGTCGGGTCCATTTCCCGCAGGAGAGCCGGAGAGAAGCGCCTCTCCCTGAATGGGAAATGTTTAGGTAGTCCTAGACTTACAGCTGTTCGTTTGGTGGCCGTTGGAAGTTACAACGTCCCTGGGGGGAAAAAAGGTTTTTCACACTTACGACCGTTGTAGCAACTCCACGATCATGCCACCAAAATTGGGATGCTGGGCCACTGGTTCATATTCATGAAGGTTGCAATGCCCCCTCCCCTCCGGATCGTGTGAACACCTTCTGATGAGCAAAGTCAATGGGGAAGCTGGATTCACTTAACAACTGGGTTATCAGCTTAACCACTGCAGGGATTCGCTTAACGGCTATGACAAGAAAAGTCCTAAAGTGGGGCATAACTCACTTAACAGAGGTCTCACTTAACAACAGAACTTTTGGGCTCCATTGTGGTTATAAGTAGAGGACTACCTGTATTGATTAGTCAGTTTAAAGGAGCTTTTGGAGGTTCTCCCTGTTGGGTTTCCTCTCCTCCCTGAGGGGGAAAAAAGATTTTTCATCTGAATATGCATCCTGGGTGCAAAAAAAAATCCCATCCTGTCCTCCAAAGTAAAGCAATCCAGCATATTGCCAATGTATCCCCTCTCTTTTTCTACCTCTGCTTTGTTTTGCTTGGAGATAATTGCCCTGGTAGGGACCAGATATCAGTGTTTCCATTATGAGTACTCCTTACACATCAAAGAATGGGACAGGATGCCCCTTTATACTATAATGTCTTGATTTCTTTCCCTGTTTTAGGCATTTCTTTTCCACAGCGTGTCCTACTGAATTTAAAGCAAGTGTACGCTGCTAGACTCTAGCACAATTTGTGTTGTTTTATACGCTTAAGAATAAAGATGGGGCAGAAATAAAGTGGGATGGAGGAATTAGCAATGGAAGAGTTTCGGAGGAGCAACTATCAAATGGATTCCCAGATATCATCCATTAAAGCAGGACCAGGAAATCTTCCAGATACTTTGAAATACCGCTCCTAAGATCCTTGCCAACCATGCTGGCATGAACTGAGGAGAATTGAAGTCAAAAATCACTTGAAGTATATCAGGCTGTCTATCCCTGGCATAGAGCCAGTTGTGTCTAGTGGTTAAGGCCTCAAAATAGAAACTGGGAGCCTGGGAGTTCTAGTCCCCCCCCTTAGGCATGAAAGCTAGCTGGGTGACTTTGGGCCAAGTACTCTTTCTTAGCCCAACCCACTTCACAGTATTGCTGCTTTGGGGACAATAAGAGGATAAAAGAGCATTAGATAAGTTTGTCGCTTTGTGTTATTTATAAATAAAGTAAAATAAAATAAATAAATTGTGGAGAATATACATTTATACTGATGTTCAAAGATTGTGAATAACTGTCCTGAGGTCAGGTTTGAAGGTATAGGTGTGCTATTCACAAAGATATCTACAAAGTATAATGTGGACTGGTGCTTAGGCTGTGTTCTCACTATATATGATGTATCAATCCATGTTTCTGGACGTATATAACACTTTGTGCATAGTATAGTGCCAGTTTGGTGTAGTAGTTAAGGCATTAGTCTAGAAACTGGGGGACCATGAGTTTGAGTCCTGCCTGAGGCACAAAGCCAGCTGGGTGACATTGGGCCAGTCACACATTCTCATTCCTAAGACGCAGGGAGTTGCAAATCATTTCAGAAAACACTGCCAAAAAACCCACAGGGACTATAGTCCAGTTAGTTGCCAGGAGTAAAAAACTTGACTCGAAGGCACACAATAAAAACAACAAAAATGACATACTAAACCGTAAACTAAGTATAATTGCCAGGTTTGTTATTCAGTATTTATATTAATGCAGCTTTTTAGGCAATGATCCTTTATCTGGATATGAGTCACTGAACTCAGTGGAGTTGTGCTTTTTGTTCTCAAATATGCAATCAGAAGATATAGCATGGAACTTCTGGAGTCAGATTTCCAGTGAAAAAAGGAGAGGGACCTTGTCCATCAACCAAAACAGCAAAATGTATTGGACCATTCCTAGTGATCTTTCTGATCACAGAAGTTTCTCCTGTAATTTACCTGGATTGTAAAAAGAGTACTTCACATTTAATCTCAAATTGTTCACAATTATTTACACAATTATTTACAGATTACTATTATTAATAATAATTAATAAGTTATATTATTAGTAATCTACGAAGTATGTAAATGATAATATAAATGTCATTTTATAGAGACAATGTTAGTATCAAGGGTGTTTCCATTGATTGATTCATCAGAATCTGTAGAATTGTATCTTCCTGGGTTTTTTTAAGCATGTTAATTGCCTATTTAATCAGTTATTAGTTCGGTTCATTTCAAATGTCTTTTTCTTCCAAGAGGTTGATGAACAAATCCGTTGGTTCAGCTACCTTTAGAGGAGTTTTCTTACTAGCCCTCAAGCAAAGGAGAGCCATAGAGACTTAATTGTATAAATAGTCATTGAACATACGTTTTGCTTCTATCAAATTGTCTCTTGATCTTTACAGAGATGTTAGCATCCATAAGTGGCAAACTATTCTGAAATGTTCCATGGATCATAGTGATAGTAGTCCCATGGAGCTTAGTAAGCTGGAGTTCATCTTCAATTTCTAGTAAGAAAGCTAACTTCTATATTAAATATTTCTTTTAAAAGGCCCATCGTTTCTTACTGGAGTCTTTTAAAAACACCTGGATAATTTTTTTAGTAATGGTTACAATTACAGAATTTTAGAGCAGTGTGGATGCAATATGAAATTCAAAAAAGAGAAAGGAGGAATTTTTGCAGGAATGCAAAACTTTTACAAAATCAATTTATTTTAACTAGGTATGGATGGCAGAACAGAAAATATCTTATGACAGAAAGAAACAAGAAGAATTAATGCAGCAATATCTTAAAGAGCAAGAATCTTATGATAACAGGTGAGATGTGGCTCATTATTTTAGACGGGTGATAAAAAACTTCAATCAAAGTATAATCCTTTAAATTTGTGACTCTTACAAATTGTTGCCTTTATTATACATGTTTGTTTTATAATGTTTCAGTAAATGATTGAACTATTTTATTTGCTGTAAACATCTCTGAGAAAGATGTTATTTATCTAATCAATGTACCGTATTTTTCAGACTATAAGACGCACTCTTCCCCCCCCCAAATGGGTGGAAATGTCTATGTGTCTTATAGAGCGAATGTTGCTGAAGCCCCGCTCATCCGCCGCCCCCCATCCTTCGGCCTCTGCCTCGCAGCAATTTGCCTCCTCGCAGCAAACAGCAAACAGCCTGGTTAGCTTCAGCACAGCCTGATTTAGCACGAGCAGCTGATTGGCAGTTGGATCGGCCTCCCAGAATACCGATGATCAGCTGTTCCAGGCTGCGGGGATCACCTCCGCCTATCGACGCCTCCGCGCGCCCCATTTTTGGCCTCCGCATGTCCCATTTTTTTACCGTTCCAGGTGGCAGGGATCGCCGCAGCCCACAGCTGATCGTCTGTATTCCAGGAGGCCGATCCAACCACCAATCAGCTGCTCGTGCTAAATCAGGCTGTGCTGAAGCTGACTTTGCTGTTTGCTGCAAGGAGGCAAATTGCTGCGAGGCAGAGGCAGATTTTTTTTTCTTGTTTTCCTCCCCAAAAGCTAGGTAGTCCAGAGTGTCTTATAGTCACTAGGTAGTCCAGAGTGTCTTATAGTCCGAAAAATACGGTATATGGCCGTCCAGCTCAAAAATGGGACTCTGGGTGACAAACAAAAACTCCAAAATAACAACTTATATGGTTTAAAATAATTATAACCAACAATCAGATATAATGTACTCAAGATCCAAAACAATCCATTTCATCATGCAATCGATAGCAAGCAGAAAAACCAGCTCAGTTCATATGACATCCCAGCTCCAGAGCTGAAGGGAAAAGCCAGGTCTTTAAAGCTTTATGGAAGGACAGTAAGGTGAGGGCTATCCAGATCCCATGGAAGAGGCTTTTCCATAGGATAGGTACCACAATAGAGTAAGTGTGTCTCCTAGGTCACTGAAGCAGTGCTATGAAGCAATTTCTACTTTATACAGTCTGCAAATCTTTCTTTGCCTCACTTCTTAGGGATTTAGTCTCAGATTACATGCGCTGGTCAGACTGAAAGATCAGAGAATATCAGTATTTGAACAATTGCATTCAACATGTGGATTCTTTTTTAAAAAAAGGTTCTCAGCCCCATTGGTGTAGTAGAAATGTGCATGACAAACTAAAATGTTTGGAATAAAAATTAAGCCAAGCCTAGGAATACATTTGGAGCCGAACTTCCAGTGTTGAAAAAGTAATTATTGCTTAATCTAGAATTATTATTATGTACTGCAGATATATAAACTTTCTACTAGTAAAAAAATGAGTGTTGTCTTATTGTGAAAACATGCTACCTTTATTTTAAAATGTATTTTGAATCAATGTATATATCTTGTGGTATATCATTATTTTATTGTATGTGTTTATAAAGATTGCTTATGGGAGATGAACGTGTCAAGAATGGTCTAAATTTTATGTATGAAGCGCCACCTGGAGCAAAGAAAGGTAATTTTAGTTGTTTAGTAACTAACACACTATTTACCAACAATTGTATAGTAACTGTAACACTCATCAAAGTGTTCTTGATCATCTTGTTTTAATTGTGACAAATTTTCCTGCAGATTCTTTTTACACCTGTGCTCATCGTTATCTCTCCCTCCCTTTTAATTATAACTGAAAAGTACTAGAGAATTACAGTTAACGCCTGGAGGAGTAAATATTTTCCTAGCAGACAATTCAGTGCTGGGTGTACCCAGATAAGGGTGAGAAAGACCACTTTCTCAAACACAGGAGAGCTGTTGCAGTTGTGTAAGACCAAATGTCTTTCATCTGTGAAGGTTTGACACCATCGTATGTAATCCAGATATGTTGAGCTTCAATTTTCATTCTGGCCAGGGCTTTCTGGAGTTGAAATCTAACACATCTGGATGGTGTCAGTTTGAAGAGAGTGGAATAGCAACATTCCATTAAGTAGAATCAATCGTTTGACTTGGTACAAGTTTCTTTATAGTAGATGATATTGCAGACTTTAAGAGAGACCATTAGAAACTACAGCCAACAGTATTAGCAAAAGGAAAAGTTTGCAGTGATGCCCACAGTTGTTGATTTCAGAAGTGGGATCCTGTGTTGTAGTGGACATGATTTCATATCCTATTTTGCTTGCTTCTTGTAAACCGAATCAAAATATTGTGATGTGAGGAGCATGTTATCACTTCTAGAACTGAAAGCAAATTTATGAACTGGCAATTGCTCCTCTAATCAGCAACACAGCTCATATTCACTCTTACACCCCTGCTAATGTTCCATGTGTAACTATATCCTCTCACAAGCAGCTGAGGTAAAGTGACTTCTGGCCACAGGATTTAAAATTAGGAACAAGTCTGCCACAAAATGCGGTAATAGTACATTCTGCAATTTGCCATAGTTGGAAGTAGTGTACATCTTGTATTCAAATGAGGCGTTCATTTGCTAGGAATGGTTAACAGCCCACAGACAAATACTGCTGGAAAAGTGGTAGCGGGCATACAGTATATGGGACCCAAATAGGACTTATTAGCCATCTTATTGTTAAACGTCATGCAGATGTTGTCAAAGTCTCTAATCAGAGTATGAGCCTCTAAGAAAGACTCCTTACACTGAGATGGGGAATTTTTAATCTTCCATATGGCAAAAAAAAGGCTATAGATCAGGTGTGTCAAATTCGCGACAACATGTCATCACGTGACGTATCGCACCTTTCCCCCCCTTCACTAAACCAGGGCTGAGCCTGCCAGTGCATGACGCATCTGGCCCCAGGGCCGCAAGTTTGACACTCCTGCTATAGATGCTATATAGGAAGTTGGAGAGGATCCTGTGTTCTTGTCAAATATGCTAGAAGTTTCTAGTCTTTGAGTCATTTTAGGCAAAGAGCTGAAATGCGTCTTCTGGTTCAAACTTGAACCCTTGCAGATTGGACATGCAATAGTGGATTAAATATTCTTGTTCTTACACAGTATTTTTGGTTTTGTGAAAAAATTACTGAAATAAGTATCACATTAATGAAGAGTAAGTCTACACGTGGTGAATTTCTTGAGTATGATTACATAAAACTGCAGTTGTTATTATAAATCTATAACTCACACATTTGGTTATGCATAATTAAAAAACAAAACCTAAATTTCAGTAGATTAACTTTATGAAATAAGGTGTTTTTCAGAGGTCTGTGAATTGCATGATCTGAATGTTTTTGATATCCCGGTTGTCTCATCTAATGGTCTGCCTTATCCTATTCCCTGCCATTTCATCATGATCATCAAACAAGAAACCAAAGAGGTAATTTCAATGTTTAATTTGTCATGTTTTCTCATATTTCAAAATCTTAATGTGTATATAAATAACAGCTTGAGTTTATGTATTGTTGTTTAGCAGGAGGGAGAAACTGATTACAAATTTGAATGGCAGAAGGTAGCTCCACGTGAAAAGTAAGACTTATTGCTTTATAATTTGATTAATGTATTCTGAGAGCTGTTTTCATGGATGTGTTCTTTAAGCAAGAAGATTGTTGTCTCAAGCTGTATATTTTACAAAATGAACAGAGGCACTGCCTTTTCAATAGAAAATACCTTTTGTATTCCCCCCTCACAGAAATAGATCAGTTGAATACATGAGTTACCATATCAGATCTTAGAATAAAATATTGGAAGGATATAAATGGAAGGAAGGCAAAAATTAGCCAAGAATATTATTGCTGCTGTAAAGTACATATTCTGTGTTTAGATATTACTTCCATATAATATCTAGCATTTTACTCAAGGACTTCATGTTACATAGTTTCTCTTGTTCTTTGCTGCCTGTCTGGAGTTCCCAAATCTGTCTCAGAACACATCTCAACCTTCTGAAGCAGATTCGGTGGAGATGAAGTCTATAGCAAGAGAGAGCCAGAGCTATTTGCAAGTAGAGTAGAACCTCTGGTCATGACCATAATTCGTTCCATAACTTTGGTCGCAAACCAATTTGGTCGTGACCCGAACCTAATTTTGGAAATTTGGCGCTTACAAAAAAATGGTGCGGAAGGGAAAATCGGCCATGGGGGGAAAATTGTGATTTTTTTTGGTCAGAACCCGATTCGATCGTTCGTGGTCAGAAGCATTCGTGACCAGAGGTTCTACTGTAGTTCACTCCATCAGCAGATACATAATAAATACATTCAAAAAGTATGAACAAAGTTCCATATTTATAAAACTTTCCCTCTTGTGAAATGGCCTGGGATGGAGAGAACAATGAAATCCAAGGAAACCATCTTGCTAATATCTTTCTTGTGTATGTGTATATATATATATATATATATATATATATATATATATATATATATATATATATATATATATATATATATATATATATATATATATATATATATATATATATATATATATATACATACATACATACATATATATATATATATATATATATATATACATACATATATATATATATATACATATATAGATAGATAGATAGATAGATAGATAGATAGATAGATAGATAGATAGATAGATAGATAGATAGAGATAGATAGATAGATAGATAGATAGATAGATAGATATAGATATAGATATAGATATAGATATATATTCAAAATGTCAGCCGATTATTTTTCTGTTTAAAAGATAAATGCTGCAGCATCCCAAACCGAAGAGTACTCAGAGTCTTATACAACTTAAATTTGCATTAAACCTGAAGCAGCTTAACCACAAAGAGCAGAGGCAAGAGGCGCATGAAATAGAACAATAAAAACTAAGAAGCAATGGTGTTCTATTAAAACAGTAATAATAATGAGTAGAGCAGGAAAGCAAATAAACACAATGAAAGCAGCATGATTTTAGATGGCTAAAAATCCATGAGCACCATAGCCTTGACATGGTGAATGTGGCAGCCCGAATGAAAAGGGTGAGAACAGATCTTCCAAAGGGTATGTTGCTCTTGCCATCATATTAAGGCTTCCCCAAGGAGCAGCAATCTTGGGGTCTTATTTAGAAATCATGTTAAATGAATCATAAGTGGTGATTTCTCTGTTTGTTTAGCCTTTCTTGATGTCAGGAAGAACCAAATCTGTATCTATATACTGTATGCTTTTGGGATAAATGTGAATAAATTAGAATTCAGAAACATTTTGATGCTCTGATTTCTGCACCTTTAACAATCCAAGCCATACGTTTTATCTTGTTTGAATCCCCAGTAACTAGTAATTATAATTCTTCGTCATGCATAAATAATATATGTGTGCGTCTTTTTTGTATTTCAACAGATATGCTAAAGATGACATGAACATTAGAGACCAGCCGTTTGGCATCCAGGCAAGTTTTCTGCATTGCCTTCCTTCTATTTTAGGTGGATTTCATGTACAATAAATGACATTAGGCTTGTATTACGAAAACTTTATTGTGGATATAATGGGCTAAAACATGCCGCATTGAAATGTGAAATTAAATCAATATGAATCATTTTCAGGTGAGGAATGTGAGATGCATTAAATGCCACAAGTGGGGCCACGTAAACACAGACCGGGAATGTCCTTTATTTGGCCTTTCTGGAATTAATGCAAGCTCGGTTTCCAATGATGGCTCAGGTAGGTGTCTAAAATGTATTTCAGTCAGTTTGTCAAATAATGTCGAGTTCTATTTATCTATATTTTATTGAGCTCAGCAACGATTGGGTGCTTAACTTTGCAGGATTCGAATCGAAGGTCTTCTGTTAATGCTTTCAAGTATCTTAGGTGAAGAGAAAGTATTTTTGTGTGCTAATGAATTTTCCAGCCACTGTGATTCAGTCAGTATTTCAGTCTTTGCATGGAGCTCTCTGTGAACATTAGAACCACCAAATTGTAGTTGATGTTTGTATCCCACCTACAAACAGGTAACTGATCCCATGGTAATATTTCGGATAGAGTGATTTCAGGATGATTGCACCCAAACTATTGAAAAAATGGCTTTAAGGAACTAGTGAGAACCCC
Source organism: Diadophis punctatus similis (assembly GCA_023053685.1). Taxonomy (NCBI): domain Eukaryota; kingdom Metazoa; phylum Chordata; class Lepidosauria; order Squamata; family Dipsadidae; genus Diadophis; species Diadophis punctatus. Next base: position 2,783,062 of record JALIGW010000051.1, on the reverse strand, counting down.
TTAAAAGTACTTTAAAAGCAAAACCGCTCCATACCAAGTAACTAAAAGAAAGAATACTCTTATTTGTGATAGGATTTTTTCCTTCCTTATTCCTCGACTGTAATGCTAATCCATTGGTCGATTGCAGACTTTTAAAAATATAATCTTTCCACTTTCAAAAGTCTCCTATTTAATAATATATCTTGCTGGTGAATGGAGATTATTTTTGCAATAAGGCAATTTCACTGGATGTGGTTATCATGGGATAATCACACCCCTGGGGTACAGCCTTGGCTGTAATCTCCCAGGACTGTAATTATTTCATGACAACTGTACTCCCCCCCCCCCCCGATGATGCATTTATTTCCATTATGAAACCTTAGTCTGACATATAAAGTAACTTACTTTGATCATTGGAAACCATATAGCAGTGAGGGAATGGTCCAGCTGTGCGGTTTACCGAGACCCACTATAAGATTTACTACATCCTTTATAAAGTTAAATTAGGCAATCAAAATGCTGTTTTACCCTAAGCTGTTTTTTAAAATAATAATAATAATAATGCTGATGTTAACTTTTACCATTCGTAATAAAAAAAGGCAAAACTTTTTGCTCTACTTTTCTACGCGAGTTGGACGGCATTGGCATGATGTGTGATTAATTAGGCAAGAGTTTCCTCATTGAAAGCAACCATTTGCTTTCTAATAAACTATTGGTATCTGTGAGTTATTACTGTTATCAATCCATGACAGAAATGCCGGAAAACGCAGTTCTGATTCTTTCAGAAGCCAAACTGACATTGCAAGTCAGATGCTGATCATCCAAAGCAGCTGCCAGGCATCTCTTCCTCTATATCTGAAAATAGTAGAACTTAAGCAATGCCACGTCGTTTCTCACGGGGAAGGGTGCATTAGTGTTGCACTTGTCTTGAAATTTGCCATAAGACTTAGTTTAAGTCTTAGTTTTACATTTCATGGGCACAATGGAAGTAGAATTTATTATTTCTAGCAGCGTTTTTAACCAGATGTACACACCTATCTCCAGGGAAACTTTTATTCCAGTTCTTCTTGCTATAATATGTTCAGTAGCAGGAATAATTAAAATAAGAATGCATTGGATTATAATATTTTTTTCATTTTGCTGGGTAGGGCTGATAGGATTGGAGATCAGAAACAGTTGGAGGCTCACACCGACGTTTATAAAACTTTAAGACTTGTGGACTTCAAGTTGAAGTCCACAAGTCTTAAAGTTGCCAAGTTTGGGGACCCCTGGACTAGAGCAACCGCCCTTATTGGAGAATTGGAATGGGAAATAGTGGTATCAATCATTTTAAGGACCTCGCCTTTAAATGGGATGTGCAATGCTTTCTCAGCGCAAAATGATGCTGAGATATTGTGCATCTTTAGGATACCTTTTCTCTACCTTCCTGTATGATAGCAAACACTTCATATTTTTCCCCTCGGCTACATATTCACTCTGTTACCTATGATTCTAGAAAAGTTATTTTACAGCATTTAAAATAATGTGAAAATGCTGCACTGTTTTCTGCTGAGGATAGGAAAGTTTTTATTTGCATGAGCTTTGCAGTGCTGACATCCAAAGAAGCAACAGTAGGGTGTAAGAAAGTCAGAGGTGGGATTCAGCAGGTTCTGACCAGTTCTGGAGAACCGGTAGCAGAAATTTTGAGTAGTTTGGAGAACCGGTAAATACCACCTCTGACTGGCTCCGCCCCCATCTATTCTCTGCCTCCAGAGTCCCAGCTGATCGGGAGGAAATGGGAATTTTGCAGTAACCTTCCCCTGGAGTGAGGAGGAAATGGAGATTTTGCAGTATCCTTCCCCTGGAGTAGGGTGGGAATGGAGATTTTACAGTATCCTTCCCCTGCCAAGCCACCAAGCCATGCCTGCTACGCCCACCAAGCCATCCCACAGAACCAGCAGTAAAAAAAATTGAAACCCACCACTGGAGAAAGTGTGCGTGAAGAAAGGCTGTAAAATCTCCCCTTACTAAAAAACCTTCCTACATGCTGTTTTCTAATCACACATCAATTAACGTGAAAGGTTGGAACAGTTCTTCCCAATTCCATGGTATGACTTCACTTACTAACTCATCTCTCATTTCATCCAGCCCTTCTCAAACCTGGTCAATCATTCTAGACCACGTCTCTGGCAGATAAATGAAAATCCAATTTGTTCTCACAAACTCTGTGTTCAGCTTATAGATCTCTCAATTGGGGTTTGTCTCCTAGCTGAATCATCAAATACATACAACTCTAAATCTTGGCCTAAAGTTCTGCTAAATTATTCATCGTGGATCATTGCTTTCATTGAGAAGCACAGACCATTAGGCTGTCCCTTCCTTTGGCAGACCCGGAACAAAAGTCCCCCAACCTGGAATGATGTGTAGGAAATTCTACTGGCTGACCTAAACAATTCACACTGAGTTGTAAAAAAATCAGAAATTGATCCCGGGCTTCCAAAGGTTTCTTTCAAAGGTCCATGGGAGTGAAGAAGTTCTGGTTAGGCTGTTGGTTGTCAAACCTTGTCTCAGCTGCTCTGTTAATAATCATGACACTGTGCAGGATTGTTAATTTTACATCCACACAGTTTATTGTAACAGTACATCAGCAAGTTGTGCTGTAGACAGCGGAATGTCCTGAGAATCTGATGCCATCTCTATGACCAAAAGTAAAGTTCAGTGCCTTTCGGAATAGAGAGTAATGAGGCTCTCAAAATTGAGGTCAGCCCTGAGAGGAGGTCACCACAAGGACTAGTGAAACCCTAGTTTCTTGCTGTGAGAGATAATAACAGAAACTTGAAAACCTGTCAGACTTTCCTCTGACTCCTTTTATGCCCACAAGGCAGGTTTATTTTCAGTCTCTTTCTCATGTTCTCTCCTTTCTCAGACCTGAAACCTACTTTACAATCTGCTAATAGGCCTTGAATACTTTTGCCAATGTTTGTTATTAAGAGCTGAGGTGATGCAGTGGTTAGAGTGCAGCACTGCAGGCTACTTTAGCTGACTGTTAGCTGCAGTTCAGCAGTTCAAATCTCACCGGCTCAAGGTTGATTCAGCCTTCCATCCTTCCGAGGTCGGTAAAATGAGGACCCAGATTGTTGGGGGCAATAAGCTGACTCTGTAAACTGCTTAGAGAGGGCTGTAAAAGCACTATGAAGTGGTATATAAGTCTAAGTGCTATTGCTATTGCTATTTGTCTTTGTTTTCCTCCACACAAACATACCGTACCTCCTCCATTTTTCTTTTCCCTCCCAAGAAATAGTTTTTCATACAGTAGAACCTCTATTCACGACCATAATTCGTTCCATAACTTTGGTTACAAACCGATTTGGTCGTGACCCATACCTAATTTTGGAAATTTGGTGCTTACAAAAAAAAAATGGCGCGGAAGGGAAAATCGGCCGCAGAAAAAAAAAAATTGTGAATTTTTTGGTTGGGACCCGATTTGGTCGTGCTCAGAAGCGTTTGTGACCAGAGGTTCTACTGTATTTTTATTCATCCAACATTGCTGTCTTCTAAGCCTGCTTCAGTTTGTCTAGCGTTTTCTTGAGGGGGCACTCAAGACTCCAGATAGAAATCCAGATAAGAACCAATGTGGAGTCAGAAGATAATGTAGGGCTAGGATGGAAAGAGCCTAATTCAAGTTAACCACCCATCAAAACTTGGACCAGCCATATTCTTCTTGGAATGTTCTTTATTTGCGGGTTAAATTAATCCGGAAAATAGTTTGCTTGTCATCTTGATCTTCTGGTGGAAAGGTATATTATAAACATAACAAATAATGAAAGAATAATAAATTGAAATTACTTATCATTTGAAAAATGTGATTTTGTTAATACAGATGAAAATTTTATTAATCTTGTTTTTTAATGGCATCACACTGTTGATTCAGCTGGTGATTAACTGTAACCCTTCAGCTTTTACATAGCTTATAGTTGTGTACAGTAACAGTGCAGTGAATTAAGAACCTCACAGCCAGAAAATGGGATCAGCCCGATTCTTGCTGTGAAATAACCAAGCCATAAGAAGATGCTTAATTCTCAGCAAACTTTCATGCTATAATATTAATGTAACACGTTTAATATATTGTATCTTAAGACAAACAAATTCAGAATTTCTTATGTAGGAATTGCTTTTCTACTTGCAGTGGTACCACTTTAAATCCAGTCTGGGGTACTAATCATAGGATAAATAAGGCAAGTTGGTTAAGGAAACATTAATCTCATTAAAATAAAATTTCTCTGCACAGTATGTAGGAAAATAAAGCCAGCGTTTAGAAATCTCTTTAAAGGAAAGGAAAAATGTATATTGTTTTGGAGCAGAGGTAGTAATAAGAGCAAACAAAATGAATTCTGAACACTTTCATAAATACGTAGATCTTAAATCCTTAAATAAACTTAAAAGCAGAGTACACCTTAAATAAACTTAGAAGCACTAGCTAAACTTTAAAAGCAAAAGAATTCAACCTTAAAATGCCTACTATTTACATGTATAAAATGTATTTTAATTGTTTTAATTTTTTTTCACAAGGATTTATGCTAGACTAAGGCTTTTTAAAAATTTTAACATTTAAACAACATATCTAGTATTTATGTTTTTAAAAAGTGCTCTAAAACCATTTGGATTTTCAGACATCATGTTGTAAAGAACACCTGTGGAAAAAACTAAGCAAGATTGAACTACATTAACACCATTAGGAAACACTAGGCTGTGAATTAGAGTGGGAACTTGAGAAAATATGCCAAAAACTACTCAGCATGGTGATGTCCATGAAATCTCAAAAAGCTGACCTCAGTTTATCCTATGCTAGTTAAAATTATATGAGAGTGCCAGGATGGGGACCTCCCCATGTTACCTCCCAGCTGTTGATCTGTTTAACATTTGCTACATAGAGATTAGAAGCAATCCCTCGAAAGCAGTGTTCTTTGGGAGTATATTGGTCCCTTAACAGGATAAATGAATTTGTCTAACGCCATAAATAAAACTATTTCATTGGGTTAAGGTTAGGGCAGAAATTAAACATGCTGCATACTTCTTATAATGAATCTATATATCGCCAATAGTTCTTTGATTTTACAGTCCTATAGCTGCCTGTGTAGACAGTGTTTCAAGTAGAAACACTGTCTACTTGAGTTCCTGCTTGAACTGGAAAAGGAACAGCAGAGCCCAGGGAAAATTGTAATAGGGGAGTGTTGTTGTTTTTTAATGTGACTCTCTTTTGGGTTGCTCAGGACCATAGGCACACACACTTGCAGGTTGTGACTACCTGCTCTAATGCCAGGGGTGGGCTGCTATGAGTTCGCCCGGGTTCAGGCGGACCCCATAGCTAACGTTCTGTCTGGTTTGGCGAACCGCCAAATCCCACCCCTGGCTGGCCCCACCCCTCCCCTCCCAGGAGTCTCCATGCGGCCCGTTTTGGATGTGAGGTAAGTGCCGGGCCCGCATGGAGGCTCTGGGAGGGAGGAAAACGGGCCTTCCGGAAGTTCCGGAAGTCCGAAAGTGGGCTCGTTTCTGGCCTCCAGAGCCTGGAGGCAGTTTACGCCCTCCCAGAGGCTCGAGGAAAGCCTCCAGAGCCTGGGGAAGGCGAAAACAGCCCCCCCCACCATGGAGGCTGACTAGGCCACGCCCACCATGGCCATGTCCACCCAGCAACCGGGCAGAGAACCCGTTGCTGAAATTTTTGAAGCCCACCCCTGTCTAATGCATACTCTTGATGTCAGAAAATGTTTTCGTTTGGAAGCTGGCTTGCTATACTTCAATTTATGTACTTGTATCGAACACTTATAGCCAGACCTTACCTAAAATATATTGTTTTCAATGTGACAAAGTTACATAAGAAGAGAATCCCCTTGCACTTAAAGAAAAATGCAATTATTTTCTATTCTGAATCTCCAGACTGCTGTTTTAGAAAATCGTATCTGATTATTTGCTCAGCAGAAGATTATTGCGTTGATTTAGCTATGATTTTACTTAACAAAGCTTCCACTGAATTTCCCACTGTGTAGTCCCAAAAAGGTAGAGAGATATAAATGATACATTCAGACTGTGATTTTGGTGAACAGGGCCATCGATGCACCCCTCAGAGCTAATAGCGGAGATGAGAAACAGTGGGTTTGCGCTGAAACAAAATGTACTGGGGAGAAACTTGACCGCAAATGATCCATCCCAGGTAATGATCTTTTTATCAGTAAGCTGAAAATGTGTGTAAATCTAAATGTGATTGGTTGTGAATTGTTGCTTAATGTTTTTGTAATATGCATAACCATAGGAACGCCAGATAGGTAGAAAAAGCTCTGTGTCTCTTAAAATACCGTCTGTTTTCCCACTTTTTTTGTTAGCTGGAACGATAGTCTAGAATTTGTCCAATCCATAGTTTAATAAATGAAAAGCCTCCTGCAGGTTAGTAGAGATTTATTATCTACCAGAGGAAATGGCTTTGACTTTTCTTTACTTGCTTATATGATGGCAGCTGCTTTATCTAACTCTATCCCTGGGTGAAAAATAATGACAGTGCCGTCCAGGGGATGCCATACTTTGGAGGTGCAATTCTGAATAGTGCCCTGTGTGATGCTGGAGATTGTATCATTTCTCTCTGCATGGCTACCAGAAGGGAAGCTTGACAAATGTAGGGTAAACCCTTGCTTATCAGAGATGGGGATATGTCACCAGAGCCGGAGTTATGCTGCTATTTCTTTTGTTGCTATCCTGCTTCTTGGATTTTACCTCACTTACAGCATAGTTAAACCACCTTCAGACATTGGACAGAAGAACATGATGCTGCGCTTACCAATCAGAGACCTTTCTCATCAAAAGGAGCATCTTAATAGCAAGATACAAGTTTGTGTGTGTGTGTGTGTGTGTGTGTAACATTTTTTTGCTGATAAATGAAAATAAAGGGAGACTCGAAATAGATCTATTTCGAGCTATTTTGCTCTCGTCAGATAGCCATACCCTTAGTGGGATTTGAACCTGGGCAGTCTGCTTGTAAGGCAGCAGTTTTAACCTCTAGGCCAGGTTCTCTTCCCTATCAGCTCTTCACCATGAAAGGGTTATATATGTTTTTTCTGTCGAGTCATCCTGGTGTATGGATTTTATATATATATAAACTATATACTGTATATTGTTTTCTCTTTAAATACAATATGTGCTTAATGAACACTGTACTGTCTGATGTGGCTGAAAGGAACTAACCCCCTTAACTAAGCCAGCCAGTTGACCCTCTTCCTGTGCATTACCGTGGTGCTTTTTTCTTTGACGCAGCATTTTATGTTCTGCCTCTCAAAACAATATTTATTCAACTCTCTTTAAAAATATATTATTTATATTCTGTAATCTCCATACTGTCCCTTCAGTCCATGTTCTGTAGCTGTTATCTCTCAATCTCTTTATTTTAGGAATACGTTGCAAGCGAGGCAGAAGATGACCCAGAAGTAGAATTTCTGAAATCCTTGACAACGAAGCAAAAACAAAAGCTTTTGAGGTAATTATATCATGAGGATGTAGAGCAGGGGTGTCAAACTCACATCGTCATGGCGGCGTCATGTGACGTATCGGGACTTTTTTCCCCCTTTGCTAAACCGGGTGTGGGCGTGGCCAGTACGTGACACATCCGGCCTGCGGGCCAAGAGTTTGACATCCCTGAGGTAGAGGCTATTAACAAGAGTTATTTTGAAGTTAAAAACTGTGCTTTTATTTATTCTAGAATAATTGTGCAGAATATTTAATCATGGCTTATCTTTTCCCATGATTTTAAGTCCATTATCACTCATTTCTTATTTGAGTGGGATTTGCTGAGAGCTGGGGGTTATTGGGGTTCTGAAATCCCTTCCTCTTGCTTTGCTGTGTGAGGTGCACATTCTTGAATCTTTATATGCTTAGCATTTGCAGAATGCGATTGCGTGATCCTTAAACTGTTCCCGTTATAATACTATTTTATATGCTAATTTGTTATGAGAAAACACATAAATTACATTGAGTAATTCTATACTACAGCTGAAAGATAATGGATTATTTTTTAACAAAAAAAATAACATTTGGAAATATGTCATTTGCTCTTAACTGGCTCCAACATTAACCCACTCTTATTTTACCATAGTTGATAAAATTGGTTTTTAGTAAAGTAGAGCTTGGACATAATTGATCCATTTGTTTTATATTTTATGTTTATACTACTCTGATTAAATACCCAGGTACCTAGTGAATAAGGACAGATAAATTAAGGATTTAAATGATAAATAAAGATATGCACTCCAATGTACCATAAGTGTGATGTCTAGGACAGAATGCATGTATTGTATTCCTTGGGTTATCTCCATCTCCTTTGCAGGGAGAGGGAAGTGAGACACCCTAAGCAGTGCTTCCTCCACCAGTGTATTAGCAACAGCACTTAGACTTATATACCGCTTTACAGCCCTCTCTAAGTGGTTTACAGAGTCAGCATATTGCCCCCAACAATTTGGGTCCTCATTTTACCCACCTTGGAAGGATGGAAGGCTGAGTCAACCTTGAGCCTGGTGAGATTTGAACTGCTAAATTGCAGGCAGCCAGCGGGCAGCAGAAGTAGCCTGCAGTACTGCACTCTAACCACTGCTCCACCGTGGTATTAGTGGTTGTTTATCTCAGTAGCTCCTAAATGTACAGCAGTAGCTCCTGGATCTGGTTGGGAACTCTGCAGGTAGAGTGTCTCACGTTGATGAACGTGTTCCAGTTCACACATTTCCTAGTCAAACTGGAATAATACAGGTAGTCCTCGACTTACGACCACAATTGAGCCCACAATTTCTGTTGTTAAGTGAGACATTTGTTAAGTGAGTTTTGCCCCCATTTTACGACTTTTCTTGCCACAGTTGTTAAGTGAATCACTGTGGTTGATAAATTGTTAACAGAGTTGTTAAGTGAATCTGGCTTCCCCATTGACTTTGCTTGTCAGAAGGTCACAAAAAGTGTTCACATGACCCTGGGACACTGCAGCCGTCATAAATATGAACCAGTTGCCAAGCATCTGAATTTTGATCACATGATCATGCAAAGGTTACTATGAAAAACAGTCATAGTTCACATTTTTCAGTGCCGTTGTTACTTTGAACGATCACTAAACAAATTCTTGTAAGTTGAGGACTATCTGTAGTCATCATCATCATTTTAACAACCCCATTATCTCCTGTGGGGTGGAGTCTGGGCAACTGAATAGAGCTAGCAGAGTGTTTAATGGCCGGAAGCCCTTCCTGTCGCCAATGCGGAGTTTTGTTCAGCAGATATATTCTCATTGTGCCCAGAGAGAGCAATATCTGCCTCTACCTAGGATCAAACTCACAGCCTCCTGATTGTGAGGCGAGAGCTCCACCTCTAGGCCACCGCACTACTCCTTTGAGGACTACCTGTAGTGCTCTGCTTTTATAGCAATTGTGCAATAAAATCATGCTTCTTTTGAATTCTATGACAGGAGTGGAGCCATAATTGTTGGTATCTGGGCATTTTAGTGCCAAGTTTGCTCTAAACTTTTTTTTTTAAAGATGATGAACACATTTATTAGATCAGGATATACAATATCAAGGATGGCTTTAAAAGAGTCGAGAGGCAAGTTTGGGGATTGATTCTTTTTTTAAATGATAATAATAAGCTTATCATAATCTAAAATTACAGTGTAGCTGACATTTTTTAAAAAAAGGATTGCACTGTTATGCTACTCTGTTTCATTGTTTGATTTTTCTGTGTTCAAAATCCAAGAAAGCTAGATCGCCTAGAGAAGAAGAAGAAGAAGAAGAAGAAAGACAAAAAGAAGAAAAAGCAGAAGAAGCGAAAAAGTAAAAGTAAACACAGAAAACATAAGAGCAGACCCTCTTCCGCATCCTCCAGCGAGTCTTCAGCAAGCAGCAGCGACAGTGAGACCAGCAGCAAAGACAAAGCCCCCGGCAGAAAAATAGATGCTCAGAAAAAAAGGGGAACCCGGTTTTCAGAGACCGACAGCAGTGATTCTGATGATGAGAAAGGGAAGCAAAAACTTTACAAAGATCCCTCCAGCAGCCATGATATCAAGGACAAAGATAGAGAGAAGCTTTTAAAGGAAGATCGTTCTTGGGAGCACAACAAATGGGGCTCCGGTGAGAGCCAGAGAAATCCCACAGGCAGAAAGGAAAACTCAGAGGGGAGAAAAGAATCGGAACGAGCCGGACATGCAACCAGGAGCCACAGCAAGGGGGAGAGGAGCAGGCAAAGCTCTGATTCAAGGCAGCGGGCTTACTACAGTCGAAGTGAGGAACGAGACAAGAGTAAGGAAGTAAAAAGCCACAGTTCAGAGGCAAGCAGAGAGCAAAGGAAGCGTAAAGAGAGCTACCCTGATGAATACAGCAAGAGGGAGCACCGAGAAAGAAGCAAAGAGAGGAGAAAATAGAGAAAGTGGGTGGCACGTGCATTTTTTCCCCCTTTCTCCCCCCCCCCCAACACCTCTTGGGAAGGGCTCCGGTTGTGCTCTTCTACGTCTCAGAAAAAATCTCAGCCTCACACTTCAAACATTCCTGTATACTTTATGTTGTATCTATCATGCAACAAGTAAATAAACACAAACCAAGTTTTTCCGTTGGAGTTATTTAATTTGGAGGTGGAGGGGAGTGGGAAGAAAAATTATTTGGTACATCTAGCTTTCTTTTGCCATTGATATTAGTGTGCAGTACTGGAGTTTCAACAATAGTGTGTTTCTTTCTTTAGATAATATATCTAGACAAGCCTTTCAAGAAACAAAAGAAGCTGTTCCAGAGACATGGAATTATTTTGTTTGCATTTAATGTGATTTGGAATAAAATTCCTGTAAAGTGGCATAAAAACTGGATTATTTTGATCTGAACTTTTAGTTTCTTTTGGGGGGATGGTTTCCTAAATTAAAGCAAGAGAACAGCATTGTCCAACATAGGCCAATATGTTTTGTCCTTGTGAAAGTATATCTTCATCACAACTATCTAAATATGTGAACTCCCATTGGTATCACAGTGTCAGTTATTTTGCAGCACTTGAGAAAAATATTTTTTGTGTTAAGAATTTCTAAGTGTTGTGTGCTTACAGAAATATAATGTCCATTTCAGCCCTATCTTATTAAACTGCAGATCGTTATTGTTAAGATTTGAAGGATGTGGTAGACCTCATTAGTGGGACACCGAGCAATTTTGCAGTCTTGCTATGGTTTAAAATCTTCTTCATTAATGCTTGTTTTTCTGTACTGTTTTGCATCACCATGCTGAGATTTTTTGCATAAAAATGAAATGTGACTCACTTTGCAAAGCTGAACTTTGATGTATGTTACATCTTTGCCTTTTATCATAAGTTTTATAATAAAACTTACACAATTAAACTCTATGGCCTTTGAATGCAAAGTAATGAAGTGGTGGTATTTTCACAGAGTGAAAATACATTCTGTGGCCTTATTATCAATAAAAAATAATATATAAACTAGATAGTGCTGTTTTCCCCTCTTACTTGAAAATTAAAATCCTTGACTTCCCTGTAAACATTGGGGCTATTGGTGAAATTGGGCAGTTCTTATTTCTTGTATATAATGTTTCTGAAAGATCAAATACATATCTAGTCTATCCTAGTAAGGATCTGTGACTTTAGTTTAAAATAATAATAGTAGAAGTGAATATCAAGAGGATCTTTCAATGAAAGTCACTACTCTATCATCACTGCATTGACTCCTTTGTCAACAATATTGAAGAACTCAGGCCATGGCTACCAAACATCAAAAACATATTCCAGACTGTTGCACCTTCTTTACATAAACGATGTCTTTGGACAAACACCATCTGAAAAAGAATCACTTCTCAACACCTGTCATCTATACAGCCAATATATTCCAAAGGAGTTCGGATTGGAAAACATGCCACCTTCACCATCTACAGGGGCAAATAGTGAAAACTGAAGAAATCAAGATGCCCTATGGAAACGACATCAAGAGTCTGGACAAAGAAGATCACTACAAATACCTGGGCATTGTTCAAGCTGACAACATCAAGCACACTGAAGCCAAGAAAAAGCTTGATCTTAGTCCAAATTCAGTGGAGGAAATGCCATCAAGGTAATTAATATCAAGGTAACTCCAGTTATTAGATACACAGCTGGAATAGTGGATTGGACTCACAACTAAAAGCCTTGGATAGGAAGACCAGAAAAAATAATGACAGTGAATCAAGCCTTTCATCCACACAGCAATGTTGACAAACTCTACTTAAGAAGGAAAGTAGATGGATGTGGAATGTTGCACAAATACACCAGATAGTTGAAGACGGGGAAAAAAGGGTATTGGAAGAATATCTGAAGGACAGTGAAGAAAATGCACTGAAGTTAGTAATACCGTGAAGGCTTACTGACTAGAAGAGATCAACCTGGCCTACAACCTGGCCTTGCCGCCCTGAGTCCCTCGGGAGTAGGGCGGCATATAAGAAAACCAAAATAAATAAATAAATAAGAAACACCAAATGAAAAATAGAAGAGACATGGCAAAGCACAATCTTACATGGCTAGTACCACACATCCCCCCAAAAAAACCTAGCAGGCAAAACAGAAAACAATAAGACTCATGGCTAAGAGCTGGAAAGTTGAAGAAAGAGAAAGCGGAGCTAACTCTGGCTGCACAAGACCAAACCTTATGAGCAAATGCATATAAAACCAGAATTGTGAAATCAACAACAGACAGCAAATGCTGCCTCTGCAAAGGAGCTGAAGGAACAGTGGACCACTTAGCTGGTGCAAGAAGATTGCACAGACTGACAATAAACAGCATGACAAAGTATCAAAGTATCATGAGCCAAGGTGGCGCAGCGGTTAGAGGCAGTACTGCAGGCCACTTTAGCTGACTGTGATCAGCAGTTCAGCGGTTCAAATCTCACCGGCTCAAGGTTGACTCAGCCTTCCATCCTTCCGAGGTAGGTAAAATGAGGACCCAGATTGTTGGGGGCAATATAAATATACATTGCTTAATGGTGCAAACCGCTTAGAGAGTGCTTGCACTATGAGGTGGTATATAAATCTCACAAATAAATAAATAAATAAATCAACAATTTGGAATATCTGCAAGAAATGCCACTTGCCTACAGGCAAGACCTGATGGGCTACAAAATAGACAAAATAATGAATGAATGAAGAAGCTAAAGTGCTCTGGGTCTTTAGAATTCAAACAGACTGGCACCTACCATTTAACACTCCATACTTAACGGTTGTCGATAAGAAAAGCATTATTTATTTAGCATACAGCAATAAGAAAGACAAAAAAATGTCTGGATAGTGGGCATTGCAGTACCTGGAGACAGAAGAGAAGAGGAAAAAACTGGAGAAAATCACAAAATGCAGAAACCTTCAAATAGAAGTAGAACGACTGTGGCAAAAGAAAGCAAAAGTAGCACCAATAATAATAATAGGTGCCTTGGGTCAATCCCAAAACATCTGGAGCACCACTTGAAAACCAGCATTGACAAAATCACCACCAGTCAATTGCAAAAGGCAGCTGTATTTGGAAAAGCTTACACCCAGGGGTGGGCTTCACAAATTTTAGCAAGAGGTTCTCTGCCCAGTTGCTGGGTGGGCGTGGCCATGGTGGGCATGGCATAGTCAGCCTCCTGCACCACGGTTGGGGGGGTGTTTTTGCCCTCCCCATGCTCCGGAGGCTTTCCTTGAGCCTCCGGGAGGGCGAAAATGGCCTCCCCAGGCTCCGGAGGCCCTTCCCGAACTTCCAGGAGGCCCATTTTTCGCCCTCCTGAGCCTCCGTGGGCGCCCTCACTTACCTGCATTCAAAACGGGCCACGTGGGGACTCCTGGGAGGGGTGGGGTGGGTGGGGCGGGGCCAGCCAGGAGTGGGATTTGAGGGTTCTCCGAACTGCACAGAATCTTAGCTAGAAGTTCTCCCGAACCCCTGCGAACCCCCAGCAGCCCACCCCTGCTTACACCTGTCACAATACTTTTAACATTTTTAAACAATATCTGCCTATCCCAGATCCATGGGAAGGACTCAATAGGTGGATAAAATGCCAAATCCAGTCTAAACTTCTGTTGACTGTGCAACCAACCATAATAGGAAAAGCATTTCTCACAGTCATAAAATATTCATCAAGAACATTGTGTGGACTGTACCATCAGTGATATTGCTTAAATACAGTGTGTGGGTTTTAAGTTTATAGGGGGCCGGAGCAGCTCCAGCATTTGTGGCTAATCCTGCATCTCTCTTTACTGACATAGACAATAAAAAGAGACTCTTTAAGATTCCAGACAGTCAGCTCTTATGTACCTGAATACTTCTTTCCCACAATACTGCAGTATTTGTTTGTTTCTAAGCTGACACAAGGGTAAGAATTTAACAGGAAACATCCGTGGCTTATTTTTCTGGCTTATGTATTTGAGAACACAGGAGAGAGGAGGAATCATTGTTCAGCAAAACCTATGTTTCAGCCCATGCCACCCAGCTGCTTCTGTTACATTTCTCTCACACAAGAGGATTAAGTGTGCCGGTCCCTCTATTCTTAGCAAGCAAGCATTTCTCTTGTGTCCTGTTCTTGGTTACTATTAGGTCAGTTTAGAGCAGGGGTCTGCAACCTGCGGCTCCGGAGCCGCATGTGGCTCTTTGGGCCCTCTGCTGTGGCTCCCTGTTGGGTGATCCCATCACTGACTGGCCCTGCCCCTCGCCCTCCCCTCCCAGTCACTCCTTGCCTCGCCTGAGAAGGTAAGGGCAATGGCGGGGGATGAGAGGGAGAGTGGGAGAGAGAGACACACACACAAAGATACAGAGGGGGTGGAGAGAGAGAGGTGGGGAAAGAGATACAGAGAGGGGAGAAGAGGGAGGGAGGGAGAGGGTGTCAAAGGGTTTTGTGGCTCCAGGTGTTTTTTAACAACCAGTTGTCTGCCCTAATGACTGGCTGGGTAGGTGTGGCTGAGGGGGTCATGTGACTGGGTGAGAGTAACATCGAGTTGGCCATGCCCACCCAGGTTTTGTGGCTCCCGGTCTTTTCTATGGGAAATGGGTCCAAATGGCTCTTTGCATGTTTAAGGTTGCAGACCCCTGGTTTAGAGAGACGTGGGTGAGCATGTGCCTAAAATTTTGTGCTCCTGTTGATTGGAAAGCCATTCACTCTGCCATTCAGCTCTCTCTTGCTCTCTCACTAAACCAGGTACTTCTCTCAAACAGAAACTAGACCAAAAATAATGCCCAGTGTACAGGTAACGTTTGCCTCCTAGGATGGGTCTATGACAATTCACCATGGCCCGCTCACCACTGCCAACATGCCACAGCCAGCTCACCATGGCTAATTTGCCATGGCCAACACTCTGTAGGATAACTTGCTGAGGGACAAGAGTTTCACTGATATCAAAGAACGGGTGGAATAGAGTCATTAAAGAAAGTATGCAAAAGGAGAGAATGAAATGTGAATGGCAAAAATTAAATTTTTAAAATGTATTTTCAATAATTAAATAGAATTGTTAAAATTGCCCTGCGGTGAGTTTTCCCATGGTGAGTTGGCTGCAGCAAGTTGGCTGTGGCAAATTGTCCCATTCCCTCCTAAGGACTGAGGATCTTACCTTAAGCAAGGAATTGCTCACATTCTTGTATTTGCTGGATTACTTTCCAAGATTCCCTCCAGTGCTAAGCAGCAAACATTCACATCCCCTAAGGAGATTTTTTTTTTGACAAAAGTGGACACCCTGAAAGATAGTCAGCTATTTTAAGCACACTTTGCAAGGTCACTCTTAATATTGAGAAACTTTGGAAGACCGTTTGGAAGAGTACATCAAAAGAGATTTAAGTATGCAAAGACTTTATTTTAAAGATAAAAGATTGCAGCACTAGAAAAGGGTGATTTAGAGTAGTACTGTATAACAGAACATACCTTGTGAAAGAGGTGAGCTGGTAGTGATGGATGATACAAATCACTGAAGTTCCAGAGTCTGCATTTGAATTTCTGATGTTTGTTTGCAAATCTAACATTGTAATTGCGAGTATTTTGTTAAAAATCAGCTGTAGACAATTGTTGAAAAAAAGAAGAAAAAAGAAGATGGACACAAAAATGGTAAATTGCCTCTAGCTATGTTAACTTGACAATATCAAATTAAACCCTGTAGGAGGTGCTGTTGGTTTACAAATGTGCACAAGCATCTCCGATTAGAATTTGTTTAAACCATACAAACATAGCCCTCCGGCTCCTAGCCACAAGATGAAAGTGGTGCATGGTTACAAGAAGTAGTAGGGTTAACAGTAGAATTCACTCCAGAACTCTTTTTATTAGGAATATTTAAAAGACAATATGACAAAAATATTAAGTATTTGATTTTACATATTACAACCGCTGCTAGGATTGCATATGCACAATATTGGAGAAACCAAAATACACCCACTAAGAGTCTGATAATTAAAAATATATATGAATGCACGGAGATGGACAAATTAACAATAGAACTTAAAGGATAAAAAGATTCAGATTATTATGGAATATGGGAAAAGTGGTATGATTGGATTGATGATAGAAAGTTGAAGAGAAAGTGTGGGATGAAGATGTAGAACTATAAAATATTGTAAGATAATTAAACTATAAATACAAAAACAATGTATACAAAATGCTGTAGGTCTGCTTAAAGAATTATTGTGATATGTAAATTGTGAAAAACTAATAAAGATATTTTGGAAAAAAGAAAGTGGTGCATGGTACATTTTTTAGCAGATCTCTACCCACAGAACGCTTGCTCATGGGAAAACAGAGCAAACTGCAGTAATAACTTTCTGTGCCTAACTTTTTAAAAAAGAGTCCATGATAGCATCTCCTAAACATACAAATCTAAGACAAAAGGATGTTCCACAAACTTACTTTTTTTTCCTGCAGAAAAAAATTGCTAGATGGTTCTTGCTTCAGTCTAAGGCTTCGGATTATGTGTTGTTGGGATTATGTGTTGAGATCCAGATATGTTCAACCCACCCATCCCCAAATATATAATTCCTAGACATGTTTTGTCTTCTTTATTTTAAGCATGATTGTCTTCATTGACCCACTTTTCTGAATTAGGAGAAACATTGCACTCTGTACATACAGGTTAGATTCACAAGGCTAACACTGAAGACTCCTAAAGCAACTCCCCCCCCCCCACTCCCCAACTTGAGGCCTAGTTGAAGATGTTTGGGAACGCCAGCATCTCCCTAACCTGGAGGTACTCAGAACAGAAATGCTACTGCACATCTAAAAGGCACAAAGTTGGAAAATTTCCCCAGGATATATTTATCAAATCTTCTGATTGAACATACTACGTGTACTTCTAAAAAGCATAGTGGGCTTCTAGTTAAAACTAGGGTCTTGTGCATCTTGATAGGCCAATGCCATTTGGTTACTCTGGAACAAGGATCTTGAGACACTGTACCTTATTGGGGGCCAGAAATTAGATAACTTGAATGTACTTTTGTGGGGGGAGGGGGCAGAGGGCATTTAAAGTTTTAGTCCCCAAATCAAAGCATCTTGACTCTTGGAATCCTGCATACTGCTTAAAACCCCAGCTTCATGCCATTTATTTATTAAACTTATATGCTGCCCATTTTGTCACGGGCAGCCATGGCTGCTGGTAATTGCATTTTAGGGGTCAGGATTATTTCTTCCTTGCTATGCTGGGAACTTCAAAAAGTATTTTCAGGGCAAATCAGGGAGCTCACATTTAGACACCCGCTATTTTTCTTTTACCTTTAAAACGTTCAAATTAATTATCACTCCCTTGGAGTGATGACAGCTCTCCTTTACCGCGATCACTGTGCTTCAACCAGCAGTCCCTGTTCTCACACTGAATGGAAACAGGGAAATAATTCCTGGCTTTTCTGTGCTCTGTGAGTTGTTTGCTGAAGGATGAGCGGTGCTGGAAAGCAGCGAGGTTTCTCCCCCCCCCTTTCCTTCTGCATCTTTCCAAACCAGATTCCAAAGTCAGCCAAACCGGAATCTCAAGAACAACCTCTTTGTTCGCAGGTACTTCGAGAGGAGGGTGCCTTTTGCAGACTAGATATTAACCGATTTTTTTTAAAAGCGGCGCTGAAGGCAGAAAGGGTGCCTACCGTTTAATTCTCCTCAGAGCCTGGCAATGGAGGAGGGATTCAGCCGACAGCGCCAGAATTTAGATGGTAAAGGAGAATAAATTATTACTAATTGAAAGGTGAATAAACAGGTGACTTTTCAGCTCAGGCTCCCTCTTGGATCGTTGCAATAAATATCCCCAAAGGAAACTCTCTATTTATGTTGTCATTGATTAATGCTCGCTACCTCATTTGATTTCGATTTAGAACGATTTGATTCTAATTTAATTAGCATGTAATTTGGATGTACATAATTACTGTAATTATGACATTCAGGTAAGGCAGCTTTAGGCTGAAAGGCAATTTTTTAAATATATATATATATATATATCTTCCGTCCCGTCCCCCCCACTCTCCCCGCAGCAAAACCCTATTTTGTAGTAGGGGACGGACAAGGACTTTGCGCCCTGCTCTCCAAGTATGTAATTAACACATCTCGGAAACAAGGCAGCTCCGGGATGGTGGGCTTTTAAACCGCGGCGAGCAGAGCCCGAATTCGCTCGGGGTGCGCAGGAGGAGGCGGAGTCTCTGGTTGTGTGGAACCGCTCCGGGTTGTTTTCACAGATGACCGCCCCGCGAAGCGAAGCTTTCCCGCCGACCTTCCCCTCGCGTGGCCTGGCTGTGGGAACCCGAGGGGGTGGGGGTGGGGGGTGCTAAGCTTTGCGGGTAAAAGCTGGCTGGGTTTAAGGAGAGGGGCTCCGCAGCAGAGGTCCGCTCCGATCTTCCCACTTAAGGGAGAGGTTTAGAAAGTGAGCTTTGGCTCGGGGAGGCGGAGGGAGGGAGCCGCGCCTCAGTTTAAAAAGGAGGTAAGCGCGGCGCTGTCTCCTTCTAAAACGATCCGCGGTGCTTGTAGGCGGAGAAGAGGATTCGCAGGTGGGGGGGGGATCGGGTTTTAATAACCGGCACAAGTGTAGTCTTCCTTACAGATGACCCGATCTCCTGTCAAGCGATTGGCCGGGTTTCTCCCCCCCCCCCCACCAATCTCCATTACATATTCTCTTCCGGCTTCCCCGCGACTTCTGCTGGGGCACCACATGTGCTCCTGAAGGAATCAAACACCGCCCGTTTATCCAAAAGCCTAAACACGGAGACTTTCTCAGGCTCCGATTCCAAACTCCGGGTTTATTGAAAGGCGTGAGCCGTCAGTGGAAACTGGAGGCGCGCTTCCTAGGTAGAAGACCTGAAATGGGCAGGGTTTTTTGTGTGTATGTGTGTTTTAAGCAAGGAAAACAAACGTGGTTCGGATTACAAAATGACCTCTGAATTATTATTTTTTAATTTCTCTCTCCCCCTCCCCTTTAATTTGATCTGGCCCAACTTGACCAGCTTTTTTGGTAAGAGAGGCATGCACCTACCTGTTTAACTCCTATAGTAGTATTGTACATGTGGCATGTCAAAAGATCCACCACTCGCTTTGGAAAACACTGATTTCGCTGGAACACCTCTCAGGATCTAAATATCGCGCTATATAGCTCCCCAATTCAGGGAGATAAAGGAATTGTAATATCTTAACATACATATATTTTAATAAATCAGCGGGCGGGGCGGGGGTGGAGAGAATAAAGGATGAAAAAGCTCCCCAAGGTTTAGTAGTTCCTAACGAATTCTATAAACAAATTGTCGTCTGGAAAAAGCGTATCTATCTTCGCTGCTTCACTTCAGATTTCAAGGCGCTGATCTGACTTGTCTTTTTTTTTTTAAAAAAAGGGTTTATATCTTAATTCTTATCGGAATAGGGAAGTGCTGCTTTCGGGACGAAATTTGCTCTAGATGGCGCCAAAGAGTCGGGAATTACACCCCCCCCTTTCCTTTCCTCCCCAATGACTCAGAAGTGACTGCCAAACATAAAAGCAAATCAGAGTTTGCGGGGGAGAAGAAATTTAATATGTTAAGAATGTTATTCCTTAAGAAAATTTGTAGCTAAATTATTCTCACTTAAAATAAACACTTAGTCTACCAATTACTCAAATAGGCCGGATTTTCCGTTGCTTTCTCTTCATCTGCATTTATGGAACATAAGCGAAGTAGCTGGGGTAAATACTGAGAGCGGCTGCAAATAAAACAGAAGCCTCCACGTATGGGTTTCTTTTTTTAAAAGGAGCGAAATTTGATCAGTTGTCTCGGTTATCCAACTGTACTAGTTACAACTTCCTAAAGGCGGGAACATGGGGAGGGGGGAGAAACACCCTAAAAATAGAGAAATAGCGGTTTTAAAGAAGGGGGCAGAGTTTCCCCGCTTCGGTTCCTTTTGTCGCTCGTTAGATACTGTGGGAGCCTCCCTTCGCCGCCTCTTGATGTGTCTCTTAACTTCCCCTCACCGGAAGGAAAAATACCCTAAAATGGCCAGAAATCGTTTGCTTTGCCATCTCTATACGGGACGCAATGCATTATTGTCCGGCTGAAAAGAGAGGCGGGCCAAGGGTTGACAAAGCCTCTCTCCTTCACCCTAATGGTGTATCTGCACTTTCCCGCGCATTTTCATGGATTTCCTAGTTTAAGCGCGGGTAGGTTGCCAGGGGGGGGGGAGCCCCACTCAGACAAGCGCTCCTTCCAGGCGGCCCCGCTTCTCCTTCATTATGCATTCATTCAAAAGCTGCCACTTCAGCCTGCCCGGGGATCTCTTGGAGGATTGTTTGGCGCTTTTTCCCCTTTGCCCTCCGTGGCTCGGCCGGCCCCGAAGCCGAGGCGCGAAGCGTTCAGATTTCCCTCCCTTACTTTCTGGGGAGTCTGTCGATGATGGACGTTTTCTGACCCCCGGGGGCAATGGCGAGGGGTCCTTGATCACCGAGCTGAGAACTTGTAACCTTGACAGAAACTGGACCTCAACGAAGGGGCCTTTGATCTGGTTTATTAGGGACTGGGAAACAAAGCTGACTCCTGCCCAAGGCCCAGTGAGAAGGAACGCATTCCTCAGAAAGCCCACAATGACCGCCCCGACCGAGAGAGGCGGGCGGGCGGGCGGGGAGAGAGCAGCCGCATCCTGTGTCTGGCCCAGCTCTGCTCCCTTCGACCTCTGCTTCCCCCACCACCACCTCCCCACGCCCGATGCCACTGTCTCCCTCCCCCATCCAGGTCCAAAGCAAACAAACGCTGTTGCGAAGGGAAGCGGGGAAGGGCTAGGCTAGGGCAAAAAATGGACGTTCGCAAACTTCATACCCTTAGGTCGTCTGATTGCAAGTTTAGACTTACGACCGAATCGCGAACCAGCGGATCAACGGGCCAGGTGAGAGGAGAGAAAGATTGCTCGCGACTCTCGCCTTCACCAGATTAAAAAGGAAATAATGAAAGAGAGCGAGAGCGAGAATATCCACCAACGCATAAATCAAAACTGTCCTTCGATTTCCCACAAATAACCCTTCCCAAATTCGGGTTACACCGTTTTTACCCAGCTTTGGGGAATATTTTAGTCCCCGTCCTATTGTATTTTTAGCACAATAATGACGGAAAACTCAGTGCGAGTTCTGCCCGGGAGATGTAACAGATGTTTTTTATTCAGAACCTCCTGGCAGCCTGGTTCTTCTCCTTGATTGCCAATCCGTTTCCAGAAGAAAGAAATATATGTCTGCCTACACAGAAGTGTCCGCTCTCCCCCCCCCCGGTGTGTGTGTGTGTGTGTGTGTAAATTTCCATAACCAAATGGACAGCCGAGAGTATACTTTAGCCTTTCATTCTGAAATGTTCAATTTAAATTTTCTTTCATTTTTTTTCTCCTCCTTCCACTCTTTCTCTCCCTCTTTAAAGTAGCGCAATTAAGGAGGAGACGATTGGAACGATTTTCCTCTTTTAGAAATACACTGTGGCTTTTAAGTTGGTGGTCAGAAGACAAAGGGAGTGAAAATAATTTTCATTTCAATAATTGCCTTCTGGTCAATTTAACTGTGCCTTATTTTGAAAGAGGCTGTCTAAATGAGATTCCTGTCCCAAATGTGTTCCCAGGCCTTATCCCAGGCTTTAATTATTCCTGAGGTCCCCCCTCCACCCTTTCCTTCAGAATAAGACGCTGCACTGCGTAATCACAAAGAAGTCAGAGAGCATCCTCGAACCTTTTCAAGGCAGAGCCACTGATATTCAAATAACATGCAAGGGGCATTTGACTGCAGGGGGACATAAGCATTTCCAAACCACGATTTGCATAGATAAGCTATCTTTTGAAAAGAAAAAGAGCAGTTGTCCTCCATAACATTAAAAAAAAAACAGAGGCTCAGTTATCAAATCAAGTGCTGAATTTGGAAGGCTTTTAAAACGATTACGTTTTATCTCGCCTTGCCCTTTACCGTTTGACATGCAAATTTGGCGCAGTTCATTTCAACAATTAAAAGGATCTTGGAGGGAAGCTTTGTCACTGAGAACATTCTGAGGGGTTTTCCCCGCGGACCAGCTGAGATAAAGTTGGCCAGAACAAATGATGTCTAGGAGATTAATTAGATATTTGATAAGACATGAATCTCTAATAAGGGAATACAAGGCACAGGGGGGCTGCTATGTGCTCCAAGTCAAAATTAATAACATTTAACAAGATTTTCATTTAGGCATGAAATGTCTCTTGCCATTTATTCCCCGTGGGATTGCCTTCTGTAACCTGAGCTACCTCGCTATAGATTTCACACGCTTGTTTTCATAAAATGTTTGCTCGGCCCACGTTTATCATTTCAAAATCTTTTCTACCGGCTCTCAGTCTTATGGAAATGGGCTTTGATATCCGGGATGAGTTTTAGAGGTTTTCTCGTTGCGAGTGAGTCCAATTGCTTTAGCAAGTTGCGCTCCATATATGGCTCAGATCAGTGGGGACTTGGGAACTGATTTAAAAGGGGTTCAGTCCCATTCCCCCCCCCCCTATAAGGCGGTGGAAAATTGACTTAATTAAAATTCTGGCACCCATCATTTGGGAGAGTTATTAATTGAAGTTTGATCTTTAGTATGAACGGCGCACAGTATTTTAATTCACCTTTAATATATTTAATCACAATCATAAGCATGTTTATTCAGAATAAGTTGCATTGATTGGAATGGGATGTATTTCCTAATCTGTTTAACATTGCAACTATTGCTTTAATCCCGTCAGTGCAATGTCTATGACGAGGGGGGGTTTTCAGATTTCAATAAAAATGAATAAACGGCGGGATTGACTAGGGGAAAATGAAACCCCAGAGCGCATTGTTCAGAATCCTTTAATAATACCAAAATGAAAATATGTCAAGATTTTTTCCCCCAATACAGATAAACGCATTAAATCTCTTTAAACAACCTTAAATTACTGGTGCGAGTGAAATGTTAAACTCAACATTTTAAATATTATTTTACATATATACTGACCTCCACAAAGTGCATCAGAAATAATAATTAGAAAAAAGAATTCCTCTGAGTTTCAGGAATTCACCCCTCCCCCCCCAAATCAGAACTGACATTTACAAGGGAGGGGGAAAGAGAACACAGTGGGGGGGGGAGTGTTTTGGGATCCTACTTATACATAGCTTTGATGAATCGCAAGAGATAAACCGCCTCCGGGTATTTTCCAGTTTGGTTTCTCACCTTCAGCCTTTGTATGTGTATCTGGGGTATATATACGGCGCACAGGCGCGCCACGGATTTCTCAGATTTCAATATAAAAGCATCATTGTAGAATATTTCACCAGATAAAGACTTTGCCGTTTGTCTGTAGTAAATTTAGATTTATAACTATACTATAATCACTCCAAAAGGAAAAGCACCGTAGTCCCGGGTGGCGAGTTCCGTTTTTGTGCGGCTGTTCGTGGCGAAGTCTTGTTATTTTTTTTTTTGGCGGGGGGGGGGGGAGGAGAGAAAGGTGAATGCGCGTGTCAAGGAGGGGTTGGGAGAGAGAGAGAGAGGCAAAAATAATAATAATAAATCTCCGGCCACTTGTATTGCTCTTCGCCAGGAAGATTAAGCTCGTTGTTTTATTGTTTGGGGGGGGGGGGAATGGTTGTATTGTCTCTGCCTGGAGGGCCGGGTTCAAGGTCTCTCCAACAGTCTGGAAGTCTTTTAACAGCTCGCCCTCCGCGTCACCTTTGCACCCATCCCACCCAGTTTGCTTTAAAAAAAAAACAAACCTCCCGGAACAGCCGAGCCTGAGTGGCGAGGCCGCCGCGGCCGCCTCCTTTGGCTTCTCCCCCCCCCGCGCGTCTCCTTTCTCGCGCACTCTAATTGGCGGGCTCCCGTCCCGCCAAAACTTCTCCCGCCGCCGCCGCCGCCCGCTCTTTTTTTTAAGAGTCATTGGGCCCCGTTGTGGAGTCCTTGGCTCGCGCCTCGTGCAGGATAAGGTCCGGCGATTCGGATCTGGGCGTCTCCAAGTTGCTGGCGTCCGTGTCGCTGTCGCTGCCCTTTTTGCCCCCGCCTCCCCCGTTGTGCGTTTTAATGTGTTTGCTCAGGTGGTCGCTGCGCATGAAGCGCTTGTTGCAGACCGGACAGGCGAAGCGCTTCTCGCCGGTGTGAGTCCGCAGGTGCCGCTGGAGCTCGTCGGAGCGGGTGAAGCGCTTGCCGCAGAAGAGCCAGTTGCAGACGAAGGGCCGCTCGCCCGTGTGCCAGCGCAGGTGCGCCTTGAGGTGCGACGTCTTGCCGTAGACCTTCCCGCAGCCGGGGATGTGGCAACTGTGCAGCCCTTTGCGCCTCAAACTCGCGCCTGCAGGGCCCAAACGCTCGGCTTCCTGGCAGTTGGGGCAATCGCAAGTGGCCCGGCCCGAATAACGCCGGGCGGAGCGCGCTGAGCTGCCTCCAGCTGCCGCCGCGGCCGCAGCTCCCGAGATCATGGCGCTGGCCGCGGCCACGGCGGCGCTGGAGTCCGTGTAGGAAGGGAGCACGGGCTTGAATCCCTCCTGGGTTAGCAGGTGCTGGCTGGTGGAGAGCAGGTGCGAGGCAGCCGTGGAGCCCAAGCCGGTGGAGCTGAAGGCCGAGTGGGTGAGGGAGCTAAAGTCGGCCGGGTTATAGGTGCCCAGCTGGGAGTGGAGGGAGGCCTGGGGGGCGCCCGAGTGCAGCGAGCTCTGCAAGCCTCCGGCTGGGTTCTGCACCTCCAGCCACGAACTCGGGTTGGTGTGCACGTCCCACCACGACGAGGCCGCCCCGTTAGCCACTTCGCCGGCCGCCAGCGTGGAATGGAAGCCGGACTTGTACCACGATTCGTACGGGTGCGCCATGCCCACCCGCGGATACAGGCTCTCTGCCGCCGAGCTGTGCACTTTGGAGATGAAGGCCGACTGTCCGCCGGGCTCTTGGGGGGACACGCCCGTCGCCGCCGAGTTGGAAAAAAGGCCGCTGTAATCGCTGCTGAAGGCCGAGGAAGTGGGCGAGGTGGAAGCCAGGCAGAAGGCGCTGTTGGCTGTGCCGCTGCCGCTGGCCAGCCCGCTGGAACCCCGGCTGGTAGCCACAGTGAAGCCGGACAGGCTGGAGCCCAGGTTGCAGCTAGAGGTGGAGCGTTTCCAAGGGTGGAAGCTGCCCTTGGCGAAGGCGCTGGACTCGGGCAAGGTAGTGAGCGGGCTGGTGTTCCCGATCTTGTTGCAGGTGGCGGCCAGCATGGCCAAGGGCGTGGTTCCAAAGCGTGGCTCTTCCTGTGGGGGAGACACAAAACGAGCCCGTCAATCTCGCCCTCTAAGCCCTAAGCGCGCCTCGGACACGGCCCGGCTTCGTTCACCCGCCGCGGTGCTCGCAGGAGGAGGCCCCGGATGCACCCAAATCAGAGGCGTCCTTGCCAAAAGTTGGGGCGCAATGGATTCTCTTTTTTAAAAAAAAAAGCAAACAAAGGGGAAACTCCAGGTTCAGTCTTGTCCCGCCTAGTTCGATCCAGACAGTCACTCGCTCCCCGGGATGATGCTGAGCGGAAGGAGAAGGAATTTAAGAAGGAAACTCCAGAACACCCTAGGGCAGACGGAAGTGAAATGAAGAAAGGCACAAGCAAACCGCATAAACTGAAATTTTTTCTTAAAGAGAAGGCTGAGGTTTGTCCATTTCTCTCATAATAATGGCTGGCCAAACCGATCTTAAAAATCAAAATCAAATATACCTTGGAGCGGGCGACGGCGGCACTCTGCTCTCTCTAAAGACATTAAGAGAGGGCCATCTTGCTAAAAAAAAAAAGGAAGCCCGACGAACCCATACCCGCGGTCACAGGACTTCCCTACCAGGCCGCCAGTAAATCTGAGGCTGTGAGAAATTGCTACGGGGTCAATTTAAGATAATGGAAATTGGGGGGGGGGGGAGCAGTGAGTGCCGGGACAAATCAAAGCAGCGAATAAAGAGGGTCGTAAGCTGAAACGGGGAATTCAAAGAAGCCCTCGAGGAGATGATTGGCTTTCTTTTATCGTACAGTTTATATAACCTCGTCTCCTGATTGCAACCACAAACTGATTCCTGCTGGATCAACACTGTGGGTCAAAAATGGGGGAGGAGGTGGAGACCGCAACGAAAATCGACCCCCGTGAGTATAAGAAGCGGCCCCTGACTTACCCCAAGGATAGACGTAGCCATAGCCAAGTCGCTTGGCTGGATGCGCGGATCGGAAGGAGGGCTCTGCCTTGAAGGGAGGCTGGTGAGTGTGCGCGACGTCCTCCCAGCTTCCCGCTGTACTCCAGTGCACTAAGTACACTACTGTCTCGACCGCTAAACTCAGCCTAAGTGCAGAGAGCGCCTGCTTTGAAGTACCGCTGGCTGGGACTCTTACCCAATGAGGGAGGAGAAAGGACAAGCAGGAGTTGCCCCGCAGCCAATCAGAAACTTGAGATGCAAGAACCAGGGCTCTGAGCGCGTGCCAGTCAAAGCCGTGCCGGGAGCGCGGGGGGGGGGATTTTACTAGTGTTCTTTAGTCTTTTAAAAGCATTATACTGCAATTAACTCTTTTTAAAAATAAATAAATAATGCCTAGGTTGAAATACCGCTAAGGTCGTAACAGGAACGAACAATAGGGATGCTACTTCTGCTTTCGGTGTTGATTTCTACGATGGGAGCACAAAGGGCAGGGTATAATGGCAAAACGCAGCCCAGCCGGAATGGTTTGTAGTTTAGATTATTTCTCTCCCCTCACCCCGCTCCCCGCTTTCGTTTCTCCCCCTTACATCCCGAATAATGCACAGCTCATTAATTCTCCATTCATTAAAGTAAAATAAAAGAATAATCGTTCACCCTATAAAGCCTTTTTCCTTCACCTTGGTCTTGCCGCCTATAACAGTATAGTCGCCTATAAGGCATGTGGTGCAGAACATAAAGTGACGGAACTGTTACGCACAACTTTATCTCAACTACTGGCAGCATGTTGGCAGTACTTGTGCAATGTATTTGCTTGCTTCGATTGGAAATTGGAAGCAAGAGAGAAATTGTGATGGCCTTTACCTGGAAGGACGTGGGACGAAACTGCCTGCATCTTAGCCACCGGTGTCTGTAAGATTCCTCTACTTGCGAAGAGCAGGTATGTAAATTGTGAAAAGACAGAGCCAATGTCAAATTTGCTGGCGGCATTACATTTCTCACTGGCCACCACTAACCGGGTGGAGAAACCATCCAGGCTAATCAGTCCTCAAAGCGTTGAACAAAATATGTCTCATCGTTTTCTTACAAGTGAGAAGAATAGAATAGAATAGAATTCTTTATTGGCAAGTGTGATTGGACACACAAGGAATTTGTCTTTAGTGCATATGCTCTCAATGTACATAAAAGAAAAGATACGTTTGTCAAGAATCATGAGGTACAACACTTAATGATTGTCATAGGGTACAAATAAGCAATCAGAAAACAATCAATATTAATATAAATCGTAAGGATACAAGCAACAAGTCGAATTAACATCATACCAGCGCTCTGAATTTTGACGAGGGCAAGTGGCAGACTATTCCAGGAAATTGCGACCAACTCACCAGTTTGATGCCTGACTGAAAGATTAACTATAAAACAAACGAATGAGCTCTCATCTGCAATGCTGTGGTTGTTCGCTTTTGTTTATAGAACTGCCCAATCTTCCCTGCTGTTAGGAGGGACGGAGATAGGGAACTAGGGAGTCCCTTTATTTCCCCCCCCCTCCGTTAATTCTTCTCTACTGCCACATCTGTTGCGTCCAAACCTCATCAACTCGCAGATGCAAAATACACGTGATTCAAAGAATCACAATTTATCTCCACCCCACCCTACCACTTGAAAACCCTTCGTCTGTGTTTAAAGAAGACAGGGGTGGGTGAAGGGGGGGAGGCGACCTGCGCGGAGATATTCAAAGAAACAACTAATTTTGTCGCTCGCAGTAAACTCAATAGCTCAGCGGCAACGTGGCTGTTGCAACCTCCTTTGTAACGTTTTAGCCCTAGCTTGCTCCGTTTTGTTGGTGGCTGGAGAAGTAGACAAACAAAAGGCTCAAATGTGAATAGAGGGGAGGGGAATCCGTGCCCCTCTGGCTGTCCCCAGACCTGTGCGCCATCATTTTTACACTTAGCAATGACAGTGGGGCACGTGGGGGGAAAGGAGGAGGAGGAGGAGGAGGCGGAAGAGGAGGAGGAAGAGGGCTGAGCAGCGAAAAGCAAAACATAATTTAAAGAAAATTGAGCAGTGAAATCTCTCTCAAGGCTGACGGGCGCGCGCGCGCGTGCGCCTGTGTATGGGTTGTAGGGTAGCCACTGATATTCAACAACGCGTTGAAGGGGTGTGAAGGGATGGGGAAGGGAGTCTCATGGGACCTCGGTCCAGAAGCCTTCACCCAACAAGTGATAATCTCCCTCCTCCCCCTCTTTTAGTGAAGAGGAAGGCCAGTTCTCCGGTCTAATGCTAGAATTCGCCCCTGCATTTGCTAAAAGAAGGGAGGGCTAATGGCAACCGAGGGCAGCTGGAGAGAAGGAGATGGGCAGATAACGAGATACACTAAGACCCTCTTCTGTCTAACTAGCCGAGAAAGGAAGGTGAGATATTTGTTCGGTGCAGTTACACATCTTTTAGTCACTGACTTTAGACGAAGCTTTGGGGGCACCACCCGTTTGCCTCAACAAAAGCACGCGCCGTGTCCCGTGAAGTTCATTACACATTTTCATCCGCCTTATTTTCAAATGCGCAGGGCGCCGGACGGCTCCGCAAATTAGTGGCCGAGCAATTCTTCTCTTTAAAAGTGAGTGAAATGAACTAGAACTGGAGCAGCGGCGCCTGTCTGAAAAGAAGGGAAGCCATCCAGCGTTGGAGGAACAAGAAAAAGCCTCTTCCTAAATCTTTTTTTTTGGGGGGGGGGTTTCAAGCGTTTTCTGTCAGATTTCTTCATACTCAAAAAATCTAGTTTTTAAACAAAGATCAGCGTGTTATGCTGAAGTGTTGAGCCGACTGTTAAAACATTGGCGAAGGGGGGGACAATGTTTGACAATGTAACAAAGGGCCTGGTTTGGAGTGAATCATCACCCTTTTAAAAGTTAAAGCAATTTTCAGGAGAATGGCTTTCAGCAGCCGCTTTACATTATTCAAAACGGCCAAATAATGCTCTATTATAGCGCCTGAATGCTGCCAGTCAGCCCATAAGTGCAATTTGTGCAGAGGCTCGGTGCCTTATCTCTACTTCTTTATAAAGAGGTGAATATAAAACAATTTCTTCCAAACCCAGACAGAGAGCATGAAAATTGCTTCCCTTTCTGCAATCAGGGCAATTTAACTGGAGTGCAATTAGCACTATTAAATGTCGATTCTGCATAAACAAATCTGACTAAGAAGCGAAAGTGGGGTGAGAACCTCATATAAACTGAACTGATTTTTTTAAAAATTATGTATCCGGGTCCTTTACAATTGATCCGTGACGGGATTTTTTTTTGTCTCGGAATATATTTACATGGTAAATAACACGGTGGCTAAATCAACATGCAACTCTCTTTTTCCCCTCCCTCCCCACAAATCTCAATATGAATACTAATACAGAAGAATGGACTAATTAAAGACACCGGCCCTGCTCCCTTTCAGCAAACTTGGTTTTTCCAGATTCCCCCTTTCCCTGCGCCTTCCGATCTGCAGCGACTCTGAAAGTTGCAACCTTCAGGAGGTAGAAATACGAAACAATTGGTTCATTAGAGATGATTGAGCTGGGGGAGGAGGGGAACAACGCGGGTTCGTATTCAAGAGCCTTCAGATGAAACGGCTCTTTTCGCACAAACGGGGCGGGGGGGGAGCTATTGCAAATCAATCGATTGAAGAGCAGTTGTTAACATGCCCGAGAACCCGAGGATGAAAGAGTTCCTACAGAGATGGGGATGGGCGAAGGCGCGCCCGTGCCAACCTTTCTGAAAGGAGCAAGCGCACCTTCAACCAAACAGATGGTGGAGAGGGGGGGGAGGAAGGAAAGCCCCCGATCATTTGCACCAATAATTGTACCCCCTTTCTCCTTAAGCAGCAAGCTCTCTTCCCCCCCCCCATCCCCCAGTCTCGGCTACTCCGCGGGGAAATAAAATTGGCTAGGGATGCCAGGAGGAGACAATTCCTCCCGCGGAACAGGACGATCTCAGGAAGTGTAGTTGAAGGGGTATTTCCTCTAGATTCCCTCAAAGGTCGAGATAATAAAAAGGAGTGAAGGGGGAAACTAGAGAGATGCCCTGGGGTTAGGGAAGCCCCGAGGAAACGTTTTCTTTCTTTCTGGTGGAAAGACGGATCCTCTGGAGGAGGAGGAAGAGACGGTTTGGGTTTAGAAGCAAATATCTTCTGGTTAAGAAAAAGATGGGGATGGTGGACCAGGAGAGAGACAAAAGAAAAGGAGTCCCCCCTCCTCCAGGTGTCAAACTCTGGAAATTAAAGGAGGGGTTGATCTGGCGCTCCAGATTTCCCTGCGCCCACACATTCCTTTCCTTTCCTGCTTTTTGGGAAACCTGGCGCGCTTCCACTGCCATCTTCACTGCAACAGCCGGCAGATGGTCCACCTCCGCCGGGCTGGGACGAGCTGTGGGGTGGCGCTCGGGCCAAATGGCGGGCCAGTTTCGAAACGCCTGGGCTTCCCAGGGTCCCCTTTTCACTAATGGATCACCCGCCTGGTTGGAAGGGGCCTGGCTGCGCCGCCTCCTCCCGCGCGCGCCCCTCTCCCTCGTCTGCTGAAGACACGTGAACAATTAACAAGGGAAGGCTCTGTTGTGTCAAACGAAGGTGACTGGATGATGATTTTAATTACTACAATTACGAGAGATTATTCAACAAAACGTCTTTAAGAAGCTTGTTTACTGCGCGGGGAGAAACACCTCGTCGCTGTAGTTTAACAGAGTTTCCGGAAACTCCCAACAGGCCACAAGTTGGAGACGATCTTCTTTGCCCGGCCTAGAAAGCGGGCTGGGTAGGGCAGGCCGGTGCTCCCCGAGGGCATAATCCCTCTTGGCTGAGGGTCCCGACTGTTTTCCCCGCAGGCAGCCGCTGTTGGCGCCTATTAACTCCGCCGTTGGGAAGGACGGCTCCTGCCAAGCCGGCCATAGGCTGGATGTCGAGGTTGCCTCCTCACAAGCAACTTGCGGCCTTCCCTACAACTCCCAGCAGCCCCTGCATCCGGGTCCTGAGGAGGAAGGCGGGAAAGTAGTTCAGCAATATCTGGAGGCCCTCTAGTCGCTCACCCTTTGCTAGTTTGTGACTTCCCCAACATGGCCCCTTTTCCATGTAGTAATGAGTCTTTTCGGTCTCTGGCCAGCATAGCCGAAGTCCGACACCAGGCCATTGATCACCCTGGCGGCAGAGAATGGAGTTTCAATTCATTTGGAGGGCACCAAGTTGAGGAAGATTATGTCCAAGGTTGGAATAGGAGGATCTTCTATTTCCACTTTTAGTCATACAAAAAGCTGAAAGCTGTTGCTCACCATTAGAATAGAGCAGGATAGAATTCTTTAGAATAGAATTACTAGTTCTCAACTCGGCCTACCTCACAGGACAGTGGCGAGATCTTTTTACAAATAATAACCTGCTGCTGAGAAGTGGGCGGACTCGGCTTTCTCTGCCTGGGTTTCCTGGTGGGCTTTTCCCAAAAGGAACTCATAATTACAAGCATTTCCTACAATGGTTTTGTGGGGGGGGGGGGCAGAGAAGAAAGAAGGGAAAAGAAAAACACATCTGTCAGAGAATTATCTCAGATAAAATAATTGAAATTACCTTTCCAGGAGGAGGAGGAAGAAAGAAAAAACCACCTCAAAATGGCCTTCACTAAGAAAGCATGATTTTAACAAACAGCTGGGCCGTGAAGGTTGGACTTCATTGAATCCGGGCCTTTGGGTTTCAGTCAAACAGGGAACCTGAAAGGTTGGGGGCTCCATGGAAGCAGCTGCCAGATCCACTGAGGCCTCTGGCTCTTCCTTTCTTCCGTGGAGAAAAGAAGTGTTGGCGCCACCATGCAGTGACATCGGATAGTATGACATAATGGGTAGAGTATCTGGCTTGGCACTAAATCAGGAGGGATCCTTGGCGCTCTCTGAGCTTGGCTGTTTTCTTGCAGATGTTTTATTACCCAAACTAGATAACATCATCAGTGCTGATGCTATTACCCAGTTTGGGTAATGAAACGCCTGCAAGAAAACAACCAAGTCCAAGAGCACCAAGGATCCCTCCTGATTATTCAGTGCCAAGCCGGATACTCTACCCACTATGACTATGTCATACTATCTGATCTCACTGCATAGCGGATCCCTCATTTCATTTTATTCGTGAACTACACATTATCCTCTATCGGTACTGAATAATCACTTTTTTTTTTGCTCCCTCTAAACTTACTCAAGACTCCAGAGAGTTCGAGGGGAAAAAAGGCGGGTCGGGGAACCCTTTAATTTGGGAGAAAGGGTAGGCAAAATTTCAATGGGGAATGTCAAGCCTTGCTTCTAAAGATCCGGGGAGCTTCGGCGGGCTTGGCTTCGGCTGTTGCGTTATGTCTTCCCTTGGCATCACTCAGGCCGACGCTGTGGCCGGGTTATATCGCCTGGGCCCCGCGGGGAGACCTTTTCTTTCTCTTTTGTGGCGGTGTCATTTGGACGCTTCAGGTGAAGTCTCCCCTCGGCTCCGCAGCCCTTCTCCTCTGCAGCAGTTCCCTCCTCGCGGTAATTAGGCGTCTATTACGAGCCATTAGACGGATCAATGTACCTTAAACAACGTGAATGATTTATACCGCCGAGAGCCTCACCCCCAAGCCCCGCACCGCCAACCTTTACCTCGCGCTCTTTGTAATGTTTCAGCAAAGCAACCTAGCGCGGGAGGGACCCATCCATCAAGCTTTCGGCTGCGGGAGAAAGCTGCTCGGAAAACTTGCCGGGAAGGATCCGGCACCGGCAGGCTGCGTGTCTCCCTTCTTTTGCACAGAAGAGCTTTAATTCGAGCCCACTCCCGTCGCCCGATCCCGTCTGCGCCTTTTGCCTTGGTGTTGCTTTCTGCCTTAAAAAGGAGCGCCAGGCGGGGAGAGGAAGGAAAGAAGGGCTCTGGGCGCCTGGTTTTCCAAAGAAGCCCCTGAATATATGTGTGTATACCTGGTGGCTGTTGGATCGCCACCGTACCTTCCAGAAATGGAAGCCTCCCTGCTGGGCCTTCATAGGTTGATCAACATCGTTTTCAGCACTGCCAGTCAGCATGGCCAACAATTCCTCCTGATCTAGAGAGCCTGGATTTCTTACCCCTATTACCCCATATTACTAACACCATTCCTAAATCCAATTATCCAGGAGTAAGCATCACTCTATGAGTAGATATGAATAGGAAGGGCATTGGTAGAAGATGTAGAGCAAACACAGACAACACTTACTAGGCATTCTAACTGCAGCTCCCCAAGTCCCTTGCTGTTGGCCATGGTGGTAAAGCTGATGAGTGTTGAACTCCAAAATCTGTGAGGGGCTTCAGGTTGTCCCATCCTCCATTAAAGGAATGAACCTACCTCCAGATAGGTCAGTCATGCCTTTGAACAGAGCCGAGGTGGCGCAGTGGTTAGCGTGAAGCACTGCAGGCTACTTCAGCTGACTGCTAGCTGCAGTTCGGTTGTTCAAATCTCATATTGCCCCAAACAGTCTGGATCCTCATTTTACCAACCTCTGAAGGATAGAAGGTTGAGTCAACCTTGAGCCCCTGACAGGATCTAACTCCTGCTGTGGGCAGAATTTGCCTGCAATACTGCACTTTAACCACTACGCCACCAGGGCTTTTCATAAGTCAAGGACTATCTGTTGTTCAAAACATTTGATCAAGGAAAGTCACATTGATGAGCAATGTAGGTGGGCCTTATTTCTGAACTGATGCATGATTGCATTCAAAGGACATCTCACTAGGACCTAAGGTTCAAGTCAACATGCTAGGGCAGTTTAAACCAGCTTTATCCAACCTGTTTTCTCCAGATGTGCTGACTTTGGCTCCTATAATTTCTGGGCAGCATGGCCAACTTTAGACTGAACCTTATAATGCAATCCACTTAAGTACCTACTTGTAAGCAAGGGTAGCAAGTTCAATAGTTCTCCCTGCTCTTAAGTCCAATACTCTGTGGTCTTCAACTTCCAACTGATAGAAAAAAAACATTAAGTCCCTGTCACACCACATGAGAGGTGACAGTTTACTTTTGAGTATATTGGCATAGATTGGCCTGTTCAAAGGAAGAGAAGTGGAGAAAATTTCAAGAGAGTCCTGCCAACTGGCTGCCAAATTTCCAGAGTTGCTATGAAGAAGGGAAACAAGAAATGCCTTCCATTTCACATCTAACTACAGGTAGTCCCTGAGTTATGACCATAATTGATCCCAAAACTGATATTGTGAGAAATTTGTTCAGTGAACTTTGCCCCATTTTATGACTTTTCTTGCCACAGTTGCTAAGTGAATCACTACAGTTGTTAATGTTCTGCCCCAGCTACGGACCATAGAAAACATAGCACACACACACAGTTTGTTCAAACCTATATTTAATTGATTAACCACTACTAATAAACTGGCTTAGTAGTGTTCACACACAAACAAATCTTAAAGCAGTCTTTTCTTGAAAAAACCAGCTGTCAATTAAATAGCATTAACATCTGGCATAAGTCCATAAAGTCATAAAACAAAGATAAGTGATTAGTCCTGGATATCGCAGGAAGCTTACAAAGCTTGGCCGGATGCCTGGAATCAGTCCACAAGAAGTAAGCCAAAACAGATAAGCCAAGCAGAGGTTTTCCAAACAAGAGGCACACAATGAACAAACTATCAAATGAGTTGTTTCCTGCAGAGCTTTTTCCGGCTTCTTCATTCCTTAAGTAGGCTTGGGGAGTGGCCAATTAGCCCCAAGCCTACTCCCGAGGAGACCTCCTCCTGAGTAGCCATTCCTGCCTTTTGGCAGCTCTGCGTGCCTGTGCATTAAGAAGAGGCTCCTCCTCTTCTTCCTCATCACTGATGTGAGGTGCTGGAGGTTCCGAAGGCCCTGTCTGAACCTCTGCCACCGAGTCCTCGCCAGCCTCCTCACTGTCCGACTCAGGTGCCAGCTGCACAGGCCACTTGCGCATCACCTCATTGGCCTCGTCTCGGACGGGATCCACTACCAGCTGCACGGGCTGCTGGCGGGTCACAATACTTAAATTAGTAACATGGTTGTTAAGTGAATCTGGCTTTCCCATTGACTTTGCTTGCCAGAAGGTCGCAAAAGGTGATCACGTGACTCCAGGATACTGCAACTGTCATAAAGATGAATCAGTTGTCAAGCATCCGAACGTAAATCAAGGGGATGCTGCAACAGTCATAAGTATGAAAAAAAGGACATAAGTCACTTTTTTCAGCGCTGTTTAACTTTGAACGGTCACTAACTGAACTGTTATAAGTCAAAGACTACCTGTACTTCAACTCTCCAAGCTGGGCTGGTTGGTTTATGGTTTCTTTTTTAATGGACGAGGATCCAGACATAAAATCCAATATAACTGGCAGTTATATTGGATCTTATGGCTGCAGGACCAAGAGTGGGGCTGCTGATTGTTCTAAGTATCACAATATTGGTCTAGTACAGAGGTCTCCAACCTTGGCAACTTTATGAGGTGTGGACTTCAATTCCCAGAATTCCTCAGCCAGCATGGCTGGCTGAGGAATTCTGGGATTTGAAGTCCACACCTCATAAAGTTGCCAAGGTTGGAGACCTCTGGTCTAGTACACTTTCACAGTCACGAAGCAGGAGAGGTACTATGGAGTTTCTGCTCCATGGCTTTGGAATACTTTTGACCTAAAAATGCCAGATGATGATATGATAACTTTATTTGCAGATGAGTTTAGGGTGTTGTCTATTGACTGGGCAAAGTGGGCATTTCATGGCAGATATGTGTTTGCCTCTTCATGCCTCATGGCTTTGTCTTAAGGTAGCTTTTCCCAATCTTACATCCTCCAGTTGTATTTTGACTTCAACTCCCAAATTTCTGAGAGTGCTTTATGTGGTGATTGTGATGCCTTGTCAGATGTGCTGTCTGTTTCTTTTTAGATTGTTGCAGCCAGGAGACTCTTGGCTGTTTATAAGGAATAGACATCCATAGTACAATATAATTATAATACAATGAAAACAAATGTTCATATTTTTGTTCAACCTGCAGAGTATAAACCAGGACTCTCCAAAGTATCAATATCAAACTCCCAAAGGTCAGCGGGATTATCCAAACGGTCATTGTTATTCATAGTACTATTACAATAGTACAGTAATCCCTCATTTTTCGCTGGGGTTATGTTCCAAAAAGAACCCGTGATAGGCAAAATCCGTGAAGTAGTAACTTCAGCTTTGCGCATGCGCAGAGGGCAAAAGAACGCAGATGCCGAAATCCAGGTGGGCGGGGGAAGCGGGTGGGGGAAGCCCTATGCCGCGAACACCACCAGGTTGTTGAGCTGTGCGAACCGGGAGGATTTCACCCCTGGCCTCACGTGTATTTCACTGCTCTTGGCAAGCTGTTTTACCAATCAGCCAATCAGAATGCAGAACACAATGCACGATGCAAATCCGTGAAGCAGCGAGACCGTGAAAGGTGAACCGTGATATAGCAAGGGATTACTGTATTTCATTATTTTCATATAATAAATGTTTGGGGGTTAATGAACAATCTGAAATTTAATCGAGGGGTCAATGAGCCAGAGAATTTAAGGACCTCTGGTATAAACAATTCCTATGGCACTATCCTAATCAATTAAACAAACCCTTCAGAAAAGCTGTTTTAACCTCTTCCAGAAGACAAACAGGGTTGAGACAAGCTTAAACTTCAACAGTAGTTGACTGGGGACAGAGGTTGGCCAGTGGAGCAGCAGAGTGAGAATCTTTCAAACCTACTAGCTCCTGGACCCCACGATCAAGTTCTGGGGCGACTTGTTATAAGCAGGAATTTAGCACAGTAGTTAAACCCCATTGTGAAAACAAGCTTGCTAGCAGACTGGGCAACCGAATGGATCAGCTGCCTTGGTAAAGCAGGATGTTTCTGCTTTCTTGGGCAACTTTCTCACTCAGTGCACCAGCTTATTGGTGGAGTGGTTTGGATAGCAAGTTTGTAGCTTGAAATCTGTAGAATTTTGAAAGACGGCTAAACCTGAAGTGAGAACAAGCCCACCAAAGAGCTGATGGAGAAGCTCTGTGGTTAGGTGGGAGAGTTGACTTTGTTAAAACCTTGGCGGGCAGGCTAGGAAGGGGGCAGCCTTCTGTCCTCCAGCAACTCACTGATGCCCTCCATTCATTAGCACCCAACACAAGAGGCACCCACTTCTCTTTTCCTAACAGTAAGGCCTCTTCCTCTTTGCCATCTTCCTCTTGTCCTCCTCTTTTCTCCAATCTTCCCCCACAGAAAACAATGAGCCACCTTCCTACTTGGCTGGAAAGAAAGGGGCGTTCCCCACTGGGCCAGAGCTACAGATTGCCTGCCTGTCTTTTCTCCAGACATTGCTTTTACATCTGGCTTGCATTGCCCTTTAATGATCAGCCTTTTCATTGTGATCAAGTGAACTTTTACTAATCTTGCTCCCCCCTCCCCCCTCCTTCTTTATTGTACAGAGGAAATGGATGCTGTGGTTCATCAATGAGGGAGGGGAGCCAATCAGGGAGTCCCAGCAGAGAGGCTCCTCCAAGTAACTTAAGTCAACTGTAAAGAGTTCAGCAAGGGTCTAATTACAGAGGAAGGCGAAGCTGCTCTCTTCAGACTCACCCAGGATCTCTGTCAACTGTGGTTAGGGAAAGCTCCCATTTCCCCCAGCCTTCTTGCCCCCTCCCCAAGGACACCGAGGTTAAGAAGTAGCAGCTACTCCACCCCAGGTGAACTTTAGCAGCTCCAATCTTGCTAGGTGAGTACTTGCAGCCAAGCAGTGTACTCCCCAGCAAGGGTGGTGATAAAAAGTGAGTGAGTGAGAGACAGAAAAGATTGATTGCATCTTGGCCCTACCATTAAATGAGCCATTATCAGGAGAAGCTGCAATAATGCATACAGTCAACTTGAAAAGAAAAGCAGGTTTCCTTGGCGAATACACCTATTATTTCAGCAGTTCTCCAGCAGTGTTTCAATAGTGTCCAAGCTTGCTGCTTATTTGAAATACATTTGAATTGAATACATAGATACTGAGGCTTACAGGGAGGGAAGGGGGAAAAACATAGAAAAGGGAAAAAGGAAATAAAAGTGTGGGGGGGGGAAAGAGAGCCAACAACATATTTTTGCTGGAGAAGTGCCTGAAGTTCTCATTAAACTTAGCATTTGGAAAAGGCAGATTAAAGCAAAATGGCACTTTGAGAAAAATAGACCAGGAAATGATTTTGGCCCTTTCAGATCTAGAGGGTGGGAGGAGGGGAAGCGGGTGGTTTGACAGCTACCCAGAGGTATTTGTCCTAAGCAGGATTTGCTTAGCTTCAGTAGCTAAACACAAGGAAAACACTTTGTGTTGAAAGATATCCTTTGTTTTTATAAGAGATAGCAAGTAATAAGGCCTAGGGCAGTGATGGCGAACCTTTTTTTCCTCGGGTGCCGAAAGCACGTGCACTATCTCACCCGCGCGAGTGCCCACACCCATACCAATACCTGGTGAGGGCGAAAATGGCCTCCCCTGCCCCCCCCGGAAGCCCTCTGGAGGCTGGAAATGGCCCATTTCCTGACTTCCGATGGGCCCAGTAGGCTTCCCTGGAGCCTGGGGAGGGCGAAAATGCCCTCTCCCGGCCCCCTGGAGGCCCTCCGGAAGCTGAAAACGCCCTCCCAGAGCCTCCGCCTGAGCTGAAAATCAGCTGGCCAGCGTGCACATGGGCGTTGGAGCTAAGCTAGGGCAACGGCTCGCGTGCCGGCAGATATGGCTCCGCGTGCCACCTGTGGCACGCGTGCCATAGGTTCACCATCATTGGCCTAGGGACTGCTAGGCTTCTCTCCCCATGGACGCAGATTATGCTACATGTGTCCAGGTTATTTGCTACATTTTTAAGGGGCCACAACATTTTTGTTCGCATTTCAATTTTGCTTTTTAAAATATTATTGGAACAGATTGACCACTTAGAGAATATTTGTAGCTCATGGTTGAACTATGGGGTCCTTGGTGCTTTCTTGCACACATTTTATTACCAAACTAGGTAACATCATCAGTGCTAGAAGGGAGTAGGGTTTGCTCTTGTTTTATATATATATATATATACTAGTGGCTTGCCCTGTCGGTATTGGTGGGGGGGTATTCTTGGTGGTTCCTTGATTAGGCTGCTGTTAACTGATAGCTTCTTTGTCTGATAAATCCACAATCCTGGTTTAGAAGGTATTATTGAATAGACTGCACAATCAACAAATTAATAATCAAGACTTCTGACAAAGAAGGAAGTATTTTTTTAACCTTTCTAGGAATCTTTATAAGTATTCTACTTTGTTTTTACTGCGGTTACAAACATCCATCTTCCTTTCCGCAATGATAGCACAATGGATTTGTTTAAAATAACTCCCAAACAATCTTTGTACCAAAGTTTGCAGGATATTTAAACAGGTATGGCTGCCTCTGTTTTCCCATGCAATATGGCAGGTAATTGAAAATGAAGTGGCCCTCTTTATATAACAAATATCTCCTGAATTGTACTATCACAGAAAAGAGGAATTGCGTGGTCACCATCTTCCACTATTCTCTCATCTTGCACCTTTAAATGCAACCAAGAACTCAAGACAGTCTGGGCATTCACCAGCGCTTCGTTATGAATTTGTTTTGTCTAGAGATCTG
The DNA here is from genome assembly GCA_023053685.1 of Diadophis punctatus similis. Taxonomy (NCBI): domain Eukaryota; kingdom Metazoa; phylum Chordata; class Lepidosauria; order Squamata; family Dipsadidae; genus Diadophis; species Diadophis punctatus. The sequence continues at coordinate 2,742,915 of JALIGW010000051.1, read as the reverse complement.
TTCTTGCTACCTTTTGATTGGTTCTTGAGTGGTAGTCCCCCTCTTCCATTTAACCCAAATTATGGTTGATATCATATGTTTAGAACCAATTAAAAATACAAGTTTTTTTAAAAAAAATTAAAAATATTGCATCTCACAAAATATTTATATAACAGATATAAGAGCGGCTATTCTCCTTTGTCTTCTGACTCAAAATTCTCATTGCAAGATGAAAGCCGAAAGAATGAGGGCAAAGATGCATCAGCCTTTTAATTCATTCTTATGCCCACCATTGGTATGTTTTCCTGCATAAAGCCCATGGTGAAACAAAGTAATTGCTTGGCCATTTCTGTAGATGGATTTTCAGTAAGGTAAGATCTTAAGCTTTGTTACAGTGAAACAGCAAATAAAAGCTAGTGGATAGCAGGGGAAAATAAATGTTCTTAATATTATCAATCTTTCCAAATCACAGCCATCTCAAATACCATCTTCCTTTTTTTATTTCTAAGTTACATAAGTGAAGAAAATATTAGATCAAGCTTCTCACAGCAGCAATGCTGAACTGGAAGGGGAAACTCCAGTAGACTGTAATTCTTGGCCTGCTGTTATTCATCTGCAGATCAATGTTCCTAAAAGCTTCTAGTCTATTGTCCTGGGTCTGTTTTAGTCATTTTTTGAAATGATGGAAAAATTAATATTATGAAGTTTTCCTTCAGTCACAGCAAGGGAGAAAACAAAATTAACTACATGTGATAAACCCCAAGCTTTTGAATGCCACAACAGTATATCCTAAAGCATATGATAGGTTGTTTCCATGCTGAGAAGACTGAATAGAAAGAATTCATCTTCTGTTTTTTAAAACAGCCTCTCCACTATAATACTTTTCATACAATGGCACAATTGGTGAAAACTTCTAGCATTCAACCAAAGGTTGTTATGAAATAGATTCCCCTTCTTTTTAATTTTCTGATGTGCTATCTACACCCAGGACATTAAAACTGGAACATTTTGCCTGACAAATCTTCCCAAACACATAATATTTCAGTTATCTTCCACATTCAGGAAAACAGGGTATTATCCTTAAAAAAGGGAGGGAGGGAGGGAGGGAGGGAGGGAGGCAGAGAGAGAGAGAGAGAGAGAGAGAGAGAGAGAGAGAGAGAGAGAGAGAGAGAGAGAGAGAGAAGAAGAAGAAGAAGAAGAAGAAGAAGAAGAAGAAGAAGAAGAAGGAAATAAAGAAAGAAAGAAAGAAAGAAAGAAAGAAAGAAAGAAAAGTTAGAATGACCTGTCTAGCCACATTCAAACTAGAGAACCAGATAGTTGTTCTCCAATCCTCTATCATAAATTTTGAATATATCCTGAATCCCAATATATATTCAAGGAGGTAGCTGCTAATGTAACCTGTATGATAATGTTTATTTTATTTGGAGTTATTTGATTGTGGTTGTTGCCTTGTTTTGTTTCCCTTGTGTTCCACCTGTACATCTAGTGATTTGGCTTTAATGGCTTAATAAGGAATATCTTATTCAACCTTCCCCACATGTAGGATTGTACTATTCTACAGCTGCCCTTTGGGTTCAAGATTGGATGTCGAAGCCCCTTCCTTTCCATTTTCCTAGAGCTGTGCTGAAGGGAGATGCTCTTGTAGAAGGGCTAAGAATTCCTCACCTAGACAGACTAGGATGTTTCAGAATGTGCAGTCTATTGTACTTGACTTTTACTGGGAATCCTTGAAAAAAAAAAAGAGCTGTGCCAGCCTGAAACACTGCACAAGAGGGATTTCTCACTTATCAAACCTTGGAAGCATCTATTTCAAAGATTCTTATTGATGAACAATTATGAAAATTGTGTGATGAATATTGAATAATTCATGCTTCAGGCATAAAGAATGACCATACAAGTATTTCATATTTTGTCAACTTAGGGGTGGTGACCCTTGCATCCCCTGCCTGATCTAAGACTGAATTTACGGTATCTCACAGTGCAAGTGGTCATTCTTTATCAGATGTGCAGGACCATCTCGACTAATGCACATACTGCAGAATGTTCTGGATACATCCTGGCAGTGGCGGGTTGCTGCCTTACTGGTGCCGGTGTGCTGCGCGCACATCTCCACACTTTGGGGGGGCACGCGCTTGCTACGCACGCATGCTCACTACGCACGTGCGCCCCCTCACGCGATTTTGCTTCTGCGCATGCACGGAAGCAAAATTGCGCTGAAATCTCGTGAGGGGATGCGTGTGCACGTGAGATTTTGGCACGATTTTGGTTCCGCGCATGCGCAGAAGCAAAATCTCACCAAAATCTCTCTCTCTCTCTCTCACATCCCCTTGCAAGATTTTGGCGCGATTTTGCTTCCGCACATACGCAGAAGCAAAATCGGCCAAAAATTCACAGGAAAAAATGGCGGCGTGTGCGATGGACCGGCAGAGAGGGCTCCCGAGTGGTTGCGCAATCCACCGCTCCCTACTGGAGCTGCACACTCTGCATCTCTGCAGTCAAATAAAGCTAAAGTGAGCAAATATGAATTGTAAGGCTAAAGTCTCCTCTGAGTTAAATTCAACTCTCACGACTCTTGGCAATGACTACGGGAGTGGCCTAATATTGCCTTCTTCCAGGATATTTCTTCACCTTCCCATTTTAACTGCACCCTGTGTTAAGATATTCATGAACTGGGAGAGCCATGTTAACAAGGTTAGCCAATGAATAGGCATAGCAACTGAATCACCCAACAGGAGCTAACCACTTCTGAGTCTGTGCAGAGAATCGAAACTGAATACTTAAGCTTAAGGCTGGGTGTGGCTCCACTCTCCACTCTGTACTCTTCCACTCCGAACTCTGCTGAAATGAAACTAACTGTTCTCTGCTGCCTGTAACTGATTGAAGAAGAATTCTACTAATGGTATTGTGTACACACACACACACACACACACACACACACACACACACACACACACACACACACACACACACACATATATATATATATATATATATATATATATATATATATATATATATATATAGTTTATGAATCCAGTTGAATCAGTCATCTGTGTGTGCTTCTGGTTTTGATTTTGCAACAAACTTTAATACCCTCTTTTTCCCTGGTGTTACAAAACCAAGGCCCCTGAAATATCAGTTCTGCATAAAATTGCATCAACCAGGAGAAGATATATTTCACATAGAAAAGATACATGCCTAAATATTGAAGATGGGACCAGATGATATTAATCCAGGCTCTAAGGCAAACAAATATATAATCTTAGAAATCTCTAGTAGCCTGTTTGTTGGCCCAAATAAATCAGCATCTGCAATACTGTTAGTTGCCCCTAAAGGAAAAATAAATAGATAAATCCCACAAAGTGGATAATAATTTTGAGCTTTCACTTCCAATAGAGTTAATCTATTTGGTGGTACTCAGATGGCACTAAATATCATACATGATGCTGAAAGTAGTAATTCATTTGCAGCTACTTACCATTTTATTTTTAACTCTTTTCCCCATCCAAAGCAGGGAAAGGAGGATATCTTGGTACAGAACCTTGTTTTCATATCAAAAATCAGGTTAATTGAACTTATTCCACAGCAGAAAAGTAAGCTCCACTCACCACACTGAGTGAACAAACCAGCATTGTTTTGCAAAGGAAAGAGCCTGCCTATTTGAGAGGACAATATCTGAGAGAAGCCCATTTTTAGGAGATCAAACACACACTGGCTTTTTAAAAAAAGAATCAACATTTTCATTTGGGGGGAAAACATTTCTGTCCTTTTGGGATGCAGAGAAACTCTCATGAATGTAAATAGCTTCAGTAATTAGGTTCGTTGAATATGTAGTACTGGGAAAAGCAGAGTTCATGAAATTTTCATATCAATGAGTAAACTATATTTGACATTTTTTTCAACTGTGGAATTACCATGTTTGTATGCATAGAATGCAAATGGGAAAGGGAATGTAAAATTCCCTCTCTCATGATTCCGGCACTTGTTGTACTTTAAAGCAAACCCTAAAGATGAAAGACAGGCTTTGGTGGGATCCTATTACCAGAATGCCGATATCAGCATGGTCACATTTGCTTTGATCCACAAGAAAAATTGATTTAATTCTCAGGTTACGCTCCATTTTTCAATTTGCCGGTGTCTTCTTGTGGTTAAGGTATCAGATTATAGAGCTGAGAAGGCCCAGGTTCAAGTCCATGCAAATTTGCTGGGTGACCTTGAGCCAGCCACTCTCCTTCATCCTTCATCCTACTCCTCTCCCAGGGAAGGAATGTGAGGATGAAATAGCAGAGATCCTTTTCTAAGCCATCTTGAGCTTCTGAAGGAAAGGTGGGATAGAAATCCAAGAAACAAGTAAATATCTTCTCTTGATAAGCAGCTGTGATCAGGGGCGGGTTCCTAATATTTTTACTACCACTCTGTGGACGTGGCTTATTTTGTGGTTGTGGCTTGCCAGCCATGTGACTGGGTGGGTGTGGCTTGCCGGCCATGTGACTGGGTGGGCGTGGCTTCTCAGACTGCTGACGGGAGGGGAACTGAGATAGGTCCTGTCGCCCATTCCCCTTCCCCTCAGCAGCTCAAGAAGCCTCAAACGTGCGAAAATGCCTAGGATCATCACCGCGCATTCGTGGCTTCTCGGACTGCTGAAGGGAGGGAATGGAGATAGCTCCTGCCACCTGTTCTTTCAGTGTCTCACACGCTCCCTCAGCCATCCTCCCCTGCTTGGACTCACTGTGGGGTAGGAAGGCAGCGCATGCGCAGTGCCGGAAGCTCGGCTTCTGGGCATGTGCAAAAGATTTTTTTTAAAAAAAAAATAAAAATTTTTTTAAATGGCAGCGCCCAGGCACTGGCAACCGACCGCACCAGTACTGTGATGTCACCAGCGGGCCGCTACCGGTGCTATAGAGTGGACCGCACCGGTAGGAACCCACCACTGGCTGTGATGCTGCAGACAGCGGCTGCTACATAATGACTCAGTCAAGTATGTGCTCTTAGATGAGTGATGTATTTACTGGTTTAGATAGCAGTCGACTGGGAGAAAGGGGTAAAATACTATAACTACATTGATTATCTTTGTAGTCATTATGAACCTGTGTAGTCACCATTAGGATATGAAGAGGTTCACCTCACTCAGACTGCTACTCTCCAGTTTTCCACCCATACTTTTTTCACTGGGAAAATCTGGCTTAAATAGTGTTTGAAATTCTTCTTGGGATCAATCAGGCTATTGACTGCAGATAAGGAAGACAGATCAATTGCTCACAGATCAAAGGAGCTGGAAAGAAGGCAATGTAACAAATGACTGGATTCACACCAAGGTTTGACACTCTGATATTCTTCAATATTTGGGACTTCAATTTCCATCAGTCCCTAGTCCAGGTCAGGAAGCAGACTCCATAAACTTGCCTGGAATTGTCCTTTATTGATATAGGCTCCAGTAGCAAAATCTTGAAATCGGGATTTCCTCCTCTCTCTCATACTACAGTGAATTAAGAAGGAATACATATGAGCTGCTTTTTCATCCTTTCACCGTTTCTCAGGCTTAACTATGCTTTTGTTTATTTAACCACCATTGTCTCTGCATAGTGATCTCTACACCATATGAAAATGTTTAGTCTACAGAAAAGTCTGTGGAAAAGTATGATGGCGGCCTTAAAAATATATGAAGGGTTGTCTTCAGGGGTGGGTTCCTCCCGGTTTGGACCGGATCGCCCGAACCGGTAGCAACCTGCTGGTGATGTCACTGTTGGTGCCGTTCCGTGCGTGCCGCCAGCTCTTTTTTTGATTTTGTGCGGATTTTTCCCCTTCCGTGGCTTGAAAAAGGGCCCGCCTGCCCGCCCGCATGTGGGTGAATTCTGACCTTTATTTCTTTGCCCGAAGCACAGCTGATGAGCTCCTCAGCTGTGTTTCGGGCTAATTCCTGCTTCTGAGCATGCACGGAAGCCAAATTGCACAAGGGGATGCGCGCGTGCGTGAAACGTCATGATGTGAACCGGTGGCGAAGGAACCCACCCCTGGTTGTCTTACAGAAGGAGGAGTGTGCTTACTTTCTATTAAGCCACAACCAATAAGTTAGAAGGAGGGTAAGGCTAAACATCAAGGTAACTACCAATAAAAGAGAATATTTGTAGCTCAGGGTTGAAATGGGTGCTCTCTGAACTTGTTTTCTTGCAGACACTTCATTACCCAAACTAGGTAACACCATCAGTGCTAGTAAGGAGCGTTGTTTGCTGTCAGTTTGTATTCTGGTGTCTTGTCTGTCTGTGTGGGTGGGTGGGATCAGTCTTAGAGATTCTTTGGTTGGGCCAGTGGAGGGTTCCTACCAGTGCAGTCCACTCTATAGTACCGGTAGTGGCCCGCTGGTGACGTCATAGTACCGGTGTGGTCGGTTGCCGGTGCCTGGGTGCCGCCATTTTTTTAAAAAAAATGAAATTTGTTTTAAAAAAAATTTCTTCTGCGCATGCCCAGAAGCCGAGCTTCCGGCACTGCGTATGTGCTGCCTTCCTACCCCACAATGAGTCCAAGCAAGGGAGGATGGCTGAGGGAGCGTGTGAGACGCTGAAAGAACGGGTGGCAGGAGCTATCTCCATTCCCCTCCCTTCAGCAGTGCGAGAAGCCACGAACACGTGGTGATGATCCTAGGCATTTTCGCACGTTTGAGGCTTCTTGAGCTGCTGAGAGGAGGGGGAACGGGCGGCAGGAGCCTAGGATCATCGAATAGGGAGAAGCATTCAGGACGGATGGAGCCTCCTAGAAGAACCGCTGCTGCGGTCTTGCTGCTCCCGCTGTGGGGGGCTGCGTTGCAATGCCCCCCCTGCTTCTCCGGCCGCTGCCAAGCTCCCGAGGCCCACGCCCACCTGGTCACATGGCTGGCAAGCCACACTCACAAAATAAGCCACGCCCACAGAGTGGTAGTAAAAAAATTAGGACCCCGCCCCTGGGTTGGGCTCTTTGGCAGTTTCTTGTTTGGTCTTGTTGGTCTGATGTTAACATTGGAGTTAATCTATGCTGATCTGGGTGCTGAGTACTGCTGGGGTCCTTTTCTAATCTAAAGTATTGTCCTCAAACACATTTTGTAATCGTCTGTGAATGTTCACAGGGGTTTCCCCCTCAGCAACAAGGAATTCAATCACTGCTCTTTGTTTTTGACGCAACTCTAAGGGGGCAGCCATTTTGAATTTTTCTTGCAAGTCTAAAAACCTGAAAAGTAAGAAACAAAGTATTTCAGAACGTAAATGATATAATCATTTATAACTGGGAAAAATTTCAGGTATTTTTTAAATCAAAAACTTCACCTGAAATAAAGAAAATGGCATTACTTTTTGACTTTAATCAACAGTGCAGGAATACAAAGGAATGCCAAAATGAAGCCGGACAAAAACCAATATATTTTGACCAAAATAGCAAGAAATGAAGCTGGGAGTTTCCTAAAAAGATTCCAGTAAGATTTTTCCATTCAAGTACCTGACATTCTCACTTAGCTTTTCAAGATCAGCTAAAGTGCCACTCAAAGCAAATAATTTGAATGAAAGTATACATTGAAATACACCTTTGAGAGCATGCTTTGGTACCTTCAATCCTTGCTTCCCCAAAGTCAGCAGTCCTTTCTCTCATGTTCTGTTTATGAAAGTCAAAGAACCTCAATAATTTATTAGGTCATTCTGGCATTTTTTTCTCTCAGTATGGGCTAGATTCTTTGAGAATAAATCCATTTAAAACAGGAGCAGGAAATCATTTCACAGCCAGGAATAGATATTTTTTATTTACCGTTTACTACTACGTAGTTACTTCACCTGGGTCTAGTGGCAGTGACAAAATCACACCTCAGAGCAGAATGTTTTGACCCTTTTTCCTATGCTGGGAAGAAAATAAAGTGTCCTTCAAGTCAAGTTCATTAACGGGGGATCTTATATTTATGCTGCTTTCTTGGCTATGACACAGAAAGGGTTTGCCAGTCTGTTCAGGTAGTCCTCGACTTACAACAGTTCATTTAGTGACTGCTCAAAGTTACAACGGAATTGAAAAACTTGACTTTTGACCATTTTTCACAGTTACCACCATTGCAGTATCCCTATGGTTGTCTGATCAAAATTCGGAAGCTTGGCAACTGGTTCATACTTATGACCATTGCTGTGTCCTGAGGTCATTGGATCCCCTTTTGCGACCTTCTGACAAGCAAAGTCAATGGGGAAGTTTCACTTAACAGCCGGGTTATTAACTTATCAGCTGCAGAGATTCACTTAACTGCTGTAGCAAGAAAGGTTGTAAAATTGTGCAAAACTCACTTAACAATGGTCTCATTTAACAACAGATATTTTGGCTCAATTGTAGTAAGTCAAGGACTACCTGTATTCTCCATCATCATCATCATCATCATCATCATCATCATCATCATCATCATCATCATCATCATCATCATTTAACGACCCCATAATCCCTTGTGCGGTGGAGTCTGAGCAACTGAATGGAGCTGAATGTTTACTGGCCGGATGCCCTTCCTGTCGCCAATGCAGAGTTTTGTTCATTCTCATTGTGCCCAGAGAGAGAAATACTGTATCTGCCTCTACCTAGGATCAAACTCACAGCCTCCTGATTGTGAGGTGAGAGCTCCACCTCTAGGCCACCACACCACTGTATTGAGGACTGTTAATTTTTGTTGTTAATTTCCCAGTCAAGACTGCAGCCGTGGGATTACCAGGTAATCTCATCATCCAAATACTTATCAAATTCAATCCTCTATAGCTTTCTGAGGTCAGTTAGTTGCTGCTACCTATTGGGGGCCATTGGGATTATTGTTATTATTATTTTATATAAAATTGGTGTACTAGAAACCTACTGGAAGAATTTTAACAATTTTTCAGAAAGATTCTCTCCTAGTTTCTGTAAAAGGAGTGTTTGTAAGTGCCAAGCTGTGTAAAGCACAATGCATCAGCACAATCATACACAACTGCAGTTTAGAATGGTTAAGTGTAATTAGGCAGAGAGTTAGGGAGAAATTCCTTTATTACATAATTATGTTTTTTAAAAGAATATCCTATGAAGATTTTTTAAAAACAAATTAGCATAAGCAAATATAAACACATGGATTTAATTAGAACAACATTGAGACACTCTTCCAACAAAAGGAACTGTTCTGGATATTCAATAATTTGATGCAACCCAAAGGTCTCAGAACTAAAAACTGGATACAATTATTTCAAGGAAATTGTAAACACCTTTGATCTTCCTTTATCTAGTTAATCTTCTGTTAGAGAATCGTGACCTAAAGATATAATTCCCATATAAGATGATACCCTTCCAAGGTTACTTATTTTTTATTTTTTATTTTACACAATTAATCGTTTAATGATCAAACTCACAATGGCATAAGTGGGGTTTACATGTTGTCTCCCATCCAGTTTTAGAACAGATCCACACCAACTTAGCTTCAGAGAAGAATGTTGTCAGGTACTACAAACACACACCTTACGCTTGTCCTGAAGCAATACCAAGGATCAGAACTATTTCCAACAACAAAATAAGGGACCAATTCTTAAGATATTTTTTAAAAATCTATTTTTGTATTAACTCCTTTTAAGTGTTTTTAAAATAAAAAGAATCTCATCACATCTACATTATAATGCTTCGTCTTGTTAAATATTCTACTTTTCCCAGACATTTAAGCATTTGTATTCCCCTTTTATTTGTACTATTTTTGTGCTGCTGTTATAGACTGCTGGTTTTATCATATGTTCCTTTTGTGTTATTTATGTACAGCAACTCACCTTGTTAATTTATCTAAAGAATAGAATATACATTGTGGGTACAACAACTCACTGCACAGCAACCCACCTTGTTAATTTATTTAAAGAGTAGAATATACATTGGAGATACAATTAAGTTGCAGGGTTCACAAGTAGAAGTCAACTACAGTAAGGTCTTTGGTGATCTCTGAATTGGTTACTTTCTTAGAGACATTTCATTACCAAACTAGGTAACATCATCAGTGCTAGAAGGGAGTGGGGTTTGCTGTCATTTTATATCCTAGTGCAGGGGTCAGCAACCTTAAGCACTCAAAGAGCCATTTGGACCCGTTTCCCACAGAAAAGAAAACACTGGGAGCCACAAAATCCTTCCCTTTGCCTGACTATTTCCTGAGCAGCCACAGAACCAGCATATGTAGTTGAATTAAATGTCCTGTTTTTCTTCTGAAACTTTTCTTTTCTTGGATTTATCCATGGTTGGCCTACTGGGGGTCAAAAAGCTCAATAAATCGCATGCCAGTGGGTGTCACACATTGGCAGTTGTGATGCATATTTTGAGCGACAAGGAGCCGCAGCAGAGGAATGAAAGAGCCACATGTTTAAAAACAAGAGTGGTAAAATTAATTCTTCTCTATCCTAAACTGCCTATTTGAAATGAAGAACGTTTGAGTTCCTAGGACTGGATTATAAGGTTAGTTTTTGATACTGGGCTCAGGTTAATCTCAATCTCTGGGTGCAGGAATCTTCCTTTTTCTTTTTCAATGAATGTGTTTTTTAACATCAGATTGTGCTTGATGGAACATTAGGCTAGATCAGAAAAATTCCTCAGCGTTGGAGTCTACCCAGGATTTCTCTAACTAAATTCTATAACTGGGAGAATAGAGAGGGCTTTTCTTAACTTCTGGGGTGAAATGCTCCTTGTCCAGTCTTGAGTTCCTCAAGTTGATTTCCATACAAGGTAATGGCATAGAGATGCTAACAAATTTTGAACCCCTAGAGCAGTGTTTCTCAACCTTGGCAGTTTGAAGATGTGTGGACTTCAACTCCCAGAATTCCACAGCCAGCAATGCTGGCTGGGGAATTCTGGGAGTTGAAGTCCACACATCTTCAAACTGCCAAGGTTGAGAAACACTGCCCTAGAGACTGTCCTCAGATTTGTCAGAATAATGGGGAGAATACTACTTTAACACCACTTGACCTAAGAATGATTTGAATTTGTTTCCCTTCTGGGCTATGGATGAGATGAAGGAGATGTTATCAAGTCATGACAGAAAAAAATGTAAATAGTCCTTGAGTTATGACCATAATGGAGTCTGCCCATTAGGGTCTGTCATGGGGTGATTTTCTGATTGTCAGCTGTACTCATATGTATTCATATGTCAGACTTTATGACCCAGAGGTTCTTAGCACAGTAAGGCAGTCACGTGAGGTGTGATCTGCACAGATGTGAAATTCCTTTCTATTCCTCCATCCCTTTTTCTGTTAGTCCTTCTTTGGGAAGGACGCATATTTAAGCTGTCAAGACGTAATTATTAAGATTTAGTGTTTTTATATTTCTTTTGTACCGAAATAAATATTTTATTATTCTTAGAATTTATACTTGAGTTTATTTTGTCAGGAATTGGATTCCGAAGGAAAAGATTCATTACCTCTACAATTTATCTTTCTTATCTTAACAGGGTCATAAACCATGATGGTCGTAAAGCAAGATATCATACGATTGACCTTTTTTTTACAACCTTTTTTGCAGCAATCACTACTGATTTATAAATTGTATTCGTCACTCATCTTACCACAGAGTAACTCTGGGATGCTTACAATCAATGGTTTGCTATGGGCCAGTTACTGGAAGCAAAACACAATTGTGATCATGGGATGCGGCAAAGAGCCATAAATATGGATCAGGTGCCAAGCTGTCATGTGACTGCGGGGGAGGGGGAGGGCCCAGCTGTCCTGATTGTAATCCAGGGAGGTCTGTTGCAAATTTGAATGGTTGCTAAGGGACCGATGGTAAGTTGAGGTCTACCTGTATGTTTTCATGGCATGTTACTGCCATGATTTGGCATAAAGGAAAATTCCAGTGTGACATGGCCCCATGCTATCTTCACAGTTCTTGACAAGGAGTGAAATACGGTGTTAGAATAGAATAGAATTATTTATTGGCCAAGTGTGATTGGACACACAAGGAATTTGTCTTTGGTGCATATGCTCTCAGTGTACATAAAAGAAAAGATACATTTGTCAAGAATCATAAGGTTCAATACTTAATGATTGTCATAGGGTACAAATAAGCAATCCAGAAACAATCAATATTAATATAAATCGTAAGGATACAAGCAACAAGTTACAGTCATACAGTCATAAGTGGGAGGAGATAGGTGATGGGAACGATAAGAAGATTAATAGTAGTGCAGATTTAGTATGTAGTTTGACAGTGGTGAGGGAATTATTTGTTTAGCAGAGTGATGGCGTTCAGGAAAAAACTGTTCTTGTGTCTAGTTGTCTTGGTGTGCAGTGCTCTATAGTGTCGTTTTGAGGGCAGGAGTTGAAACAGTTTATATCCAGGATGCGAGGGGTCAGTAAATATTTTCACGGCCCTCTTTTTGACTCGTGCAGTTTACAGGTACTCAATGGAAGGCAGATTGGCAGCAATTGTTTTTTCTGCAGTTCTGATTATCCTCTGAAGTCTGTGTCTGTCTTGTTAGGTTGCAGAACTGAACCAGACAGTTATAGAGGTGCAGATGACACCTGGTTCAGATCAGGGAACCGGTCCGAACCGGCAGCAACCCACCATTGGTTCAGATGTACTGAAATTGTAGCTTGTTAGAGATTGGAATTTCAACTGCCTAAATATTTGCCTAAACCTCTTATGCTGCACTCATGGTAGTACGGTTTATTTAAATATTTTAGCTGAAAATCAATTAATAGTGATTTAATATCTATATTCAACAAACACTGTAGCTTCAAACTTTTTAAAAGACAAAATTGCACCTGTGCTTTTTTTTAAAAAAAAGATTAAGATTCTTCTGTTTATTTTTTTCGCCCCAAACCAAACTGCTTTTTCTATTATGGAAACAAATTCTGACTAGCTATTACATTTGACAAAAATGGCCTTTGTGAAGGCACAATATGTTGTCATTGAAAATGTGCAAATGCAGCACTCCCATTGACCAGCTATAGCATAATGATTCCAACACAAAGGATGAAATGCGGCGTTTGAGCCATTCAAGGCATGCAATCTTCATTGATATCAATGGGAAGTTGGCATACGGACTGAAAATAATTATAAGGTCACACAGATGTGTATGGTTTAGAGAGGCGTGCAGCATGGAAATAGGCTTTATTTTCGGCTGGTAAGTTTTTATGCCTTTTTGCAAAAATGCATTTCTTCCTCTGAGCGCTGGCAACTGTTTCTGTAAGATGATGCAACAGTTTAGGGATGAAAACGGTGGAATTTCTAAGATTAACACATGCAGCTAGATCTGAAGAACTGAATCCTACAAAAAGAAGTCAGCTGCTCTTTCCCAAACAGGAACTGCTGTAGGAGATGACCAGACTGAGACTGAGGGAGCAAATGTGAGCATGCACGCAATAGCTTCGCTCGCATGCACCATCTCCATGCATGCGCCTGGGCACCCGCACATGTGCTTTACTTTCGCGTGCACCTTCTGCGCATGTGCCCAGCCACGAAAACGTGGCTAAATAGGACGGCATTATGTCCGGGCAGGTGGGCGGATAGAACCAGCTGAATACCACCTCTGCTGCTCATAGTTATCCTCTTTGCTGTCAGTCTCAGGTTCTGCTGTGGACCCTATTTATTGTGGGTTCAGTGGTACTGTTTCTGCACCTGCTTCTGACAAGCAAAGTCCATGGGGAATCCATATTCACTTAACGATCATGTTACTAACTTACTAGCTGCAATGATTCACTTAACAACCGTGGCAAGAAAAGTCGTGAAATGGGGCAAAACTTAGTTAACCAATGTTTCACTTAGCAACATAAATTTTGGGCTCAATTGGGGTTATAACTCGAAGACTACCTGTATTTATTCCATGCCACATTCAGGTGTTCTATGCATTGCCAACTGGACCAAGTAGCCATCCATTACTAACAATTCTTAAAAAGTTCATTCTTATTTGGACAGTGCATTGGCTTAGTTATTAGACAATTTGGTCCAGCAGTCCTCCCTCCCCATCTCCCCCCATGCCTGCCACACTGTCTAGGATCCGGGGCTAGTGACTACTTGCAATGAATGGGGAAGGCAGTTCCCATTCAGCTCCCTTTCATTTCTTCATCATCCCCCAGGTGGGAAGATTTGCCAGATGTTCTGTAATCAGTATTGTTAACAGATGTCAGGTAGTTCAGCTCCATAGAATTTATCTGAATGGAAATCTTGTATTGAATGAAATATTGCAAGATCCACAGTATATCGTCCATTATTTTAAAAGTTTTGATCTGCAGCAGTCCTAGCCAAAGAACCATTATGTTACCTCAAAAAAAAAAAGAGTGGAGCCCAAAGTTTGCTTTAAAACGGAAAATTGACTGGAGGTTCATTATCTCTGGCTGGGACAGAGGCTTGGGGGTTAGATTGAAAGATTTTTTTTTAATGGAAGTAATACTGACTGCAAGAAAACCTTAGTACATTTTCATGTTAAAAGTATTATAGCACTCTTGAATCTATACTTAGGAGAATCTTGTTTGTATGCCAAAATAAAGAGCGGTCACTTTATATATTAAAGTTAGGATGAATGATCTAGTCTCTGGAAGGTCATTAATTATAAACAGTGCATAATTTAAACTTCATAATCGTGCAGCGAAACCTCCTTTAGCGGCTGCTTCATTTAGCATTCATTTGTAGTTATGATGGTGATGAAACAATAATTTTGTGACCAGTCATCTCATTTATGACCATCACAGGTCTGTAAAGCAAAGGAAAGCTGAAATAGGACCATAAGCATAGTGACAGTTTCACTTAGTGCCCACTTAATGACCAAGTTGCCAATGCAACCATGATCACTAAAGCAGGACTATCTGTAGGGTTAGCAAGCAAAGCCAGTATGTAAAATTAGCTTTCTGCAGATACAGTATAGCAAGATATAGGACCCCCTCTCCATTGTGATAATGTTCCAAGCTTTATTGATTTTTCAGAATGAAGAACATAGAGGCACACCAAATGCTTAATCCATAATTAAGTAGTTCATGAATCCAAGAAGACTGGGCTTGCCATTCTAATTTGGTGAGATGCAAAAACAAGCAATATGTTCCAAAATAATGTATCAGGTTAGGAGCTCAATTCCTTTGCAGAAAAAAAAACAATTGCTACCAACCTGCCTTCCATTGAGGACCTGTATACTGCATGAGTCAAAAAGAGGGCTGTGAAAATATCTACAGACCCCTCACATCCTGGAAATAAATTGTTTCAACTTCTACCCTCAAAACGATGCTATAGGGCAGTGCTCCCCAACCAGTGTGCTGTGGCACACTGGTGTGCCGTGAGGCCATGCCAAGTGTGCCGCGGCAAAAGCTCGCATCATTCAGGGGTGGCCAAACCATGGCGCATGTGCCAAATGTGGCGCATTGGATGATTGCAAGTGGCTGACGCCTTTCCCACCTGCGTGGCTTACTGTCTTTTAAAACTCAAGCCGCCTCGGCTTGAGTTTTAAAAGACAGCAAGACGCAGGCGGGAGAGGCAGGTCTGGTCATTAAGCCTGCTGGCTGCTGCAGCGAGGCTTAATGAGCAGACCTGCTGCCCTGGACACAACAGCAAGGAATGCGAGGAGGCGGTACCGGGGCATGTCTCAGGTAGGACACGTGTCTTGCGCTGGGGGTTGGCAGGACGGGTGGGGCAGGACTGGTGGGTGGGACGGGGCGTGCATCCTACCTGGGACTTTTCCCGGTAGCTCCAGTCGCGTTCCTTGCTAATAGCATCCAGAGCAGAGCAGCCCCTTCCAAAAGATAACGTCTCGCGAGACGTTATCTTTTGGAAGGGGCTGCTCTGCTCTGGATGCTATTACGGTAGCAAGGAACGCGACTGGAGCTACCGGGAAAAGTCCCATGTAGGACACGCATCTCGCGCTGGGGGTTGGCAGGGCAGGGCACGCGTCCTACCTGGGACTTTTCCCGGTAGCTCCAGTCGCAGGCTGGCTTGATTTGAGGCTTGGCAGGGGGGCGGGGCGGGGTGGGGCACGAGTCCTCCTCACTGCCGCTTCTGTTTGTGGAAGCCAAAGAGCCTTACCGGTAGTTTGGGAGAAAGAAAGAAAGTTTTTTGCTGCTTTCCTTCAGTGCACTCAAAAGCAGAAGCAGCAAAAAACTTTCTTTCTCCCAAACTACCGGTAAGGCTCTTCAGCTTCCACATACAGCCTGGAAAGCAGTCTCATGCGTCTCGCGCTAGGGCTGGCTTGATTTGGGGCTTGGCAGGGCGCGAGTGAGGAAGGCGTCGGCAAGAGGCGGAGCCGAAAGGGAGGGCGACAGGGATGTCTGCTTCTTAAGCCAGCAAACTTCCTTGTCGCCAAGCTCCACCTCTTGCCGACGCCTCCTCACTTGCTGGATTGACTCGCCTGCTCTGGGCTGCCTTGGGTGGCTTGAGTTATAAAAGACAGCAAAACACGGGCGGGAGAGGCAGGTCTTGCTCATTAAGCCTCGCTGGCCGCTGCAGTGAGGCTTAATGAGCAAGACCTGCCTCTCCCGCCCACGTTTTGGCGGCCGCCTGGACGCCGCCATTTGCGGTCTTTTGCCCTCTGCGCATGTGCACAGTGTTCTGCGCATGTGCAGAGGGCAAAACTCAAATGGCGGCATCCAGGCGGGCCCGCCCACCCGGGATGCCTGGGCCAATTGGCGCATGGTATCATTAAGGTTGGCCACCACTGTCCTACCTAATTATCAAATAAAATAATAAATCAAGTAATTCTGTTACGCCCAGTTTGACATTCCTATACTATTATACTCTTCAAAACGATATTTTGAAGATTATATTTGTTTTTTATCCAATTTTTGTATGTGGTGTGCCGTGGAATTTTGGGAGAGGCTATGGTGTGCCGAGGGTGACAAAAGGTTGGGGAGCACTGCTATAGGGCACTGCACACCAGAACAACTAGACACAAGGACAGTTTTTCCTCGAATGCCATCACTCTGCTAAACAACTAATTCCTACAACACTGTCAAACTATTTACTAAGACTGCATTACTATTATTCTTCTCATCCTTCCTAGTACCTATCTCTTCCCACTTATGACTATAACCATATTGCTTGAATCTCTACAATTTATATTGTTATATTTGTTTCCTAGTATGATTTGATTGCTTATTAGTAACCTATGACTATCATTAAGTGTTCTATCTTATGATTCTTGATGAATGTATTTTATTTTTCTTTATGTACACTGAGAGCACATGCACCAAAGACAAATTCCTTGTGTGTCCAATCACACTTGGCCAATAAAGTATTCTATTCTATTCTATTCTATTCTATTCTATTCTATTCTATTCTATTCTATTCTATTCTATTCTATTCAGTTTGTGATTCTATCTAAAGCTGGATCTATTTATTTTTTCAGAAGGACTTTAGTGCTGATGTGCTTTTGATTAAACCAAAAGATTTAAAACTTTTGAAATGTCCTATAAATGAATGGGATTAGCTGGACATCATATTTTGGTTGATATGGCCCAGTACTCTCCAGAGCAAAACTTGAAAACCCAAATATACTATAACCAGAGTCCCTTCCAGAGTAGCCAGCAATATGTAATTGTGGAAGGAAAGAAAAACAATCAAATAGTCGATCCTTGGTACTCGACTGTTTTGAAACCCATCAAATTTGGTACTCGATACATTTTGACATGAAAACTTTATCCCAGTCTCTTGGGTACACAACACATAAGCTAGAACTTGTCAGTGTCATGTGCCTCATGACTCCTTTCCAGCTGAAACAAAGGGTCATGTGGTAGCTACTTTGTTCTGTTGTTTGCTACTCTGCAAGAAATGCAGCCTCCAGAAAACTATGGAAAGTCAAATACAACCTTTGATTCCCCAAAAGATTGTACAACCTTGGCACATAGATGCCAGGCACAAGAAACTAGAATCACTCATGCATAAGCCCAAACAGATATTTTATTGTTGATCGGCTATATTACAAGAATCTCGTCAGAGTATCTGCCTTCCTTTGATCTCAAGTGTTTCCTCTCCTGCATGAACTCGGAGCTGGAGAAGCTTCTTGGATGAGAAGAGAAACATCTTCAAAGAAAAAACCAGAAAATCCAGTTGCTTCTTGAAAAAGCACCTTTGGGTCTAAATTGGAATGTCTCTTTATTTCCCTTGGCAGGAGGCCCTCCCTTTCAGCTGGTTGTTCCACCACAATAACTGCATCAATGGGCAGTATATTTTAAGATAAATATTTTAGACATGGCTGTTTCCCTTCCTAGAAATCTGGCAGCTTTTCTGGAATGGATAAAATGAATTTTAATTATGTCATTTGTAGTTTAATCTACTCATCATAGCACATTCACTTCTTTTAATCTTTCAACAGAAACCAGTCTTTAGTTGAAGTCAATTGCAAGAATCTTCTGGCTTGAGGAATTTCATATTGCATCCTATGATGATCAAGAAACCAAAGAGATATATTCCTCACTGCAATGCTGAAAAAGAAAGGTGAAAAGGTTATGGCGTCTAAGGACTTTTGAGAATATCACAGATTGTTTTAGCTCTGTATTGACAGAGGTTTTTTTTAAATTATTTTCACACACTTATGACAAAATCTAAAACACTGATTTGAAAGTAAGCTCTATTAATTTCAGATGGATATCTCTGTGCATAGATTAGGATTGTGGCTTTAATCACCGTTTAATAAGAACGTAACAATGCTGTTGTGCGAGAGCAAACAAAATTCAAGCTGTTGAAATAAGTTGCATTGGATCCTCCGTTATTTGCTTCCCAATTTTTCTCAATCATAAGAAGACCAAAGAGAAAGCAGTGCTGAAGACTTACGACATTTTGTCATATTTATCTCCATAGAAAGAGAACATGCATGATAGAAACAGTTTGGCAGGACAACAGATCTGACACTCTTTATCAGATCCCTCAAGAGATCTGCACCACCTTTGTGCATTAAATTACCACAACTTCTTTGTTCCTCTTCCAGCTGCAAGCAGATGTTGGTCTGCCTCACACATTTTCTCCTTCATACTGGATAACTTACACAAATAAACTCTCTAAAGAAATTGGTGGGCATGGCAGGGGAAGGATACTGCAAAATCCCCATTCCCACCCCACTCTAGGGCCAACCAGAGGGGGTATTTGCCGGTTCTCTGAACTACTCAAAATTTCTGCTACCGGTTCTCCGAACTACTCAAAATTTCCACTACCGGTTCTCCAGAACCTGTCAGAACCTGCTGGATTTCACCCCTGATTTATATTCCTTGTAGACAGCTGGTCATTTGCATCCTTTTAGAGGTTCGTTGAAGCACTTGGAGGTTTATCTGTGTCCTCAGGGTCACCCGAGTAGTGCTTTTGGTTCCTGTAGTCTGCAATTTTTTCCCCTCTGGAAATCCATTCCTACTCCCATACCATTCAAAGGGTGTTCATCCCAAATTGTATAGTTAAAAGTCTGTAGCATTTCTCAGTCATCCAGATCATGGTTGTCCCAAAGCTGCTTTTTCAGGAGGCAACTGGACTTTCTTATTTTTTCTTTGAAGACATTTCCATCAGGGGCGGGTTCCTAATTTTTTTACTGCCACTCTGTGGGCGTGGCTTATTTTGTGGGTGTGGCTTGCCGGCCATGTGACCGGGTGGGCGTGGCTTGCTGGTCATATATTAGTTATTTCAGAGAGATGTTACTACTATTTTTGCTATTTTATACCTTACATGAAAAGCTTTGCATACGAAGTGCGTGTTACACCATGGCAACACAGCAACCTTTATATGCAGAAAATGCTATAGTTAAAAGACAAGCAAGTCTCATACAGCATTTTTGGTTTCAGTCATGGATTCCTTAGACGAAAATATTGAGGACTGTTAAAAGAACAGTATCTTTTAACAGTCCTCAATGTTTTCGTCTAAAGAATAACTATAAAACTGTATAAAATTAACAGTATAAAAGGTTAAGCTTTCGGAAAACGCCCACTTTGGGAAGCTTTAGGCAAAAGCAAAGGAAAAGTGTCAAATGCGAGCTTCTTATTATTTTCAAGCGAAGGGACGGGGAAAGACTTAATTGTCAGGTTTCTGGGCATGCGCAGAAGAATTTTTTAAAAAAAAATTAAAAAAATTTTTTAAATGGCGGCACCCAGGCACCGGCAACCGACTGCACCGGTACTGTGACATCACCAGCGGGCTGCTACTGGTGCTATAGAGTGGACCGCACTGGTAGGAACCCACCACTGATTTCCATCCTTCCATTCCCCACTATCCTGTCAGAGCTGAAGAAGCTTCTTGGATGAGAAGCGAAACGTCTTCAAAGAAAAAACAAGAAAGTCCAGTTGCCTCCTGAAAAAGCACCTTTGGGACAACCATAACCTGGATGACTGAGAATCTCTACAGAGATTTAGTGGAGAGTTTTCATCTTGGCTAAATAAAAAGACAATGAAAGAATTAAATACAATCCATATTCACCATTGTTCTAAGGGTTGCTTTTACTTCCTATCTCCTGCTTCTTCCCAACTGTAAAACCTGATAGGGTATCCAACTGATGGCTCTTTGCTTACTCAGCTCTGCTGCATTGAGGCACAGAGAGTAGCCTATGTTGGTCTGGGATTCTAAGATCAAGGCTGAATTTCAAAGCAAAATTTAAGAAACGTGCCTTGTAACCTAGTAAGTCAATTACTGGCAGGTCAACTTTTCATATGAGGAATGTTAGGGAGGGAGCTGACTAAGTCGAAAACAGGACATCTGAAAAGTGAGAAGGTGGCTTTGTTAACCATATGCAGGTAAATATAACAAAAAAGCCTGAGAAAAGAATGTAAAGGGAAGAGAAGGAAATGCAGGGTTTAAAATCTTAGGTTATTCCTATAGAAAGAGCAAGATGCTATGATTCTGTAATGGCTGATCTTCATTGTGAGGGCTAATGATATCTGCATGAAGCTGTTTTATCCATGCCTCATCCTTCCTTGCCACGAAAGCTCTTAACGAGTAATTTGTTGTAGTGAAAGTACAGCAGCTGCTGAAGTTTTAGTCCTGCACCCACCTATTTGGGAATAATCTCACTGGGCTTTCCCCCCCTAGATAGAGACATATAATATTCAGGCTGTGTGAAGGACTGAGTCCTGAGCTCATTCTCAATCTTTCTTTGTCAAACAAGGTTTTGAAAAACAATAACTATTGATTGATCAGGCTGGGCAGAGTGATCAGTGAATTGGGGGTATGAAAGGCACCTGATTGGAGAAGGGTAGCATAAGCCATTTTTTTTTTCATTTAAAATATTACTAACTTTTGGTCTATGGAGATTCTCAGTCATCCAGGTCATGGTTGTCCCAAAGGTGCTTTTTCAAGAGGCAACTGGTTTTTCTGGTTTTTCTTTGAAGATGTTTCACTCTCATGCAAGAAGCTTCTTCAGCTCTGACGGGATGGTGGGGAATGGAAGGATTTATATTCCTTGCAGACAGCTGGGCATTTGTATCCTTTTAGAGCAGTGGTTCTCAACCTGTGGGTTGTGACCCCTTTGGGGGTCGAACAACCCTTTCACAGGGATTGCCTAAGACCATCAGAAAACACATATTTCCGATGGTCTTAGGAACCGAGACAGTGCTCCTCTATCCGTCTCCAGGCGGGTCCACCCACATGCAAATAGACTACTGCAAAAAAATTATCTGTACCATGGGAACTTCTGAGCATGTGCAGAAGCTGAATTTCCGGCACTGCGCATGCGTCGCCATCTTGTTTCCGGGGGGTTTTTTTGCAATTTTTTTTTAAAATTGGCACTGCGCATGCGTCGCTATCTTGTTTCCAGGTGGGGTTTTTTTTGCAATTTTTTTTAAAAAAATTCGGCACTGCGCATGCGGCCACGCAGCGCAGGAGGAAGCGAACTGGCAGCGAGATAAGTTAGAACCCACCCCTGAGTTTCCTAATAATTTTATTATTTTATGGTTGGGGGTCACCACTACATGAGGAACTGTATTAAAGGGTCACAGCATTAGGAAGGTTGAGAACCACTGGTCTAGAGGGGCCTTGAAGCACCTGGAGGTTTATCTGTGTCCTCAGGGTCACCTGAGTAGTGCAAATGAGTGTGGAGCCTTCTTGGAACTGCTGAAAGGACTGTGTTGCAGAGCTGTGCTTTCTGCAGGATGTTTTCTGCCCTGTGTCCCTTCACTGTTGAACACAGGTGGGGGCTGTTGAGGATGAGTCTGTGTTGTCTGCATCTCAAACTGAAGTACAAATGGTTCCTGTAGTTTGCATTTTTTTCTGGAAATCCGTTCATACTCCCGCACCATTCAATGGGTGTTCATCCCAAAGTGCATAGCTAAATGTCTATGGAGATTCTCAGTCATCCAGATCATGACTGTCCCAAAGGTGCTTTTTCAAGAGGCAACTGGACTTTCTGGTTTTTCTTTGAAGACGTTTCGCTTCTCATCCAAGAAGCTTCTTCAGCTCTGAGGCTTCTTGGATGAGAAGCAAAACGTCTTCAAAGAAAAACAAAGTCCAGTTGCCTCTTGAAAAAGCACCTTTGGTACCACTGACTTTTGCAGATACAGTCTATTATGTATATTTTTTATTTTTCTGTAAATCTTTTTTTTGGGGGCTAAACCAAGTCCCAGTTTTGGAACTGGGATCCAAAGTAGTAGAAAGGAGACCTGAATAACTAAAGATTGATATTACAAGTACTTTATTTATAATTGGTGATATTGTTTTAAAGGCATTACTTGGCATTGCCCTGGAATACACAGAACAGAATGTTACAGTGCTATATATTCTAAGGTATTGGGGTGTGTATGTGTACCCCCTCTCTTTCTATATATATGAAAACACTGATAAAGCTATTACTGTGCCTCCATTTGTTCATAAAATATGTCATTATTCAAGAAATTTAAGCACTTGGATGATGGAAAATCACAGAGAAGAAAAAGAAACGTGGATTTTGTCAGAAACAAGGGCTACATTTTTTTATTCAAGAGGTGCATAATGATGGAAAATGACAGTGACAAGCCTAGACAAAATAGAGATCCCGTAAAGGCTGCAGCGTTCCCTGTGAATACAAACAAGAGACAGCAGTCATCATAAGTCCATACAAACAGAAAAACCAAATTAAGCAGAGAGAAGTTGAATGAGAGAAGCTGAAGCAAAGCTCTGAAACAAATCACCCGACCGACTGCGGAAGATTAATTTCAACAAATCTGCTGCCAAATAAGTCAGGAGACCAGGCCCATCAATATTAATGAAGCTGAAATAGAACTCCAAATGGCTACTAGCACAAAGTGGAGAGAAGAGACATTTTCTTTTAAATAGACTGCAGATTGGATCACAAGACCATCAAGAAAATGAAGGGTCCTTGTGTGTGTGTGTGTATGCATACACAGGCACATACTCACACAAACATCATTTCACAGCTACAAGGAAGCTTATAAACAATTACAACATAAATCCTGGAGGTAAATGGAAGAAAAAATAATCACCGGTTTCCAGAACAACCTCGTCCCACACCAACGGCAGCAAACAAGATGGGAAGAGGCAATAGATTGAGGAAGTTATTCTCTGCATATGTATTAGTTTGAATTATTTTATGCCAATGTGAACTGTATTCTGCCTTTCTGTGATCTTATATATAGTTTTCAAACAGGTTCATTCCCATCCATTCACCTCTCTCTAAATCTTAGTGAGTGAGGCTCTCAAAGCACTACTAAAGTTACCCCTAAATTGTAGATTTTTAAAGGGAGGAAGAGTCTGTGGAATTGTAAAACTGCATATGAAGGAAATGTAGTATTTGCTTTAATTTAAAAGCTCATATAAATTAATTCTAAATGTCATAAAATTTTTTAATGGCCTTGATCCCATCTACTTTTTTTCTCAAGGTTCCAATAAGTTTTTGGCCTGCAGCCTGGTTCTCAAAGCCACTTCAGGTCTTGGATCATGTTTTCTCATAATAACTTGAATATGAAACACTTGAGCCAAAGTCCCAATTTTAAGTCAACTACAAAACCCTGTGCATGAGAGAGAACCTGTCCAATATTTTTTCTTATAACACTGTCCAAGGTCCTGAAACTTGCTTTTATTTAAGATTAGGGTAGGGTAGACAACACTGTAGAATAGAATAGTATAGAATACTATATAATAGAAAATAGAAAATAATAGAAAATAAATAGAAAATAAATAGAAAATAAATAGAATATAGAATATAGAATATAGAATAGAATAGAATAGAATAGAATAGAATAGAATAGAATAGAATAGAATAGAATAGAATAGAATAGAATAGAATAGAATAGAATTCTTTATTGGCCAAGTGTGATTGGACACACAAGGAATTTGTCTCTGGTGCACAAGCTCTCAGTGTGCATACAAACAACGAAGTGATAAATCATAAATCATAAGATACAAACAACAACATGATAATCATAAGATACCAATAGGAATGGGTAATAGGAAAGATGAGAAGGATACTACGTTTCCCTGAAAATAAGATCTGGTCTTACTTTCTTTTGGGCCCTGAAATAAGCACTGGGGCTTATTTGGGAGGGGGGGCTTAATTTTTTTTGAGTGCCACTGCCACGGGGTGAGGGGGTGGAGTTGCCCGATGCACACACCAGCTTACCTCAGGGCCCCTGTGGCTCCACATCCCGACAACTGTCTGGCAGTGGCAGCACTGGCAGCCAGGTGCAGCAGGAGTCCACGTGGCCGCTGGTTCACTTCTGGCACTGGCATGGCACCGAAGCTACATCTCCCTCTGAGCGAAAAGTGCTCAGCGGAGCCAGGCAGAGGCAGAGCATGGGGGGGGACAGGTGATCCCAACACACTGCCCACTCTGTCCCACTGTCTCTCAGCTTGCCTGTGGCCACGCCAAGCAGGCACCCACATGGGTCGTCAAGATCACCTGCCTCCCCCCCTCCCCCATGCCTCTGCTTCCACTTGCTGCCGGTGCTGCTGCACAAGCCTCCTGCGAGCCTCCCATGAGCCAGGCAGCCACGCAGCACATCCGGTTCGCCTCTCTCCCCCCGCCTCTTCCTCCGTGCTCGGACTTACAAGTATCTGCACTGCGCCAAGGGGCCAGCAGGCCATGCCCATCCTCCAGGCTTATTTTTGGGGTAGGGCTTATATTGGGCCCACCCTAAAAAACCAGGCTAGGGATTGTTTTCAGGGTGGGTCTTATGTTCGGGGAAACATGGTAATAATAATAATACAGCCCTACTACATAGTTAGATGCCCTTAGGCATAAGACAGTGCTGTGGGAATTAGGTGTTTAGCAGAGTTATGGCATGGGGGAAAAACTGTCTCTGTATCTAGTTGTTTTGGCATGCAATGCCCTATAGCAGTATCCTGAGTAGAGAAGCTGAATCAGTTTATGTCCAGGATGTGAGGGATCTGTAGATATTTTCTCAGTCCTCTTTCTGGCTCATGCAATATATAGGTACTCAGTGAAAGGCAAGCTGGTTGCAACTGTTTTTCTGCAGTACTAACTTTCCATTGAAGTCTATACCTGTCCCCTTTAGTTGCTATACTAAACTAGACAGTTATAGAAGTACAAATGACAGACTCAATAATTCCTCTGTAGAACTGTATCAGCAGCTCATAATGAGCCTGTGCAAACAATTTACTTGGGATATGTTTTAAAACAGGGAAACTACCATCGTACAAAGCAAAATACAGCCTGTAGCATAATTTTATTTATACTTCTTGGTGTATTATAAAACGTGTCTAACATATATTGCAAATCGTTCAGAGTCTTAGTTAACAACATGGCATTAGCCGCATTTTAAAATACATATTGATTCATATTTCCAAACTACACATCTCTAATACCACAACAAGCATTCTTTATACATTTATCCATAAATATATTAAGCATCCAAGGGACAACATTCTTGTCTTACTGCCTTCTCACTGTTGAACCATTTCCTGAGTTTTCCATTTCTTCTCACCCGTAATTAATTTCCATTATCCACGCTACGCTTATCTTATTCAACAATCAACCTTCAACTCCATATTTGCTCAACGCATTGCAAAATCCAAGTCTATTCACTTTTATCATGTGTTTTACTAAAGCAACATAGGTAAGATCTGACATTTTTTGACGAGCTGCTGAAGAACAAAATTCTGATCTGTACACCCACTTCCTGGCATAGAGCTGAACCACACTTCTCAAATGTTGTTCATTTATGCCTCTCATATCCTTTCAGTCAGAATGTGCCCCAATATGTACTTTCAGTCAGAAAAAGAGCCGAGGTGGAAACAGCGGTTAGAGGCAGGTACTGCAGGCCACTTTAGCTGACACTGATCCACAGGTCAGCGGTTCAAATCTCACCGGCTCAAGGTTGACTCAGCCTTCCATCCTTCCAAGGTAGGTAAAATGAGGACCCAGATTGTTGGGGGCAATATAAATATACATTGCTTACTGGTGTAAACCGCTTAGAGAGTGCTTGCACTGTGAGGCGGTATATAAAATCTCACAAATAAATAAATAAAATAAAATAAATTCTGCCAGGCATCCTTTCAGGAACACACAACAAATTAATCCTCCTGCATTCACTCTTGTCAACTTTACCTTTGTACAGCAGAACGGTAATAGGATAAGGAAAGCAAACCGTGGTTGCTACTTCTTACTAGAAGAAGAACCAAAGAACATGTGTTCTGTATATGTATGACTGGTTTTTTAAAAAAGGCAGAAGGAAGTGATATCAAATTAAGCAATTATTTTTGGCAAATCGGGCAGATTGATAAAGAGTAAATCCTCAATCTTCAGTCTACTGCCCTGTTCTCTGCTCTCTTTGAAGCTCTCTTTTTATTTCTATACAAATTAAACTTTGCAGCAGTCATTATTCATCTATGTTTTTCCCTCGTCTGCAATGTTTTACTTCATCAGCCCACCAAGTATTCTTTCTCATACTTCCTGTTCATGGAACTCCCCATACCTCTGTGACACACTGTAATTTAGTTCTTTTCATTCAGTTCCAAGCAGCTTCTGTATCCTTTTTCTTTAAGATAATTTCCTATTCATTATTTGGGAAGATTAATCTATCTTCTAATACTATTTCATACAGGACTCTTTAATTTTTCTTCCTGCCTTTGTTCTACGTTCATGTGCTTTCTTTCACTTCTGTTTCTCCATGTCCATTTTTGCCCAAGATCCATTCTTGACATTACAAAATTAAGGTCTGCTCTATACTCAGAACTTCTCATCGTTATATTCCTCACTAATTCTCTCAGCATTTCCTAATAAATTATCACATTAATTATGCTTTTGATTCATTCCTTTTCCATGTGTAGATATGAATGAACATATGATGGTTAAACCACATATTTGAAAATAACAGATCTTTTTCTAAGCAGTTACTCTGAAACAGACAATATCCTTATTCATTCTTGGGTCTCTGAATAATTCAACTACTTTTCCTATACTGTCTTGTCTCATTCCTATCCATGAATTCATGACATCTAATGACTTTTCCCCCTCCCAATTACATTCTCTACCTCTCAACTATCTCTGATTGTTTCATTGTACTATTTGTTGGCATATATCATGCACATATCACCATCCCATGTAGACCTACTCTCAATAGCACCTTCAAAAACCTAGGAGACATTCACTCGTTGCATGTATCCATCAACTTCACTCCATAAGATCAGATTATCTTAATTCAAATGTATTGCATCCTTCCCTTTTCTGTTAGAGTCACAGGAACATAAGACTCCCCCACCCTTTAATGTATTTAGTGGCATGCTTTTCATGATTGGCTCCTCTTGCATTTCCTGTTGCAATTTTGCATACGCAATGATCATCACCAGATGGGGGATGGTCATAAATATTGACCATCACAACCCACTGTAGGTTTTGTTTAATTCACTTACCGTATTTTTTGGAGTATAAGATGCACTGGAGTATAAGACGCACCTTAGTTTTGGGGGAAGAAAATAGGGGAAAAAATCTACCTACCAGGTATTCATCTGGCTAGCGTCCTTAGTCTGTTCAGCTTCAGCACATTATTTTATCCCCTGGTTAGGGCTGAAAAAAATATTCTTCGAAGGGAATAGGAATGAAAACAAGCCTGCAAAGACTTAGGGATGGTAAAAACTACTTCGAGGGAGTAGGAATAAAAAATGCTGCAAGCTGGTAAAATCATTAGCACCTCGTTAGGACTGAAAATACCTTTTTCAGAGGGAGTAGGAATGAAAACAAGCCTGCAAAGACTTCTTGTGTTTATGGGCCATTACATCTACACAGTTTCCCCAACCAATATGAGTTTGAAAAGGGATAGAGAGGCGACACTCTGCATATGAAGACCCTTGATCTTCATACCCAGGAGAATCCAGGAGAAACATCAAGAAGTGTCACAGATGGAGAGTAACGGGACCACATTTTCCACCATCGCTAGCACAGAAAAATTATTGACTCACATTGTGCATTAATTCACCCGCAGTGCATTCATTCTTTCTATGTTTTTTTATAGATGAAACATCCCATTGAATCACCAGATTTCCTAACAAGATACTTGCCTGTGAGAGACGAGGCTTCTTGGGGATGATCACTGCCTCAAGAGTCCCTATACTTTGAACAGCCTTCCTCTTCTGTTCCTCCCTGGAATTCTCCATCCGGATGTAGACTTGTCTGCCCACTGCCCTCCTCCTTTCGTAAGACTCTTTGCCACTCTAATGAGTAAGGCTACCAAACCATGTGGCTGGCTCCTTTAAGTGCACTAGGCTGACCTCTGATAGCATCCAGCCAGTTTTAGTCTCCATCATTATTGTGGAAAGTGCTATATTTTAAGCAACACAGCTGTGGCAATCTACGAAGAGCTCTGACAGACCTATAGAAAGCTCCAGCCCATTTCAGATCTTATCGAATTCAAATTGGCCTTTTTGAAAGATGTTCCTTTTCCAGCTCTGGTTTGGTATTCATTTCTTTTCTCAGAGTCACCTCAGCTCTGAGAACTTATAGCTTCATATTACAATTCAAAGTTGCCTGCCCACTTCTTAAGCATTTTAAAAAGCTTTTGTTGTTGCTCTTGCTGTTGTGATTATTTCAACACTTGATATAATTTGTATTGTATTAGGTATTTTGTGCTAGGCTGCTTTGATTACTTCCTTTTAGTAGCAACTAAAGCAATGTTTCTCAACCTTGGCAGTTTGAAGATGTGTGGACTTCAACTCCCAGAATTCCACAGCCAGCAACGCTGGCTGCGGAATTCTGTGAGTTGAAGTCCACACATCTTCAAACTGCCAAGGTTGAGAAACACTGAACTAAAGCATCTTTAGTTTTAGTCCAATGTTTTGAGGAAAGCTATACTGAACTTCTGAACTTCTGAAATTTCTTTTATTTTAAGTACATCCATTTATTTTACTTAACCCTTCCATTAGTTCTCAGACCAATTATTTTCTTTGTTTACTGACCCACAAACATATCCGCTGTGTCACAACAGGATGATATTTTTATTTTTGATTTATTTATAGCCTAACTCTTCCTTTATACAGTAGTTCTTGACCTGATCCAATAACTCTTTGCAAAAGTCCGAGATTTGAATTTGAATGCTGATGGAAGGGCAGCACATTGTTAGTGGCTTAATGTATGTATGATAATTACATTTGTAGGGCCTAGAATTTTCAGTTCTGGAAATTGGTAGCAAAATAATGTGCCTGACCTAACTTTGAGGGAGTTACTAGAAACAGGGCAGGGAAGTTTCAGGATCAGGAGAGTCCCTACTGGCCTAGGGGTCCTAAGAGATGCCTAATAAAGCTGATCCAACATCTTTTAGAAAATAAAAAAAATGGGATTGGCCTACTGTGCAGAGGTGGGTTCCTGCCGGTGCGGTTAATAGCTGTTGTTCAGCGCAGAGCCGAAGACGCTGCTGCTGTTCGCGGCTCGGGAGCTTTCCCCGGGCTCTGCCGCCGCTTGCATGGCCGCCGCCAATTGCGTTCTTTTGCCCTCTGCGCATGCGCAAAGCGTTCCGCATGTGCAGAGGGCAAAAGAACGCAATTGGCGGCGTCCATGCGGGCGGGGAAAGTGCCCAGGGAAAGCTCTTGTGCCGCGAATGGCAGCAGTGTCTTCGGCTCTGTGCCGAACAACAGCTATTAACCGCACTGGCAAAAACAGGCAGGAACCCACCTCTGCTACTGTGACATTTTGAAGGTTTTCTGGTATTTGGAACGGTAGTCAATTCTGGATGGGTAGAATGTTACACTTTTTTTCAAGTATATTATTACCTCCTTTGTTGAACAGCATGCCCTAACAAGAATAAAAGTATCTGTAAGAAATGAAATATTTTATAATTAACAAGTATTAACAGTAAGGTACCAATGCAACAGTCTATTGGTTAACAAGTTTGATAGAATATTGCCCGGATTTATTCAGAAAGTGAAATAAATGGCTGAAATATTAAAAATAGAAAGAGTTGTTGGGCCATAAGACCTGATACAATAATATATATAATAATATGATATAATAAGACCAACAATGGCTTATTGAAGATACTACACTGGCTAGATTCACACAACATGCTAAGCTATAAACTTGATCATTGAGAACTGGTGTTCATTCTACTTGATTATTTTGTTAACTCACGTACTATGCTAATCAAAATGCAGGCAACCCATATTATGGCTCAATGCGATCGGTGAAGTCAACCAGTTAATGAAAATTACTGGAATGGGAGCGTCTTAGCATTCAATCAGAATTTAGCTACTCTACTCTCAGCCTGTTTTTCTCTTGATCCCTTCACACTTTAGTGAACATAGGGATCTTTGAGATTCTCCAGATGTTGATAGACAACAATTCCTATCTTATATCCTATCCTATACTCACTCCTGGATCTCCAAGCCCATGCTTTGTTGGGGATTTCAGAACAATCTAATTGCTGGGTCCTAAAAGGGCATCCTTTACTCACTGAGTTCTCACATGGCATACGTCACTGTGAAATTTATTTGTTTTGTTTAGTACAACTATTGGCCTTACACCTGGATTCTAGATCTGTTTAATGACTATGAATTGGGAGATAGAGAGATATGAGATATGAGATAGAGATGAGGTAGAGATATGGTAGAGAGACAATTTTGTCTAGTGGTGAAGGTTCCAAGCTACAAGCCAGAAGATTGTGAGTTCTAGTCCTGCCTTAGGCAGGAAGGTCTGCTGGGCGATTCTGGGCCAGTAACTCTCTCTCAGTCCAACCAACCTCACAGAGTGGCTGTTGTGGGAAAAATGGAAGGAGGATGGAAGGAGCATTAGGTATGTTTGCTGACTTGAGTTATTTATAAAAATAATAAAGGGGGGAAAAGTCTTAAAACTGTGTGTGCAGAATTCTAGCTCTAGTTTATATTATCATGCAGCTACCATCTAATAAAAGGTCACCTTTCCTTCTTGCCTTATGTCTCCCAGCTGGCTATAATAATGATCACCCTGGGGACCCAGTCTTCTTCTACAGTCTTGTAAATCTTCAAAAAAAAAAAAACCCCAAACCCCACAGTAAACTTATTTCACTGTTAACTGAAATAGTGACTTCTGTATAAAAGAAGGCACAAATTGTGTTGGCGACATAACTTGCAAGGTTTTGTTGTTCTTGATGATACAGTAATACTCTGTGGCCTGAAGCATCATTTTTAATAGAGATGGAATTGCTAAAAAACAGTAACCTCAGCATGTGTCCAGAGTAAGCTTTGTCTCTCTTGCTGCTCTGGAGACTGACGTTGGCCTTCAGGTCATTCTCTTGAGCCCCAATAGCATTTCCTTGCCTTCCACAACAAGTTGAACATTTCAATTTCTAGATCTTTTTTAGATACAGTCAGGGGTGGGTTCCACTTACCTTCGCCACCGGTTCGCATCGCAACATTTTGCGCGTGTGTCCCCTCGTGCGATTTGGCTTCCGCGCATGCTCAGAAGCAGGAATGAGCCCGAAACACAGCTGAGGAGCTCATCAGCTGTGCTTCGGGTGAAGAAATAAAGGTCAGAATTCACCCGCGGGCGGGTGGGCGCGCCCTTTTTCAAGCCGCAAAAGGGGAAAAATGTGCACAAAATTTAAAAAAAGATGGCGGCGCGCACGGACCTACACCGACAGTGATGTCACCAGTGGGTTGCTACCGGTTTGACCGATCTGGTCTGAACCGGGAGGAACCCACCCCTGGATACAGTGCTTTATACTGTACACTGAGACTGTGTAGTACTGGAACTTTGAGAAACTTCAAGCCTCGGAGTCTTATTGCATTGGGGGTGTTACTTGGAACCCTGACATCAGATACAATTCCGAAAAAAGTGCTTCAGAGGGCAGGAGTGAAACACCTTTTTGGATGTGAATTCAAAGTATTGTGCAGAGTATTGAAGGCATGGCTGTAGCCACCATCATAGATCCTGTATAATATCATTCCTCTGAGAATCCTTGGAAATCAAAAGTATGTTAAAGAAAAGGGAAGAGTTCCTTGCACTGTCAAGTTTCTGCTGTACAGCAGTCTTTGAGCCTTAGACTGTGGTTGCTAGGGTTTGCGGTGGAGTGGAGATCCCAAGGCTGTCAGATTGGACAGCGTTAGCGCTACTGGTTCCCAGTGAGAAAACATCTGCAATAGTTAGGGCTAATTTATGGACTGATGTTTGGGGGAATGGGCTAAACAGGATGGGCCTTCCTGCCACTTTTTTGGGGGGGTTACCTTCAAAACTCACAAGAGGTGAGCCTCCTCTAATTACCCGGTGAGAGCAAGGTGCTTGGAGATGGGAGTGAGTTAGGAAGGTAAGTGTGGATTGGGTGATGGGGAGATCATCTGACAGGTCTATGTTTCTCTGTTTGTGAGTGAATGTTAAGAAGGATTCCTTTGCCTTGTGGGAGGTGGAAGGCAGAGAAATGAGGCTGATTGGTGAAAGTACGGTGCGGGCCCAGGAAGGCACTGTGGTATTGATGGGTATTGGGAGATATGTGGGAGAGAAGAGCAGGCTGCTTTTGAGGAAGGTGGCTTTGGTATTTAAGACTGATACCACGTTCTGGGGCAACACAGTGGCTCAGCAGTTAAGATGTTGGGCTTGTCAGCTGGAAAGCTGGCAGCCCAGGTTTGAGACCCGAGCGCCGCGTGAGAGGGTGAGCTCCTGTCCTTTTCCCTGCTCCTGCCCACCTAGCAGTTCGAAAGCATACAAATGCAAGTAGATTAAATAGGTACCACTTCAGTGGAAAGGTAACAACTCTCTGAACATCCTCATGGCCAACATGACTGTGAAAATGTCTTTGGACAACGCTGGCTCAATGGCCTTGAAATGGAGATGAGCACCACCTCCCTATAGTTGGCAACTAGCAGAGTAAAACCCACAGGGACTCGTGTGGTGCTCGGGTCTCAAACCTAGGCTGCCATCTTTCCAGCTGACAAGCCCGACATCTTAACTGCTGAGCCACTGACCTGAAAGTTTAGTCTTTCTGATTTCTTCTGTCTTTCCTTGACTTTTGCATTACCTAGCCCAATTAAGAGTGACAGAGTACCAGAAAACTCACACATTCTTTAATGGTACTTTGATAGGTTCTAATAACAGTGTTTCCCAACTGTGATTTCTCTTCTGATGTGCTCTGCATGGACCAATACAGCTAGCTATAGGTTTATTTGTTTGTTTTTATGTTTCAGAAAAAAAAGTAGGTTTGGATATTTTTGAACTGTTTGCCTGCTAAGAAAATTGAGGGACACAAATTTCTAAAAAAACCTCTATTCTTGGAGTATGGCCTAGTTTATAGCTATGAAATAGAATTGTCAGGAAAATTGTCTGTGCAGTTGTCAAAGATAGAATACAGCTGGAAAATACATTATCCACAGGTATGAAACCTGGAGACTGAGTTTGTTTTATTTAGTATAAAAAGCCTACGGATCTACCAGTATTTAATCTGAAATTAATCCTACTTTGAAGTGTTAGATACAGATGAAACATGTTGAAAATAGAATTGAAGCTTGAGACTAATAGAAACGAAGCCATGGTATGCCTCTTTAAATATGCAAGATGGGATTCATTGTATTCTAAGATATTCAAGGAATTAACTGATGGTCTAGCCCAGGAGTCTGCAACCTTAAACACTCAAAGAGCCATTTGGACCCATTTCCCACAGAAAAGAAAACACCGGGAACCACAAAACCTGGGTGGGCATGGCCAACTCGATGTCACTCACTTCCACCAGTCACATACCCCCCCTAGTCACGCCTACCCAGCCGGTCATTAGGGCAGAGAACCAGTTCTTAAAAAACACCAGGAACCACAAAACTCTTTTGACATTCTCCCCCCCTCTCTCTCCCTCCCTCCCTCCCTCCCTCCCTCCCTCCCTCTCTCTGTATCTCTCTCTGTCTCGCTCCCTCTCCCCCTCTCTTTGTCTCTGCCCTGGCCGCTTCTCCATCCCCCGCCATCGCCCTTATCTTCTCAGGCCAGGCGAGGAGTGACTGGGAGGGGAGGGGGCCGGGAGGGGCCAGCCAGTGGTGGGATCACCCGGCAGGGAGCCACAGCAAAGGGCCCAAAGAACCGCATGCGGTTCCGGAGCCGCAGGTTGCTGACACCTGGTCTAGCCAAACTCCTATGCATTACATTGAAAAATCAGGAAATTTTAATTGTCTGCAGACTGAATACGATGCTGTAGTGTGATGTAGATGCAAGTTAAGTAAATGGGGCTGCATCAACAGATACATGTTTTCCAAATCACAGGAAGCAATCACTCTATTTTATTCTGTTTTGATCAGGCTCCATTTTGAGTGCTGTGTTAAATTTAAATTTAAAGTGCTGTGTTAAATTTACTACATTCCAAGAAGAATTCTGAGAAATTAAAACCGTTTCAGAGAAAGGCAACGTGGATGATCAGAAGACTAGAAACAAAGTCCTTAAGATTGAAAAAGTCCTTGGGAAAAAAAAACTGTGATGGAATTTGATAACAGTGTTCAAATAAGTGAAAGGATGTCACACAGAAGATCAAAATCTGATTCTTTCATTCCATATTCTAGGACACCAAATCATGGTTTTAAGTTGAAGCAAAGTAGATTCCAGCCAAATGTTAGAAAAAACTTTGTAATAGGAAGAACAGTTTGACCACCGGATCAATTATTCAGAGAGGTGGTGTACTCTCTTCTATTGAATGTGTTCAGAGACTAGACAGCTATCTGCTGTCTTAGTTTGAATTCCTGTACTGAGCAAGAGGTTGGACTCCTTGGCTGAAATAGCCTCTTTCAACTCTATAATTCTGTCATAATCTGTAAAAGCATAATCAGGTATACTGTAAGGCCGATCACAGTATTTACAGTTAACAAGGCACACGGCTTACAATGGCTACGCTAAATTGCAATTTTCATTTTTTTTTTGAAGGATGAATAAAAAAGGGCAAACTCACCTTAAAATGATTTAAAAAAAAAGAAATCAGATTACCCTCCGTGATCTTAGCAAAAGCAAACAACTGGGTTTTATGTAGCTCGTATATCATTGTTCTGCATGATAATAGTGCCATGTATGTTTTGGTTCCTCAAATGGCAAAACTCTAAGGACTGAATAATAATTTGGTGCACATTAACATCCCTATCAATCTGCTAGCTGCTACCAGTAAAACGTATACATTCCTCTTATAGTATGTATGTGGGAGCCTGTCCATTAATGAAGATGCAGAATACTGTAGTAACCATACAACTCCCCTTCCCACAGCAAGTTATACGTCCTAGCTGACGTATTTAGACAATAATACAACTGGTTAATTTTAGTTTCTGGTCCTAAAAGATCTTGGTGGTGTGTGTGTGTTTTACCTGGACCTAACATAGTTATGGGAGCCATTTACATTATGATTATGACTGTATTTCAAAGCTATGCAAGTTTACTCAGAAAAGATACCTAAACTGGGTTAAAATGAGCAGCTTGATTGTAGACTTGCTTAATTAGAAGCAAGACCTACAGAGTTCAGTGGGACTTACTCCCCAAAAAGTAAGGATAGATTACATCTTAATTAGTCCACTCTGACCTATTGATAATTTTTGACATTTTATGCCCAGATGTTATGCATTGATAAACTCAGCTGGAATAAAATATTCAGTATGTTGCAGAAAGGGAAACAGATTACTGGGACAGAAGAATCTAATAATAGGAAGCTATTATTAGAGTAAATTATATTGAACAAAGAGCCAAAATTAGGAGAGAGGTCTGTCAAGGGTGCTTGCTGTTCCCTGCATCATTTAACATATTTACAGAGAATGAAATCAATAAAATGGGAAGGAAGTAAATTGACTATGCTTTGCAGATGATCAGTGGATAATGACGGATAAGTAAAGAAAGCTGCATGCCATGCTAAATACACTAAATTTGTTGTATTAGAATCTCAACCTCAACATGCATGAGAATAAAACAAAAAAATTTATGGGCAAACCTTTGCCATACTGTATTTGTGTTTGCACACACACATATTATGTAGCGCAAGTAATATATTTGGGTTAAGCAGAGCGTTTGGAACAGGGGTGTCAAATTCGATTTCATTGAGGGCTACATTAGGGTTGTGTTTGACCTCAGGGGGGCCAGGACAGGCATAGTCAGCTTGATGTCACTCATGTTGGGGGCACCTGTGGTGGCCTGAGCACTCTTCCAGTGAAAACGGGCTCCCGAGCTCTGTTTTTGGCTGCAATGGCCTCCTGCAACCCTCTGCCAGCAAAAACGGAGCTCGGGAGGGCCTCCTGAGCTCCGTTTTTTCTGGCAGAGGCATTGTGGGCCAGTCCTTTGCTGTTTTCAGGGTGGCCCCACGGGCCAGATCTAAGCACCCTACGGGTGGGATCTGGCACCCGGGCCTGGAGTTTGACACCCCTAGTTTGGAAGATCTAGAACAAAGGCTGAAACCAGAGTAATTTTGATAAAACATATATTTACAGTAAAAGCGCATCAGAACAGGTACAAATAAGTTTAATACGCTATGAAATATAAGGTGACCAATTGTCCTCCTTTAGGGAGGACGGTCCTTCTTTTGTAAGTTCTGTCCTCCCCCGAAAAGTGTCCTCCTACATGTCCTCCTTTTCGATATTTGAAGACTAATCTGTTGCGCGTTATGTGACGTATTTGTATTTGACATGACGATTCGTCAAGGCTCGGTACAGTGCGGTATAAGACGCGATTATGAGACGCATGCGCTCCGCACGGGAGACCTTGAGAGCGCCGCGTGCAAGTGGCTTTGTTTACTTCTTATGTTATGTGCTATGTTTACTTCTTATGTTATGTTGATACTCTAGCTGCAGCACTTGCCGTGAAATTCAATATGAAGGATATTTCTTGTTCAGATATTTCCAATATATTGTTAGAAGATGATACATTGACAAAAAAATATTAATTCAATGGAAAAGTACTCATTTAAAAAATAATTAACAGGCATGTAAGCATAATTACAATATAAAATGTTACAACTGTTTTTATTATGCATATATCATATTATAGTGCATTATTGTTGCAATGAATAAAATGTTTCTTTTATTTACGATATTTTCCCCCCAATTTATTTGTCCTCCTTTTCATTGTAAAAAAGTTGGTCACCTTATGAAATATGACATTAACAATCACGGGAATCACCTTCCATTTTTCTTTCTAATGAGAAGATTTGTGTTTTTTTTTTTACAATTGTAACACAATTATAAAGAGCTATAAACATATTCAGCCCAGACCAGAAGGCACCTTTCATGCTAATTTAGGTGAATCGGAGATTGCCAGGCTAAATGAGGACTCTATCCAGGAGCCCATAGGAGCATTGATGTGATCAATGTGAACTGCGCTGCTTTCCAAAGAAAACACGCTGTGGATGATTTCACTCTCCTGTCCGGCTTGGGGTTTTCCATTAACATCTGATTGGCCGCTCTGGGGAGCAAGATGCCGAGAGAAGACCAGCCTTTGCTTTAAGACTGCCTGACTCTTTTTCCCCCCCTGGCCTTGAGATGGATTTACTAAGCATTCATTTCACTGAAAGCAGATTGGAGTTTATTCTAATGTGCAGCTGGACACATTTTTTTTTTTTTGAGAGGGAAAATGTGCAGAAGGAAGTTCAGTTCTGTGCAGCTGGGCAGATACAATTCACAAAGGAACTCGGTTCTTTTTAAACATGAAAGAGTGAAGAATAAAAAGGATAAAAATTAAAAGGGAACTGTTTTTCTTGCTGTAATCTTATGTTGATACTAGAGCCTCTGTTTACTCCGCAATGGTTTAAAAGATATCTCCGCTTGTTTTCCTTCTCCCCCTGTTCTTTATTTCTCGTTTTTTTTTCTTCTGGCGCCATTTTTTGTTCATATTTGCTTTCTTTCCCTTCTCCCTTTCTAATTGTTTAAAATGTTTTCTAAAAAGAAAAGGAACAAAGGAACATTGTTAGTGCCCATCTAAATATGTTATCTTCCTCAGAAGCAGACCAAACTGAGGAATATAAATTACCGTAATCAGTCTGGTACTTTAAATTCTGAGAAACCGAGTCCCACTGACCAGATATAGGCTCTACTACTCCAGGGGTGGATTCCTAATTTTTTTACTACCACTCTGTGGGTGTGGCTTATTTTGTGGGTGTGGCTTGCCGGCCATGTGACCGGGTGGGCGTGGCTTGCCGGTCATATATTAGTTATTTCAGAGAGATGTTACTACTATTTTTGCTATTTTATATCTTACATGAAAAGCTTTGCATACAAAGTGCGTGTTACACCATGGCAACACAGCAACCTTTATATGCAGAAAATGCTATAGTTAAAAGACAAGCAAGTCTCATACAGCATTTTTTGTTTCAGTCATAGATTCCTTAGACGAAAATATTGAGGACTGTTAAAAGAACAGTATCTTTTAACAGTCCTCAATGTTTTCATCTAAAGAATAACAGTATAAAACTGTATAAAATTAACAGTATAAAAGGTTAAGCTTTCGGAAAATGCCCACTTTGGGAAGCTTTAGGCAAAAATGAAGGAAAAGTGTCAAATGCGAGCTTCTTATTTTCAAGCGAAGGGATGGGGAAAGACTTAATTGTCAGGTTCTTTCAGCGTCTCACGCGCTCCCTCAGCCATCCTCCCCTGCTTGGACTCACTGTGGGGTAGGAAGGGAGCGCATGAGCAGTGCTGGAAACTCGGCTTCTGGGCATGCGCAGAAGAAAATTTTTTAAAAAACATTTTTTTTAAATGGCGGCGCCCAGGCACCGGCAACCAACCACACCGGTACTGTGACATCACCAGTGGGCCGCTACCGGTGCTATAGAGTGGACCGCACTGGTAGGAACCCACCACTGTACTACTCCCACCTTAAATTTTTGACCAAGAAGAACCCCCCCCCCGGTGCTTAGGGTTAGAAAGTGAGAAATCAGCCAGGCAAAGTAGTGGCAGGCAACCAGGCATTAAAGCTTTGCAGAAGGAGATCCTAGCAAAGTCAAAGCTGCATAGCTTCGTCTGGCTCTGCAGAACACCTGGGTAATTAAAATGGCTTCAGAAGGCAGATGTGTTACTGGATCAACTTCAGTGATAGCTTAATCCTATAGATGTCTATCTTGTTCCTGGCTATACGATCTCTAGACTGATCCTTTGAACCTCAATGCTGGATGTGGATTGTTTGGTGGAATCTGAACACCAATCTGATTTCAGCACTGCTAGGGCTTACTGCCTTGCAACTCTTGACCGAAGGCTGAGGACTACCGATCTTCAGCTCTTAGGATCCCAAGTGAAAAAGTGGTTTGAGATGGACTACCTATTGCGTACTGATGTGGGGGTCACTTTGTCAAGGACAAGTTAAATCTTCTAATTCTGGAAAAGGCTGTAAAACAGCTAAGAGAGCCAGTCCACATGTAAATATCAAAAGAGGTTTGATTCTCTTCTCAGGTTTTTCAATATATTTACTTATAGTTGGATTCTCCATAATATTCAGTTAGCATGATCATAAGAATCAAGATGAAGCTGTGATGTTATATATCATACTGTCTTTATACAGAAGGGGGGGAAATTTATACTTTCCAAAGTAGTTTAGAACCTTCTCCATGTAACCTCCTCCCTGGGTACAATACAGTGGTGGGTTCCTACCAGTGCGGTCCACTCTATAGCACTGGTAGCGGCCCGCTGGTGACGTCACAGTACCGGTGCGGTCGGTTGCTGGTGCCTGGGCACCGCCATTTTTTTAAAAAATTTTTTTTTACATTTTTAAAAAAATTTTCTTCTGCGCATGCCCAGAAGCCAAGCTTCCGGCACTGCGCATGCGCTGCCTTCCTATCCCACAGTGAGTCCAAGCAGGGGAGGATGGCTGAGGGAGCGCGTGAGATGCTGAAAGAATGGGCGGCAGGAGCTATCTCCATTCCCCTCCCTTCAGCAGTCCGAGAAGCCATGAACGTGCGGTGATGATCCTAGGTATTTTCGCACGTTTGAGGCTTCTCGAGCTGCTGAGGGGAGTGGGAATGGGCGGCAGGACCTATCTCAGTTCCCCTCCCTTCAGCAGTCTGAGAAGCCACGCCCACCCAGTCACATGGCCGGCAAGCCATGCCTACCTGGTCACATGGCTGGCAAGCCACACCCACAAAATAAGCCACGCCCACAAAGTGGTAGTAAAAAAATTAGGAATCCACCCCTGGAGTAGTAGAGCCTATATCTGGTCAGTGGGACTCGGTTTCTCAGAATTTAAAGTACCAGACTGATTACGGTAATTTATATTCCTCAGTTTGGTCTGCCCCTGGTACAATATACTTATTCTATGTTAGCCTATAAGGGCAGTTTTCAATAGGGAAAAATATCATTTTTAATAAGAGAAGATCCATTTTGTTGTCCAAGTTAACTGTTGAACCTTTCTAAGTGAAAAGCAAGGGAGACTTTTCCTTAAATAAACATCCTAAACAATACATACACAATACAATTCAAGTTTTTGAAAATACAGTTTAGGATTACATAAAGGAATACAACATATGGTATAAATTACTTTGGGAAAGCTTTCATTTGTAAAATATTAATGTTATCCCAAATGTTCATTTTAAATGAGGTTCATTATCCAAATCTGTTACTAATTCTGATAGTACTACGTTTAAAATCAATTTGTGTATATATACATCTCAGATGATAATTTCCACTCCAAATAATTACTTTTTTTAAAAAAAATCTTTATTGAATTTTTTAGTTAAAAGCAACATATAAACAAGACATACAAAAATACATAAAATACAAACAAAGTAAAAACTAACCACTTTTACAGCTATTTCATTTCCAAATATATTTACATTTTACAGTATTACTATTTTAATTTAAACAATCGCTATTGTTTATCCAGTTCTATATTCAATGGATTGAATCTCCTACTATATATTCAACATCTATTTCTTCCATTTTAGTTATATATACCTCTAATTTTTTACATAAGACTTGAGAGTAAGACATTTACAGTTTCTTTATAGTTCACCTTTTATAACCAAATTTGAAGTTTTTTGTTGTGATTTAACCACTTATACCATTTATTCCAAGCATCATAGAATTCTGTCTCCTCCTTCTCATGTATCTCCATTGTTAGTTTGCACATCTCGGAGCATTCCAAGCTTTTTTTAACGACCATTGAGGATGTGGGGATGGTATCATTTTTCCAACTCTGCGCGTAAACAATCCTAGTGGTGGTGGTTATATGAAGTATTATAAAAAGTATTATTAATAACGATATTGGTCTGTAGTTCTTAATTAATTGTTTGTCTGTATCTTCTTTGGGTATTAATGTTATATAGGCCTCCTTCCAAGATTCTGGTATTCTTGCTTTCTCCATTGCATCGTTATATACATCCAACATTACCATTTCCAATGATTCCTGGAATTTGTTATAAATTTCTGAGGGAATTCCTTCCTGTCCAGGAGTTTTATTGGTTTTTTTTGTTTATTGATGGCATTCCTAATTTCTATTATTGTTATTTTGTTGTTTAGCATAGTCTTGTCCTCCTCAGACATGATTGGCAAGAATCCTTTCCTCCAAGTAATCCTTAATGTCTTCTTCCTTAACCTCTTCTTTCTTATATAATTCCGTGAAAAAGTTTTGGATGATGGTTTTTTCCTCTTCGGACCTACTATGCAATTTCCCATTCTCATCAAATAATTGGTCAATTGATCTCTCTGCCCTCTCTTTTCTAAGTTTATAGGCCAGCCACCTTCCTGGCTTATTTGCAAATTCAAAATAATTTTGTTTGGAAATCTTAATTTTTCATGCCATTTCCTCTTGATTTGTCAGATTAATTTTAGGTTTGGTCATAATCAAGTCCTCTTTGGTTTTACTATCTTTTCGGTCTTTCTGTAAATTATTATCTAATTCTCGTATGTAATAAAAGTGTTGTATGTAATAGAGTCTGTATATTTCTCTTTTCTTTATTACGATTTGCTACATAAGCTATTGTTAACCCTCTAATATAGGCCTTAGTGGTGTCCCATAGGTTTTGTGCCAATGTTTGCTCCTTAGTATTAACCTTAAAGAAATATTTTAATTCTTTCTCAATATCTGTATATAGTTTTTTTCTTTTACTATTCTATGGTCTATTGTCCATCTCGCTTTCTTTCTCTTGTCTTGCCCTTTCCATTTTATTATCAATGGGTTATGGTCTGCCCACACATTTGGAAGTATTTCTAATTCTACTGTTTCATTAAGTAATTCCAGATTCATCCAGGCCATGTCAATCCTAGACCAGGTTTTGTGTGGGTGGGAAAAAATGTATATTGCCTGCCCTCTGGGTTTAAATGGTGCCATCCATCCACCAAATTGAATTCCTGCTTAATTTCATCAAATGATCCTGGTAGTTATCACCTTATCTTTTTCCTATTATTACTTTTGTAATCTTTTCTCTTGTCTACTACTGCATTGTAATCTCCAATTATACAAATATTTTCCCATTGTAATTCTGTCAGTTTTTTGAGTAGTTTGGAATAAAAGATTTTTTTGGTTAATGTTGGGTGCATAAATTACCACAAGTAATATTTTCCTATAAACCAAATTTATTTCGACTATTAATATTCTACCATCTTCATCGGTATATATAAGTTTTGGGTTTAACCATTTTTTTATGTACACTGCCACCCCTCTTTTTTTAACTGTTGCAAGGGCCAAGTATAGTTTACCTAATTTTAAGTATTCCAAAATAGTGTTTTGTTCTCTTTTAATGTGGACTTCCTGGAGACAAGTAATGTCCGGATTCTGTTTTGAAAGTCTAAGTAGTATTTTCTTTCTTTTTATAGGGGAATTCAATCCATTTATGTTCATTGAAATCAAGTTTATTTCTCCATCCCGTTTTTCACTGTGCACTTTCCTTTCCTAAACTCTGTCTGTGCTTGCACCTTTCCTTTCATATCTATCTACTGTCTTTCTCTCCCTCCTTCCTCTCCTGTACTGTCATTTTGTCTTCTGAGCTTTGTTCCTCCAGACAATATTTTTCTCCCTCATCTTTACTGTCTTGTCCTTCCTCCCCTCTAATATAATTTTCGTAGAAGTCCCTTGCTTCATCAACAGAGGATATTCTAATTCTTTTTTCTGGCAATGAGATCAACAAATCCTCAGATATTAACCATCTAAACATTATTTTTTGTCGTATCAGTTGTGAGGACAGAAAGTTGTATGCTTTTCTTTTATCTCTTATTCTCCGAGGGATCTGTCTAAGAATGATAATTACTTTTCCTTTGTAGGTAGGGGGTTATCCCTTGAGGTATTGTATATTTCATCTCTTATAGTTCGTTTTATAAACCTTATATGTACCTCCCTTGTGTCTACGAGCATAATTGGTATGTAGCCTGTAGACCTCATCCATTTCATCTAGTATTTCTTGTTTGGTCTTGTTTCTTACTCCAGATATTATTTCTGCCATTGTTTCTGGGAGGTTCTCATCCTTATATTCCGGTACATTCTGGAACCTTAAGAAAAATGCCACTTTCTCAATCTCCAGATGTGAAATAGCTTCCTCAAGGTCCCTATTTACCATCTCTAGTCTGTTCTCAGCTCCTTCCAACCTCTGATCTATCTGTTCTGTTTTTTCCTCCATAGTCTTCATTCTCTTTTCAGTAGTTGTTAATGCTTCCTGAATTGTTCCCATTCTGTTGTCTAATTTTTCCATCCGGTCGTCTACCTTTCTTATATCCCCTTTCACTTCTCTCATTTTCCTCTCATTTCTGTGTAATGTTTGTCCATAGATTCCTGCATTTTGAGCATGATTTCTTGTATCCACGTTAATGTGGCCTGCATATTTTGCGGATTCATGCTAGCACTTGCTTTCTCTCCTGCAGTGTTATCTATAGGATGTTGACCAGCCGGGGAAGGGGTTGTAGGAGTTATTTTTCCCGGTTTTAGTAATAGTTGTGCTTGTGCTTGTCATCTTTAATATATCCCAAAATCTATACCACTGTACCGTATACGAGTTCTTATTAATTCTTATTAAGTAATCAGATAATTAATTAAGTTAATT
Source organism: Diadophis punctatus similis (assembly GCA_023053685.1). Lineage (NCBI taxonomy): Eukaryota > Metazoa > Chordata > Lepidosauria > Squamata > Dipsadidae > Diadophis > Diadophis punctatus. Next base: position 2,698,723 of record JALIGW010000051.1, on the reverse strand, counting down.
CATAAAAATATTAATAATTAATAATTAATTACTGTGATAAACTATAGCACTATCAATATATAAATAAGACAATTTAGTTAATATAAATAGATAAGTCAATTCAGTTAATATAAATAAGTCTATATATATAATTTTTAAGTTGTTAATTTAAGTTAATTAATTGAATCACCCAAGATGGTTACTTGCTCTGTTGGCTTGCCACCTTCCGTTCTCTCTCAGGTCCTATTCTTTACCTTTCTCTTACTTTCTCCTACTTTCACTTGCTTTCTTCACTTTCTTCACTTTCTATTAATCCTCCTTGCACTAGACCTTATCCAATTTGTCCTTTAGCTCACCAAACCATACATATTCCTGTCAGGGGTGGGTTCCATTTACCTTCGCCACCGGTTCACATCACGGCGCGCATGGACCAGCACCGACAGTGATGTCACCAGCGGGTCGCTACCGGTTCGGGTGATCCGGTCCAAACCGGGAGGAACCCACCCCTGTTTCCCGAGCTCTTCACAAGATTCTTCACTCCAAGATTCTTCTCCAGTTCCACCAATATTCTTTACTCCTGTTTCTCACCCTTGCCTCTACGAGTTCTGTGTTCAAGATCCGAAATCAGTCCTCTACAATCCAAGATGTCTGCCTCCATCTCTTTTACACAGTCACTGCCGCTATCTTTACTTCCAAGCACAAACCAATCCTTCCTCTGTGCAAGCACTTTTCCTGATTTGTTCACCAACACAAGCAAGTTCACTCAACTGGGTGTCATTTGTCAGCTCCGATGTCAGCTCCGATATCAAAATCCCCACGGTATCCACCGCTCGCATTCTCCTCTTTTCTCCAACGATTGCTGACTCCTTCTCTGTCGTCTCTCGCTCTTTCCTCGAAGTCGCCGCCGCTCCAAGCTTAGAGACTCACTTGCCTGTCAGCTTTCAGTTTCGTCAATTTATCGTTATAACACCAATAATCCTTCGTTCTCTCTCTCCACCGATTATCGTAGCTGCTTCATACTTTTTTTTCCTCCTTCATAAATCAGGCCGCCGCATCTCTAGACCTGGCCATGACAGCCGGTTTCTTCTATGCTGGAATTGAGGAGTTCCTCCTGTTACAGCAGGGGATCGCTCTTCTCCCTGCTGTCTCTGGTGTATCCCCTCTACACTGGTCGCCCCTCCAGGGCTTCGCCTCGCCTCACCGGCCTCAAACGTAGAAAATCAGGCAGTTCGAACAGAGCTCTGTTCTCCTGCTCTGCACCGCCGTACCGACCCGGAAGTTCCTCTGTGATATAATTACTTTTCAAGGATCCATTGAAACTGTCCATAAAATTCTGATTTTGTAACTCATTATTACTTAAAGTCACTCATTTGGATTTAGATCAGTTACTATTGTACACTGAAAGGGCCCCTAGCCCATTTGTTAATTTTATTAATTCGGATATGGAAGATTCAGATTTGTTAATGGGTGGCAGCATATCATGTGCAAATGGGAATACTTCATGTTCCTTAATTTTTAAACAAACAACGCCAAATATCAGGTAATAATAGAGAGACAGCACAATCCTGCCATAAGATATGTGTCTAATAAAAATACAGATTAAATAAACTTTTGGTCTTCCCTTGCACTTTTAGAAAAGAATAATAATTGAAATCCATTTAAATAACTCTTGAGGAGAAGAAAAAAATTGACATACAGGTGTTGCCAGTAGATTTCATCAAAGATCTTGTCTGCATCCAAAGGGTCATAATTACACTAAAATCCACCATAATGCTATTTAGAGCTATAAGAGAGATGAATTTCACATTTTCATCCCCTTTTTGGTGACCTATAAATCCTGCTTGGTCAGGATATTCTTTAGCTTACTACCGGTAGTATTTTCTGCGCAATCCTGAGATAAGCCATGCTTCTTCTCTACCTGGTCCAGTAAGAGAAGTAGTAGATGTGCAGGTAACAAAATATCACATTCGGATAACTATGTAAATGATTAAAAGCCAAAAGATTTGTGTGAACTTTGTATCATTCTAAAGGAAAACCACCTGGACTGGCATTTTACCATTCCTCATATTGTCAGTAATATGTTTGGTTTCGTCTGCTTGGATAAGCTCAGAAAGTGGCTCATTTTGTTGACTACTGAAACATAGAAGATTCAGCACAGAAAAGAAAAACATTAATTTTCAAATCTATTCTAATCTATCAGAGTTTTATCTTTGAGGATTTGAATCAATCAATCAGTCAATCTATCTATCTATCTATCTATCTATCTATCTATCTATCTATCTATCTATCTATCTATCTATCTATCTATCATCTATCTATCTATCTATCTATCTATCTATCTATCTATCTATCTATCTATCTATCTATCTATCTATCTATCATCTAGTTTCCTTCTTTCCTGTTCTCTTCCTTCTTCCTTCTTATTGTTTGGTCAGAAAAAGACTGGCTGGAATAAAGCCACGGACTGGATTTCAAAGTCTAAGAGAAAATATGCAGATGGGATTTACATTTTATCAAGAAATAAAAGTAAATGTTTCCTAACAATGTCAGGCAAATGTTAAGTCAGTCAGCTGAATTTGCTATTTCCTTAAATATTTAAATTGATTTAAGGGCAATTCTTAATCCATTGTTTGGGAATTTCTAATGCATTATCTCCTCTACTGCAGGGGAGTCCAGTATTACTCCTGCATCTTCATCTGAATCAGAGGATTAAAAGAGACTTCTAATATCCCATAGCGTAGCTGAACCATTTGCATATTTGGCTCTATAATGCAGGATGCAGCTATGGCAGCCTCTGAGAGAGGATGGCTACTCATCCTTTGCTTTAATACTTCTGGAGAAACAAAGTCCACCACAATCTTTAAACTATGGAGTTTAAAGCAGAGGCCTATGATCTGTGACCCTAGAAAATAAGTAGCCCTCTGAAATCCATAGTTGCCGGGACCCGCCAAAAACTTCATAGATGAACTGTGGTTTCTAGCACCATAGAAGAGGGGAATGGCTGGATTCAAGGGAAACGAGCTGGATTTTATTCCTTACATTTAATTTTCATTGACATGAAATTGGGTATAAGTTTTCTTTCTAGCCATGCTGCTTAAGGACTCTACAGCTCTAAGTCTAGAAAATATTATACCTCTGATTCAGAGGTGGGTTCCTCCAGGTTCGGACTGGTTCACCTGAACTGGTAGCAACCCACTGGTGATGTCACGATGACATCACGGAACTGGTTCTGTTGGTGCCGGTCCCTAGACGCCGCCATCTTTTTTTAAAAAAAATTTTATTTTATTTTTTTTGAATTTTTTCTTCTTTTGTGCATGCGCATAAGCCGAGTTTCAGGCACTGCACATGCATCGCCATCTTGTTTTTGGCTTTTTTAAAAAAAAATTTATTTTTCGGCACTGCGAGGCCACGCGGCGCAGGAGGAAGCAAACCAGCAGCGAGGTAAGTTAGAACCCACCCCTGCCCTGATTTAAAATATCCTGTAGAGCAGAATTGAATTTGGAGAATACGCACTAGAGCAGGGGTGTCAAACCTGCGGCCCACGGGTTGGATCCGCCCCAGCCCAGTTTAGTGAAGGGGAAAAAAGTCCTGATATGTCATGTGACGCCACTGTGACGGTACGGGTTTGACACCCCTGCACTAGAGGGTGTATATTTCCTAGCACAAGTACTTGTCCTTCCATTAAAGTCCAGCAAATATTTTGTACTTAACTCCTTTAAGATCCAACAAACTGTTTCAGCCTGATTCCCAAGTTCAGCATGGAAATGTTTGCATCTACAACCCTTTCCTGTCAATATTTGCTTGAAGAAACAGGGTGGGTATTCTGTCCTTAAATAAACCCCAGGATTTCCCTCCATATCTTGGAATTCTTTCTGAATAAGAAGGATCTCTCTTAGTACATTTTTCCTCATTTGGTCCTCAAATATTGGATATCCACTTTACAGGCAGGAGCACTAATCCAGATTTCTTTAAATGTGTTTTAAGAGTATTGTTGCTGAGTCCAACTTTTCCAGAACTATAACGTAAGCTATTTTTCAGTTGTATTTCAAATATATTGCAGACCACAAAACAAAAGGAACATGGAAGTGCATTTCTCACTTGGTGGCACACAATATTTCTCTCTAGGTTAGCCGGCCCTGACATTTCCTTTTCATTTAAGTTATTGTTTCCCGAAGTGTCTAGGCTGCTGTTCACTGTTTCCTTACAGGCAGTAATCATCTCAAAAAGCTTTTGGAGATCACAGTTGCTGAAAAAGTCTAGATAGAAGGATGTCCTAAATAATAGCATCATGTATTTTGACAGGGCCAATTTAGGTGGAAAGAATTGTTGTTTACTTGCTGAGCGCTTATTTTACTTGGCATATTCTCTGAAGGACATGACATGTGAACTGAGAATCACAACTGAAGCCATTTTCTTCTTAAATCAAATACTCTAAAAATATATAGAGGATCCAAACAATGCAGGAACATGCACGTTTTGGAGGATATACTTTGGAAGGGATTTAGCAAAATCAGAAAGAAGTTATTTTCCTTCTTTCTGATTTTGCTAAATCCCTTCCAAGGGATTTGGACAATTTGGACCAGAGGCAACTTCTCTTGGACTTCTTTGTGGTTTGAAATGGGAGAATATTGCTGTGAATACTTAACCTATTTTATTATTTAATCAATGTAGATGTACATATTGTTTCAGGAGCATAGTGGAAGAAATATAGGCAGGAACAGTTCATGTCTGAACCAGAGGTGGGTTCCTGCCGGTGCGGTTAATAGCTGTTGTTCGGCGCAGAGCCGAAGACGCTACTGCCGTTTGCGGCGTGGGGGCTTTCCCAGGGCGCTGCCGCCGCCCGCATGGACACCGCCAATTGCATTCTTTTGCCCTCTGCGCATGCGCAAAGTGTTCTGCATGCGCAGAGGGCAAAAGAACGCAATTGGCGGCGTCCATGCGGGCGGGGAAAGCGCCCGGGGAAAGCTCCCGCGCCGCGAACGGCAGCAGCGTCTTCGGCTCTGCGCCGAACAACAGCTATTAACTGCACCGGCAAAAACAGGCAGGAACCCACCTCTGGTCTGAACCCTGCACAGCAGAAATCCCTCAACTGCAAAACTGACAGACGTTGAGGGAAAGCTTAACCTCCCCAAAAGAAAATACCAAGAATAGCATATTTTTTTCAGAGAAGGAGAAAAAAAGAGTATATAGAGTGTGGTTTCCTTTTCTTAGCTGTCTTTTGTTTTAAATCTCACACTCAGTCCCCAATTCCATTTTTAAAGAAGACAAAGACAAAAAAGAATAAAAAAAAATATATAAAGAAGTGACTTACAATCTTCATTACAACAAGTATGAACAAATTTAGCAACTCTTCATTTCTTGTAAGGTTATAAACAAACATCTCTTCATCCCATATCCTATCTCTTATCTATAAGACATCGACTTTTCAGTCTTGGTGTCAACAAAAAGTCCACAAAGGATTGCCCCAACTTTGGGGGGGGGGAATCCTTATTTTAACTGATCAAACAAACCAACTTTATATTCCTTCCTTGTACTTCTAACAATCTTCATCTTTAATTCAATCAAATATTTTCATATAATTTGATTTCTCTTCAATTCTTTTTTATCCGATTGCACAGATTTCTCTTTTTCAAGGTTTTAAGCCTCTTTTACAGATGAAATAAGAAATCATTCTAGGTCATTGTCTTGGTTTATCATTTGTGTTTTCCTTTTCCTTTTTAAAATTTAGGTGCCAGTTTCTTTTGTATGCCCAGTAAAATGTCCTTCTCCAAATCATTTTCTTGGCTTATCATTTGTACTTTAATTTTCAGTACTTTCTCTGTGTTGACAGATAAAATTTATTCCACACCATTAATATACATCAGGGGTGGCCAAACTATGGTTCTTTGAGGACCTGTGGACTTCAAATCCCAGAATTCCTGAGCTAGCCATGCATGCATGGCTAGCTCAGGAATTCTGGGAGTTGAAGTCCACAGGTCCTCAAAGAACCATAGTTTGGCCACCCCTGATATACATGGTCTACCCATAGAAACAGACATAATTACTGAAAATGTTGATTAACTTTTGGCTCCATTTTTCAAAGATATCCTTTGATATATTTGATGTTATAATGTTTTCTGTCATTTTGTATGTCCCAGTATTAACTGATATCAAGAATAGATTTGCATTTTTTAAATTTTGTTCAGAATCTTTAGTCCTCTGGTATCCGGTTTCTAAGATCATCACTTATTTTTATTATAACTCACAGTAACCAGAATAGACAAAAAAAGTTTGTTTCCCCTAAGAAGCTATTTATTTTTACAATTGCAATAATTTCAAAATGTTATTATAATAGTCAAAATTCCAAATTTATCTATATACTTAATTAATATACAAATTTATCTATATACTTAATTTGTTTCTAAGTTTTTAAATCCAAATATTAGCTTTTTTTCCTGTATATTTTAACTTCTTTAAGTTCTTAAACTTGTAATTAAGGTTTTTTCGGTCAAGAATTGAAGATAAAACTTTTCTAATGACTTTACAAATTTGTCATTCTAAGGATTTCTATTTTTAAATAGCAATTTCATTAAGAATTATAATAACAACAATAAAAACTAACAAACTAAAAAAAGAAAAAGTGCAGAAAGAAAGAAAAGGGAAAAATCGAAAGAGATGTAGAAAGGAAAAAAATAATAAAAAATAGAAGTGACTTCCCAACCTCATCACAAATATAAACAATTTTAATAACCCATCAATTTCTCTTAAAATACCAAAAACGATTTCTCTTATCTACAAACAAATCCATGATCTTATAATTTCAGTCTTGATGTCAGCAAAAATCCTTTAAGCATAGCCAGAGATAACAATATATCTATTTTAACCTTGATCAAATAAATAAACTTTATATTCCTTCCTTTTACTTCTAACAAACTTGATCTTTAGACCCTTCAAATAATGTCATAGAACCTGGGGCTTTTTTTTCCCCTTCATTTTTTTTCTTTTTCCCTTCTCACAAAATTCTTCCTAGGTTTAACAAGCTTCTTTCATAAATCCATTATAGGAAAATTATTCAGGTCACACTCTTGATTTTTTTTAATTATTAAGACATCAGCCAGTTTCTTCTGTATATCTAGGATAATATATTTTTCCATATCATTTTTGTAATCATTTAAAATCCACTTTCAATTCAGTCTCAATCTCATCAAGTAGAACTTGTTCCTCTTCCATAATGTCTTTTGTTGTGGCAGACACTATTAAAATTAATTCCTGGGTCTGTTGTTTTAACAATATTTTTCAATGTATCCTACTGTCTCCTGATGAGGAGCAGCCATTCGGAATATATGTAGGCAATCTTCTGTCCTTTTGTTATCCAGAGAGGTTCCAAAGAACTGGTCTACTCATTGCTTCCTTGGTCTTCGCTGTAGTTGTTGATTTTTGCGAAGACATCTTTAATTTGCCATACCTCCCCAGAATTCCCTGCTTCCAGTTTCCAAAGATATAGCATGAACCCAGGAGAATTTGTACTACTCTGACTCTTCTGATCACAGTCTACTTGAATCACAAAATTGGGAAAACTAAGATGTGTCCATAAGACAGAGCTCTGTTATACCTTAGGTTCTGTGAGTGGATTCTGACAGACTTTTTGCCTACCCCTTAATATAAGCAAGCAATTATATTTATAGCTTGATGTGAATGTAATGTTTGGAATTATATTTCACCTACTCCTCTTTCAAATTAATTACATGTTTTATATTTTACTCTTGGTACTTGTATTTTCCAAGGGGCCTCTTAAGAAATAATTTTTCAGAGATGATTTTTAAAAAGGGAGCAGGTTAAAATAGTTGGGAACATTTACAGTTGCTTTTCACTGAATCCAATCACTGGTTTATTTAATCCAATATCGTTAGCAGCAGCTCTACAGAATTTTTGAAAGGAATCTTGCCCTATCTCCCAAGGATAGCTGGAAATTTCTGCATGAAAAATGTGTGCTGCAGAATTGTGCAGCCAAAAGCCAGGCATTGAAGCAGAGCAAATGCCAGCGGAGGTTAAACATTGCACTTCAAATAATTTAAAGGATGCAGTTTTTATAAAATCTGCCTAGAAAAATCTATCAGAGGCAGTGTTGGGGGCTTCCCTGAGAAGATTTTTGCCACCACTGAACTTCTATAAATAAGAAAGTCCGCAGAGAAGTCTTTTTTGGGAGATAACTTTCTTCACATTAATACAATGTGAAGTGACTCTTGCCCCAAACAAGATTCCTGGCCATTTCTCTTGCCTAAAGGATTAAAAAAAATATCTCTTTTCAAGGTAAAAAAAAGTTTCACAGGGACTCTTGCCTTAACCTTTACCAAGGCTCCCTGGAGAAAAGGCTCTGAATTATCTATCTCTTCTGATAGGTTTCTCAGCCATTTTCTCTTTTTGTCAGTCAGCCAATTTGTCCTTCAATGTTGTTTTCTCTCTCCAGCCCTTCCTAAGTTTTGTTCCGTTTTCTGACATACTTGCTACTTCATTCCAACTTTCCTTCATCACCAGACTGTTCTCTGCTTGAATCATCCATATAACGTGGACTGGTATTCTGCTATTATCTTTATACTTGTCTACAAAGATTTGACCTCTTGCAATGAAGCTTTCAGCAACTTAATGCATTTTGTTAGAAAGAAAATGCTAGTTTCACAAACAAAACAATATTTCAAATGATGCATTTAAAATATTTAGATTGAAACTTCTCCATAATTACCTTATGCTACTATAACTGCAACTGCCTAAAGATTAAAGCACAATGGTAGAAATTCAGCTTTATTTATTTATTTTATTTATTATTTATTTATTTTGGAATTCTTATATGCCGCCCAACTCCCTAAGGACTCAGGGCGGCGTACAACAGTGAGAAAATACAAGAATAACCAAAATCTAAAAAGTTAATTAAAAGCAAATATAAAAATTAAAACACACTATAAAAAGAATCATCACCAACCATTCAACATCATACATACTTGGGGGGTGGGCTCGAATGAATTAAGCTCTACCCCCCGCCTGCAGGAAAAGCCATGTTTTATTATTCTTATTCTTATTATTCTTATCCAAGTCTAGGGATAGTTCCAGTGGTGGGTTCCTATCGGTGCGGTCCAGTGCATAGCTCCAGTAGGGAGTGGCCGATTGCGCAATTTGCGTGCGACCGCTCCAGTGCCGTCTTCGCCGGTCTGTCGCGCGCATCACCATCTTTTTAAACAATTTTTGGGCTTTTTTGCTTCTGCGCATGTGTGGAAGCAAAATCTCGGCGAAATCTCTTGAGGGGACATGCGCGCGAGATTTCGGTGAGATTTTGCTTCCGCGCATGCGCAGAAGCAAAATCGCACGAGGGGGCGCGCGCACGGAATGTGGAGATGCGCACGCAGCGCATCGGTAGCAACAGAGGAGCAACCCACCCCTGAATAGTTCCATCGGGGCACAAGCATTGCCCTTCATATCCTCAACTGCCACTCTTGTGTCCTGATTATTACCCTCCGTCTCTTGTCATTGAGGTGGCTTGCACAACCTCCTGCTGGCCAGAGCATTTAGGAAAGGGCACCAAGATGTCACAACACCTTGGCTTCACAAGGGTAGGTGAATTCTGAAGAGAGGGAGGTGGGACAACTGGGATTTCTCACCAATGGAAAACCAAGAGATCACACAAATGATTTTTGCAGTGTAATTTCAGGGATAATGCCCAAGTCAAAATTAATTTGCTTAATTTATAAGAGTAATATAAATCCTACAGGGTTGTAGAAACGTAAGTGTTGAGGAGGAAGATGGAGATAACCTTGATTAAAAAGGGAAGAAAAGCAGCAACTCAGTCTTGGTTATCTTCTCTCCCTGAAAAGAAGAGGCTATTAATGTTTTCTGAAACCTATGTCAAAGTTTGTGTATAAACGCACCGCCATTTCCTGATGTGTTAGGTAATGTAACTGTTGTCCGTGCTGGCTAGAAACTTGTGGAATACACTTGAAGAATCTCAAATTTGGGAAAACCAGAAAGTACTTGACATTATCACATGTAGTCTAAGCAAGACAGTTGTTAAGTAAGCTTTGACCCATTTTACGACCCTTCTTGCCACAGTTAAGTGAATCACTGCAATTGTTAAGTTAGTACTCTCCGTTTCTCTAGCAATTCGTCTGACCAATCCTTTTAGCCATAGGTTGAATCTGGCCAGGCAGAATCTCAAGTTCACCCGCAGGCTTCATAGGACTTCCAAGTTCTCTTTTACCCATTCTCATTGTGCTTTTCTCTCCTATCAGCTGACTGCCTTGTGCAACCTGACACCATGTATACCATCCTGAGAACCCAATAAAACAAATATACAAAACATGAATGTACTAAAAAAGTGAACGAAAGTAAAAACAACAGCAAAAAAAGGAAGCATGTCTGGTATGAATAGACATTTTAGGTGAAATATGAAACATACCCGCACTACAACATAATATATTTGTACTTCCACCTTCAAGCCACAATGTACATTTAACAAGAAAGGACAAAGCATTTTAGCAATCTTTTGCTCTACTTGGAGCATTAATTTTGTGGCCATGGTAAGAGTAGAAAGGTGAGAAATCAACCGGGGTACAATGGTCATATAAAGAAACTCAGGATGACTGGATATAGCCTGGGGACTTTAGTTGACACCTCAGGCTTCAATACGATGTTATCAAAAGAAAATATATGGGATGTAACCTATAGGACTTCCCTGTCATTCCAAATTACACAGTAACCTGTTTTTTTACCATTTGTGCAGAATGTTTTAAATTGCTGATGGTACTTAGAAAGTGACAATAAAGTGAGATCTTTTGATATTTCGGCTGTCATTTCTCTCTGTTAAACTGCCAGTGCTAGGTTTGTTATTTTTTAGAACCGATTATTGTACAAAGTGGGTATCAGGAAAGCACTTCATGTTTTGCCACTAATGCTTTTCTTGTTAGCAGGTGTCCACCATACACATATGTATACAGCATTGGTACCGATCCGTAGATACACTTGTAGATATAAAGAAGTTGGACCTATGATTTAAATGGGATTCTGTTGCTCAAACGTTCTGCCCTACAAAGTATGATTACAGTTGTTATTATGAAAATCAAGTGAATAGACTTTGAAAAATTGTATGGTGTTTATGAAATGACTTTAATTATGAAGTACAATTATGACATACAAACCGCCATGTCAGAATGACTAAATGAAATCCCGTTCAGCCTTTTGTATGAGATCTACCATTAATGATGATTAATCCCCCAGGATCCCTTGAGAAATCTATAATGCTGGAAGAGATGGAGAAGACGATGACCAGGAGCAAGGTTGATGGTCCCTATGACAGTGATGGATTGTCAGCCCTTTAAGATAGACCAGACTAGGAAACCAAAGTTATGAATGCTAATATTACTTTTATTAGGTTACAATAACAAAATCTTGTAAGTTTGAATGTGCTTGCTTCCTCCTTTTCTCCCTTTAAGAGAACTAGGGACAGCCTTATCTGAGTTGCTTTCTCAAAGTACATTTCTGCCTTGGACTCAAATTTCTTTTTTTTTTTTTACTATTGTTTTAGTTTCAGCTCTTCCTCTGTTCCTCAAGATTACTTTTACAGCCCATTACACCTGAAGGGTCAGGTTAACAATCAAACATCCAGGTCTGTCTCAATCAGTAAGTAAAAGCTCCTGGAAGTAGAGTTGGGAAAGAAACATCATCATTTTGATGCAGAGCAGCTGTTTTATATAGTAACAGAACAATTATACTTCTAATGTAGCCTTGTCTAGCTTATTGGATATAATTTGTTTCTTTAAAAAAAACTGTTGTGCCTTTTACATTGAGATGTATAACCTAACTGGAAACAAGGTTCAATTTTTTGTGTGTTGTAAGTTGTAACTTCCAATAATTTTTTCTGAAGAAATTCACCTAGTGAAATATTCAATATTTCATACGGATTTATTTTTAGTAAGACCTCATATTGATCAGTGCTTGTGTGACCCATTTTTATTCTCATACCCTGAAAAGTTTGTGCATGAATGCAAGAATCTCTAAGAAATGGAAAAGGTTAATACAAATAGGCAAAGAAGTAATTTCAGGTCAGAATTCTCAAATTAAACACTTTACTGCAAGATGATTTAAGATTTAAAGATACTCAGGGAATATCATAAAAAGAAAGTCATACAGGAATTCAAAGTGTCCCCATTCTGAAAGCAAACCAGTTAATGACTTTCTTACGTTTGCTTACCTTTATTGTAGATTTAGCTAGTTTTTTTTATCCTAGATGGCATTATCCATATCCTTTCCTCTGTTGGTGTAATAGTTTTCCTCTTCTGTCTTGTAATTAAGATTTATATGCCATTTCCCCACCAAATTCCTGCCTGCCCAAATAAACTTGATGATCACATTCATGTCTCACTTGTACCCTTGCAATTCATAGTAGTAATAAAGTTCTCATTTTATCCCCAGCTTTGTGAAGTCCGCGGCCACTCAATGAACCCTGAAGGCATTGTTCATCACCTTAACTACTGACTTTCTCTCATCCAAGTTAGATTTATGTGTAAGATACCTTACACAGAAGCACTTATGTTTTTTTTTTTTAACCCAACCCAATCAGCCAAATCTATAAGATTAAAGATTGCTCTTTACTGTCATGGCAAAAAAAAAACAGCTATCTTGTGGCACCTTATGAACTAATTTTTACTTACCGTACATTTGTGTGTCTCACAATTCAGTGCATCGTATTTTAAAAGCACAATTTAAAGACATAAATGAGCATGTCTTTGGGGATTTTGAAAAAAATCACACAGTGATGAAAACTTTATCCATTGGAGTTGCTATTGAGAAATCTTATATCTCTGTCTTTCTCAGAAAGATTGTGAGGTTTTGGTAGCAAGTTTTGATAAGACCCTAATATTGCCCTTTATTTTGGGATCATCTACATAGACTTAGTGCTGAGTGCTATGTAACTTCAACTCTTCTGACGTCTCTCTACTATTGTTCCACTGGGAGTCCAAACAGCTGAGCAGTGTTTTGTTATTGTCTTGCTTGGTAGGTTATGCTTTTGTGTTTCTGTTAAATGTCTGATAAAGTTAATAATAAAACTTAAAATCGCTTCATTTACTGGTGTGTTTATTGTCTCTGGATCCTCAAACAACCAATTGTCTTGCATTTGGCCATTGCCTGTCAGTTAGCAATACAGAATGTAGCCCCAATCTAAGAGAGACTCTAATGACTAAAACCAGCCCTCTGTTTTGGGCCTGGAAACAAACAGGAAGATGAAACAGAAGACAATAGATCAACATTTAAGGCAAAATTAATGTTATTAAAATGAACATTGTCCTTTGTTTATGGAATTATCCTATGTTAATACCAAATAAATATTTCCATTGGATAGATAAAATTATTGAGGAAATTTATTTGGGATTGGGGATCACCAAAGTTTTCTTTGGCTGAATTGAGATTATTATTTGAGGAAGTTGTCTTTAACTTGCAAAAATATCATTGAGCCAATATTTTATCAGCCATCTGCTGGTGGAGTGAAAATAGGTAATTGAATATCATCCATTCTGGGCTAAGTTGGAAAGTTATTATCTAGTTCCTTTGCAAGCATGGAAAGTGCTTTGGAACAATGTATAGCAGAAAAGGTGTTTACTTTCTGGGAGTATGAGCAATGAGAAATCATTGGGCCATAATGGGATGTAAATTGAGTTTTGATAATGAGAATCATGAATACCTAATTTTTTTGGATAAAATCTCCTTTAAAATAAATATTTAAAATAAATAATTCTATTGGAAGGTTTGGGAAGAAGCTGGGATAATGACTCAACAACTATGAAATAGCTATTTTAAAGATTTTTACTGACTTCAAACTGAATTTGTCTTCCAAATTTGCAACAATGGATTCATTTCCAGCTTAAGTATCTTCTAACACAGGGGTGTCAAACTCAATTTCATTGAGGGCTGCATCAGGGTTGTGTTTGACCTCGGGGTTCTGGGGTGGGTGTGGCCAGGGTAGGTGTGGCCAGCTCAACATCACTCGCGTCGCAGGCGTCTGTGGTGGCACCAGCGCTCTGCTGTGACGGCCTCCTGCAACCCTCTGCCAGTGAAAACAGAGCTCGGGGGGGCCATGTGTGGCCCTCATGAGCTCTGTTTCTGGCTGTGACGGCCTCCTGCAATTCTGTCAGCGAAAATGGAGCTTGGAGGGGCCGCATGCGGCCCTCAGAAGCTCCATTTTCACTGGCAGCACTGTGGGCCGGTCCTTTGCTGTTTCCAGGGTGGCCCCGTGAGCCAGCTCTAAGCTCCCTGCGGGCCGGATCCAGCCTTGAGTTTGACAGCCCTCTTCTAACAGATCAATAAAACAAATGCTTTGGCTGCCTCAAAAGCATCTGAATTGTTTTACTTCAAGGTTGAATGGGGAAGCTAGCAGAACATTGCAAATGGTGATCACATGACCGCAGAATGCTTTGATCACAGGGGATTTATCTAAATGATGGTAATGGACTGCTGAAATCTTAAGTCAGCATATTCACATGACATCACACTTATGGTCACGTTGCTTAGCAACAGACTTCCCCTCCCAATTACTGTTGTTAAGTGAGGACATATTCCATATGTCAAAGAACGGTTCTTAGAAATGTGTGATTTATCTGTATGGAAAATGCAGTATTATCTACCAATCAAATGATACAGTAATATGTGCTACTATGGCAAAGTTTGCGATATATAGTATGTATTCATATTAGCAGCAAATTCATTAGTGAACGGTGACTCTTGATAAATATAAGGTAATTTTTTTCTTAGTTTGCATTTTAGTCTGTGCTATATTTTTTTTAAAAAGCCATTATTTTTCTATTAAGATTAAATTGTTAATTATGAATGCATAAATTAAACAGATTTTTTTTAAAAGGGAAGCCCTGTGCAGAAACCCTTAAAACAGTAATTTAACTTGGACAAATTGTGTCCCTGTAGTTAGCTGCTGCTCCAAAACCACCTTAGTATATAGTCCTCCTGGCCAGTGGCCACTCAGGCTGCGCCATGCTTAATCCAAAAGAAACCTCTGCCTCCGCCCCCCCCCCCCCCGGGTAATTATTCAGGGTAGAGGAAATAGAAACGATTTGCGATTGAATGAGATCCCGGAGTGAGACCTGCCTCGGCGTCTGCACACCAGGAGGCCCAATCACCGATTGAGCAATACAGAGTCACTGGCGCGCACGCGGGGCGGGTTGGACCTGCGGAGTTGGGGACCCCCGAGGAGCAGCTCCGTGGAAAGAGTCAACCCCGCACCCCTTCCCTCCCGGCGGCTCCCTTCTTCGCGCAGGTCCACGCGCCCCACTTTCAATCCCCGTGACCTTTCCCCTCCGCCAGTCTCCGCCCCAGAGGGAAGCGCGTCCCTCCCGTTCCGCCGGCTGCTTTTGCCTGGGTAGAGAGCGAGAGAGAGCGTGGCCGCGCGGGAGGCGTTCCGCTTCTCTTGCTGCTTCTCGAGCCTGTGGGGCGCCCCTGCTTGCCCGGCAGCAAGGTGAAGGCGCGAGCGCGCGCGCGAAGTGGGGGGGGGGGGTTCGTGGGGCGGGCTCGGGGAGGGCTCCGCGCTCCGTTCTGCGTCGCGTGCTTGGAGGTGCGGTGTGTGTGTGGGGGGTGCGGCTGGAGGAGGCCCGGGTCTGCAGCTCCTCCCCAGCTACCAGCCAGGTCTCAGCGGCTAGCTTGCCTCCTTCCACTCCGCTGTTTTGTGCGAGGGGGGTGGGGGAGGAGGAGGAAAGGAGGCGAAGGGCTCTTGGGGCGGGGGGGGGGAAGCTGCCACGCGGGGAGATGGAAGCAGGCGTCCGGGCAAGAGGCCTGCCGGCCTACCTTCTGTCAGGGGAGGCGGGGACCGAGGTTGCGGCTCTCCCAAGCTCTCGCTCTCTCGCTCCCTTTCGGTGCAGTTGGAGCCCGAGCGGGACTCTCCAAAGTGGTTGATTCCGTGCAGAGGCAACGAGGGTCGGTGGGGCGCACCGAACCGCCGGTCGATGCCACAGTGTGCGACCCGGGGTGTTGCGGGTGCCCGGATGAATGAAGCTGCCCTATCCTGGGTTGGGGAAGCTGTTTGGAAGGAATGCTGATGACCTCCTGGCTTTGCTGAGTCTGAAAGGTGGTCACTTGTCGTTAGAACAGAAATGCCTGCCGGATTAGGAAGATGCTTAAGACGGAGATGGCATGCAGTAAGCCAGCTCGCCACCTCCTTGTTTGAAGCGCGAGGTATATATAGGGATGCAAAGCTGGTGCTTCCTGTGTTTTGGGGTGTCCTCTCCTTCAGTTGGGAGCCCAGGACCCGATACGTCCCGAGGGAGGAGTTTTGAGTGCTGCTCTGTGGAGAGTCCTCCCGCCTGCTCGTTTGACTACCTAGGAAGTCCTCGCAGCTGCCACTCAGCACAGAAAACGTCAGGAGGAGTTGGCGGTGCTGAATTTCAAGCCTCCTTGGGCTCTGAGATGGTTATTTTTAGCTCAACATATCCAGGAGCTTTGCAGAATCAGATTCAGCTACCAGAACTGTGGCACAAGAAGGCCTTGCCATGTACAATTGTATTCCTGGTTGTTGTCTGGCTGCTGCCTCTATTCCTGTCTCTTGGGCACCCCCAAAGCATTGCTATGTTGGGCTTTTATGGCTCCCAAGAAGATATTTGATGTACAGTAATCAGTCAAACGCACATTTGCGTTACTATTTATTTGTTAGAATGGGTGCTGCTTTTGGAACCCTAGGACGTAAGACAAGGCATTTGGATGTTAGGCTTTCATGTGGCCTTTATTTCTAATTTCAGATGCCCCCCAAAAAGGGAGGTGATGGAATTAAACCGCACCCAATCATTGGAAGATTTGGGACATCCTTGAAAATTGGCATTGTTGGTTTGCCAAACGTTGGGTAAGTGATTAAAAGTCACTAAGCTTTGTTTAGTCATCCCAAAGCTTATAGGCAGTCTTGACTGAATCAAGTTAGAGTTGTGCTGCAAAAAATACACTGTGGAAAATTGTTGGTCTTAGATAAGGTTTTCTAATCTGGCAGTCATAATTATATTTTAGAGAGTGTATGTTAGTTTTGAATTTGAAAATGTCAAATGTCCTGAAGTTGCAGTCTTTAAATAGCGGATTATTAAACCAGCTTTTTATGTGCTAAATTAAAAATAGCTTTCATTAATTTGACATTTTCTTCTGAAAGTTCATGTATAAAGATGCTTCACTTTTAAAAATAAAAGGAATTGTTACATTTCATTGAAAACATAAGTGTATGCTTTATTTAGAATAGAATAGAATAGAATAGAATAGAATAGAATAGAATAGAATAGAATAGAATAGAATAGAATAACAGAGTTGGGAGGGACCTTGGAGGTCTTCTAGTCCAACCCCCTGCTTAGGCAGGAAACCCTACACCACTTCAGACAAATGGTTATCTAACATCTTCTTAAAAATTTCCAGTGTCATTCACAACTTCTGGAGGCAAGCTCGTCCACAGATTAATTGTTCTAACTGTCAGGAAATTTCTCTTTAGTTCTAAGTTGCTTCTCTCCTTGATTAGTTTTCACCCATTGCTTCTTCTACCCTCAGGTGCTTTGGAGAATAGTTTGACTCCCTCTTCTTTGTGGCAACCCTTGAGATATTGGAACACTGCTATCATATCTCCCCTAGTCCTTTTCATTAAACTAGACATACCCAGTTTCTGCAACCGTTCTTCATATGTTTCAGCCTCTGGTCCCCTAATCATCTTTGTTGCTCTTCTCTGCACTCTTTCTAGAGTCTCAACATCCTTTTTGCATTGTGGCGACCAAAACTGAATGCAGTATTCCAAGTGTGGCTTTTTTTAGTTTTATCTAGCTGGATAATTTTAAAAATGTGAAACAATAATGGAAATGTAAAGTTTTATTAACAAAAGTAATGAACTGGAAAGTCGATTATGTAGTTCTAACTTATCTGATTTGCACGGAACACTAAGTTTTGAAGAATAAAGGAAAAATAAAGAATTCTATAATTCTGTTTTTTCTGTTTACAAAGTATTTAAATTACCTTTATCAGAATATACATGAGGAAAACAGATTATACCTTCTCTCACATACAGTTTATATTTCCAGCTGTGACACTTCTCTTGTTGAGAGTGTCTATGGAGATTCTCAGTCATCCAGGTCATGGTTGTCTCAAAAGTGCTTTTTTTCTTTCTTTCAGTTGCCTCTTGAAAAAAAGCACTTTTGAGTCCCCTGTTGAGAGTTTGTAAAGTCTATATAAGATAGGATTGGAAGAGAAGACCCCAAGATTGTCTGCTGGATATTGAGAAATAGTTAGATAGCAGTAGAGATACCAAGAAAGTAATGTTAGGATAGTTGAAGAATAGCTTTGTTCAAAATATTTTGGAAAGAAAGAGAAGAAAGACTTGATAAATTCAGAAGAAAAGACCACTTTCAACATTGAAAGCAACATAACTGAAACTAAAGTGGTATTCAGAGGAGGAGGCAGATATATTGTAGAAAGAATAAAGATTAATGTTTAAATTGAAAAAGAATGAGATAGTAAAATACTAATTATGGACTTCCCTGGTGTGTAATACAGTTCACTGCCATCAAGTTTAATAAGAAAGCACAGGTATTCTGTTCTACTTAAGTTTGCTTCAGAAGTTGCAAACAAGTGCTTTGACTTTGTAAAAGTGGACATGCACCTTGTTGTTTAAATGTTACATTAGAGTATTCCCGCAACTGTTGAATTTTCCCAGTTGAGAATTGAAAACAAACACAGATAATATATTTCTTATTATAATAATGTCCTGCAAATAAAAACAGAATGTGGAAAAAGGCAAAGGTGGTACCAATAGTAATAGGCACCTTGGGTGTAATCCCAAAACAACTGGAGCACCACTTGAACACCATCAACATTGACAAATTCTCCATCAGTCAGTTGCAAAAGGCAACTTTACTTGGAACAGCCTACAGTATGTCCTGCAATTATATCTGTAACTCCATCAGACATCTATATCTGCCTATCCCAGGTACTTGGGAAGGATTCAATAGGTGGACAAAAATGCCAGCCAGATTCACTCTGGACATCTGGCTGACTGTGTAATGAACTCACACATTGAGTTTGAGTTTGAATTACTTTAGGCTTGAGAGTGTGGTGTTGTGGCTAAGATGCTGGAGTAGAAACTAAAAAAAAAAGTTAAAAAAATTATCTTGATGGAAATTTGAAGAAACAGTTACCTAGGCAAAGAAGGCCAAATCATTTTTTTAAAGTTCAGAATGAGACAACATTCAGAGACAGCTTAGGCAGACACCTCACCAATTTACATAATGAAATGAAATAGAGAGCGTGTTTGGTGTATGGAAAGTCCTTGACTTATGACTGGTTGCATAGTGACTATTTCAAGTTATGACCAACCAGAAAAAGGGACTTATGGCATAGATACAAAGTTCTGATGGTCAGACTCCCTCCGTGGTCACATCATTGAACTTCAGGTGCTCGGCAGTATGGCCACAGTGTCCCATAGTCACATGACCACATTTTACAATGGTTTTGCCGAAAATTGGCATTCACATTCGGCTTCTGGTAAAATTGCACCCATATTGAATCACTGGATTGCCACCAAAGTTGTAAAATTGGGTTGGTCATGTGATGACTTATGACATACAACGGTTATGTGCAGGCTTCATTGCAGTTGTATGTTAAGGACTACCTGTGTTGGTTAAAATAGTAGCATAGAAACCAGGAGAGAGAGAGTTCTAGTCCTACCTTAGGCTTGAAAGCCAGCTGAGTGACTTTGTGCCAATCTCTATTAGCCCAACTCACGTCACAAGGTTGTTTTTGGAGGGAAAATAGAAGAAGGAAGAAGTATTACGTAGGTTTATCACCTTGAGTTACCTATAAAGTAATAAAGGCAGAATAAAAATCTAATAAATAAAAAAGTTTAAGAAGGAGAAGTATGTGCAGTGCATTCAGACTTGGAAGATTCTGATTTTATACTTTTATAAAAGTACTTTTAGCCTTTCTGTTGAGCTTTATTTTCTGGCCTGGTCTATTTAGTAGGTTGATGAACTGGGAGAATGTGACTTCTAGTTCTCTTTTAATCATGGAAGACGGCTGGGTCACTGGGCATAAACCGTGATGGTGCAGTGGTTAGAATGCAGAATTGCAGGCTAATTGTGATGACTGCCAGCAGTTTGATTGTCACCAGCTCAAGGTTGACTCAGCCTTCCATCCTTTTGAGATTGGTAAAATGAGGACCCAGATTGTTGGGGGCAATATGCTGACTCTCTAAACCGCTTAGAAAAGGCTGTAAAGCACTGTGAAATGACATATAAATCTAAGTGCTATAAACAAAGCCATCTTCCCTCAGACCAAGGAAGCCTTATGTACGCTGCTTTAAGTTGTACTATATAAATAAAAATGAAATATATTTATCTTACACTTTAGAATTCTTATTTTATTCTTTTGCAAAGTTGGAAGTTATAATTTATTGTTTTGTTTCTGATTGTTTTGGAGGGACCTGTCAGATCCAAAGGTAGATAGTAACACATTGCCCATACTTTGTTAAGCTGTACTTACTAGTAGGAAGAACAAAATAGGAGTGGTTGAATTGGGTATATTGGAATATTGCTTCATTCTCAGAAACTCCGCCTTCCCATGATTTATTTATTTATTTATTGTATCTATCCCATTTTTTTGTCGAAGTTTAGTGTACTACATGTGGGGAATATTGAATTGAATGACGGTGACTGACTGAAAATAACTGTATGAACTGTTGTCAAGTACAGACTTAGGCCTCAGTTTTCCCATCCTGGCCCAGCACTTTAAACTTTCAGCATAACTTTCTAATTATTATTATTTATTTCCAGAACAATTGCTTTAGCCTTAGTACTGGTTTTCTGGGGGAAAAATTCTGACCAGTATTACTGATGGCCAGGTGCTGCAAAATAAAATGGGAATGTGAGATCATTTCTAGGCTCATCTGTAGCATTTTGAATGGCATCTGATGGGTCAGTGTGGAAAAAAATTATAGAGCTAATTTTCTGTGGCTGTTCCAATGTGATGAATAAAATCTGAGCATAGCTGTTTGAAGACTGGATTTAATCATAAATATTCCTTCTACCAAATGTGAAATTCGAAGCATGCATTCAAATATGTATCTTGAAAATGAGATTTATGCTAATTTTTAGAGAGCTGCTAAAAGATGTGTCAGAAACTAGAAATGTATTACAGTGGTTCAAACAAATTAGAAAAGTTTTTTTGTAGAAATATGGAAATCCTTTTTTTAAAGTTCTCATCATTTCTTTGCAAAAGAGATGCTAAAACTTTCATGGGATGTTTGTGGTGTTCAGTATTCAATAATAATTAGTGCTGTGTAATATTTTGGATTTGAAGACATAAAAGTGCTTTGGATCACATGAAAACATAAACATTATCCATGTCTTCTACTTCTTAAGGCAGCCATGTCGCTTCCTGGGACCATACAATTCATTGGTTTACGGAGTCAGGACAGGTGCTACTGTATGTTTGAGACTCGTCACCCTTCAAATCCCTTCCTGACTGATCTTGAATTACTGCACAACCATAGTAGTGATATATCCTTTATATGTCATTTAATGAGTGTAAAATATGGCAACTCTTTTTTTAAAGGAAATCTACATTTTTCAATGTATTAACCAAGAGCCAAGCTGCAGCAGAAAACTTTCCCTTCTGCACTATTGATCCAAATGAGAGCCGAGTGCCTGTGCCAGATGATCGATATGAATTTCTTTGCCAGTACCATAAGCCTCCAAGGTAAATATGTGAAGTGTCATCAGTTGTTTGTTTCTGGTTAAAAACCAACATTTCTCAGTATCACTATTTAATAAGTTTGAATTCTGCAACTTTATTTCAGGAACATTAAAGGTTTCATAATAGGGTCTTTATTATCTAAGATATTTTAAAATATGGATTATTTTTCAAAAGTAATACATTTGAGAAGCTTTTATACCTGTGCATAGATATAAATCTGTGTGTATGAGTAAACAACTCATTGATACAGTTCATGGAAAATGTTCTGTTAATAAGGCAAGTTTTGAAACTAGTTTTATCTTTTGAGGGCCTAAGTTACTACACCGTAAGGTGTTTTCTTTGCTTCAGTTGAAAAGTGCTCATTTTCCTATGCATTATTATTCTTTATTACAACTATAAACAAATAAGTGCATTTTAAAAGCATTTACTTGTGTAAAGGGTTTATTTATAATTAACGTGGTTTAAAACATAAGGACAGTTAACAAGAAACTGAGAGCAGGAGAACCAAACTTGAATAGATTCAACTACTGTAAAGCCATATAAACATCTCATCTGTTTCTTCTCCATCCTATTCTGCTTTTATACATACATACATACATACATACATACATACATACATACATACATACATACCGTATTTTTCGGAGTATAAGACGCACCTTTTTCCTCCCTAAAAGTGGCTGAAAATTTGGGTGCGTCTTATACTTCGAATGTAGCTTTTTTTTTCAGCCCTAACTAGGTGCTAACAGATCTTCCCAGCTCTTACCTTGCAGGCTCTTTCATTGTTATTCTCTCAGAAGAAGGTTTTTTTTAAGTCCTAACCAGGGGATTAAATAATGTGCTGAAGCTGCTCCGAATAAGTTTTTTTTTAGCCCTAACCAGGTGCTAACGATCTTTCCAGCTCTTACCGGCTTGCAGGCTCTTTCATTGTTACTCTCTCAGAAGAATGTTTTTCCAGCCCTAAGTCTTTGCAGGTTTTTTTTTCATTGCTCTACTTGCTCTGAATAAGTTTTTTTCTAGCCCTAATTAGGTGCTAACGATCTTCCCAGCTCTTACTGGCTTGCATGCTCTTTCATTGTTACTCTCTCAGAAGAAGGTTTTTTTAAGTCCTAACCAGGGGATAAAATAATGTGCTGAAGCTGCTCCGAATAAGTTTTTTTCTAGCCCTAACCAGGTGCTAACTATCTTCCCAGCTCTTACTGGCTTGCAGGTTCTTTCATTGTTATTCTCTCAGAAGAAGGTTTTTTTTAAGTCCTAACCAGGGGATAAAATAATGTGCTGAAGCTGCTCCGAATAAGTTTTTTTCTAGCCCTAACCAGGTGCTAACTATCTTCCCAGCTCTTACTGGCTTGCATGCTCTTTCATTGTTACTCTCTCAGAAGAAGGTTTTTTTTAAGTCCTAACCAGGGGATAAAATAGTGTGCTGAAGCTGACCAGACTAAGGATGCTAGCCAGATGAATACTTGGTAGGCAGATTGTTTTCCCCTATTTTCCTCCCCAAAAACTAAGGTGCGTCTTATACTCTGGTGCGTCTTATACTCCGAAAAATACGGTACATACATACACACACACACACACACACACACACACACACCACACACACACATACACACACACACACACACACACATGATGTTCGCCATCGTGTTCGAAGAGGACCTTGACATCTATGAGAATCGGGGGGGGGGATGTCAAGACTCTTGTCCTGCTATTGGAGCAAGATGGAATCTGGGAAGAGAGAGTGAGGCTGACTATGCGCACCTCTCCCTCACTTTAATCCAATTCACACACCCCCTGACATACACACACACACACACACACACACACACACACACACACACACACACACACACACACACGTATATATAAAAAATTATATGCATTTCATTCAGAGATAACTTTGGATGGCTTACCAACATTGCATCATTGTAATTGGCGTGCATGAGATTCTATGTAATACTGCAAATTTCATTTTGAGTTTCCATCTCCCCTCTAAATTATAACAATCTTATAGTCGTGGTTATGGGAAATACATGCTCTAACCTAAAAGGTAATTTTTATAAAATGATGTACTTTCGGTATACGATTCCAGAAAAATTGTCTAGAATGTATAATGATATTTGAACAACATGAAGAGTAATTTTATCCTGCCTGGTGAACTTGTAAAAAAGCCAGAAATTTCTGCATTCAAATACACATGATGATACAAGAATTTTAAAGATCAGCATTCAACTGGAACCAGAACTTTTCTTGCTGGTATTAATGAATAGCCAGTTAGAAAAGAGCTACGGAATATTATTTTTTATATAAGATTATTACTGCGAGACTTATACGCACAAAAGTGGAAAGGCTCTGAAATTCCTACAATAGAGAAATGGCTGGTGAAGATGACAGAACTAGCAGAGACGGCAAAAATTAACATGTTTGATCAATAGCTACATAAATCACTGACTGGAAACCCCTTGTGGACTTTTTGCTGAAAAAAGGGAAAAATGAATTTGTAATTTATGGGTTTAGAAAGCATAGTTTATGGAAAGAGGAATTATGATGTAACCTTAGAGAGGATAAAATAAAAATTCATTTATACCTGCTATCAAAAAGATAGAAAGCCCTGATGTAAAGGTTTGATGCTGCAAAGTCCATGGATGCTTTATGGCCAATTACTATTTTATATTATTCTGTGTATCATTGTAGATAATTACTAATTGATGATAACATGGCCATATATTGTTAATGACTAATATTTTGAATGTTTCCCTTTAGCAAAATTCCAGCCTTTCTGAATGTGGTGGATATTGCTGGACTTGTGAAAGGAGCTCATGCTGGTCAGGGACTAGGAAATGCCTTTTTGTCGCATATTAGTGCCTGTGATGGAATATTTCATCTACTTCGTAAGCAATTTAAGGTTTTAATTACTATATTGTGTACATTATTATTATTATTTATCTATTACTAGATAAAACCCTTTGTAATGTATTATATAATACTTTAATAGATGCATGTTTTCAAATGAAACTTTATTTATTTATTATTTATTTTGTGACATTTATATACCGCCTCACAGTGCAAGCACTTTCTAAGCGGTTTACACCAGTAAGCAATGTATATTTTACATTGCCCCCAACAATCTGGGTCCTCATTTTACCTACCTCGGAAGGATGGAAGGCTGAGTCAACCTTGAGCCGGTGAGATTTGAACCGCTGACCTGAGGATCAGTGTCAGCTAAAGTGGCCTGCAGTACCTGCCTCTAACCACTGCGCCACCTCAGCTCTTGTTAAGAAGATCCTTATTCCCATTCATAATTTATCTGAGGCAGTGTGTTATATTGAAAATTACATTGATAAACTTCTCTCTGTGCGCTGGGAGTCCTTTGCTCCCAACATCACTATGTTACTCAATTTTGCTCCAGAATAGAATTGAAGAGAAAGAGTATTTCCATATGTGATAGATGAGCCCCATCCACCAGTTGTTTCCACACTGTTGGCAGACTACAGAATAATAGAGTTGGAAGAGACCTTGGAGGTCTTCTATTCCAACCCCCTTGTGGGGAAACCTACTTCAGATTTAGTTTTGGCTGGTCTGGTTACAGAAAGAAAGCTTGAGGCAAAGCATTAATTAGTAAACAATTCAATCAGAATACAGCTGGAACGGACCTTGGAGGTCTTCTAGTCCAATCTTCGGCTCAAGCAGGAGACTCTATACAATTTGAGACAAGCGGTTGTCTGGTCTCTTCTTAAAAACCTCCAGTGATGAAGCACCCACAACTTCTGAAGGCAGGCTGTGTTCCACTGGTTAATTGTCCTCACTGTTAAGAAGTTTCTCCTTCATTCCAAGTTGCTTCTCTCCTTGATTAGTTTCCATCCATTGTTTCTTGTCTTGCCTTCTGGTGCTTTGGAAAATAAGTTGACCCTCTTCTTCTTTGTGGCAGCCATTTAATTTTCTTCAGGGCCACTGAAGGGACAATATTAGCATTTCTTCTTTAGGATTTATATTGCATTTATATTTTTGTATTTAATTTATTTTTAATTTTATTTTAAAAGACATATGGGTTAAAGAAAAGCATGCAGACTTTATTCTAATCAGAATAATGCAGTTCTGGTTAGAGAAAGTATTGGTTTTTCTAACCTGAACCAAAGGTACATTTAGACTTTTATAGCTTTTCTTAATCTTTCAAGAGACTTCAACAATTATGTATATTGTCTCAAACAATAGTTCTCATATATTTTGGTCTCAGAGAACCCCTTTACTCTACAGATAGTCTTTGACTTAACCATTTGTTTAGTGACCATTTGAAGTTACAGCAGCACTGAAAAAAGTGACTTATAACCTTTTTCACACTTACAACTGTTGCAACACCTCCGTGGTCACATGATCAAAATTAGAACGCTTGGCAGTTGGCATGTATTTGTGACAGTTGTTGTGTTCCTGGGTCATGTGATCACCTTTTGCGACCTTCTGACAAGCAAAGTCAATGAGGAAGCCAGATTCACTTAACAGCCATGTTACTAATTTAATAACTGCTGTGATTCACTTAACAACTGTGGCAAGAAAGGTTGTAAAATGGGACAAACTCACTTAACAACTTGCCTCACTTAGCAATGGAAATTTTGGGCTTAATTGTGATTGTAACTGGAGGACTATCTGCACATTGCCAAAAAACGATTGAGGACCCGAAAGGGCTTTGGTTTGTTTGAATTATTATATCAATGTATATTTACTGTATTAGAAATTTAAGCTGAGTACTTCTAAAATATTTATTTGAGTTTGCGGAACCCCTGAAAGGGTCAATGGCTGGGTTCTTAAAAATACCTTTATTATGGATTGGCTCATCTTTTAAGGTATTTGCGTGCATTTTTTTTTCCAGAAGGCATTTGATTTACCCAGAAAGACTTTTGGTACAACTTTTAATTTAGCATAATAGCATATAGAAAACTAGAACCAGCTGTCATTTTGTATCTTATTCAATCATTAATTGTATGATTTTTTTTTACATATTATAGTATGAATGCATTTGAATGTTGAGCCTATTACAGGTAGTCCTCAACTTACAACCATAATGGAATCCACGGTTTCGGTTGTAAATTGTGATGGTGGTAAAGTGAGCCGTCACATGACCGGGTCCAATTTTATGTTATTTTTTGTGGTGGTTGTTAAGCAAATGCTGCAGTTGTTACATCGATTCATTGTTTGCTATTGGATGTTTTTTGTCATATGACCACAGAACACTACAATCAGCTGTAAATGTGTTCTAGCCCAAAATTTATTTATTTATTTATTTATTTATTTATTTATTTATTTATTTATTTATTTATTTATTTATTTATTTATTTATTTATTTATTTATTATTTATTTATTATTTATTATTTATTATTTATTATTTATTATTTATTATTTATTATTTATTATTTATTATTTATTATTTATTATTTATTATTTATTCATACATACATACATACATACATACATACATACATACATACATACATACATATATCTATGTCGCCCAACTCCCTAGGGACTCTGGGCGGCTCACAACAGAAACGAACATAAATCAATATAAAACATCTAAAAAAGAGATTAAAAAACACACATACAATTTAAAATCATTTCAGCCCTCCATACATTCTTGGGGCGACCTCGCTAGTCATCTCCACAAGGTCAATCGCCCCAGGCCTGTCAGAAAAGCCAGGTCTTTACGGCTTTCCGGAAGGCCAATAAGGTGGGGGTGGTGCGGATCTCAGGCGGTAGCTGATTCCAGAGAGCCGGGGCAGCCACAGAGAAGGCTCTCCCCCACGGACCCGCCAGCCGACACTGTTTAGTTGACGGGACCCGAAGAAGCCCAACCCTGTGGGATCTTAAATGTGGTCACGCCTGCAAGGGCAGAGGAGGGAATATCGGAACTTCAAATCCAGGTATTTCAAATAGTCTATTTTTCAGGGTCTGCCATAACTTTGAACAGTCACTAAGTGAGCGGTCATAAATTGAGGACTACCTCCACTGCTTTTGTATAAAAAAACCCCATTCAAAATACCTCATGTTTTGGGTCCGTGCAACATTAACAAATACGTAATAATTTTTTACGATTGTGGTCTCCTATCTTATTTAAGCCCATTGAGATAATTTTATTTTTTAAAAACTTGCAATACCGTACACATTGCATTTTCAGAAGGCATTTAATAAGACTTGGATATTGCGGTTGCCACATCTCCCACCTGCCTCTTGGCAAGTTCTCCTCTCTTCCCATGTGGCCTTCTTGTGATCTCAAAAAAGTAGGAATCATCCCTGCTGATAGATATTGCTGGAAACCGCTTGCACAGGAGGGAGAGAGATATGTGACGATACTTGTGTCGCTACACTTCATTGCACCAGCATCGGAGTGAACAAAGCCATAGCCACCTCTCGTTCCCTCAGCATGTGCAGTTTTCCTTTGTGCAGCTGTACTTAGGTTTTGACACCTTTATTGCATTTGAACTCACTCCAGAAATTTGGGAGTTTAGATGTCAACATTTGCTTGGAAATGAATTTAAGATGTACCAGCATGTAGGAGTTTCAAGCTGGCGGTGTGCTATAGAAGCCAAGCTGGCATCTTATGGTCTTTCAGCTGGGTTCCTTCTAACCCTGGGATATGAAAAGGCCAGACACTTAACTTTTTCAAAGGATGGATGATGTGGAGTGTGGCAGCTGAGGGTTAGCAGGATATACAAATAACAGAAGAACCTGAATTTGAACATGATTTGGGTACTGCCAAATATTTCATACCTCTCGCCCCAGGCTGAGGAATTACTTTATTTGGGCATGGCATGAATATTACTACCACTGAATACTCCTACCGGATTTGAGGAAGAAGAGTGTCCCAAGGGGTTAATTACCTCAGGCACATCCTGAGGTAATGGAGCAATTTGTACTTGCGTGTTTGTGAGACAAGGATCCAGTTTGGAACTACTGCTGCTGAGACAGTTTTGTGGAAGGTAATGTCGTTATTTGAGATCAGGAAAAGGGGGATTGAGTCAAAACTTTTTAAGGACTATTGAATTAGGATAATGTATCCCAAATATTTGCATTCAAAGAAATCTGGATGTTTTACTTGCAGGATACATAACAGCTACGGTAATAATGTAAAAGTTTTGTTTCCTAAAAAAGCTCTTTCTTTGCAAAATGAAACAATAAAGCACTATCAAGTATTGTGGTTTCAAGTTTGTTTCCCTTTTCAATGAACTGTAAGAGGTTATTAGCAGGTAGGTTTTAACATTGGAACATCTGTTTTAACATTGGAAAAACTCTACTATTCTGAGATAGGCACAAGGCTAGCATAGCATATTTTCAAAGGGTTTAAATTATACCAGAGTGTGAGCCATACAACAAGTGTGCTTGTTATATTTTCTCAGCTGTCAGAGTTGAGAGATTCTGAAATATCTTAGAAGAGGAAAGAAAAAACGTTCTGGAGCAGGGAAGGCCACAACAATTGTGAGAGTGATAAAAGAATTATTTCCTTTCTCATTTGTCCTCCTATCTGAATTGTCATCTCTGCCACTCCACCACTGATTCAGGATTGGCATTGATCCGTTCTGTGAGATAGGAGATGACTGCGCACTATTTGTTTCTCCTTTCCCATTTTGCCATTTTTCTTTCTGTTAGAAACATAGTCAGTCGGAAGCCTGCTATAGGACTGTGATAGCAGATACTCTTAACTGCTGGAAAAACTACCGGTATTTTGACAGCAGCTTTAGGGGTGGAAAATAAAAAGTGAGGTATGAGTAATAGCAATGTTGGGGGGGGGGTATATTTGGGGGATAGAAATGGTGACCAGAGCTTGTAATAACTTCTGTGTGTATATGAGAGAGAGAGAGAGGAGAGAGGAGAGAGGAGAGAGAGAGAGAGAGAGAGAGAGAGAGAGAGAGAATCTATGCAGTATTACATTCTGGTATGGCATTTACATTAAGAAATATTGAGTATTAATTATCAGGAGCCCTGGTGGCGCAGTGGTTAAAGTGCAGTATTGCAGGCTAACTCTGTCCAGAACCTGGAATTCAATCATGACACAGCTCAAGGTTGATTTAGCTTTCCATCCTTCCGAAGTCAGTAAAATGAGAACCCAGATTGTTTCAAAGACTTCTGACATGGTAAACCATCCAGAGAGTGCTGTGAAGTGCTATGGGGTGGTATAGAAGCCTGAATGCTATTGCTATCTTGTAAAATAGAAAAATCAGAAAATGGCCGTATCAGAAGGGTCTATCTATGGTTTTAACAATTTATAGATTTAACAGAACTTAGGAATCTGCCACAGTTGGCTAGAAACAAGGGAGCTGTCAACTGAGCAAAAGGATAATCAGGTGTTCTGCGGCTAGTGGTGGTGTATGGCAGCAAAGCTGGTTCTTAACCATTTCATTTATTGATTGGGCTGTTGCAATGTAGTCTTCAGAGGACTGGCCATGAAGAACATCCGGAAGAAGTCAGTGGTTTGGTTAGTGATGGTTGTACCCAGAGGCCATATCATATCTTAACTTTTAAAGCTACGCAGGCTGTCATTTGGGGTTACAGGTGCAATTCAAGGTACTGACTGTCACATTTAAACTCTTGCGTGGTTCAGGGCCTGGGTGTCTTCTGCAGGACTATTTTCTTTGTGTAACCTTTGTCTGCCCAATAAGGTATCTGTCATCTCAATAAGAGAACTGTCATCTTCAGGTGTAATCACATCTTTTCTGTTGCTGCCCTCCCACCCTTCCTAGAGTAGCACTCATCCTGAAGCATGATTGGCCCCTGCCCTTCTGGCTTTTAGGAAACTTGGTGGTTCCATCAATCAATGTGTGTGTGGGTGTGTGTATGTGTGGAGAGGATTGGATTTCCTTTTTTTATTGTTAATGTTTTAGTTGTGACTTCTACTTTCATAGGAATATTTCTAGTTGTTTTTAGGTGACTGTATGATTTTAATCCCAATTATCTATTGGGACATTTTTATTTTCTCACTCACTCACTCACTCATTTATTTATTTATTATTTATTAGTGACATTTATATACCGCCTCACAGTGCAAGCACTCTCTAAGCGGTTTACACCAGTAAGCAATGTATATTTATATTGCCTTCAACAATCTGGGTCCTCATTTTACCTACCTCGGAACGATGGAAGGCTGAGTCAACCTTGAGCCGGTGAGATTTGAACCGCTGACCTGCGGATCACAGTCAGCTGAAGTGGCCTGCAGTACCCCACTCTAACCGCTGCGCCACCTCGAATCTTATCATTCTGATAATATCATTCTGTATATATGTAATTTATAGCAAATATGGAATGTTCCTAAGATTACCACAAGGTTATAAAAAGGGAAAGACAGTCTGAGAACAATAAAGATCCAGCCCTTAAGGTTTTGTCTTTTGGATTATAATATTATCAAATACATGCATTTTGCAAGACTTTAATAAAAAAATTAATATTAACATTTGGCAATGGGGAAACTAAAATAGTAGCAATAGTATATTTTAAAATAGTATATAGTATAGTATATTTTAAAATATAATATAATAGTATATTTTAAAATAGTAGCAATAGCACTTAGACTTATATACCGCTTCACAGTGCTTTACAGCCCTCTCTAAGCGGTTTACAGAGTCAGCATATTGCCCCCAACAATCTGGGTCCTCATTTTACCCACCTCAGAAGGATGGAAGGCTGAGTCAACCTTGAGCCGGTGAGATTCAAAGTGCCAAATTGCAGGCAGCCGGCAATCAGCAGTGTAGGAATCAGACACGGAGACATGGTTTTCTGAGCAAAGCTATTCCGAACTAGGAAAATCTCTCTCTGGGTATGAAACCTCTGTGTTCAGAGACCTGTTCTCTCTGGGTATGATGTTCAGAGATCTCCTTTGCTCGGACCTGCATTTATTTTTATAACAAATTTCTTGTGCACACAAGTACAAAAGATTAACTTAGTTAAATTAGTAACAATGGATAAATGGTTAATATATAACATATAGTATACAGACAAATCATATCAAGGTGTGATTGCTAACTAAACAGAAGAGTGTTTAATTAACTTTTACCTTAGATAAACAGAACAGAGAGCTGAGTAAATAATCTTTACATTAAGCAGGATGTTCAGTCAATATTTACCAAGACAGGCATTCCACATTCTTTGGCAATGATTGATAACAACCTACATAGCAGATATAGCCTGCAGTACTGCATTCTAACCACTGCGCCACCACCACGGGTCTTTAGTAGATGATCGGTACAGATATCTAAAGACGTTTTTGTGTAGACTATATTGAATAAAGTATGAAAGCACTGAAAATTATTTGCCTGAAATATCTATTCTAAGATTGAAGAAATCTCAAGGAAAGGTCTAGAACAGGGATGTCAAACTCGATTTCATTGAGGGCCACCTCAGGGTTGTGTCTGACCTTGTGGGGCCAGGGTGGGCGTGGCCAGCTCGATGTCACTCATGTCAGGGGTACCTGTGGTGGCCTGAGCACTCTGCCAATGAAAACGGGCTCCTGAGATCTGTTTTCGGATGCCATGGCCTCCTGCAACCTTCTGCCAGTGAAAACGGAGTTTGGGAGGGCCCTCCCAAGCTCCGTTTTCTCTGGCAGAGGCACTGCGGGCCGGTCCTTTGCAGTTTCCAGGGTGGCCCTGGGGGCCTGATCTAAGCACCCTGTGGGCTGGCTCCGGCTCCCGGGCCTTGAGTTTGACACCCCTGGTCTTGATGGAGTATTGTAATGGGCAGAGTGAATTGGAATAAATCAAAATTTTGCCCATGTAGGCATGCATGTCAGGCGCTCTCACAAATATGTATAAATACATGGACTGATATTTGAGATTAATTAATGCATATTTCAAAATTTCTTGAAATGTCTGATAGTTTCATTTAATTTTTTCCCCTGCTGGAAATGAAAATACAAACTGTATCCCAAAATAGTTTATATTATTATATCTGACAATTCACGTCAAAAGAGAAATTGGCAGTTAGCAAGGATTCTTCCAAGCTGTATTTATGGGATGCTGTTTCTAAAACGATTAAAAGGCTGCACATTGTATTTACCCACACTTACTCAATAATAAGATAATTTATTTTCTCTTGGGGCAGGGAAAATAATGTTATATTTGCTGAGAATAAAATATGATGTTGAAAATCTAAAGGCATGTATCTCTGCTCTCTGTATAGAAAATTTGTTTCCAATATCTGAGGGGCTGCTTGCTCAGTGAAATTTAACTATTTTTTGCAATGACTGAACCAATGCTTCCTCCCTCCCTCCCTCCCTCTGTCGCCTCTTCATTTAGATCAGTGTTTCTTAAAATGTGGCCCTAGGACCCTGGGTTCCCCCCAAGACTCACTCAGGGATCCACAAAAACAAAATTATATGCTAACTCGTATTGAAAAATAATTTATTAAAATTCTATCAAACAATTGTGAGAAGCCATCAGTTTTAATAGGGTATTTTATGTAATTGTATGAGTTACATTTTTAAAAGTGGGAAGGGGTCCTAAGAGGAAAAAATGTTTTAAGACCATGTGACCTAAAGATACAGTGTTCCTCCTCCTTTTCTTTTAATTTTCCTTTTCAGTTCAGTTATTCCCCAGTGCTACCAGAGGTGGGTTCCTCCCGGCTTGGACCAGTTCGCCCGAACCGGCAGCAACCCACTGGTAAGTCACGATGACGTCATTGTGACGGTTCAGTCGGTGCCGATCCGCAGACGCCGCCATCTTTTTTTTGAATTTTTTTGAATTTTTTTTGGAAAAAAATGGGGGGGGGGATTTTTTCAGGGTTTTTTTGTTCTGCGCATGTGCAGAAGCCGAGTTTCCGGCACTGCGCATGCGTCGCCATCTTGGCTTTTTTTGGCTTTTTTTATTTTTTCGGCACTGCGCATGAACCCACGAGGCGCGGCCACGCGGTGCGGGAGGAAGCAAACCGGCAGCGAGGTAAATTAGAACCCACCCCTGATTGCTACCCTATGTCACATCTGGTTTTCTATCTTTTTGGTTTTTTTGGGTTTTTTGCTGTTTCTGCTAGAAGGAGAATTGTGTATTTGCTTGTGCATAGTATGTTTGTTAGCGGGAGAAAATGTAGAGACGCAATCAGTTAGCTTTATAAATGAGATATAGGCAAATAGTTTCCAGTAGTTATTAATTCAGTTAATCTGGGGGGAGGGTTGTTTTGGCTCTGCTCTAGATTGGATGGAAGTTTCAGACAAATAACGCACGCGCACACACACACACACATACAAGTGTGTCACATGCACCATGTTTTGGTTGGTGATATTTTTAGCTGGTTTTAGAAATCCTAGATTTTCGAACTGGGAAGCCAGAGACTGTATAGATATTTTTGTCTGCCTGAGTGTTCCTTTTTTGACTCTTCCTTTGTTGGGGGGAAATCATTCTCTATTCATCAGGGTCAATTTCAAGAATGTACTTTCTCAGCCTTTTATCTTTAAACTAGCTGATTAACCCTGCGTTGCCCAGGATTTATTTATCCCAATTTTACATTAGACAGGAAAAGGAATGAATTATATCTGTAGTGTCAAATCAAAGCAATTTTATTTACAGGGTTTTAAAAGTATAAGGACCTTGTTCAAATCCCAGCTACGCAACCTGTGGACAGCTGTGGGATTTAGAAGCACCACCCCCCTGCCTCTGCCACCACCCGTTTTACCATTTCCTCAAACTGGGCCTGGGACTGGAACATAAATCCCTGAGCTGGCCCATGCTGCGCCTCCTCCACCCCTGCTGAAATAGGCTGTGCTGCGTCCCCACCTCGAAATCTACCTAGCAACTAGGAACTATTTTCCTATTGGCTGTACTCTGTGACAGCTCAGCCGGCAGGAAAGTTACAGCCCCGCCATTGGTTGCCTGTTTTGACAGCCGCTATATAAATAGCGGCTTGACAGAAAGTTGCCTGTTGCCGGTTACTGTCTTGTTCTGTTGATAGCTGTTCTTATTAAAGGGGTTTCATTCCAAAACCGTCTCGTCTCAGTTCCTGACCCTGTTGTTCTCCCAAGTTAGAACAGGCTGGGGCTCTTTTCTGGCCTCCATACCTCGGTTGGGTTGGTCCCATCCTTTGCACGATGAGTTGGGGTGAAGGACGATTCTGGGAACATGGGCCAAAGCTGTGAGGTGGGGGAGGACTATCTGCTCAGGCCGTGGCACGCTCAATCAAAGGCCTCTGTACTGGCCTCGCTCCCTGTACTGGCCTCGTTCCCTGTACTATCTCGCAGGGAACAGCTTCAGCCTGTGTCCCAGGACCATCCTTCGCCCCAACTCAGGCCTAGCCTCCCTCGCACAGTAGGCCTACGAAGCGAAGAGAGCCTGATTAGGCCAGTACAGAGGCCTTTGATTGAGTGCGCCATGGCCCAAAGCTGAGCTAGGCTCAGTGTACAGAATACGACCGTTGTTCCGAAAGGCCATCCCTAGGGGTGCTAGGAGTGTCTTACCCCCACAGTGTTTTTTTGCCAGATAGTAAGTCATATGTGTACCAAGTTTGGTTGAAATTGCTCGAGGCATTCCAAAGTTATGCTGGAACGAACATGCATACATGCATAAAGCCAGCCAGCCAGCCAGCCATATAGATGATTGATAGATAGATAGATAGATAGATAGATAGATAGATAGATAGATAGATAGATAGATAGACAGACAGACAGACAGACAGACAGACAGACAGACAGACAGACAGACAGACAGACAGACAGACAGACACAAATAAATAGATAAATAGATAAATAGATGAAAAGAAAATGGAAGATTTCTTTACTGAATTCAGCAAAAATGCACAATGCATTTTTTACAAGAATCTTATCTACCTTCTATATACTTAGAATAGCAATCCTTTGTGGTATTGATAATTCCAGACAAATGAGATCAAGCTACACATAACAGAAGCCTGAAAATATCTTCAAATGGTCACTAGTCAGTGTCTGCAAGTCACCCATAATGTCACAGTTTAGCGTTGTATATCAATTAGACTCTCCTCCTCCTCCTTCCTCTTCCTTCTTCCTTTTCCTCCTCCTCCTTCCTCTTCCTCCTCTTCTTCAATTTCTATCAGGGGAATATTTGACTTCATATTAGGTAGTCTTTCTGTGAGCTCATTTTCAATGAGATTAGAAACAGGCACATTACACTTTTGATCTAAATAGATTAAATTTTATAACAATTTTTTTAAAATGGGGAAAAGTGGAAAGTGTGCACTAAGAAGGAATATGATTGATTTTCATCTATGGGAATGCAGGAAAGAGTCTTTAAGGTTGCTGGACTCTATAATTAGTTTAAAAACCAACAAAATGTTTTGATATATTGACAAGCCAGAATTAAAATAACTTATTTTAAGAAGGTATGTTTCAAGTAGTTATTGGTAAACATTCAAGGGCACCTTAACATTTCCTGAACTTACCGGTATTTAGTTAAATTGCCTATGGCCTAATTTCTTGTCCCTGCTCCCTTTTTCTCATGCACATATATATCCATGTGCACACAAATGCTCTTTCCCACAATACTATATTTTTACTTTATTATGCATATTATGAATCCCAACTCCCATTAATTCTTTTTTTAAAATTTCTGCATTGAATTGTGACAGATATGTATTGGTTTCATTTGAAGTAATTTTGCCTTATATTCTAAATATATCACGCAACTGTTTAGCATTTTCCTCTAGTGGAAATAGAAGATTGAATAGATCATGTTATAAAAACATACCTTTTAAAGGGTTAAAAATCCTTTTTTAGTGTTTCTTTTTACCAGCCACCTGTTGCCTTAGATGCATAAGTGTATAAATTTGAACAAAGTGCTCATCACTTGTCAGCCTTCAGTGGCAGCATAAAAATTACTTGTGGTGCTTGCTTTGCAAGAAGTTCTTTTGTGTTTGTGACACCAGCTTTGTTTTATACAATTAAAGTATTACACGCTAGAATAATCTAAATTGCAACCACTAAACGTTGATGTAGTTCTTTTTTTCACAGAGCTGAATTTGTTTACTGATTGCATGCCGCTATTGACTACTGCTTTAACATGACAGGTCTCTTGGGAAAGTGTTTTTTCCTTCTGGTAGGGAAAGTATTCATGCTCATTAAAAAGTTCATTTATTTTATGATTAGTCCTTTATCCTTTAGTTTTTAAAATAGCAAGTTTAGAGCATTTAAAGTGCTTTTGAGATTTAACTTAATGCGAAGTAATTTATATCTCAAGGGATAATGTTACATAACATAGTTCTCAATTCTAGTATTTAACACTAGCATTGAGTTAGCAACTTACAGTGGTGGATTCCAGGGTGGCAGGTGTAACTCTGTGGAAATGATTGTTGCTTTAGTCAAACTTGGCAGATATATATACATTTATCATAAAAAGTATCACATCACACACAGATTTATCTCCATATATTTTCGTATTAGAATAATAATATAATTGAAAGAGGGCCTGTCGTTCCTTCTAAGTAGACTAGAGTAAGAAACCAATGCCATGTAGTTCAGTATTACTTTTATTGTAAAGCTATAGTAACAGAATCTTGCAAGACTGAATGTGCTTCACCCTCTTTCCTTTATCTTTATGTGAACTATGAAATGTCTTGCATGAGATGTTTATTCATGGTACATTCTTGTCTTGGATTCAGTCCCCTTTTATGTGACTGTTGCCTTGGTGGTGACTCTGCCTCCTTCCCCCCAAGGCCATTCCCTCTTCCCTCAACAGGGCTTGTTTATCTCTTTTTCCCTTCTCTTTCTATCTCTCCAGCTTGGAGGATTTCACCAGGACTTTCTAATAAGACCTTCTACTATTCTCTGGGGCAGATGTGCATTCTAATAGATCAACTCTACTTAATGAGAAGTGTCTCTCTTAACTAAGGTGACCAGATTTTAACATTGGTAAAGCGGGACACCATTGACCGGGGGGGGGGGGGAAGGTTCTTGATTAAAAATTTGACTCCTGCTGGAAGATGAAGCAGAGGGGGACTGGGACCCCTGCCTCCTGACCTGATAGTCTTTAGAGGTGGTTTCAAATCCAACACGAGAGGGGTCTAAAGTTTAGACTCCTCCC
Organism: Diadophis punctatus similis; assembly: GCA_023053685.1. Lineage (NCBI taxonomy): Eukaryota > Metazoa > Chordata > Lepidosauria > Squamata > Dipsadidae > Diadophis > Diadophis punctatus. Next base: position 2,661,007 of record JALIGW010000051.1, on the reverse strand, counting down.
ATGTTGGATTTGAAACCACCTCCTTTTGTTTCCCAGTCTGGAGGTTATTAGCATTACCATCAGAATTGGAGGTTTGACCTATTTTTGAGTTCCTTCTTTGTCATGGTGAGGTGGTCTAGAAAGTGGTCTACAGTTTTCTCTATTCACTTCAGGGCATGATATCTTAGACATATTTTCACTTTTGCCCTGTTTCTGTCTCTTTTCTGTCATTAAAAAAGTAACTTTTAGTTCAGATTCTGTCAGAGGCGTGTCTATGCAAATGAGCCTTGCTTGCTCTCCGACCTCATGTTACAGAAAGGAAAGGGGGGAAAAAAAGGCTCCGCAGCAATTTCAAGCCCCTTCTGCAGCGCGGTATTTAAAGTCAGGCAGGCAAGTGAATCGGCTTTTAAGGGAGATCTGGGGGGAAACTCTTAATTGCTTTTTCTTTAAGCTGCTGTTTTGATTCCTTTAAAATCAGCTGTAGCGTCCTCTGCTCCCTCTGAATCAGCACGGCAAACTCTTCTGGGAATTGCATTCTTTCAAAAAATCGGGACTTTTTAAAAACGCAGCGGGACGCAGGACAAATTGTTAAAAATCGGGACTGTCCCGCCAAAAGCGGGACGTCTGGTCACCTTACTCTTAACCGTTTACTTTGCCATAAATATATCTGGAAATACCTGTTGAAATGTATGGCCTAGTAGAGTTATTGCTGCTATTATTCCAGTTGGGAGATAAAATGTAGTTCCACTTAACTCACAAACCAACACTAACACCTCGCACCTGACTTACTCATTTCTATGATATTGTAGGTTTCATTTATCTTTATTCTAATTAGCCTTGGTGGAATCTTGGCACACCTATAGGCTGTCTTTGAAACCACATACCTAACCATAATTTATTTAACTGTGTTTTACTTAGTCTATATTTTCTGGTTTGCATGTGACAGAACCATAATTAAACATTCTGGCTTTGTTCACATAATTCATTAGCGCCCGCCCACGGTCATATTCGTGACTTGGCTTCTTATATAAACACATATGCTTGGTAGTCCAAAAATTGAATTTGCTGGAATTTTGTACTAACACTCAAGGTTTACCTCTGAAGTTTGTGATTTTTAAGCTACTAAAAGGCACTAAATAGAAATGAAATGTTTTTGAATAAAGTTGATAATCTACACAAAAATAATCTATCAGAGTTGAAAAAGCAGTTTTCTTTTTGTGGGAAGTGTACCCCAGGAAAACAGTGCCAATAGACTCAAGCCAGCCCTTCCCCTTTTAAGAAAACCAAGAAGCACCAGCTGCAATGAAAAACTCAGAAAGGCTGTTACAAAAGGAATACTTAAGTAGAGCCATTAAGATAAGGGCAATCAGGCTAAAACTCACCTGGAACTCCCTGGAACTCCCCTTTTTCTCTTTCCTGGCAGAATTAACCCCCAGGATAGGAAAGACAAAGCACCAGGAACAGGATTAAACCATTAAGGCAGGAAGACAGAATTCAGAGCAATCACCTTAACTAATAGCACATACAAAATCTCATCAAATCACACCAACTTCAAAGGGAAGATGGGTATAAAAATCCATATACTTATCAGGCCATTTGGCTTGCAACCCAGGAACGCTTGAGCTGTGTCACATCTTCTTTTTGCCTTCCTTCATTAAAGAATCCCACATTCTGGCATCTGCTTCAGAATTCATTTCTTTTCCACGTCCATGGTACTTCCCAGCTGGGAATGAACCAGGGAAATTTCTTCCAACATTTTATTTATACAATAAAATTCTATTTATTTTATTTATATATGAATTTTAGATGTGATTTTTGAGTATCAGTGCAAAAGGTTGGAAGTCCTGTTGCTTGAACTAATAAATTATGACTGCATTTAATTGAATTGGAATCCAAGAGCAAATTTTGGCTTTAGAATCTGTCCTAGTAGAAAACAAATCAGGAATATCGTCATATACTGTAAAGGGAAGCAAACCACAGTTGCTTTTTCCTCATTTTTTTAGGACTTGTTCTGGCAGGATAAGCCATGCAGGATTATTTGAATTTATGCATCAACGTAAGCACTTGCTCAAAATAATCCAAAATTATTCTAAAGATTTTTTCTTAGTGTTGCATATAAATTCAGGTGACACGTATGTAGAAATTCAAGCTGAAACTAGCTCTGCCCCTCTACTATATTTGAAGATATCACTTAATTATAAACCAGTCTTCCCTGTATATTGTAAATTATGTTAAAGAAAGCAACTTGAATTGCTACTGACTTTATTTTATAATACTGTTATTGTGAATATTGTATTCCCTTGTTTGACCAACTTCTGTATTTCTATTGCTTGTCTGTTCCTTAACTTGTTTAGATTACAGTCCATAATAAGAACCGAAACACAGCAAAAGTGTTCAAGGTTGAACACTTTTGTTCAGGCTCAAGGTTGACTCAGCCTTCCATCCTTCCGAGGTTGGTAAAATGAGGATCCAGATTGTTGGGGCCAATATGCTGAGAGAGGGCTGTAAAGCACTGTAAAGCGGTATATAAGTCTAAGTGCTATTGCTATTACTAAAAGTACATCAAGACATTTAATAAATGGTTTTTAAGTAAGAAGAGTGGCATCTTCCAATCAGGGTTAGTTCAAAGGGTGTGCTAATGGTTAGAAGAATGTGAGGCCTTTCCTTTTGAGTGAATAAGTCTAATGGCACAGTTAAAGCTTAAAAAATGACAGGCATTACTCATTAAATCTGGTTCCCAAACTGCTGCTTACTAAATTAACCCATTAAACTACTCAGGAACTATGAGGGAGGTGCTGGTTGCCAGAAAAAGTAGAATTGGTAGACTGTGTATTTTTATTTTAAAACCTACAGTGGTTTTGAATGTTAATGGAATAGAATTGCTATCTTCAAGCAAATTATTGTTGATTTTTAAAGAAACCTTTTAAAGTATTGCTCTTAGACTTCTCTAAAGCTATTGTTACAGCTGAAAACTACAGTGTAAGAACATTTAGTAAGGTAAAGGTACACCTTCAAACTGAATTGACCTGACAACCCCTGCAGTGAATTGTTCACTAGAACTCTACAGGATTTCAGTTATTAGAATCTAAAAGGAACAAGATTTTACTACTTGCTTTGATTGTTTTTTAAATGATAACCCGACACTAGTTGGATGTTTTAGGCATCCGTGAGCACAATTTTCTATAGGTTTTTTTAAATTTGTACCATGTCAACTATGATGAAGGAGGTGTCATTTAAAATTGGTGGACGCTACCAAATTTGGTGGAGAAAGGAAAATTATGAGCAATAGATGCATGAAGTTGCTAGTGATAGTTTCTGTGTGGCAGAACTACAATATAGTAATATTTCTATAATTATATTTTAAAACTTTGGAGATCCTTTTTTACAAGCATAGCTTTTTAAAAAAATAGCTTTCGGGACTTGTTTTAAATTGATTGTTATGTTTGTTGAAGCATGTTGTTTTTCCAAGATGACTCAGATTCATACTTAACTTACTTGAATGCTTTATACTGCTTTGGTAAGACTATATTTGGATTTTTGTGTCCGGGTGTCTGAAATGTGGTCATGTGACTGTAGGGGGCACCCGCCAGAACTTCAGAACTGTAGGTATGTTTTAGAGAGTCCATTGTAACTTTGAGTGGTTACTAAGCAACTGGGCATAAGTCACAAAGTGTATTACCCTAGCCCAGAGGGGTCTGTGACAATTCACCATAGCCAGCTCGCCACGGCCGACTTGCCATGGCCAACTTGCTGCAGGACAACTTGTCACAGCCATTTCGCCATAGGACAGCTCACTGCGGGGCAAGAGTTACACTAATATCAAAGAAATGGTGGAATGGAATCATTAAAGAAAGGATGCAAAAGGAGGGACAGAATAAAATGTGAATTGCAAAAATTAAAATAAATTTTTATTTATTTTAAATAATTAAATAGAATTGTTAAATTGTCCCACAACGAGTTGCCCTGTGGCGAGTTGGCCGTGGCGACTTATCCAGCGGCAAATTGGCTATGGTGAGTCGGCTGCAGCAAGTTGGCTGTGGCAAGTTGTCCCATTCCCAGCCCAGAGAGAGTGTAACTCACATGTATTTTTTTAAAATAGTTTTTATTGAATTATTTACATTTAAAAAAGAACAATACAAAAAACAGAAAAAACACACCAGGACAAAACACTAACAAGCATACAACTATACAATATAACCTCTAGGGTTATCTTACAGCAATTGATATCGATGAGTTATGTTTATATAATTTTTATAATTCACATATTTCTAGAATCTTTACCAATAACATATTTCCTTTTAAACTCAGTAGATATAGTTATACTAACATAAAATATACAACATAATATACCTATTAGTAACTCACATGTATTTTCACTTACCTGTTGAACATGGGTGGCTTTCAGACTTTCTATTATTTGAATGAGAAAAGATCCTGTAGCAGGTAAATACCCTGAAGATTGTTTATTAATTGCAAATGTCTGAAATATCTTTCACGTGTCCTTCATGTGTGCAGAGGCGCTGCAGATTGGAATGGCCTGTAAGATCTACACGATAAATCATTCAAATAAATAAAAAAATGGGAAAATAGGAAAAAGTTATCTAATCCGGCAACTGTAACTTAGGATATATTTGATAACTGTCATGATATTAGACAGATTTTTTTAAAATGTCAAGTATATTTGGTAAAATGGAAGATAGCATGTAAATAGTTCTCCACAATACAAAGATACCGGTAGTATTTCCCTAGATAATTCTCATTCATTGCTATTTATTTACTCTCACGTCGAATGCTTATGTTATTATATTTGCTCATTTTAATTATTATTATTATGACTTGTTTAATCTGGAAAAAAATAAAAAAATTAACAAAAGTAAACTTTTAACAAAAAAGGCTCTAATATTGGTACTATGGGTAAATAAAACTGCTACATGAAGTCTGTAACTAAATGCCCAAGGTTGAATTTTCAAGAAACTCTGTAATTCCCTTCCAATTTTTTTTAAATTGAATGTTTTTACTACATGTATTACTATGCCATCATCATGTCCCTTTGCAGGCTGAAAAAAGTATAGATCATAGCATTTTTAAAAAATAATCCCAGCTCCTGGGTCCCTTCAAATCTCCTTCAGATTTGGGAATTTTTAGAACAGATTCATCGAGTTGAAGGGGTAGGAGAAGGATTCTATAGCTCCAGTGAAGAGAAGCCTGCTTATACTGCTGGCTAGAAGTCTTAGATTTAAGCATTTTTAGAAAGATGTTAAATCCGGTTAGATGTAGAGTTCAGAATATGTATGCCAAACAAAATTTGTTAAATGTCAATCCGATGTTAGTTCTAATATTAAGGCTTTTAAAATTATGATACCTTATAATAATTACTAATAATGCTAATTACTAATAATAAAGCGGATTACAGTAATTGAGGAGAAAATGCTTTTCTATATTTAAAATACCTCAGGAGTTTTAGATTAAGCCATTGCTTTCAAATATTACTGGCATTTATATTTAACTCAGAATTGAAATGAGGGTTCTTTGGTGCTCTCTGACCTTGGTGTTTTCTTCCAGACCTTTCTTTACCCAAACTAGGTAACATCATCAGGGCTCATCATCAGTACTGATGTTATTACCTAGTTTGGATAATGAACTGTATGCAGGAAAACAGCCAAGCTCAGAGAGCAACAAGGAATCCTCACTTATATTTAAATTCTTGTATTCAGATTTTCTTAGAATGGACACCAATTGCAGTTTTCAGAAACAATCTATTTTATTAAAAATAGCATTTTAAAAGGTATTTTAGACCTGATGTTTAGGAAAAAAAATACTTTTGTTTCTATGTGTTTTGCAGAACAATAAATAATAGCCTTTTTGCTGGTTTAGACTGAAATTTCATGTCAGTATTCAGTGTTCATATTTCTCCTCAACAGATGATTGCAATAAAAACATTGCATGGATTGTTATCATTTTCCCGTGGAAAGACTTGCATGTAGTTAACGTAAGCAGTTGGATAGTGGCTGAATTAAGATTTTTTTGTTTTGTTTTTTGTCTCTTGTCACCATGAGTGATTAGACCTAAATGTCTGCTTGCCTTGACTTGAGATCACCGTACCTTCAGATAACATGCTTTGTGACTGAAGGTCGAAATATTTTGAATTCTAATAAGCTGGGTGAATTGCTTGAAATAGGCTGCAAAATCTCAAGGCTGCCTTTTGCATCTGCTGTGAAAAGAACCATTGGAAATGGTTGAGCTTGATGATCACAGAATTACTGGATGGTGATTCTAAAACCCTCAAAGGGAAGTTGCTATGGCGATCTAGTTCCAAACTGTGAAATGATTCACCTTTGAAAGGCTTCGTCTGAGAAGCCGAACACATCATTGTTTAGGTGGTCATTGGTTAGGAAATTGCTGATGGCTGTGTAATCAGCACTCCTGTAATAGTTAACAATCTAAAAAGGTTTACTCCGAATCATGTGGGACAACAGAAATATGCATGAGATGACTTCTCAGTCTTAGTTTGTTAGTGCTGCACTTGTAAAAATAGTCACTAAATGGAAAAGAGAGCAAGTTCTTTAGTGGGAAGCATTTTTAAAAACAAAAATGTTGCCCTGTGATTGATCTGACATTATATATAGGTGATAAATAGCTTTCTAGCTTCCATTTAGTATTGTATAAAATCTGATTTTCTTTTGAAGTGGTTTGTGTATGAATTATTCATAGTCATAAAGTTTAAAAATGATCCCTAAATGTGATTTTATTTAGGTGCCGTTAAGATTGTGCAAGCATATTTGAGTGGTCTCTGTTATTAGAGGTTCTTCAGCTTTCAGTTAAATATTTTAAATTATATTATATTTAACTTGTGTGAATAGCTTGGACGTATTATACGTGGGCTCCTCCTTTAAAATACAGGCAAAAGCTGCTGGGAATTTTAACTCAGCAATATTACAGACTTTTCAACCTACAGTAACTATTGCTGTTTCAGTAATACTATGAAAAAAAAGTTCAGATATCATTATCTGAGGGTTTGGGGGCAAAATTTCAGTGTTTAGGTTAATCACTTAGCTAAATTTAATGCTTTATTTATGGCAAAGTATCTAAGCATTTTGAAAATGCCTGTACACTTAACATAAGTAAAGTAGATGAAGTCTGTGAAATATAAATTCCCATTCCCAGATCATTAGAAATATTTTAAACAATTCTTTTTTAAAAAAAAATAATTTTTATTGAAATATAAACATTAAAAAAGACAAACAGACCTTGAACAAAACACTATATGTATCTATGTGTACATATATACATGCAAACTTCTACGGTAAACGTCTTCACATGATCTTTTTACTTATATATATCTGTACAACTATATCTATAACTGTATATATGATCTTTTTCTTATAATTTTTATCTAGTTATAAATTAATAAGTAAATACATACATTTATAATAGTTAAACTTATCTATTCCTCTATAAATTTATAAATTATGTATCAGTCTAAACATTTCTATTCCCAGATCATTAGAAATATTTTAAACAATTCTACTGTTCTTTTCAGGTTTAGTCTTTTGAGCTTTTGGACTCGAACTGGAGCCCACTTTCAGGGAACTTCTCTCTCACTACATGAGAGAAGTTCCTTGAGGATGGGCTCCAGCACGAGTCTGAAAGCTCAAAAGACTAAATCTCTTGTCCCAGTGATCGACCCAGATTGGATCCATGACCTATACCCGTGATGGCGAACCTATGGCACGGGTGCCACAAGTGGCACGCGGAGCCATATCGGTGGGCACACGAGCTCAGGTCCGGCATGCATGTGTGCACCAGCCGGCTGATTTTCGGGCCTTCTGGGCCCACTGGGAGTTGGGAAACAGGCTGTTTCCAGCCTCCAGAGGGGGTGGGGAAGGCCGTTTTCGCCCTCCCCAGGCTCCTAGAAAGGCTCTGGAGCCTGGGGAGAGCGAAAAAACGGGCGTGCCATTGCATGCTGGGAGCAGGGGGGTCATGTGTGCATGTGCGGGGGTGCATGGAATTATGAGTGTGGGCACGCACACACGTGATCCCCGCATTCCTCCCCCCTTTTGGCACGCGAACCAAAAAAGGTTCGCCATCACTGACCTATACCTTCTGAGCTTTTGATAAATCATATTCAGGGTTCTTAGATAAGCAGCACATTTCTGTATCGGTTGGCATGTTTTTTTAATCTGAAATAAATATGTATACAAATTTATTTACCATTGTTGGAAGAAATGTCCATCTGGGTTCTGTTCCAAGTGGGGAGAAAGACACTGGAAACATGGAAGCTGTTTGGAAAGATGGTTTAATGGTGGACAGGACCACATGGTTTGAAGCCCTGGGTAGCTGATCACATGGAGTAGAGAAAGAGATAAATTTATACCCTCTCTTGGGACCCGACTTAGAGCTTCCTGTTCCTGTGTAAGTGCAGGTATGCTGATTGGTTGTCAGACTCCCATGGGGCCATGCAGGGATAACTTTGTAGGTTGTCTTGAGTCCCAGGCTTGTGCTCTGACCAAGGCTTCCTGATTAAATAAGACGGCACAAGCGGCTTCCCACAAACCTCTTTTATTTGTAACGGCTGATAATTATTTTCATTAACAGCCATAATAAGTCCAAACAAAGGAAAACAAATCCGACTACAGTCTTTCAGGGAAAGGCAGATAACACACACGAACCTTGCTCTTCTTTGGCAAACTGCCCAGGATTAATTTACAGGAAAACTTGGCAAGTCCAAACAGAAACAATAACAGAGTCTGAGTTGCAATGACGAGAGCTAGAGATGAACTGAGTTGCTTCCTGTAACGAACCCTTACGTGTTCTCCACTTATATAGCCTATGGGAGGGGCCAATTATCTCTAAGCCTTACTCCCGAGTAGTCCTGCTCCTCTGTAACTCTTCTCGCCTTCCGGCAGCTCTGCGCATGCGTGCATTGAGAACAGGCTCCCCCTGTTCCTCTGCCTCGCTCATGTCAGCCTCTGGGGATTCTGGAGGTGGGACAGACCTCCCCAATGGCCCTGGCTGGATCCCTGCCTCTGGCACCGAGCCTTCTCCAGACTCCAGGCCTGGCCCAGGTTCCTCCCCAGCCTCCTCGCTGTCCAACTCTGCTGTCAGCTCCGCAGGTCGCTGGCAGACCACAGACCACTTGGTTGAATCTTGCTTGGTGATGTAATCTTCCCAGGTGCCATGTGGTGAGATGGGTAGAGGGCTAATCCTATTATGTCCTGAGGGTGAAGATCTTTTGTCTTGTAGATAAGCTGGCCCAGTCTTTTGTCTTGTAGATAGGTTGGCACCAGTCTTTCTGGGGCTATTAGCAAAGGTGGGGGCTGCTTTCCAAAAGCATGTTTCTCCTTTTCTCATCCAAGGAGGTATAATAATCTGCCTTTTTAATATTTCCTAGAATATTTCATTCTTCTAGGAGAGGAGTGGGTGCTAACTTCCTACACCATTTTCAGAATTATAACTGATTGACACACTAATGGGAGTTAATAACAGTTTCCCTATTAAAATGTAAAGATTTAGATTTTAGATTTATTATTAGAGTTGGAAGGGACCTTGTAGGTCATCTAGTCCAACCCCCTGCTCAAGCAGGAGTTCCTACACCATTTGAGACAGATGGCAGTCCAGGCTCTCCTTGAAGGTCGCAAGTGTTGGGGCTCTCACAACCTCCGCTGGCAAGCTGTTCCACTGGTTGATCGTTCTCACTGTCAGAAAGTTTCTCCTCACTTCCAGGTTGAATCTCTCCTTGGTCAGCTTCCATCCGTTATTCCTTGTTTGGCTTTCTGGTGCCATAGAGAACCGCCTGACCCCCTCCTCTCTGTGGCATCCCCTCAAGTACTGGAACACTGCTATCATGTTACCCCTGGTCCTTCTCTTCGCCAGACTGTCCAAGCTCAGTTCCTGCAACTGCTCTTTGTATGTTTTATTTTCCAGACCCTTTATCATCCTGGTTGCTCTCCTGCACTTTCTCTAGAGTTTCAATGTCTTTGACTTGAGCTTAGTTCCTGATGCAGTTTTCTTAGCAGCATTACATGGGAATTATTTTACCATTGCTTTCTTTTGGGATGTTTTTTGGACTTCTCAGACTAGCCAACCACTTTGTAGTCCCCAGCTGGTCATTGATCCAAGCGAAAACCAACCCTGCTTAGTTTCAGAAAGCACCCAAGCCTTGTTGGGTTTTGTCACTTTATTGTTAATTACATTTATTGGACACTTTCTTCGCAATTTCAGCCAAAGAAATTCTGATTTGTAGTTCCAAAGAAAGAGAAGTTTTTATTCCTTGCAGAGTTGGTGGGTTCATCTCAGTTTCTTTTTCATGTTGCAAGTGCTGATAGCAATTTGTACTGAACAATATTGAACATAGTGACAAGGAAAAACAGGTTTCTTCTCCCTTTCAGGTAACTGCCTTGAATCAACTATTTTGTTGGGTGTCGGAGCTACTGATAGCGTGGCTATCCAAAACAGATCAATTTTTTGTTCTTGGATAATAGTTTTCCTGTCTTTGTTCAAAAAGCCCGATGTGTACAAACAGGAAGAAAAAATGAAAAAATTTCCAATTACATTCTTTTTTTCATTTATTTTAGAGTGTAATTTAGAATAGAATGGAATGGAATGGAATGGAATGGAATGGAATGGAATGGAATAGAATTTTTATGATGATTGGACACACAAGGAATTTGTCTTGGTGCATATGCTCTCAGTGTACATAAAAGAAAAGATAAGTCCGTCAAGAATCTTTAGCATCTCCCATATTTTATATTAGTGACTCTTCGATGAATTGCTAGATTCTGATCATGCTTCTTACATCCCATTTTAGCTGAACAATGAATTAAGATAATACAAGCAGTCTTCATTTAAAAGCTCCCAAATTTGGACCGACATTTGGTTGTTAAGTGAAGTGGTTGCTAGGTTCTTTTATTTTTACCTCACCTTTTCCTTAGCGTAACAGACTTGTAAAGATTGTAAATGTGAGAATTGGTTTAAAGTTAGTTTTTTTCATTACTGTTGTAACTCTGAACAGTCATGAAATGAGAATTACCTGTAACTGAAATCTGAAGAATTTATGTGATTCAGGCTGAAGTAACTGTGGTTTACCAGGCCAGTGATTTCCTGTAGAAATGGAGCTTTTGGACATGCTGTTGTAACAACAGAGAGGCCAACTTTCCTGACTCTTGTCAACATTTTTGAAAAGTATGTGACAATTAGGACAGTTATTACAGAAGCTGAGTTCATCTTAGTCTTCAAAGGGACAGAATAAATTTTGATTAATCCTCCACCTGATGTAGATGGGAAACAGAAAATGGATTCTTGCTAATCTTAATATGGATTACTAGACTTCTTTTGTCTATTATCAGTATTAAATTTCCATGTATTGAAATAGTAAAATCACTTTTCTGTCCTAATTTTTGCTTACTGATCGTTAGCTATTGGACAGGTCTATTAGAAATCCAGTTAATGCTGTATTATGTGTGTAACAATCTGTATATAAAACATTTACATTAAAATGTTGCTGTACAATTTTTCATTGTCTGCTTTTTAGAGTAAAATTAGTCAAAACCTAAGAGTATAAAAATGTTTAATGAAAAAAATCTTAGGCTAAGGAGACTGATAAACCAAAGAAAATAACAATTTTCAAAGTCACTTAGTACTTCCATTTAAACTATATTTATACATAATATTAAAAAAGTAGTTAACTTTAAAATATGTAAGTTCTTGCCATTTAGGGTTCTGTGAAGCTGATCATCAAGAAGGTTGCAAATCATTGACTGTTTCTATTTTCAGAATTCCACATCCCTGAGTAATTTACTTTAATTTCACCCAATCTAACCTATACTTCACACCATTACCATTCAGCTTTAATAGCTATGTTCTGTGCATAAGAAAAGCATATAAATGTCCACAATTACACTGCAAATGATTACAACCAGTTAATGTTTTATGAAGCACTATGGAATTGAAGTTGCAAACTATTTGAAAAATGTTTTATTTCAAAGATGTTAGTCAATCACTTCCATTTTTCACTTTAGGTTGTTGAGTAATCTAGCTACAAAAACTGCTGTTATAATACTTCTAACTTTTGTGTGCAGATTACACAATTTAACCTTAAATTCTTTGATATATTTTGGAATGCCATCTTCCATACATATCTATTGTCACAAAACGAAAAGCTGACATTTTAACGGCAGTGTTAATCATCATACTGTAAAATTCACAGCACTTCTTGAATGTAGAATTTCCTCTTTATTGATAAGTTTCACATACTGTATAGGGTTTTATATGTGCTTAGTGTGTTGAACTTCTGGATCATGGAGAGCAAGTCCATTCCCTTGAACTAAGATGGCTGAACTGGAGATACTTAACTAGCCAGAGAGAGATAGAGAACTCAGATGTAATAGTTGCATCCCTTCCCAGGAATGTGCAACTCCCATATTGTCAAGAAGAACCAGGATGTTGGAGAACACAATTCAAGGGTAAAAGAGATGTTTGTGTATGAGGGTGATGAACTAATAAGCTGTCATACGGAGGACACTCTGGAAATAGAAGACTTTGGCTCTGGATGATTGAATTGTTAGACATATGGGTTTGTGATAGGCAAATATATTTCCTGATGATAGCAGTGTTTCAGTATCTAAGGGGCTGCCACAAAGAAGAAGTGGTCAACCTATTTTCTAAAGTACCTGAAGGAAAGACAAGAAGCAATGGATAGAAGCTAGTCAAGGAGGGAACCAACCTTGAACTGAGAAGAAATTTCCTGACAATTAGAACAATTAATCAGAGGAACGACTTGCTTCCAGAAATTGTGGGTATTCCAACACTGGAGATTTTAAAGAAGAGATTGGACAACAATTTGTCTGAAATGGTACAGGGTTTTCTACTTCAGCAGGGGATTGGACTATGAAGACCTCTAAGATCCCTTCCAACTCTTATTCTGTTATATAGGGAAATATAGTTAATTATTAAAGACAAATTACTAGGAAGCAGACTGAAAGTTCAATATTGCCTATTGCTCTGAGAAACTTAGATTTTTTTAAATGATTACTTTGCTATTTGAGAAAAGAATTACGATGCTGTATTGATGAAGAATTAAAGCCCAGATTTCTATATCACAAGTGAAAATTACACCATCAGATTTACTTCCAGGTAAACAACATCAATTTACAGAATCACATTATTTGGATTCAGAGGTTCCAGGCAGTATGGCTAATTCCTATTCCAAGGTTCAGAATGGAATACTTTACATACTTGATGATCTTTTTCTCACCTGCTCCTTCCGGTCTTTGAATGGTGCACCCATCATCACTGTATCTGAGTTCAACCATCTTGTTGCTGGTCATCCTCTTCTTTTCCAGCATCAGAGTCGTCTCTAGAAGACGTTCTTTGTGTAATGTGTCCAAAGTGTGATAATTTGAGCCTGATGATTTGTGCCTTATTAAAGAAAGGAAATAAAGCCCCCTACAATCCCAAGATGTATTTATTTAATTTATATGGCTGCCCAACTTGCAGGATCAAATCTGCCAGCTAAATCTTGCTAAAAGCAACAGATAAAAAGAAAAACTACAAAACACATCATGTCTAAGGCTACTCACCTATTTGCACATTTAAACTTCTTTAAAAAGTTTAATTGCTAGCCTGTTGCTTGAGAGGAAAAAGGAAGACGAAAACAAGTACCTTTCAAGTGTCTGCAGATAGTTTTATTCTAATCAAGACTAGATATCTATTTTGCATGGATCACGTCTATCACTTATAAATCATAGAAGAGAGATCCTTCTTTCCCAATACTTTTTAATTTGTCCTTTCCTTAATGAATGTATCAATGCATGTCCTCTTATCAGTTCACTTAACTTCTTAATACTTATTTTTGTTACCTAGTTGGTATGTTTTTCTGCTGGTGTTTCTTCTTTAAACTTTTAAGTGTCTGTCTAATGTTTTCTTATTTAGAGAATGCGGAGTCATTAGAATTACATTCATAACTTTAAGCACCAATTCATATCGTGGAGCAGTGCAGCTCTTTGTTTCTATTTATGTAGGTAGGTGCATGATAGTAGTAGCTGTGCTGGGAAAGGAAGGAAATAGAGGAAAACAAAATTAGGATCAGAAGAGAAGGGAGAGGTAAGTGGACAGGAAAGGAAGAAAAGAGAGAGGACTATTTAAGTGAGGGGTCCCCAAATTCTTCAGTTCATCAACCCCCTCATGAAGTTTCAGATAGTTTGACCCCCCCAAACATTAATTGTATGAAAACAATAAATACTACTTTGACTAAAATACTACAACTAACCCTAATAATATAACATCAACCCCTTACACAGTCCCATCTCATTTGGGGGTCAGTATTGACCACTTCAGATAACCATGATGTAGGCATTACAGAAAGAGCTAAAATTCACCAGGCAAGCAGTTTCTCCTAAGAAATGTAAAGACCTCACAAAGTATTTAATTGTTGCTTGAAGATTCTACCACCAAAGTTGTTTGAAGAGCAGATTTTGAACAAGTCTTCTCACACTTGGGCTGTTTCAGTTATAAACGTCATTGTACAATGTGGATTTTTGGTTCGATTCCCAGTTCAAGCAGGCCTGAAGGCCAAGAAAAGCTTCAGAGATTGGATGTTGCTACTCAAGATAGCATAGCATCTCTTAAATGTGCTAATTCCTGAAGTGGCTGGCAGAGAATAAATCAATTTTCCAGACTGAAATGTATTTAACAATTTACATGCCTCAACACCTTAGAAAGGTTTTCTCTAGAGCAAGGTTTGAAAAACCTGATTCTGTGACAAGGTATGGGAAGTATCATGAAGTTCCTTTCACAGAATGGTTGGGTATATGTGGCAATGTGTTGCTTTGAATACATTGTACATGTTTTCTTTGATGGTAAACTATACTCCGTATAAGAGTTGATTGCCCTAGGTCCTTTTTGAAATCTAGGATACATTGGAGACACTCAGGATCAATTGTTAAACTTTTGTAGGGAATGAACTTGTACATTATTTGGAGGGCTGCATTTTTTATCAAAGACTATCAGAAAAAGGATGGATCACTTAGAACTGATTGGGGAGTTCCACAGAGGAGATTTATTTATTTATTTATTTATTTATTTATTTATTTATTTATTTATTTATTTATTTATTTATTTATTTATTTATTTATTTTTCATACTTCTATGCTGCCCAACTCCCGAGGGACTCTGGGCGGCTTACAGTTAACATAAACAATTTAATATAAAAAAATATAAAAGCAAATTTAAAATACATTTAAAATATTAAAAGACATGTCCAACATTCCTAACGTTCAGGGGGAGACCGCATTAATCCACTCCGTAGGGTCACTATCCCCAAGCCTGTCGAAAAAGCCAGGTCTTAACGGCTTTCTGGAAGGCCAATAGGGTGGGGATGGTACTGATCTCAGATGGGAGCTGGTTCCAGAGAGCCGGAGCAGCCACAGAGAAAGCTCTCCCCCGAGGACCCGTCAGCCGACATTGTTTAGCTGACGGAACCTGAAGGAGGCCAACCCTGTGGGATCTAACCAGTCGCTGGGAGGTATGTGGTAGTAGGTGGTCCCGAAGATGATATGTTCTAGCTTTTTCAGTATTGTTTTTATAGTCTCTTGATATTTATTGATTAATCAGTAAATTAACTGTTGCTGTAGTACTTGGATTTTTAAATTTTGAGCCTCAGTGTGTTAGCAGCAAAAGGGAGAGTCTGTTCATGGTAGAAACATGAACATAAAATCAGAAAATTAGAAAAGATGGAAAGATAAGCATGCCTAGAAAATTAAGAACATTCCTATCTGTTTTATATATTTTAACATTTGCTTAGATACATAAATATAAAAAGTGAATTGCTGCAAACATTCTAGTTTTCTGCATTTCTTTCCTTCAGTAGGCAAGACGTAGGCAGCTTCATATTTAAGTCAAACTAGTTTCCTTTGCTGTATCATAAAACTTTCAGTCCAATCAGCAACTGCATTTAAATACTGCAAATTGTAGCAGCAAAACAATAATTCTGCTGATTAGCCCCTTTCCATTTCTTGTAAGTGAACTGTTTATGCTGTTGAGTACCTTTTGAAAAAAGAAAAAGCCAAAACAGCCTTGATTAGTCAAGGAGTAATTGGATGACTTGATTTTAGCAAGAGAATGAATTGGTTGATGATAGCCTGTAACTAAGTGTAGTGGTTCTGTTCAGAGGAATACATAACATAGAGTCATCAGATCTTGACAGGTATAACATAAGCATTGACAAAATCTCTGGATGTTTTGAAATAATTGTCATATGGACGGTGTAAGAAATGGAAGAAGTATGTGCATATTGTAAAATAATATCAAGGTAGCTTGTAATTTAAAGGGTGCCAATAAAATATAGATGGAATTTATATCATGTTATTAAAATATGGGAAGAAGTAGGGTAGAAGAAACCATGCTCCTGTTATTGTGTAATAGAAAAATGATATCCAGGATGTTGTTGAAGTGAAACAGATGAGAGCGGTCTTTAAGACTGTAAAACAGTTTTTAAAAGTGAGTTGTTGAAAGAGCAAACAAAAATATATAGTCTAAAGGAATATTTCATGCAGACTAATTGGAAACATTTTAGAGCCAATTCATAGAACTTTGAATTAGGAGAGGTTGAAGGATAGGCTGTTTTACATTAATAATAATAGGTTCCTTGGGTGCAATTAAAAAAAAAGCTTGCCACATAATAACTCAGACTTAGCAATTGTCAATAAGAAAGAGGAAAGGTCTGGGTAGTGGACATTGCAGTACCTAGAGACAGCAGAATGGAAGAGAAAGAACTGGAGAAAAATCACAAAATACAAAGACCTGCAAATAGAATAGAATGCCTAGGGCAAAAGAAAGCAAAAGTAATTAAAAGATTTAAGATTTAATAAACTGGCTATGGTGGTTCCATGGGTATTGGTACACTGTGCGCCATACTGGGTACTTAAAAATATGCACATTGGCAGAATTTCCATCTGTCAATTACAAATGGCCATGCTGCTTGGATCCACATGTATACTGCGGTGATACATTACAACATCCCAGGTACTTAATGCAAATGAAGGCCAAAACCAGCTAGAGAACTGGCAGCTGTGATTTCACATTTTTATGTATACAATAATAAGGGTGGCTAGATAAATAAACTCATGAGCCATATTTGGCATAGAAACTGGAGACTCTACCTCTGTCATACAAAGGCACTGGAAAATGATCATTTTTGTGCAGCTTAATATTTAAGCGTAACGTGCTGAAACTATCGTGGTGTATCTTCTGAAATCTTCATTATCAATCCCTTTAAGTTGTACTTTGTTTTTAAAAATGCAAGTACAAAAGTATGCATACAATTGTACTCATATTTAAGGGAAAACATAATTTAAAAGAATTTTCTGAGACAGACTTATATGTGAGTCATTTGTTATAAAAGTGAATAAAATTTAAATAGTAAGTAACAGCATTATAGAGCCATGTTATTACATGATACTGGGAAGAGTATCATATTCAAATCTGTATGGATGGAAAGCAGTGTGGGCAACTAGATATTGCAAGTACAATTTTTATTTGATCAGTAACTGGAATTGTACTTCTGGGTGCATGGAAAGCTAAAATCATAGTGATTATTTTTTCAAGGTGATGATAGATTCATTTCCTCTCTTTATATGTGAATAGTGAAATTTTTAGATTTAAAATAAATCTTTGGCTTTTTTCCCTAGAGAGATCATAGTTTTCAATCCAGTCACCATCATTAGTTACTGTGGGCACATTCTTATTGATCAGTTTAAAATATAATTTTAAATAACAGTTTAGTTAATACCAGTTTGTAGCTAAGTAAGTTGAACATGTATTTTGATATTGTGTTTGCTTAAGTAGCTTTCACACAACCTGGAATAGGTTTAGTGAAGAGAAGGAATTGGCACTAGAAATTGGCTTACAAAAAGAGTTTGAAAGGCTTGGAAATGTTTATACTTGAAAAGAGAAAAGGATGGGAAAGGGAAGAGGAATGAGGATATAATCGATCTCTTTAAGTATCTTAAAGTAGAGGTGTCAAACAGGCGGCCCGCAGGATGGATTCAGCCCGCGATAGACCCAGAGTTGTCCCGTGGGGCCATCCCGGAGATGGCGAGGGACTGGCCTGTGCCACCCCAGCCCCACCCACCCAGTCGGCCATGATGACCAGGCCATGCCCACCCTGGCCCCCCAAGGGCAAACAAAATTCTGATATGGCCCATGATGGGATCGAGTTTGACACCCCTGTCTTAAAGGATATCACATAAAAGGTTTAGTTTTTCTTCATTAGTTTCGAGTGATAGAGGATGTGAAATACCGGTTTGGGTTAGAAAAAAATCAGATTTTAATTGAATTTAAGAAAGAAAAGTCTTTTCTAATCTAGGTGATAAATGATTATTAATTATAGTTATGTTTATAAAACATTTCAAACAATTTGGTTAAGTGGAGTTTACTAAATTCTATGTTTACATCTAAAAGGCAAGTTATGTAACTGATCTTCCTAAATTAAAATTAAATAAATATCAAAGAGAAATTCTACTAATTTAAGTAATTACATGCATTAATTAATTCCCTGTAAATCAGTCAAATGTGTCTTTCCTTACATAATTTTTTGCAACTCTTTATTTTTCTTTGAAATTCTGTTAAAGTTCTGACCTTATTTCCATCGGGGCCCCACTAAAATTGGATGTAAAGTAAAAGCACTTCCTCAATTTTGGCAAGATCCCAACAGCTCTTTGAATGATTAAAATGTTAAATGTAAATCCATACAAAGTTGGAATAAAACTTGTCTAAAAAATTCTCAAATATTTACAAAAAAATCAGTCATAGGATGAATATGGTAAAGTGACAAGAATACACCTAAATACTTCCTTTTACTATTATGGTCAAGGGGTAATAAAAATACAACCTAGAGCTTGAGAAGGAAGGAAATGATTCCTGTAGAGTAGGAACTTTGTGGAATGCAAAAAGTCATTGTCATCATCATTATCTTCATCTGATATTATTTTCCCTGATGCAGTGGTGGGTTCCTATCAGTGCGGTCCACTCTATAGCACCCGTAGTGGCCCGCTGGCGACGTCACAGTACCGGTGCGGTTGGTTGCCGGTGCCTGGGCACTGCCATTAAAAAATTTTTTTTTAAATTGTTTTTATTTTCTTCTGCGCATGCCCAGAAGCCAAGCTTCCGGCACTGTGCATGTGCTGCCTTCCTACCCCACAGTGAGTCCAAGCAGGGGAGGATGGCTGAGGGAGCGCGTGAGACGCTGAAAGAACGGGTAGCAGTAGCTATCTCCATTCCCCTCCCTTCAGCAGTCTGAGAAGCCATGAACGCGCGGTGATGATTCTAGGCATTTTTGCACATTCGAGGCTTCTCGAGCTGCTGAGGGGAGGGAGAACGGGCGGCAGGAGTCTAGGATGATCGAATGGGGAGAAGCATTCTGGCCGGACGGAGCCTCCTAGAAGAACCACTGCCGCGGTCTTGCTGCTCCCGCTGCAGGGGGCTGCGTTGTGGGTGGGCAATGCCCCCCCTCTTCTCCGGCCGCTGCCAAGCTCCCGAGGCCCACACCCACCCGGTCACATGGCTGGCAAGCCACACCCACAAAATAAGCCACGCCCACAGTGTGGTAGTAAAAAATTAGGAACCCGCCCCTGTCCTGATGGGTTTCTTTTCAGATATTTTGAAAATGCAGTTACTGCAAAATAAATTAGTCAGATTAACCAGTGCTGGTTGTAAGCATTAAAAGATCTTCACATGTTTTCATTTAAAATAAATAAATAAACACTTCAAAGGATTAGTATTGACATGTGAAGGCATATGTGGCCACTTGAACTGAGCTAACCAATGTCAGGAAAAAATTGTACTTCACAGTGTTTTTAGGGAAAAAAAAACCAGATGACAAGCTGCTGTCTGCATTTTTCAGTTGTATAATTAGAAGGGAAAAGATTAGTTTTACCATGCATAGTTTTCAAAATGAAGACACTCTGATATTCCTCACACAAGGAGAAGGTGACATGAATTTGCGTGACGTGTGGCTGACATCTTTTCAGAAATACATGGGAGGTTTTGTTTTCATGCAGCCTAGGTGTTTCAGAGTACAGCATTAAATTTCACGATCCAAATTCAATTAGAAAAAAGAATTGGGTCACAAGATTTTTTAAAATCAGGAGGTTATTATAATTGGCAACACTAAAAATGTTGTAACCATGCTAAATTGTGTTTAAAACATTGTGCCTGAAGTTAGTGGGTTGATTCTGCTATTACATGGTGTCAAAAAATTTTTTGTCATGAATTATTCATAAATAAGCCTACCATTTAAATTATAGTTTGCAATTAATAAATATTTAATATTTGTTTTTGTACGATTCTTTATTGATAACTCAAGAGTTTCTCCTGTTCGCTGCTAAGGAGAGTCCAAGTATGGGGATAAACTTCGGTCGGTTGCCAAGGGACAGTTATTTTTAGATTGAAGCACGTCCTCTCTGCTCCACTGGCTGTGACGTGTCAGTTTTCAAACTCAGTCGGTAAGAAGGGACATGCTTAATTTCTCTCTCTAACAACTTGAGCAAACAACTGAATTTTTTCTCCTGCTTGGACTCTCCTTTCTTCGATCAGTACATTATTGAATACGAGGTCATTTATTGCTGCCGGTGGGTGTGCAGGTTCGTCGGTACGCTGACGAGAACCGCCACCGCCAAACAACTGGGCAGCCGGAGTCCCTGCCCCACAGGGCTATTCTCTTTAGGCGAAACAAATGCTGGCAGCGAGGTTTACTCATAGCGTCTGGCTTATCATCCTGAGTGCCGCTGTAATGCAGGTTGGTCTCCATTTTGAATCGGCAGGGTGCAGGCTCTAATTTCAGCCGGGAGGCTTGCTTTTCGCCTCCGTGACTGGCGGCGGCCATTTTGGAACTCGCTGACTGCCGGTTGCCAGGCAGCTTTCATCAGAGCCTGGGGAGTGCCGGTGGCTATTTTGTTTGGGCATTAGCCGTGGTTTCATCTCCCTTTATGCCAGTGGTCATTTTGGAAAGCCCCAAACAACCACGAGCCTCCCGATCGCCATTTTGCTGGTGTTCTTCATACCGAACGGCTGTTCGGATTGCTCCTTCAGCAGAGGATTGCCTTTTTTCCCCAGCTTCGCTTCTAAATATTTATAGGTGGCTTGGGTGAGTGCTTGGCCTGGACACGAGTGGTCGGCCTAATACTTCCCCACCCGGCCACAATTATAGGAGTCCCTGCCTCAGGGCAATACTCCTTGCAGCCCTTGGAGACTTAGCGTTTTAAGTCAGATTCTCCTCACCTGGCTTGTGGCCCCCCCCACCTTTTGTCTCTCCCATGGCTGGAAAGTTGGACAAGGGGCAGGAGGCATCCACTTCCAGTGGCTCCAGGAAGGCCACCTCCAAAAGCCAGACCTCCTCCAAAGATAGGGCTGAAAAGGCCTCAAAGGCCGCTGAGAAACAGGCATTGGCTGCAGCCTTAAAGGACGCAGAAAGAAGGCTTCGTGCCTTAGAAAAACAATTCACTAAGGCCCAGAAGCAGCCAGAGGTGTCCCTTTCACCGGCACCTCAACAGTTACCTCAGCTACCTGTGCAAACTCCTCTACCTTCCCAGAGTTTGCTGCCTCCTCCAGTCCAGGGGACTCATCTGAGTGCCATGGTCTCTCAACCTATGGACACTGGTACTGCGTGTGAACGGAACTGGTCGCCAGACTGTTCCATAGTATCCCAGATCATGAAACAGGGGGACCCCCCCTCTTCCATATGCCTCTGTAGGCCTTGCCCTGGGGTCACCAACCCCACAGGCGCCTTCCACTGCTACATTAACACCTACTGCAGCAGGTCTCCATCCTGGGGAGGATAGCTGGCAACACCTTCCAGCAGATGTGCAAGATATGATTGCAAATGCCTACTCCCAGGGCATCGCTGTAGGCCTTCAGCAGAGACCACCTTGCCCAGTCAACCCTGCCCCGTTGTAGGAGGTCTGGTCCCACTGGGAGGATGCTTATTCCCACCATTCTTCCGGCCTCAGCGATGCTTCCCTTCATGGGGAGGGCAGTATTGTGGACGAGGAATTCTCCAATGATGAAGGCCTGATTCCTGACCAACCGGTGTTCACAGGCCTGTTTAAACTGGCACTCTTTAAAACGCTTCTCCACAAAGCCAAGATTACGGCCAACCTTGGCGTGTCTTCAAGGTCATCTGACCCTTCGGTGGGTATTGACCCAGCTGCCGGTTTGTTCTCGGAACCTGAATGAGAAACAGAGACCATTCCATCATCCAAAATATTCATTGACACCATCAAGCGCCCATGGGATCATCCTTCTGCTGCCCCTGGGCCTTCATTGACCGAACACAAATTCTACGGCCTTGGACAAGAAGTGGAGGAGCTGTTGCAACTTCCAACAGTGGACACTCCCATAGTCAGCCTAGTGTCCTCGACTGTGTTCCCCTCTGATGTGTCGGAAGGCCTTAAGCCTGATGACCATAAGGCTGAGTCTGTGTTATGTAAGTCCCACCAAGCAGCCGCTTGGTCCATTTGGCAGCTACAGCTGCATCGTTCTTCACAAGAACCTCTATTATATGGCTGAGGGAGATGCAATCTAGATTGGGGCCGGAAGATTCCCATCTCAGACAGGATTTAAATAAATTGTTGGCTGCGGCGGAGTTCTCCGCGGATGGACTCTTAACTCTGCGAAATTTGCATCCTGCGCCATGGCAGCTAGTGTCACTTCTCGCCGCCTTCTTTGGCTGCGCAATTGGCAGGCGGTTAACAGATATAAATGGTGCCTAGCGGCCATTATTTGGCGAGGCCCTTGACTCGATACTTGTAGAGGCTAGGGACAAATGGAAGGTTCTGCCCAGAGTGCATAGGCGACCTGACCGTCGTCCTGCCCCATACTATCGTAGGCAGTTTTCCGTACACCAGGACTTATGCCACTTCCATCCAGACCGGGTGGTTCTCCGTCTGGATCCCTCCTTCCTGCCTAAAGTGAACTCCTGGTTCCATCGGGCCCAGGAGGTAATACTTCCAAACTTTTCTCCTAACTCACGACATCCGTCAGAACAATGTTGGCATAAGCTGGACGTCAGGAGGGCTGTCCAGATTTATATCTGATGAACGGTCCCATTCCGGAGGACTGAAGCGCTCTTTGTAGATTTCCAACCAGCTTCCATGGGCCGCAAGGAATAATCACACTATCGGCCGCTGGCTTAAGGCGTGCCTCGCCTGGGCGTACGAGGGCCAGTCCAGGCCCGTTCCGGGCAGGATCACCACACATTCTACCCGCAGCGCATCCAGCTCGGTGGCCTGGGCCACGCAGGCATCTATAGAAGAAATATGTCGGGCGGCCACGTGGTCCTCGCCGTTTCCCTTCATCAAGCATTACAAACTGGACTTGTTTTCCTTGGCTGAGGCTGCCTTTGGCAGGTGAGTGCTACAGAGGGTCTGCTCCACATCCACTCCCCTGGACCAGCCTTCTCCCGCCCACGAGACTTAAGCTTGGGTATATCCCATACTTGGACTTTCCTTAGCAGTGCAGAGGAGAAGAGGCTGAACGGTCTTCTCTGTGCACTGCAGTGAGAGTCCAAACCCACCCTGGCTTTTGTTCGGTCCAGGGCCGCGGGAGCTTTGATTCACTGTGTCCTACCTCAGAAGGATGTCTACGCCTTCGTTTGAAAACTGACATGTCACAGCTGGTGGAGCAGAGAGGACGTGCTTCAACCTAAAAATAACTCAGTCCCTTGGCAACCGACGGAAGTTTATCCCCATACTTGGACTCTCCCCGCAGCGCACAGAGAAGACCGTTCAGGTAAGCCAACGCCTCATCCCAGTTGAATTCTGTTGCCACATTATGTCTTCAGAAGGGCATAAAGTCAGTACACATGCTTCAGTAATATCTGGTTGTTTTACCCTTATGTTTCCAGTTGGCAATTTGAAATTATGGCTTCAGCTGCACTTTAAATATGTGATAATAGCATGTGTTTCTAATAAGGGCCAGCACTATTTTGCTGAGATAGTGTGAATGGTTGTCACTCATATATGACAAATGCACCTTCATCTGCTTCTTTGATGGCCCCCTAAAAACCATACCCTCAAATCAGACCGATGAAATTAGCTGCTGTGTAAATTGTGTGTCTGAGTGGTTCATTATCTAATCACCGTCAGAACCATAGTGATAAAGTAGTTGGAAGCAGAGAAGAGGTCTGCCAGATGATTTCAGGCCCTTGCCCCCCCCCTTTTTTTTCATAAATTCTGTTTCCCTTGGAAACCCATTACTATACTAGAGAACTTCACCATTCTTTGACAGAACTTCCTGACAGTTTCAATGTTTACTTTATTCTAAGCCACTGTGTTTATCAAATGATATATAAAGACAATTTTCCTCAACCAGCTCTAAGACCTTATGAGATGATATTGACTCGAAAAAGAACCCTGGAAAATTTAAAATATCAATTGTGTTCTGCCCTCGTAGCCATAACTACCGGGTTGTGCTGTGTCTCATTTTTACCCCTGTCCTGGGTTTGTTTTGTGTGTCTATGTGTGTCTACCATGTTTGTGACATATTAGGTACTTTGTGTTGTTAGCTAAGAATATTGCCTAACCCACCCACTTTTGCTTCCACAAAGGATCGTTTGATGATGATGATATCACGCATATTGAAGGAAGCGTGGAGCCAGTTCGTGACATTGAAATAATACATGAAGAACTTAGACTAAAAGATGAGGAAATGATCATGCCCATTATAGACAAATTAGAAAAAGTGGCTGTACGAGGAGGTGACAAGAAATTAAAACCTGAATATGTAAGTAAGAAAACATTCCATTTCAAAAAGTTTATATTTTGGAGTGTAGGATTGATGTGTTTTAGAAAACAGGATTGTTATATTAATGATGGTCAGATTATCATTGGATTTTACTGCCCTGGAAAAAAGGCACTAGTTTCTTTTGAACTTAAACTATTCTACCAGTATGTATCAAATTGCAGAAACATGTTCTTTTTAGTTGTATATATTGATGTAATTGTTGTATAAATAGGTACTTTTTGATAAATATAACTACACACAGTTGAAGATTTATTATTTGTAATTTAATAGAGAATGTGTAACTTCTGCATGTGTGTACATTCTTCTTAAAATCTGTCAAACTAATTCAAATAGGAGAATCACTGCAGAATAACAATGGTTTGGACTCAACCGTGGGTCCATTGGATAAATCTGAAATATTCTTTGAGTTTAATTTATCTTGTTGTTGTTGATGTGAACACAAATCAATCCTCTGGCAGTCCAGGGTGGGTTGGGAGAAAAATGGCTTTTTATACTTCCTTTTTTAGGTTTGGGAGAAAATAGTGCTTTCAAAGTCAGGCAGGTAGCTTTTATATCTAATGGGGGATTAGAACCTGGGATCTTGCACCTGTTCTAATCCAGTACATGAACCATTACACTATACTGGATTTTACCTCATTCTATATTGGGGATAAAATAAGAACTGTCCTCTTGCCACCCCATGTACATGGCCTGGAATTCCAGGCAGCATATTAATGTAAAACAAGTAAAAACAAAAATATCTATATTAGACAAACTCAAAAGTTCTTAAAATATGCAAATGTTCAGATTCTCTAAAACTCACAATAGGCAAATAAATATTAGAACAAAAATGGAGACTGAAAAGAAGGAATAGCTGATGTTGAACCACGTGAAATAAGCACATGGCCTTACTTTTAACATGAAATAGAGGTGGCTTCACAGATTTCTGTGTTAAATCCTGTAATAGCTTCAGGATTTATTTGCAGTAGGTTGCAACTAACTGTCCCTGACAGCTAGAATAAAGAAACAAGCAGGATTTGATTTGGGGAAAAAAAAGATTTCAATCACTAGTCATGCAGACACAATTTATTCACTGAAATCCTAATTTATTCATTAGGTAGGAAGATTCTGTAATCATAAAATGCATTTTTCTTTGATACAACTTCAGTTCATATTTTTTACTACTTGCTAATGTAAATTTCATTTATATGATATATTTAGCATGATCATAGTATCAAGCAAGCAGATACATGTTTGTGAAATCCTTTGCATTGAATCAAATCATATTAGATTCTGTCCAATCTAATTAATTTTTGGAATTGTTTGGAGGATATTTATATTTAACACTATATTATGACATTTTAAATTAGTGTTAATAATCTTGCTTATTTCTGCTGGTTTTTCAACAGTTACAGAATGATTATTTTTTTTACATAACTTTCTTATTTATAAACAATAGTTTAAGAAAAAAGCAATTTCCATCAAGTCAGCACAAAATATATCATTAGCTGGATGATATATTTACATTTGATTTGGGTATTCCTCTTCATTTAGAGTTTAAAAAGAAAACAAGCTTTCCAAAATATATTTCAGTTTTTAATGAATTACTCCAGAGATAGAAAACACTATTTCTACATTAGCAGAAGAAATTACGGTTGTTAAGTGTAGTGTAACAAGTAAATTGCTCTCCAAGCAAATGTTAACATTACACCAATGTACAACTTAAAAAAATCAATCCATAAAAATTTCCTGAATGAATAATTTTTTGTTTTATGGAGAAAGATAATAGAACAAGGCTTGGAGCTACATAGGGAGCTACATTTAAAGTTGCAGAATTTTTAGCAAACCTTTAAAGCAATGGGGGGAGGGGTCGAAAAATTGAAATACAGAAAACCCCTAGATTTGGGGTATCTCAATTCAGCAAATATTGGCTGTAATAGATAAAATCTGAGCTTTGACTTTGCCTCAACCAACATATTTTGGCAAATCAGTCCAAAAAAATCTCCATACTTGTTACATACCACCATCACCACCTCCTCCTCCTCCTCCTCCTCCTCCTCCTCCTCCTCCTCCTCCTCCTCCTCCTCCTCCTCCTCCTCCTCCTCCTCCTCCTCCTCCTCCTCCTTTCCACTGCAGGATGAAAGCCTCTTCCGCATGTTTCCAACCAATACAGTCCTTAGCTTTGTTTTTGCGAATTGGACCCACAATGCTTGCTGATGTCATTGATCCATTTTGTTTTAGGTCTCTTTCGTGGATGCTTTTTATCAAGTGGGATCCATTCTCAATCGTGGGTGGAGCCAGCATTCAGGATGGGTTGTCCTCGTCCATTCAGAATGAGGACCGAATCTGTTATTTTTTGCCGGATCCGCCCTCCTAGGACCCAGCTTCGATTCCGTCCTCAGACTGGAGGAACGTGGCTACCTTTTACTCCCTTCCTGAATTGCGACTTTCCATTTCTTTTGCTAGATTTCTGGCTTGAATTAAGGTTTCTTACACTGTGAGTTTTTCAGCTTGACAGAACTGAGACTTTGGGCGTTTGGCAGCTGAGCTTCGGCTTCTGCCGCGGCAAGGGCTTTGCCCTCCCCTACCCACCCATCCGACATTGACCGTCAAGGGCTTGCCCTGGTCTGTCGCTGGAGCGGCTCACTTCCCGTAGGTTGACAGCAGCTCGAAGAAGGGAGCGACGTGGCCTCTGGGTTTCCCAACCGGCCATCCCTTATTACAGAGACAGGGCACAGGGACTGATCATCTAAAGATTCGCACCCGGGGGTCCAGCAATGGGAAGGATTCCTCAAACACTCTCCTCCCTCCCCCTCCTTGCTGCTTTGGATCTGCCGCTGGGGGTTTGCCGCTTACAGGGAGGACAATATTTCCCTCCTAAGAGTGATGGCCTTGCGAAAGGGATTGGCACAGTCGCTGGAGCTTGCGCTCGCGCTGCCTCCCACATTTGATACTTGTTGGCTTACCAGAACGCCTTTGAGGCTCCGGAACGCTTGAGGCTCATCTCTGGTGCCTGGACCATTCAGGGCTTGCCCTGGTCGGCACCAACGGCTCCTTGGCTTCTTGCCAGCCTGCAAGTTGATGGTGGCCATTTTGTCTTCTCACGGTTGGGCCTTCAAAATGGCCAATGGAGCCGGAGTAAGAGAAAAACCATGGGGCAAACAGCTGCACAAAACAAGGTGCCATGCCCTGAGGAAGATCAACCTGGCCCCTCTGTTCAGGCGGTGGCAGGGCCTTCTCATTCATCTTGGGGCTCTAAGGCCTCAGAGAGGGTGGAGTGGCGCTGGGACAATGTCCTGCAGAGGCTCTGCAGCGCAGTTTCGGCTCGTGCCCATGTGCACTCCCCGGATCCAGGCGCACCTTCCAGGAACTCAGAGGCCGAGCAAGCCATCCCCCCTTCAGGAGAACAACTGGCTCTGGATGATCTGGCTCTAAACACCAGAGATAATGCTGACATTTGGGGGTCAGCTGGCTTCCCTAGGCCCTCTCGCTCAACAGCCTCCGGGGTCTCCCAGGGCTCTGGGGGCCCGGCTGGGCCCTCCTCGGCAGAGGCCCAGGTCCAGTTGGATCCTTCCAATTTGCAATTCTTGATGGCGGCTGCTGTTCAGCATGGTCTAGCCGCATGCCTACAATCCTTGGGCAGGCCTTCTTTCTCGGACGCCAAGGGGTCCCACCTCAGGACTGGGGTCCCTGCCAGACAACACAGCCCAGACTGCTACTCCGAGGTGTCGGAGGAGGACATTGGAACTCCTCTGATGGATTGGGACCAGGGCGAAAATGAACTGTCAGAGGATGAGGGCATGCCACAAGACCAGCAGGTCTCCATGGCCCTTTTTCTGCCGGGGCTCTTCAAATCCTTGCTTTATAAGGCCCACGCGGCAATGGGTTTGGATCTGGTTCCGGCCCCCTCTGACCCGGTATCTCAACACCTGGACCCTATGTTCGCGCAGTTCACTCTGGAGGTGGACATTGTCCCTGCCCCACAGCTGTTCCTGGACAACGTACAGAGACAATGGTGTGCTCCGGCATCAGGGTCTATGCCTTCATTGGTTGACCGCAAACACTTCAATGTGGCTCCAGAATTGACCTCGCTTCTCAATGTTCCTTCGGTGGACGCTCCGGTGGTGGCCCTACATACACCTACAGCTATGTTGGGAGAATCTGAAGAGCTGTTACAGCCAGAAGACAAATGGACTGAACAGGCCCTTGTCAAGGCTCACCAAGCGGCTGCCTGGGCGGTCAAGGCCTCTTTGTTGGCCTCCTTTTTCGTTCGGTCTTCTTTAATTTGGCTGAGGCTCATCCAGGAACAAATCCCGGCATCAAATCAACGGATGCAGCAGGACCTAAATAAAGTTTTTACAGCCATTCAGTTTACGGTGGATACCACCCTTCATGCGTCTCGCTTTGCCTCTAAGGCGATAGCCGCTTCGATGGACACGAGATGCATGCATTGGCTCCGTCAATGGCCTGTGAACTCCCGGCACAAATAGCGGTTGGCAGCCACTCCCTTCAGGGGCCAGAACCTATTTGGGGAGGTTCTGGACCTGACCCTTATCGAGACTCGGGACTGGAGGAAGGTTTTGCCCTCTATTTCCAGGAAGGGCTCCTTCCATCAGCCCCCTATTCCCGCTGGCCCTTTCGGGCAGCTGACGAGGTCAGTTCGGATCTAGGCAGTGCCAGCCTCAGGATAGATCTGGGAGGGGGAAGCAGTTCAAGCAATCTTTCAGGGGAGGAGGAGGGGGTCGCCCCTTCCGTTGCTCCCACTAGTGTTTCCTTTGATCCACCCATAGGGGGTCGCTTAGCTCTATTCTCCTCTGTGTGGGAGCTTACCACCCAGAATAGATGGGCCCTTGAGGGTCTCTTGCTTGAGTTTCTCTCCCTTCCCCTGAGGGTTTTCATCCGATGTCCAATATCCAAGGTGCCCTCCAAGAAAGCCCTTATGGATTCAGCAGTCCAGCACCTGCTCGACATTCGTGCCATCCAGCAGGTCCAGGGGTATTATTCCATCCTCTTTGTAGTCCCCAAAGCCTCGGGGGGATGAAGGGCAATTCTAGACCTAAAACATCTGAACCAGTATATCAAATATAGACGGTTCAAGATGCACTCCTTGCAGTCTATCCTGGGGTGTGTAAGGCAGGGTGATTTCCTGGCCTCCCTGGACCTGACCGAAGCCTACCTGCATATACCGATTAACCATCTTCACTGGCAGTACCTTTGGTTCTGCTATGCAGGTAGGCATTTACAGTACAGGGCTCTCCCCTTTGGCCTTTCCTATGCCCCCCAGGATTTTCACGAAAGTCCTAGCGGTGGTGGCAGCCCATCTCAGGTCCTTACCCGTGCGTGTCCAATGTTAACCTGGATGATATTTTATTTCAGGCGTCCTCTGATCACCTTGCGAGGCACCATCTCCAGATAACCATTTTAACGCTCCGACAGCATGGGTACTCCATTCACTTGGAGAAGAGCCACCTCTCCCTGTCTACTTCCTTCCTTCACCTGGGAGTCGTTATAGATACCTTAGAGCAGTAATGGCGAACCTATCGCACGCATGCCACAGGCGGAGCCATATCGGAGGGTACTCAAGGCGTTGCCCTATTTCAGCTCCACGGGCAAACCGGAAGTTGGAAAAACGCACTTCCGGTTTGCCGTTGGGCTGTTTTTCGCACTCCGGAGGGTTCAGGGAAGCTTCCTGAAGCTCCAGAATGTGAAAAATGGCAAAACGGGGAAACCAGAAGTTCGGAAAATGCACTTCCGGTTTGCCGTTGGGCTGTTTTTCGCACTCCAGAGGGTTCAGGGAAGCTTCCTGAAGCCCCAGAATGCGAAAAACAGCCCAACGGGCAAACTGGAAGTGTGTTTTTCCAAACTTCCGTTTTGCCCATTTTGCTGTTTTTCACCGTCCCAGGCTTCAGTAAGGCTTTGTGTGGGGGTGGGGTGTGTGCGCATGCGCAGGGGGCAGCGTGGGGGGGGGGTTGTGCGCATGCGTGGGAGGGAATGGGTGTGGGTATGTGTGCGCGTGCTAGCGTGTGCACACATCCCCTTTTGGCACGCAAACCAAAAAAGGTTTGCCATCACTGCCTTACAGTGTAGGGCAGTGGTTCCCAACCTTCCTAATGCCGCGACCCACGCCCCACCCCCGCGCCCCCGCCGCGACCCACCCCGCCACCACCATTTGGGTTCTTTTACCCTCTGCTCATGCACAGAACACTTTGCGCATGCACAGAGGGTAAAAGATCCCAAATGGCGGTGGCGGGGTGGGTCGCGGTGGGGTCGCGGGTTGTGGGGTGCGATATGGCCAGGCTTGTGGCAGTGGGGGGGGGAGCTGAGGATGCCGGGGCGACCCCTGGGAAATGGTTGTTCGACCCCCAAAGGGGTCGCGACCCCCAGGTTGGGAACCGCTGGTGTAGGGTTTCCCTTTCCCAGGAGAGACAGGACAGCATCGAGAACCTTGTTGCTCAGGTCTCCCTGGCCCTCTTGTCCACTCTCCTGGGGAAAATGATTTCATGTATTTCCATCATCCCTTGGGCACGCCTACACTCTAGAAATCTTCAATGGTTCCTTTTACCATTCCAGAAAGCTGGCCGCAGCACCTCAGCATCCAGATTCCTGGTCTCTCCAGAGGTTCACCGCGCTCTCTCCTGGTGGAGCTTGCCAGCAATTGCCCGGGGATGCCTCTTCTGGGATCCGCCCAGTGTGGTCGTCACTACCAATGCAAGCCTGACCGGCTTGGGGGGGGGCTCACTCGCAAGGACAGATACCTCCAAGCCAGTGATCTCAGCTAGAGTACAGATCCTCAATCAACTGGCTAGAACTTCGGGCAGTGTTTTTGGCCCTCAAACACTTCAAACGATTCTTAACAGACCATCATGTCCTAGTCCTAACGGACAATATTACCACCAAGGCCTATGTGAATCGGCAGGGCGGTACCCACTCACGGGCTCTGATGCAAGAGGCGCTGAGGCTGGGGCTGTGGGCAGAGAGGCACCTTCTCTCCCTTTCAGCGGACCATATCTCTGGGGTTTCCAATACCCAAGCAGACTGGCTCAGTCAGACAGAGGTGGACCATGCAGAGTGGTGCCTGCACCAGTCCCTCTTCCGCGACATCACGAGATGCTTCAGTCTTCCTTGTTCGCAACCCCTGAGAACACCCACTTCCCGAGGTTTTTCTCTCGGTTTCCGTCCCAAGGAGCAGAAGGGGTGAATGCCCTCTGTGGGCAGTGGCCATCGGGTCTTCTCTATGCATTCCCCACCTTACCGATCCTGCCTCAGGTCATCCAGAAGGTGTTGGAGCAGCGGGCGGAGGTGATCCTGTTGGCGCCTCATTGGCCGAGACGGGTGTGGTTCGCGGACCTGAAAGCCCTGTCGGTGTCTCCGCCTTGGTGGATACCTGTGAACGAGTCATCGCTCAGCCAGGGGACGTTGGTACCCAGATCCCCAGTGGTACCAACTCAAGCCTGGCAGTTGAGTGGCGCGCTTTGAGGTGACAGGACTATGACCCTGACATTATTCTCACCATCCAGGTGTCTTGTCGGCCTTCCACGGAAAGGATCTACGCCGCGACGTGGAAATCCTTCTGCTCCTAGTGCGCATCGGAGGCATGTTCGCCTTTACAGATACCTCTTCCAAAGGTACTGAAATTCCTCCAGCAGGTTTTGGCCATGGGTCTCTCCCCTAACACACTTCGCCAACAGGTGGCAGCCTTGTCCTTGGTTGTTTCCTGTGATCAGGTGGACTCTCTGGCACAGTTTCCCATGGTTCACAGGTTTTTGCGTGGGACTTCCAACCTTTGCTCTCTGGTTATCCACCGCTACCCAACCTGGGATCTTCCCAGGGTGTACAGTCCCTGACGGGCCTCCTTATGAACTGCTACGGTCGGCTACTCTCAAGTATCTCTCCTACAGGCCTTCCTGGTGGTGATCACGTTGGCTTGCAGGATCTCCGAGCTCTCCGCAATTTCTGTTCGGAAGGACTTATATGTTTTTCATTTGGACCGGGTTGTTCTCCGATTAGACCCTTCGTTCATTCCCAAGGTTAATTCCACCTTTCATAGGGCTCAGGAGCTAGTCTTTCCCAATTTTTGCTCGAACCAGGCTCATCCGTCGGAGAGCCTTTGGCACATGCTGGACGACCGAAGGGCCTTACGCATTTACATTGATCGGACATGCCAGTTCCGTAAAACTGAAGCGCTTCTGGTGGCCTTCTTGCCTCATTCCTTGGGTCAGAAGGTGTCCTCCATGACCATTGGCCGTTGGATTCGCGGAACTATTGCTAAGGCATACAAACTCTCTGATATGCTGCGGCCACTGGGGATCACGGCCCACCCCACGTGTAATGCAGCAACATCGGCGGCATGGGCAACCCAGGCGCCCTTGGCGGAGGTTTGTCAAGTGGCGACTTGGACTTCCCCTTCTCAGTTTATCCACTACTACAAAATCAACAAGTTTGCGTTGACAGATGTGGCCTTTGGCCTTAGGGTCCTGCAGAGGGTTCACAAGTAGTCTCACTGAATCGGACCACCCGGGGGACTTTTGGCTTTCGTAGGTCCCATCCTGAATGCTGGCTTCACCCACGATGGAGAAGGGGTGTTGGTCTTACCTGATACGCCTCTTCTCATCAAGTGGAGCCAGCATTCAGCCCCGCCCTTGAAGGGTCCGTTCCTGCTTACACCTCATTGTGGACTGTGCTTGATGCCTTTTCCTTGGACTGACTTTTTGCTTGGCGACATCCGCCCTTTTTGGTGGGTTCAGGAAGGGGAGCCTACATGTAGTTGACTGTATCCGGTTGGTAGCCATGTCGAGTCTGCTTCTTCGGTCTCGTCAAAGCTGGGTCCTAGGAGGGCTGATCCGGCAAAAAGTAACAGACTCGGCCCTCATTCTGAGTGGATGAGGACAACCCATCCTGAATGCTGGCTCCACCTGATAAGAAGAGGTGTATCAGGTAAGACCAACGCCCCTTCTATGACTGCCTTGGTCAACCTGCTGTCAGTTCTTCTTGCTATGTGACCAGCTCATTTCCATTTCAGTTCTTTTAATGTCTCGATGCTATCATTTTGTTTGTTCAGGTCTTTCTATCTTGTCTTGTAATGCTGAGCATGTATCTTTCCATGGCTCTTTGCACCACTTGTAGCATCTGTATCAATTGTGAGATTAGTATCCATGTTTCACTGGCATATGTTAGGACAGGTAGCACACACTGATTGAAAACTTCTCAGGCATAGGGGGAGGTTGTTCTTGAAAACTATGCTTAGCTTGCTGAATGCCTGCCAACCACATTTAACAAGCCATTCAATTTCCTTTATTGTATCACCTTCCATTGAGATCTGTTGGACAAGGTATATGTAGTGGTCTACTACATCTAGTTCTTCTCCAGATACAGTATAAAAAAATTTCTTTCTTTGGTGAATTTTTCAGGTTCATTTTTAAGCCAAATGGTTCTCCTACTTTGTACACCTCTTATATGTATCCTTGTAGCTCTTTTGGGTCTACAGAACAACAACATCTGCAAATCTTAATTGATTTAAATAGTGATTTTTATTCCATCTTTTGCCCAGTCTAGTTTGCAAAATACTTCTTCAAGGCAGGCTGAGAAAAGGATAGGTGATAATGTATCGCCTTGTCATACACCTCGTTCTATGTTGATTTCCACTTTATCATTCAGGCAAATTGTTGCCATTGTTTTTTCATATATTGATTCTAGTAAGTTTATGTAAGCAGTATTTCTGCCTTGGTTCAGCAATGTCTTAATTATTGCTTGCTGGAATACAGAGTCAAATGCCTTTTCGTAGCCAATGAAAGTCATGCACAGAGGCATGGTATACGCGTTGTGCCTTTCAATGAGTTGTTGAACAACATGGATGTGATCCATTGTGCTGTAACCACTTCTGAACCCTGCCTGCTCCTTTGGCTGTGCATCATTTAACATTCTCAATATTCTTTTTGCTATTATCTTGATGAAAACCTTGTAGATTATTGAAAGAAGGCTTATTGGGCGATAGTTCTTTAAATAATCTTGGACTCCTTTCTTGTGTATAAGAATCAATTAGCATTTTTCCATGCATCCAGTATTATTTCTTCTCTGATGCATCTCGAGTATAGTTTTGCTAGTATCTTGTGTAAACTGTGACCACCAGCTTTCAACATTTCAGCCATAACACAGTAATTTCCTGAAGCTTTGCCATTTTTCATTGATTTTGTGGGACTAATACTTCCTCTACTTGGATATCTGGCATTTCCTATTTTGTGGGTGTTGTTACTTTTCAGTGATCTTGATCTTTGTGTAGCTCTGAATGGAATTTTCCAATTATTTCTTACATTTCCTGTCTTGTTCTACACACATAGCCATTTTCACGTTTTAGTGCAAAAACTTCTTTCTTGTATTTATAAGCTAGCAAAATGCTCTATTAATCCCTTTGTTTTCTTCAGTTGCCTTTTTCAGAATCTTCACATTAAACTGATGTGTTTCATCTTGGATACGTTTTCTTACAGTCTTGCAATGTTCAACATATTCCAGTTTATTAGTGAAACTTCCAGTGTTCTTCATTGTCCATCGTTTTTTTCATTAAATCAATAGTTTCATCAGAGATTTTTGACTGTACAAAGTGTCTTTTTGGTAGTGCTATAGATGTAGTAAATTCAAGGATGTTTTTGACTATTTGTCTGTAAAGTTCATCTCTTCCAAAACTTGCAATAGAGCAAAGTGATTTGATAGATTAATCTCAAAATCATTGTTCTCCTCTAACAGCTTATCACTCTTTATTTTTGTTTTTTGTGACGTCTTTATCATCTTCATATGGTCTTTTCTACAATCTACCTTTACTTTATCTCATATTTCCCATGTTAAAACAATTGGTGATAGTACAATTGCAGAATATGTTTTTATCACTTGATGTGATGTAGTCAATTTTGCTTGTGTATCCAGATGGACTCTTATATTGAACATTATATTATCTTATACATTTTCCACAGGAATAAAATCCCATTTACAATTTAGCAGACATTTGGATGTAATGTACATTAGTCCATTACATCAATGGTTTACTTTACTGGTAGTCCTAAATGAACAATGATTCATTTAGCAACTATTCAAATAAAATGTCACCGAAAATTTATGATCGGTCCTCATATCTACAGCATCCCCATGGTGACATGATCAAAATTCAGGTACTTGCCAACCAGCATGTATTTACAATGGTTGCAGCATCCCAGGGTCATGAGATCACATTTTGTGACCTTCCCAGCTAGCATCAGGCAAATTAAGTCAGTGGGAGAAGCCAGATTTGCTTAAAGACCATCTGATTCACTTAACAACCATGGCAAAAAAAACCAACAACAACTCATATATCAACTGCCTTATTTAGCAGTGGAAATTCTGGTCCCAATTGTAGTCGTAAGTCAAGGAATATCTGTATGGGTAATAACTTTTTAGATTCAAGTAAATGGATCATTCTGACAATACAGCTCCAACTCTCAGGGTTTTAAGGATTAGTGAAAGACAGGTATGGATGTAACAACTTGATTGTACTCCCTCCTCTTATGAAAATAAATACCATCTCCCTTAAAGGAAGAAATGCTTTTTCTTTACATTTGAGAGCTATATAGTTTTTCCTTTGTGCGCAGGAATGCTATAGAATATCTTTATACTCTTTATGTCTCTAGGCATGGGGAAATCTTATCTAATTGCTGTTTTTCATAAGTGTCATCTTCTCATTCACTTCTTCATAGGGACCCTAGTTCAGTAATGGAGAGTATTTAGAATACTTAGAAATGAAAGTTAGAAGAAAGAACTGTTGTCAACTGTGTTTATTTTCCTGAAGGGTCTGTGTGTGTTTCTTTAGTACTATTTACGTTTTAATGCAAGACTTAAATCTACTGTAATGAATGGAATATAGCCTGGGCATTCTTCCTGAATTCTACTTTATTGGTTTTACTGATGCTTTGTATTTGTCTATCTTCATGGTATTGTTGTCCATCTTGGCATATATTTTTTTAAAATAAAAGGCAGGAAATAGACTGAATGAATAGAGAGCTATTGTACTGTTACTTAATGTTCATGAAATTAATTTCTTGAAGGTGTAAGAATACAGTAAAGTATATTCCTGGATTAAATATCTTTGAATCATTGCATGACAAATATGATTTTATATTGCCTTGCATGCCAGCTAAGTAAAATGATTTTGTTGCTGTGTATCAGAAATCTATGCATTAATGATCTCAGTGTTGAATTAAATAAGCCCGTAAAGTTATAGCTGGCAATAGATTAAAAAAACTAAAATATTTATATTATTTTTTTAGAACTGAACAAGATTTATAATCTTGTTTATAATTTATAATCCCCACAACTTTTTTTTAAAAAAAAGCTTGTTAAATGATAACCACTCTACCTCTTCTGATCCATGTGCTTAAAAGTCCAGGACACTGGAAAAATGTAAATGACCACCTGTACACTAAAGCCCATCATTTTCTGTGCTTGATTCATGCTCCATCTTGAAACCCTTTTATTAGAAAAAGAGGTTTTTTCTAGAATCCTGTTTGCCATTACGGTCAATGTGATAAAGCGAGTGATCATTTTGCAGATCAGGTTATGCATTTATAAATATGAATGTTTCATCGTTTTCTTTCTAGCAATCTTCTCCTGGAATACTGAGACAGTTTTGTGTGTTATAGTTGATTAAACACACCTGCAAATCAAGAGGGAAATGGTGTTGCTCTTGATTTTTAGGTCCCTATAAAGGCTTTGTTATGGTAAATGATGACACCTGAATGGCAGCATTCATACTTCCTATCTTGACACTTTGATGTTGCTAGCATGCCACAGAGACTTTGATAATAGGAAAACCACACCACACAAGAATATTTCTGTCTTAAAATTGTGTTGTCTCATGAAATTAATTAATTGTGCAATGGATGACTCTGTCATAGGCCAGATTGAGAAGGTGCAAAATACACTGTGTTCACAATTATTAGGCAAGCTGTATTTTTTGAGGATTACTTTTATTATTGAACAACTATAGTGCTCTCGGTCAATCCAAAATGTTAATAAACCTCAAACCTGAATATTTCAAAAAGTAAAAGTGAGATTATGGCTTTCTTAGGAGAATATGTGTGCACAATTATTGGGCAATTAGTGTGCAGAATTATTATGCAACTAAATGAAAAATGAAAATTTTCCCATCTCACTCATGTATTTTCATCTGTTAAAGAGAGAATAATAAAGAAACAACTCAAAATTTACAAATTAACATTTCTGACAGTTCAAAAAATATATCAGTGACCAATATAGCCACCCTTCTTTTCATAACATACGCCGTCCATTCATGGAGTCTGTCAGTTTCTTGATCTGTTGATGATCAACTTTTTGTGCAGCAACAAGCACAGCCTCCCAGACACTGTTCAGAGAGGTGTACTGTTTTCCTTCACCGTAAATCTCCCATTTAAGAAGGGCCCACAAGTTCACAATAGGGTTTAGGTCAGGTGAGGAAGGGGGGGCATGTCATTATTCTTTCATCTTTAAGGCCTTTATTGGCTTAGCCGCACAGTGGAATACTTCGATGCATGCGATGGAGCTTTGTCCTGCATAAAAATCATTGTCTTCTTGAAAGATGCAGACTTTTTCCTGGATCACTTCTTGACGAAAGTGTCTTCTACAAATTGGTAGTTGGTTTGGGAGTTGATTTTGAGTCCATCTTCAACCTGAAAAGGTCTAACTACCTCATCTTCAATAATACCAGCCCATACCAGTACCCCACCTCTACCTTGCTGCATCTGAGTCAACCTCCACCTTGCTGGCATCTGTGCCCATTACTGATCCACCCACGGGTCTATCCATCTTGTCTGTCAAGGATCACTCTAATCTCATCAGTCCATAAAACCTTTGCAAAATCTGTCTTCAGATATTTCTTGGCCCTCGTTTCAACTTATATGTCTTGTTCAGTAGTTGTAGGATTTCAGCCTTCCTTACCTTGGCCATATATCTGAGCACTGAACACCTTGTACTTCTGGGCACTCCAGGTAGGTTGCAGTTCTGAAATATGACAGCACTAGAGGATAATGGGTCCCTGGTAGCTTCATGTTTGATTATTCTCAAATCTTTGGCAGTTAAGGTGTGTCTTTTTCTCTCAACATGTTTCTTCTGACCCTGTTGACTATTTGCAACAAAATGGTTGGTGGTTCTGTGATCATGCCCCAATATCTTAGCAATTTCAAGAGTGCTGCATCCCTCTGAAAAGACTTTTTACTATTTTTGACTTTTCAGAGTCAGTTAAATCTTTTTAGCCCATTTTGCCTGAGGAAAAGAAGCTGCCTAATAATTACTGTGTTTCCCTGAAAATAAGACCCTGTCTTATATTTTTTTTGAACCCTGAAATAAGCACTTGGCCTTATTGCCATGCACTCAAAAGCCCGATTGGGCTTATTATCAGGGGATGTCTTATTTTGGGGGAAACAGGGTATGCACACCTTGATATAAGGTGTTGATCTCCTTAAGCCACACCCTCCCTCATTAAACAAATACACATCCTGATATGCTTATGCCAACTAAGCATTCAAGTTTATACAGGTTGGAGGTGGAAAATATGCATAACAAAAAAAAGTGATGTAAAAATATTTGTAAAAACATGAAGAAATACAAAACCAGTTCTTAAAATACAAGCATAAGCGTATAAATCTAATAATGTTTAATTTTTCTCTTCCCCATCTTTACTGGTTAAGACAGAGGTCTCCAACCATGGCAACTTTATGAGGTGTGGACTTCAAATCCCAGAATTCCTCAGCCAGCCATGCTGGCTGAGGAATTCTGGGAGTTGAAGTCAACACCTCATAAAGTTGCCAAGGTTGGAGACCTCTGGATAAGATATTATATTATAGGTCTACATTCATGAACATGCTGCTTAAGTAGAAATAAGCTGTCTCAGTAAGGAAAAGAAATAAATGAACTGATATGAGGCTATTATCCCATCACATGCTTATGTCAGTTCTCAGAATGCGTAAACAAAATTTTCAAAATGTTAAAAGTTTCATTAAAGAAATAGTTATCATCATGAGGAAAATTGGAGCCCTAAGTTTTCATCACACTGGAAGTGTACATATGCTATAAAGACATAGGATTATAATAGGAAGGCCTGGTTCACCCACATCTACCAAATTGGTTTCTTTCAGCTAAATAAATGATCGTTCATGAAAAATTATCCTGGTAATCTTGCATTTTTGCATTACGGATTTGGATTACATGTGGTAATTGTTGATGATGATTCTGCTGTAGTTTGGAAATGAATAGCATAAATGGGTGAACATGAGGAAATTGACCTTTTTCATGCTTGAAACATAAGACTCAAATAGCATGCACAATCATTGTAGGGTTATATGTATCTACTCTTTATTTATTTATTTAATTTATTTATTTAAAGAGATTTGTATGCCGCCCAACTCCCGGGGGACTCTGGGCGGCTCACAACATGTCAAATCCATCTTAAACATCTTAAATATGATTCTATAATTTCTTACAGTGTCAGTTTAGAGACCATAAACCAGGGGTGGGTTCCTGCTGGTACGCTCTTACCTGTTGGTCACCGCAGAACCGAAGAAGCCGGTGGCGTTCGCGGCGTGGGGCTTCCCCCGCCCGCTTTCCCTGCCTGCCTAGACACCGCCATTTGCGTTCTTTTGCCCTCTGCGCATGCGCAAAGCGTTCTGCTTGCGCAGAGGGCAAAATAACACAAATGGCGGCGTCCAGGCGGGCGGGGGAAAGCAGGCAGGGGAAGCCCCGCGCTGCGAACGCCACCGGCTTCTTCGGTTCTGCGGCGACCAACAGGTAAGAGTGTACCGGCAGGAACCCACCCCTGCCATAAACGTATAAACTTATAAAGCATGTTTGCTCTTCTTAAACAAATTTGGAAGAAAGGCTGGATGTGTTACTCTCTCAGCCTTTTGTTTGTGCAGAAAAAAAAATTCCAAGTAAAAATTGTACATACAAGAAAGATTCCTGTTTATCCTGTTGAGTTTAGAATCTCAGCTGTTATGCTTATGTAAGTGTCTGTTTTAAAGTTGAATCAGTATAAAATTCCTCCAGTAGTTAAGCAGGGTTAACTGGAGGAATTATTCTAATAATGAAGACTAAGGGTAAAACAATACACATTTTAAACTTAAGTAAATTATTTACTGATCAAATAAAACATTAATAAGCGCCAAAGATAACATAGTTCTGCTACTTATTTTATTTTATTTTATTTTTACATGTGTAATCTTGTTGCATGTCTCTACATAAGCTGTTCTGGCCACTCATCATAGTAACCAGCTGGGCCATTTCACCTGCTGTAGCCATTAAAGAGGACTCTCTCCCTTTAGATTAATCCCCTCCGACATTAGTTTTTAGCTCTGACAACTGGAGCAGGCATTCAGAACTTGCAGGTGGCCAGTGTGACGCACATAATTGCCTACAATTTTAGGCAATGAATAAAAATGGTCTACATTACTTGTCAAAGGTTGTATATGCAGTGCCAAGTGAGATCTATGGGAAGCCTTTTAGGGTTTAAAGAACATTTAATAGCAAGGCTGCACAGTGCTTTTTTAATCATAATGCATTTGTAATATAGCACTTTGATCTTCTCCTTGTAGGAAATGGTGTTACATTAGCCACTTTAAAAACATTTATGAGTGAAAATCAGTTATAGGAGAGTAAAAGTGATTATTCTTAGGCAGAACATGTTATATTTCATTAAAAGTTTTCAGCTTGCCCCTTTCTTGTTAAAATCTGTGGGAAGTCCCGTTCCTGGAGAGTTACAAATCAGGAACTGAGATTTAGAAGAGCTTTCGTCTTGTTTTTCCACCTGAAGCAATTGCATGATTGGGGAGACTAGTATACTAAATACTAAGGTCATATATTTATATGTTTGTGACCTATTTATTGACGTGTGCCTTAAAATTTGGCAACTAGAAATTGGTGTTAAATTCTTTAATGGAATATCATATTCAAGTTAATTTTCCTGAAATGCAGCATTTAGAACCTGGCTGTAAATTACGTCTGACAAAAAAAAAACCTTGCTACTTCTCGAAGAGCTTAGTTTGACCTTTCAGACCTAAGAGGCTTTTATTAACACCTGCCTGTAAGGCAAACACAGCTTTCAGATGCAGAACCACAAAACTGATGAGGAAAGGCTTGAAGGGTTCAGTTTGTGTCACTTGCTGTTTGCCGTTTCCATTTCACAGATGATTAATCTTTCTGTGAAGAAAGGCCAGAGAAACAAAGCACATTGGGCTCTTCCTGCAGTTACTCCTTCTGAATGCACACTAGCTTGCTAACTAAAAGGCCTTTAGATTTCCTGCAGGGAGAGATGCTCTGAAAGTGAATGCAGCTGGTTGGAGGTCACCAGTGCAAGGCTCTTGCCATTGTGTAATGAAAGTTTTGGCAGGATTCGCTTTTTGGAGGAGATGAGAAGGTGTGGGCAAAAAATTAATGTATAAGATGATGGCCTTTGGACATTTGAACAAATACCTTGATGGGTGGATCTTCACTAATCAGCTCAATTTCGTTTGCTACCAGGGTTGGGTTTTGTTTTGTTTTTTTGTCATCTTTGCATATGTTTTGGTTGCTTCCATGAGATGCTTCATTATTTTGCCAATATGGAGTTTTGAAAGGCAGTTTTAAATTTACTTACAGTTTTTTTTTGTTTATTGCACAGGGGAGGGAAGAGTATAATCTGTATTTTTCTCATACATATCTACTCTATGCTTAGTAATATTCTGGGCTCTGCCATTCAAATATAGATCACATTTCAAAAGATTTGTTATGTTTTGCTAACTAAAATTCCTCTCACTATTGAGAAATAACAATCCTGCAAATAGCAGAATATAACATATTAAAATGTCTTTTGTTTCTTTTTAATTCCACCAGGACATAATGTGCAAAATCAAAAGCTGGGTAATAGATGAAAAAAAGCCAGTCCGTTTCTATCATGATTGGAATGATAAAGAGGCAAGTTTATAACTATTACTTCATCAAGTCTCATGTCTTCCCATTAAAACCCAAATAGAGAGAGGTATAATGTGCACCAGATTTGTATTTAAACTTTTTAATTTACTCCTAGCAAATTAATATCATCTTCCTCTACAAACCATAAGTATACTATTTTTTCACTTGCACATATAATCTATATGGGGGGGACACTACAAAATTGCATATTTTACATAATTTTTGTTTGCTATCTTTTAGATTGACGTGCTCAACAAATATTTGTTTTTAACTTCTAAACCAATGATCTATTTGATTAACCTCTCCGAAAAAGATTACATTAGAAAGAAAAACAAATGGTGAGTTTTCTGAAGTTTAATTATAATTTCCAAGGGGACTTTAGTATTGGGTAATATAGATATTATTGTGTTCTATTCTTTACTTAATGCTATTTTTGGAATTATACCGTACTTTATGGAATACAGTAGAAATGAAACCTTTACTAAACTAAATCAATTTTCCTCTTACTATTTTTTTTTGGCCTGACTTTTTATATATATTGGTTATAGAACCATTAGTTGCTTTACAAAATCCAGCTTTGTTTCTTGATTCTTACTTGTTAAGTACTGGAATATTTCATGTATTTTGTCCAATTCAGGGCATAAATTTTCATAATACTGACAATGGCTGTCTGTCAAGCAGTGTTTAGATCAAGATCCAATCCCAGAACACGATGATATATTAGAATTCTCATGTCCTAAAAAGTTTGAGATGAGGCTTTGTGTGGACAATAGATGCTTGATTTATTGCATTAAAATAAAGCATCAATTAAAGCACTGTTTTTAATTATTTTAACAAATGCAGTTGTGTGCTAAGTTATAAGAAAAATTAAGCTATTGTTGTATTTGTTTTGTAAAAGTATCCAGAACAGTGTATCAGAATTCTTTCAAAACATACTCTCTTACTCTCCCTGTACTTCATTAAGTACTTAGATGCACATGGTTTCAATTTCCCATTAAACATTCTCATTTCCATATGGTATCAAAGAGCGAGAAGACTTTAAACTGAAAAATAAACATTCACAGGCTAGAAGCCAAAACAATAATTAATGTCAGATGGTTAACTCCAATAAGTTATAAGATATATTCTGTGAAATTATTTCAGTTCAGAACTCTTCTGCTCCTATTGTTATAATGCACCTATATTCTAAAAAAAAAAAACACATTTGAACTTTTATAGTGAATAATTCAAGATGCAAACTTGGCAAGTTTTTCTAATAATGGATTATTTAAAATTAAATCAATCTTCAGGAAACTCCTAAGATTTTGTTGCTGAGCTGCAAAATACTGTGCTCCAGGAGTCATTTTTCAGTTTCACACAAATATAAATTTAGGATTTTTGGAAAACTTTTTTTGAGGGCTGCAATGACAATATATGTCAACATTTATTTGAAAAGAGGAAAGGCTGAATGGATGAGCACTTCTGTATTTGGGAAATTTCCAGTAGATACTATTGCACAATAAAGACCAGTAGTTAGACATTAAGTTTTTTTTAATAATTGGGAGACACCAGTCTCTAATTTCTCTGACATCAATCACACTAATATCTGTGTAGATATGAAACTGACTGTGGTGAAGATTGACTAGAAAATATACCGCCTAAATGGTTTTTAAAAATGTGTAAATATTACGTTTATATTATGAACTAATATTAGAAATAGTATTGTGTTCATGTACCAGTGACGTTTGTAGTGTTCTTTTAATCCAGATTTTGTGGATATTTG
Source organism: Diadophis punctatus similis (assembly GCA_023053685.1). NCBI lineage: Eukaryota > Metazoa > Chordata > Lepidosauria > Squamata > Dipsadidae > Diadophis > Diadophis punctatus. The sequence goes on along the minus strand of JALIGW010000051.1, from coordinate 2,616,537 downwards.
TGTAATTGTAGCTGAAAGATCAAAGGGTAGGATAGTTGAGTGATGTTACAGAAGAGAATTTACCACATAACCATTTTCAGTACAGCTTCTGCCGCCTGCTGTTCCTATTTTCCCTCAAGCTAGCCATTGACAACCCCCTGTGCATCCCTGCTTGTAAAAAATGATTGAGGAAGTATTTGTCATGTATTTATGAGTGCGAAACATCGTGTGATATGGAATGCCATTGCCTGAAGACAGAATGATGGCCATTTTACCTTCATCCTGGCAGAGGGGTTGCTCTTGAAACCCTCTTTATATGCAGTAGATTTTTGCATTAAAATACATGTTTTATTTCGAAGTATGTTATGAGGTGTCATTTGTTAATATTTCTGGTCGTACAAAGAAATGCAAGTGATTAAGACTATATTTTGTTAGTCTTACACTTTAATTAGTGACCTTTCCTTCATGTTCTTAACCTCAGATGGAAAAGTATTAGTGGCTTGGCTAACAAAAACAAAGATTCCTTGGGTTTGTGTTGAATAGAGAAGACTCTAGAATGGAGCAGTAAACATTTTCATAAGATCTTTCAGAAGGATTTACAGGAATATCAAGAGGATACTTGAAGTGTACTTGGGCATAAGCAGAACTTCAAAAACTAGAATGTGCATTTGTAGCTTATCCTTTTTAAACAAAGAAAAATGTTAATTACTGATAACATCACAGTAACATTTTAATGATAGGATATCGTTGTTCAATGCTAGGGGAGAAGAAAACAGGGAACGATAGTAGTTTAGGGTAATTGAAGAGGTATACTAACCTTTGAAAGATATAAAATCTGGAATGCCTATTTGCAGTATTAATAAAATTAAAATAGTCATGCAGTTGATACATGATTAAGACTTTATTTCTGAAGAGAAGCTGATGGAGCAGCTGTGTTGCTTGGGCTTACATTATGATCAAATGGCATTAATCAGGATATATAGAAGAATCAGTTGCAACATCTAAAATATTGCTATTCTTTAAACCAAGTTAAAGCATTCTTGCATAAAGAATGCAGAAAAGAAATTCTTCATTAAGTACCTGGTTAAAAATTAGTACTGCAGTTACTTTTAATCTGCTGTTAAAACTACTGCCCAGCAAACTGTGCAGGATACTACCGTAGCTTCTTTTGGAATCATTATATAACACTCATATTTACGGTCATTTTATAAAACTGGATACTGTTGTAATAGATTGAGATTTCTAATATAAAAGTGCATTTTCAAATGAATAGTTTATTCAGTATTCCAATTTAATATAAAGGAAGGGATGTATGAAAAATATTATTCAATATTATGCAATTAATTATAATGATGACATATATGAATCATATACAGTTGAAGTGGCTTCTACACACACACACACACACACACACACACACACACACACACACACACACACACACACAGAGTATATATGTAATTAGGCACTGGGCAAATAGATATTTCCATGGATGATGACCATAATATTTAAATAATAGTTTCTCCTATAAGAAATTATTGACTTTTAAGATTTTTGACGTGATATTTGGGGTATATTTGGGAAAAAAATGGGTTGATTCTGTCAATGCTCTCTGTATGCAAAATATGTAAAACTAATCTCAGAAGTGTTTTGCTAGCTGAGATGATCAAGAAAATGCAGACTTCCCTTTGCATGTACAGAAATACTCTGCGGGGGGACATGAATCTTTCTGCAACAATGGGATCAGGCAGCAGATGTGCCACATGGGGTGTCCTGAATATATATTAAAACATTCTCTCTCTGTTCAGGCATTAGCCTAAACTCTTATGGCTAAGCTCTATACAGCAATAGAACATGTACGCCTTCAGTCGCAGATCTTGGTCATGTTTTCTTTGCAAGCAAGTAGAATTCTCCTCCTCATGATCCATGATCAAGTTCCGGAGATAAAGTATTATTTCACATGGAGCAGAGACAATGTATGTAGGCCATTTCTACATATTTTAAAACATTATGATTTATGGTAAATGTCTGATGGGATTATTGCCATGCACAATTTTTTTTTGTCTATACAGGATATATAAATATTAAATTGTATGATTTGTACATACTGTATACAAAATACATTATTCTCCATAATGAGTGGAACTATCAACCAGGATGGGTTGACCTCGTCCAATCAGCTGAGGATTGAGTCTGTTAATTTGAATTTGGGGCTCTGTCTTGCATGTCAAGGGGCTTCGGCTCTGTCTGTTGTTGGGCAACATGGCTTTGGCCTGGGGAGCTTACGCGCTCTCCCTCCCTTGGATACACTTTGCATTTTGATCTGGGGCTTCGAGCCCTGCCTGTTGGGCGGACATCTTGCCGGCTGTAAAAGGCACCATTCCAGATCAGATCACTAATTTGCACCTCTCTGATAGACCCGCGGGCCCTGAACTAGCTCGCAACCATGTCGGAGGCCACCTCACCCAGGTCCAGCAAACGGCATTCAAAATCGGTGTCTTGGCCTGCGGGAGAGCCCCAGCCCTCCACTTCCAGGGCGACTGATTCAACCAGCTATGAGTGGTCCAGCAGATCTTCTAGGTCTAAGGCCGCGGAAAGGGATGAGCGCAAACTGGACAAAGCCCTTCAGAAACTTTGTGCCCTATTCCTGGCTCGGGCGGAATCCTTGCTGCCTCCAAATCCTCAGCCGGTCCAAGGGCCCATGGGGCCGTTGAGGGACCAACTCTCCCTCGACAACACTCAAATCTCCCTCTCCGACAACCAGCTATGGGGTCTGGTTAGGGAGGTTCCAGGCCCCTCCTACCTTCCTCCTGCTCCCGAACCGACTCCCCCGCCTGTTCCTGCTACTCGGGAGGGGAGACTTGTGACCCCCATGATTCAGATGGATCCTGCCAACTTCCACACTCTGGTCTCGGCTGCCATTGAACAGGGCATTGCAGCGGGGCTTGGCCGGGTTTATAGCCATCCTCCTCCGAAGGTTGAACCCCTTCGGTCCGCAGCCCAGCCAGAGAGCTTAGCCGGTCCCGTCGCCCGCAGGGAGAGTCCTTTCTTCTGCTCAGGGGATGAGCAGTCTGCTCTGTCGGAAGGCAAGGGTCACCTGGATGTCAAGCTATGGGAGGATAAGGGCTTTGCTCTGGATCCTCCAGCCTCTTCAATGCTCTTTAATCCGGCCCTCTTCAGCTCCTTGCTGTTCAAGGCCAAAATGGCAGCAGGCCTGGAGGTTCTCCAGGCAGCTCCCTCAGACTGGTCGGATCCTCTGTTTGCCAAGCAGACTCCCCAATCGGAGTTGGTTCTGGCTCCGCAACTCTTTGTCAACATGGTCCAACACCAATGGACTGCTCCAGCCTCAGGGCCGTCCACCAGTGCCATTGATTGTCGCTACTTCAATGTAGCGCCGGCTGTCTCCCAAGTCCTGCTGGTCCCTTCTGTGGACGCCTGGTGACGGCCTTATATTCAACCGCCACTATGCCCGGGGACTCGGAGGAGCTTCTTCGCCCAGAAGACAGACGCTCAGAGCAGTTGCTACAGAAAGTCCATCAGGCGGCCACCTGGGCGGTCAGAGCATCAGCTACCGCATCCTTCTTCAACCGCTCCTCCCTGATTTGGCTCTGTCAACTCCAGGAGTACATCCCGGTTGCCCATGCTGTCATTGGCATCAAGCTCGAGGAGGCCCAGCTCTGCCACTGGAGTCTCGTGCTCCCCCTCCAAACATTCAGCCCGGCAGCACTTTTGATAGGGGCTTCGGCTCCATTCCTTTGGGCAATGCAGCAGTGGCTGGGGAGCTTTCGCGCTCCCCCTCCCATGCAAATTACTTTCGGAGCTTTTTGGGAGGCAAATTTGTGCTTCGAAGAGGCTGTGCTCTGGACTGCTACCTTCTGTCAGCCAGCCAAGCGCGGTCACAGGAGTCAGCCGCTTGAGCAAATTGGCATGGAATGTGTTATTCCCACCCCCAAAAACCGCCTTTCTTTCGTTGTGCAGTGGGATGACGAATTCCCCGCTGTTATTACTGATGAGGAGGAAGCCTTTCACTGGAGCCTCGCTCTCATGCAACATCAGTTTATGGCCTGACCAGCCCGCTCTCCTGTCAGCGATTTCTCCTCCGACCGCTTCGACCATCAGCTGTCCACCATTGCAAACCAGCCAAGTGATCGCCGCTGTCGGGGCAAGGTTAGCGCGAAGGAGATCCTGGGTCTGGCCGCTATATTTGCTATCCTTCAAGGCCACGGCTCTGCCTGATAGCCATTTTTTCTAAGCGACCTTCCGACGGCAGCCATTTTACAGCCGTTACAAGGCACGCATCGGACCGGAGGCCATTTTACTGCCTCTTGAAGCTTTCCCTCTCTCTGCCATTTTGTCCGGCTTCTGCCTCTCCCCTGATTCGCTGTTATGTCCGAAGCTTCTGGTTCCAGGCCTGGAAAGAGGCACCGGAAGTCGGCTCCTCCTCCCATGGCTGACCCTCAGCCCAGCACTTCTCGGGAATCTGAACGGCCCACTCGATCCCACAGATCAAAGGCCGCAGCATGTGATGAGCGCCGCCGGGACAAGGCCATCCAAAAGATCTGCGCTCAGTATATGGCCAAGACTGCTCCTTCCTCCACTCAGGGCCTCCTCCCGCCCTGATGATGAGCCTGCCCCTGAGCGTTCGGGGGACCTTCTCTCCCTTGACAGTGCTCAATTTGATATCTCCAGCAATAATATCTAAGGCAGGGCTGAGCCAGGTCCCAACCCTCTTGTCCCTCCAACAGCCTCCATCCTGGTGGGCAAGCCATTGCCTTCTCTTCCTATCCTTGAAGGTTCGGCTGCCACAACCACCCAACTTCAGGTCTCTGATTTTGGCAGCCATCGAACAGGGCATAGCAGCAGGGATCAGCCAGTTTACCAGGCCTTCCTCAGTTGTCTCCGATCCTCCTCGGTTTGCAGGATGCTTGGGCGGCTCAGCCGGTGCAGGGGGCAAGAGTCTACTCAGATATTCACGGGGCTCTTCAGAGGATGACCGATCCCTCTTGTTCGGTGATGAAGGGCAACTGGACATTGATTTGTCAGAGGACGAGGACTTTGCCCCAGATCCACCGGCATCTTCCATGCTGTTCAATCTGGACCTATTCAGCTCTCTGCTCTACAAGGCCAAGATGGCAGCGGGCCTTGATGTCTCTCCGGTCTCCTCTTCAAGCCACGTGGACCCCCTGTTTGCTGAGCAGACGCCAGAGACGGAGTTGGTTCCAGCTCCTCAACTCTTTGTCAATATGGTCCAGCGCCAGTGGTCCTCCCTGGCTTCTGGGCCTTTGGCCAGTGCCTCTGATCATCGCTATTTTAACGTTGTGCCGGCTCTATCTCAAATCTTGCCTGTCCCCTTCGTGGACGCTCTGGTGGCAGCCTTGTACTTGCCCGCCACTATGCCAGGGGATTCGGAGGAGCTTCTTCACCCAGAAGATAGACGCTCGGAGCAAGCGCTCCAGAATATCCATCAAGCGGCCGCCTGGGTGGTTAGGACATCTGCTACAGCGTCCTTCTTCAACCGCTCCTCCCTCATTAGGCTCCGACTACTTCAGGAGCGGCTTCCTGCATCAGACCTGAGGGCACAGCAAGATATCACTAAATTGATCGCTGTGACCCAATTTCCGGCTGACACCACCCTACAGGCATCGAAGTTTGCGTCGAAGGCCATAGCTGCGTCTGTGGGGTCCAGACGTATGCAGTGGCTACAAATGGCATCTGGGGTCTGCTCCTTTCAAGGGCCAGCAATTATTTGGGGAGGTCCTGGACCCGATCTTGGTCGAGTCCAGGGATCAGAAGAAGGTTCTTCCGAGCTTCTCTTGCAAGGGAAGCTTCCGATCAGCCCCCTACTCCCGGCAGTCCTTTCAGGCCCCTGATCAGTCTATGTCCTTCCCCAGAAGTCAAGGTCAATATGGCTATAGGCAGCACCAATTTCAATACAAATCTGCCCAGGAGAGGCAATTCAAAGGGCCCTTTCGGGGTGGTGGAGGTCGCCCCGTGTGACGCCCAAGGTGAATCCCTATCCGACCCTCCCATCGGGGGTCACCTATGCCTCCAGATGGGAGCACATCACCCAGGATAGGTGGGTCAGAGAGACTGTGACTTACAGTCTCTCCTTGGAGTTTCTCTCCCTTCCCCTGAGGTTTTTCATTAGGTGTCCAGTTTCCAGGGATCCCTCAAAGAAACAAATTATGGACTCTGCTATTCAGCACCTGTTGGACATTCGAGCCATCCAAAAGGTGCCTCAACATCAGATTGGTCAGGGGTTCTATTCCATTTTATTTGTAGTCCCCAAAACCTCGGGGGGATGGAGGGTGATTCTTGATCTAAAGCATTTAAACCGTTATGTAAAATACCGATGGTTCAAAATGCATTCCCTACAATCCATCCTTGGGTGCGTTCGTCGGGGGGACTTCTTCACCTCAATCGACCTTACTGAAGCCTACCTGCAAATTCCCATCCACCCTCTCCATCAGCAGTATCTCCGGTTCTGCTATGCAGGTGGGCACTTCCAATACAGGGCACTTCCCTTCTGTCTGTCTTCTGCACCTCGTGTATTCACAAAGGTGTTGGTGGCAGTGGCGGCCCACCGAAGGGCCTTGCCCGTGAGTGTCCAGTGTTATCTGGACAATATTCTAATTCAGGCTCCGTCGAAACACCTTCGGTGAGCCATCTCCAGATAACTCTCCAGATATTGCGACACCACGGGTTTTCTATTAACCTGGACAAAAGCCACCTAGATCCCTCTACCACTCTGCTCCATTTGGGAGTCATTATTGATTCCCTAGAATGTAGGGTCTTCTTGTCCCAGGAGAGGCAGAATAGCATTAGGGAGCTCTCTGACCTAGTGCAACGCCAGCGTAGGATTCCAATTTCCCTTCTGTTCACCCTCCTAGGGAAAATGATATTGGCTATCTCCATCACGCCTTGGGCGCGCCTACATTCTAGGGATCTTCAATGGTTCCTTTTGCCCTTCCAGAAAGCAGGCCGTAGCACCTCCGCTACCAAGATCCTGCTTCTTCCGGATGTTTGCAGATCCCTAACCTGGTGGCGATCTCCAGCGATTTCGCAGGGTTGTCTCTTCCGGGAACCCAACCGACTGGTCATAACCACGGATACCAGCCTGTTCGGGTGGGGGACCCACTCTCAGGGCCTCATGGCTCAGGGCAGATGGTCGCCGGCGGAGACCAAGTGTGCCATCAATTGGCTGGAACTCAGGATGATATATTTGGCTCTCAAACGCTTCCAACACCAGGTCTCCAGGCAGCACGTTCTAGTGCTCACGGACAACGTGGCGGCCAAAGCCCATGTGGATAGGCAGGGAGGAACCCACTCCCGTTCCTTGATGCAAGAAGCCAAGAGATTGGGCCTTTGGGCGGAGTGTCATCTCCTGTCCCTCTCAGCAGGCCACATCTCCGGGGTCTCCAACATCCAAGTGGATTGGTGACTGCATCCATCCATCTTCACAGACCTGACCAACATCTTCGGTCTCCCAGCAGTCAACCTCTTCGCGACCCCGGAGAACACCTAGCTGCCGAGGTTTTTCTCGACGTTCCAGTCCTGGGGAGCGGAGGCAGTCAACGCCCTTTGCGTCCCCTGACCCAGGGACCTGCTGTAAGCCTTCCCTCCCAATTCTTCCCAAAGTCATCCAGAAAATCCTGGATGAACGGGTGGAGGTGATTTTGTTGGCCCCCCCCCCATTGGCCCAGGCAGCCTTGGTTTGCCAACTTCAAAGCGCTGTTGGTGGCCCCAAATTGGAGGATTCCACTGACCGAGTCCTCGCTCAGCCAGGGGTGGTTGGTTCACCCGGATCCAAGGTGATACCAACTGACCATCCGGCGCTTGAGCAGGGTGCTTAAAGCGCCAACAATTCTCTTGCAAGGTCATTGACACTATGCAGGCGTCTCGGGGGCCCTCCACGGAACCCATCTACTTGCAACATGGAAGGCATTTTGCACCTGGTGTGCCAAAGAGAGTTGTTCTCCTGTGCAAATAGCGGTCCCTAAAATCCTGGACTTCCTCCAGGAGGGCTTGGACAAGGGCTTGTCTCCAAACACTATTCGGAGACAGGTACCGGCATTGTCATCTGTCCTGTCCTGTGGGGAGGCCAATTCCCTGGCGCAGATTCCATCAGTTCGATGATTCCTAAAGGGGGGCACCAGTTTGCATCCCCCGGTGGTCCATCAGTTCCCAACCTGGGATCTGACCAGGGTACTGAACTCACTAATCCAGCCTCTTTACTAGCCGTTACAATGGGCTACCCTACGGCATCTGACTTATAAAGTGATCTTCCTGGTGGCCATCACCTCGGCAAGGAGGATCTCGGAACTATCAGCCCTCTTGGTCCGTCAAGACTTATGTGTCTTCCATCGGCACGGGGTTGTCCTTCGCCTGGACCCATCCTTTGTGCCCAAAATTAACACTTGGTTCCACAGGGCACAAGAGGTCATCTTGCCAAATTTTTGCCCTAACCCAGTCCATGCTTTGGAGCATAAGTGGCATATGTTGGATGTCCGGAGGTCCCTGCGTATTTACCTTAAATGGACGGAGGTCTTTCGCAGAATGGAGTCTCTCTTTGTAGCGTTCCTGCCGTCATCCTTGGGTCAAAAGGTGTCGTCATTTGCTGCAGCATCTGACTCCTCGGCGATGACCCGCTCAGCTCGGATCACGGCGCATTCCACGTGTAGTGCAGCGACTTCGGCGGCATGGGCAACCCAGGCGTCTCTTGAAGAGATATGCCGCGCAGCAACCTGGGTGACTCCGTCGCAGTTCGTCCGTCATTATAAGATGTATACTTTCGCATCGGCAGAGGCATCATTTGGACGCAGGGTGTTGCAGAGGGTACTCGATGAAGGCACTCGAGGGGCCCAGCTCAATCCCTCCCGAGGACAGACTGCTTGGGCATGTCCCATCCTGGATGATAGTTCCACCCACTATGGAGAAGGGGCGTTGGTCTTACCTGATATGCCTCTTCTCGTAGGGTATCATCCAGTCCCACCTAAGGTTCGCTGGGCATGGACCATACATCTGAATTTCATCGTGTCTGTGGGTACATGAACTTCCTGGAGTGGCCACGTCGAGTCTGTGTTCATCGGCTTCGTTGTCACTAGGGATTCCAGGCAAGGCGGAGTCCTCAAATACAAATTAACAGACTCAGTCTTGCAGCTGATTGGATGAGGTCAACCCCATCCTGGATGATAGTTCCACCCTATGAGAAGAGGCGTATCAGGTAAGGCCAACGCCCCTTCTCTAGTGATGCTCATCTTTACCAAGTGCATTTGTTTTTCCTAAATACCTGTGGAATTTATACTGTGGTTTGGCATTCATTGTTTGGTGTGCCAATGCAAAATCATAAATGCTCTCTACCTCCCTTCTTCATAACTGGGAAAACAGATTAAGTGAACAATTCTAATGGAGAAAAAGGATCTTTTAGGGAGAAGTCTGTTTTTTAAAAACATTTGCAGTAGAATTGAGCTTTCCAATGTGTAATATAATCTTAAGCCAAAACTATGGTTTGCCCTTCTACTGAGGATTAGAAAGATTTTAAAGAACCCAAGTCAAGGCTCCAGCATATCTACTGGTTCTTTGTCTTCAGGGTCTCTTCTATACCAAAGCCATTAATTTTGAGGCATCCTCAGGTTCACACTGTAGACTTGAAAAGGACTTGTGGGTCTCTGTGACTCCTTTCCCCCAGAGGTTGGCTCAATTCTGGAGCCTGAATACAGAGATACAGACTTTCCTCTTTGGATCTGCTTTAAATTGCCAAGCTTAAATGGATATAAGTAACATCTGTTTGGCTGGATATAATATGGGTTGTTTGTGTGGCTTCTTTTGATACTTTCCTGAATAATCAGGAAGGAACAGGCTAGTTTAATCAAGAACAGTGTTCTAATTCGTAAAAATAATAAAGTTATTTGAGCTTTATACAGGTAGTCTTCTATTTACGATGACAATTGAGCCCAAAATTTCTGTTGCTAGGCGAAAAGTTAAATGCGTTTTCCCCCATTTTATGACCTTTCCACAGTTGTTAAGTGAATCCCTGCATTTAAGGTAGTAACACAGTGGTTAAGTGAATCTGGCTTCCCCCATTGACTTTGCTTGTCAGAAGGTCACAAAAGGTGTTTCATGACCCTGGGACACTGCTACCATCATAAATATATGCCTGTTGCCAAGCATCTGAATTTTGATCACATGACCATGGGGATGCTACAACGGTCCTAAGTCACTTTTTACAGTGCTGTTGTAACTTTGAATGGTCACTAAACAAATACTTGTAAGTCAAGGACTACCTACCTATACAATAGAATGACTTATGGAAGGAAGGAGTATATGTATATGTACCCCTGTTTCCCTGAAAATAAGCCCTAGCGTGATTTTTCAGGATGCTTGTAATGTAAGCCCTACCCCCCAAAATAAGCCCCAGCTAAGATTGTCAGCCAGATGGATGCATTTAGTAGCGTATTTCCCCCAAAATAAGACCTAACCAGAAAATAAGCCCTAATGCATCTTTTGGAGCAAAAATCAATATAAAACCTGGTCTTATTTTCAGGGAAACACGGGATATATGTATATGTACGTTTATGTAGGTATGTAATTCTGCATCATTGCATACAAGTGGTCTTCAACTTATGACTGGTTGCTTAGTGACCAGTTGAAGTTACAATGGACCACCTCGGTGGGAGGGAGCTTATGACCTGGTTCTGAAGTTTGGCCACTCCCCCAAGTCACTTGACTGTATTTTGGGCCATTGGCAACTGCCTGACATTTGCAGTGTCCTGAGGTCACACGACCACATTTTATGATGGTTTTTGGAAAACATTTACTTCTGGTTATAGCTGGCCTACAGTGAACAATTGGTTTGTATTCACTTAATGACCACGGTGGTTGCTTTATGACAATGGTGTTTCTTTAACAACAACCACAAAATAGGTTGTAAAATCAGGTCAGTCATATAGGTGACCCGCTTTATGACCCTTACAACTTAAACTGTAACTGGGACGAGAACTTCCATTGCCAAGCGATGTGAATGTTAAGTGAGTTGCGCCTTATTTTACAATCTTTTTTCAATGGCCATGAAGCAAATCACAAAGTCATTAAACAAATCTGATTACCCCCATTGACTCCCTGGAACAATTGCAAATAGTGATCGTGTGACCCCGGGGCACTGCAACTTTCGTAAATGCAAGCCATCTGCTAAGCGCCCAGATTAGGATCACCTGACCAGAGGGACATTCCGACGGTTGTAATTGTGAGGACTACTTGTAGAGGTTTCATAAATAGACTTAATACTAAATGATTGCATGATTGTTGAATTCTGTACAGAAACAATATAGCAGTTAATATGACTAGGAGTTAATTTACCAGTTAACATGGTATGTATGTATGTATGTATGTATGTATGTATGTATGTATGTATGTATTGCTTCAATTTATACAGCAGACTATTTAAAATACATGATTCTGGATGGCTTACACCAGGGGTGTCAAACTCAAGCCGTCATGGCAGCATCACGTGATGTATCGGGACTTTTCCCTCCTTTGCTAAACCAGGCGTGGGCATGGCCAGTGCGTGACCCATCTGGCCCGCGGGCTGGAAGTTTGACACCAATAAAAATATATACCATGTTTCCCCGAAAATAAGACCCTGTCTTATATTTTTTTGAACCCTGAAATAAGCACTTGGCCTTATTGCCATGCACTCAAAAGCCTGATTGGGCTTATTATCAGGGGATGTCTTATTTTGGGGGAAACAGGATAAAAAACAGAATACAATGGTATTGCTTCAATTATACTTTTGACTTCTTAATTTAAAAAAATGGTATGAGAAGCGTTTGTCTTTAGTTCCCTTTATACCTCTATCATTTGACTTTCTCAGTTTTGGATTTTTTATAACATAGCTGTTTAACAAATTGAATGGCTGAATTAATGCGAATAAATATATTCTCTGAATTCTGTTATTAAATACAAATATGTAAATAATTCAAATGGCATTATTGGTATATATGTTTATTAAAATGATTTTTAATTGGCTAGATCTTCCTTCATTTTGCCTTCCCTATGTCTTCAGTTCTTTCTCCTTTTTAAAAGCAATATATTATATGTACAGTATTTGGGAGTGATTTTGATATTCAGCTATTTCTTTGCTCTGATAATAGAGAGTAACTTGCTTGTTCTATTCATGGTTTGCAGCAGATCAAAATGATTTGATATGCTAAGCTTTTTCTGACATGATACAAAGTTTTGACAAACATGCATGGCACAGCAAGTGTCCAATTCTAAAGAGCAAAATAAATGCAAACCACCATTATGGGGAATACAAACAGGCTTTGAAGGCAAGTTATTAGTAAGCAAATAATTGTTGAACTGTTATGAATGGAATAGAATGTTAAAATACGACATGATTGGCTGATGTTACATATGTCCTTGATTACCTTCCTTGTGCTTTTATCCTAATAAGTGACATTCTTTGTATTCCTTTGGACGGCTAGACAGTCTGACACTAAAGAAGAATAAATATTGCATGTGGTACACATTAAGCTGTCATCTAAGACAGCATTTATAAAAAGTAACCAGAGAAATTCATAAGAAATTCTGCAGTGCTATGGTTTCCTGCTGTAGCCGTAATCATCAAACTTCTTGACACATTCAGATCTTCTAACATGACTTCAGTTTATCATTGCTTAACGTGTGAATATTTTTGTGGATTTTTATTTAAAGACATTATTCACTATTAATGTTAATTTGAGTTTTATTTATAAAATTTTGCCTCCAGTAAAGATTTGTAGAAAAATAGCAGTAAGAATGAAATATATAATAGAAATCTCAAAAATCTTTATAGAAGAACTGAACTAAATACCTTCATGCTGTTAAACTAATATTATATAAATAACTGTCTCCGTTGGGAAAAAAAAATAAAGATTTGACTTATTTGAAAGGTGCAATTTATCTGAAATTGAATTTAACAGTGAGGCTAGTTTCTCCCACAAAACTGAAGAAAGCGAAGCAAGAAAACAATAAAAATAGCATAGCAAATAAGCTGTTAAATTTCATGTTCTTTAAGTCCAAATATCTAAAGATTTTAACAATTCCTACAAAATAATATTAAGTAATAAATTAGTCTTCAATATACTGACATTTGGAAAAGCACGCTCTATATAGCGGCTTTGATAGGATTCAATTAATTTCAGTCTGTTAACATAATGGAGAAGTGCTTGACAATTAGACAGCATTATTACTCCGTCGATAAATAAGGTAATAATTTCCAGCTATAAACCCCTTTTTATATCCTATTTATTTGTTTGCTTCCTTTCTTCCTTGCCTGCCTGCCTGCCTACCTACTGTAGTAGTTACTTACAAAATTACTTACTTGACCAGGGTGTCTTTTGTGTCTTGCCGTGCTCTTAGCGTACCACATCGCTTGCAGAGACCGCCTTCATGACCGTTGACCTATTCTAGTAGGTTTCATCCGCTCAGTCCACCAGAATCTGTCTTCATATGCTCGGGATAAACAAGTCCCTATCTCACCGAAGGTCGATGACCTAACGGCTACTCTCAACCTGGTTTGGCCAGCCTGTTGAAGCTGTTGCCCGGGGTGTGGCCGCTGCACATGCTGCAGCTGCTAGCAGCCACAGGTGAGAGCTGGGTGACAGGTGAAGACCAAAGGTGAACGAGCTGCCCTAAAAAGCTGCCCTAAAATGAGCTGCCGTAAAAGGACACGACATGCCCCTACACCAGAGGTGCAACCCCTCCCTGAGCATCCCATACACTATATGCACTACATATACTGTATATACACTACATATACTGTACTCATAGATGGGTGACTTTGGGGCATTTATTCTCTTTTAGCCCAGTTCACTTCGCAGGATGGTTGTTGAGGGGAAAATAGGAGGAGGAAGGTGTATTGGATGTGTTTGCTGCCGTGAGTTATTTGTAAAAAAATAATAATAAAGGCAGGAAATAAATAAATAAATAAACAAATTTTTGTTTTTTCACATCAATACTCTTATTGCTATATAAACATATCCAAATATTTTTATATTGCATCTAGATTTTTATTTTTGTAGGATTTTTTAAAATTCAACAAACACTTGTTTCTCAAAAAATAATTTTGTAACCAAAAGCCAACATGTTTGTTACATGTTGTAGTATATGAGATAGAAAAGTAGTTTGATTTCTGCACAACGGCAAACATTTGTATTAATCTCAAGTTAGAATCAATAATCGTTTTGTTTAAGGGTACATTTCTTTGACATGGATGGAACCTATGGTAGTGATTGGGATCTAAATAATCTATTTGGATTGAAGAAAGTTTTGTCCCCCAAGTATAACACAGCTCAAATATTACCTTTAACTGTTAACTCTCTAGACCACTACAGAGCACAAATTATTTGCCCAACTGGTAAATTGAACTGTAAGTCCCACTGTGGGAAATTGCTTTGCTGTGCTCCAAACAGCAGTTATCTTAGTAATTGTACCTGAATTCTTTTGTGACTAATAGACCACTGATGTCCTTTTCTCATGACAGAATCTTTTAGTATTTAATTGCAAAAGAAAAATACCTATTCTAACCTGTGTCCTAGTGCTTGGAAATGTTTAGGTAGAATAAGTTTAATTGGTGTTAGGAAAACGCTGTCCTTGTTCCAGGTTATAGCATACATACCTAGCATTTCACATTCTAAACTGGAGCTCACAACAAGGAGCTTATCAGAGCAAATTGTCCTGTCCATCCCCTTCCTCACTCAAAACCTAATGACCCTTTATCATCATGGTTTAGATTGCTGGACACAGATGTGAGAAAATACAAGTAATCTACAGGTAACTACAGTAGCTGCACTGATGTTCTCAGGAAACTAACTGCTGAGAAGATAAAAAGCTTCCCACAGAGCCTGTGACTTTCCAGCAGCAAAGCACATTGTGAGCTCATACATGAAGTTTTATTTGTGGAGGACTCACAATAAGATGCATTAGGACATCCAGCAAGAACTGTTTCTATACAAGATCCAAAAACTTGGTTGATTTGAAGACTATTAATTGATAAATTATATAATACAATAAATTCAATGGTATTTTTTCCGATGGAAGAGAAATGAGAAAGATGTATTAATATTGAAATTATACCTTCAGATTCTAGACGGCATAATGCGGTTCAGACATGTTTTCTTTATTATATGATAGAAGATTGCAGTATTGCTAATAGTAATTGTGGTGCTTTGGAGAGAAGCTTCATTAAATCCTTCAATAATTATATTTTAAAAGAGGAGTGATTGTTGTTAGAAATCTGTGTTAATGTATTAATCACAAAAATTGATTTGTTAGTGATCAATATGGTTTTCATGTATCTCAACAGAAAGTATGAAAATACTTTGCCATAATTTACTTTGCTGTAATCACTTGCCTTGTTTCTGTATTGGATGAAAGTTAAAGTAATTACATATCTTTACCACTTTTTGCTCCAGGAGAGATAACCAGTATAATCACTCTAAAGTTTGTGAAAGATAAATTGAAAGTTTATTTAAACTGTATTTTATTAACCATCAGTATATATGATTTCTTGATCAGCTGTTGTTTTTCTCAATACAGATGATACATTAAATATGTTTTATGCATCTTGTCTTATCATTTGAGTTTTCACATAGGTTGCATGAAATATATATTTATTGTTTGACTGATATATCCTTCAGTATGTTCAGGAACATAATACTTTTTGAGGACAAAGCTTGATACACATAAATTCCTTTAAATGACACTCCCGTCCATGATCTCAATATGTAATTTTCCTTAAAATCTTGCATCAAAGATTGATTTTGAAGAAAAGGTACTTGTGGATTAAATTCTTAGATGATGAAATCTGCTTGAAAAGCATAAAACAATTTATGTTTCAATAATGGTTTGCATCTGCAACAACCTGAGCGAAAATGCTTATGTATGTTGTATACTAGAATCTTAGCAAAATGTGGTAAGATATTAACTGTTATTAATCTTTCATTAATCTTTCATTATACACTAATCTTTCATTATATATTAGTCATATATATGGAGATGAGAATGTAGTTATTGGTTGGTTTCAATTAAAATGTAGTTATTGGTTGGTTTCAATTACAAGAAAGCCTTGCTTTTCCATTTTATTCCCAGTTTTGAACCAGACACATTTTTCACTTTTCAGAATTTAATTATTTTAAGGAATAGATGCAATATGTTGGTGTACATTAATTTATATAGCATATAATTCACTAGACATTTGTCTCAGGTATATCTTTAACCTATCTTTATACATCTTGACATCTTAACTTGCCAGATGATAAGACTTTTTTGCTCCGCATACTACCTGGCTTAATTTACCTGGTACTTAGTTGGTATCCACATATAATTGACTTTTCCAAATTAATATATATGAATTGAAATTCAACAGGGGTCTTCAGTGGAGGCAAAAAGCAACATATTACATCAGAAGCAAAGTTTTAAAAGTAAGAAGAAGCTTCCAGTCCACCTCCAGGTGACCAGTGTGCACTAGAAGAAACTTTCCCCAAAATAAATGTCAGAGGGATAAATTGTAATGCATGGATTTTTAAACAGATGATTTAAAGTTATTTCTTTAATCACAGATTCAATGTTAGAGAAGTTATTTCCTGGAGCATTACCTCACACATTTGACATATACTGTACTAGTTGTGGTGGATTTTGACAGGCAAGTTCTGATCAGGAGGGAAGAGAGAGAGCAGTGTAAATAGACTTTAATTTAAATATGTCATTTTGCAAGACTGGAATGTGACCGCTTGCTACAAGACTTTATCTGGTGGTGGCTATTTTATTTTTTCATGAAGCTTTGCCTGGTTAGGTGCCATCAGGTTAAGTTCCCAGTGACTGTATGGGCAAATCCTTGCCATCTAGGCTTATCTTTAGTAAAAACATACAACTCTTCCCAATATATTCTTGCATTTTTTTTAATCCTGTACATTCATCTTTGCTTTCTCCATGATACTTTTCTTAGTCCATCATCTACTTGCATTGCATTGAAAACTATGAAAGTTTCTGCTTGAAGTTGTTGCTTCAAGAGAAAGTCAGACTGGAGGAGTGTTTCACAGAACTCTTGGGAAGCATCTCCAAATCTATCATTGGAAGCTGTCGAACCTTTTTCCCCTTGCTGCTTCCTGGTGTTCACCTTTTATAGTGATATCCGGTGAAAAGAAAAACTAATATGAATTATTCTGATCTTCGCTGTCATTGAAGATCACTCTTTGTCATCTAGTCTGTTTGCCATTGCCTCATTCCCTATTCTTTTTATTTCTTCAGCCCATTGTTTGTTTAAATCTGTTCTTGAGCCCAGGAGAAATAGTATCAACACTTCTTTACCATCAACTATAAACTCATTCAGTCTGCTAGTTGACAATATCCTGTTTGTTTAATATTTAACTTCATTCCCAAAATTTCACCTTTAATTTTTACTTTCATAATAACCTCTTCCACGTTTACTTTTGACTAATTTTAATGGTGGCATTTGTGTATTTCAAATTCTTAATGTTTTAACCACCAATCTTGATTACAGCTTTATCTCTTCCAAGCCTGCAGTTCTTATATTTGGTGTGCAAACTGAACATTTATGAGGCTAGTGTCCATCCATCCATCCATCCATCCATCTATCTATCTAATCATCTATCTATCTTAATACAAACCATTCTGTTTGTCTGCATTCATTTCTTATAATAGTTTCTTGTTCATTGTAATGTTGTTCCTCAGAAGAAAGACCAGGTGTTCTGGAATACTCTTTAGCCTAAGTGCTCCAGTTTCTGACATAACTGCACAATCATAGGCCTTGCTCTAATAAAAAAAGCAGAAGTAAATTTTGTCCCCCACCCACCTCTATATCCATCTTATAGTAGTTATCAGACCTCACGTTCCTCTATCTTTTGTGAAACCACACATTCATTTGTCATTTCTTTCTCTATGTATGGTGCTGTTTTGTAAGATTTTAAACAAAACTTTTCTTGTGAGAAAGATTAGTACAATAGTTTATTAATGTATGCATTCTCTTGCATACCCCTTTTTCAATATAGGTGTATATACCGTATTTTTCAGAGTATAAGACGCACCTTTTTACCCTCAAAAAGAGGGTGAAAATTTGGGTGCATCTTATACACCGAATGTAGCCCCACCCAGCCACCCCCACCCTTTGGCCTCTGCCTCCCAGCAATTTACCTCTTTGCAGCAAACAGAACAGAAACAGAAGCCTTATTAGCACACTAAGAGATTACTTGCCTCCCGACCTACAGCTGACAGGCTTGCAAGCCAGGTGGTAAAATGAAACTAACTACGGTGGCTGTAATGAGACAAAATTCTGGGAGATAAACTGCTGGCAATGTTACACTGCTGAAATTGCAAGGAGCTATAGCTAAGCTGCTATAGCCTAGAGGTAGAGCTCTTGCCTCACAGTCAGGAGGTTGTGAGTTCTATCCTAGGTAGAGGCAGATTCTGTTAATATGTTTTGTTAAATGTTTGTAGAGTGTTCAAATTATAAGACTTATTTTTTAAAGACTGCTTTATTATTGTTCTAGACAACTTAACAAAATGAAGAAGCTTTTTAAAACAAATTCTTGCTCTGAAGAGGCTCAGTGCTATTGTAACTTCTTTTAAATAGCAGAAAGCCTTCCAGAAAGCCACATCAATTTTAAAGATCTGTAAAAGTATAATCTGAAATGTCCTGTTTTAATATTAAGTATTAGTATTAAAATAAGGCAGCTGAATTAAACCCTGACTTAGTCATGTTTGGAGTAGATCTATTTAAATAATTGGGAGGAGTTAGTGTGATTACATTTAAGAAAACTTTCTGGGATTAATATACTGCCATAATGTACATTTCTCCAATTCTTTGCTATTTCTATGGGTCAAGCACACATGCACAGAAATACACAGCAAACAGTGTATATCATCTGTGCTGTTTGCTGTTTGGCAAATTGCTGGGAGGCAGAGGCCTTTTTTCCTTGTTTTCCTCCCCCAAAATTAAGGTGCATCTTATACTTCAGTGCGTCTTATACTCCGAAAAATTCGGTACTTATTGTATCAGTTTCCAGGCCTCCCAGCCTTGCTCCACACCTGTTGTCATAGAGATGCTAGCTCTTTTCCTGCAGTTTTAAGCACTTAAGAGAAAAAAAATTAAATTCAATGGAAGCCCTATATTTCCTATTTGTTTGAATTATTTTTAGTTGAGCTCTTCATTGGAGCATACATTTAAGAGCCTGAATGGTGTCCACTTGCAAGTTGGAATCATACCAATGCAATCTAGTGAAAGACAGTCATACAGACTTGAGTTTTCCCAATTTTATTCAGCTGAGAGGAAATCATTTAATGGTGCCAAATAAGCAATAGTTTGGTCCTTGCCTCAAAACGTCTACTCCTAATGAAAATCCTTAGTCATAAAACATTCTTATCTTTTTCCTTTCTAACAAGATTACTCAAGAGTGAAATTACTTATGTAATGTTGCTGTGGATAAACAAATATTTCTAGCTTAGTTCTACAAGTACTGATACTGTGACTTAGTTATATTCTTTGAGTTTATCTAGAATCGTATTTTATTACTGAACTTTTCTGCCATTTTGGATGTCATTGATCATAATATTGGACTAATTTTGAAAATGTTCTAGAATAATTCTAGTAATTTTGAGGTGGTGATAGACAGAATAGTGCTCATATACATCACCATTCATGCTTGCAAAGATTTCTGCTAAATATGATTTACTGTTTCTTAAATAATCTTAAAGTTCTTTTTTTAATGCAAAATTGGCAAGCTGCAGAGCAAACACTCTGGAGATTTTCTGCAATCTACAAAGGTGCAGAATGCCGCAAGGCTCGTCGTGCCGGTGCCGCTGCTCATGGCAGGATGCTGCGAGGCTCATCTCCCCAGTGACGCCACTCGCACATGCAACTGAGTGGCGCCTCTGGTGTGATGAGCCGAGTGGCAGCACCGGTGCAACAAGCCACGCAGCATCTGGCTGCAAGCGGAGGCAGAAGAAGTCAGGCAGTGGCATGACAGGTGTCAGGGCAGGGGAGGCGTGGCTGCGGTGGTCCTAAGGTAAGCTGGTAAGATTTTCCCCCCAAATAAGACCTGGTGCTTATTTTGGGGCAGAAAAGAAAATAAGACAAGGTCTGATTTTTGGGGAGACACGGATATTAAAGCCATAAACATTAAAAATCTGGCACCAAAGTTAAGCTTCTTTTAACAGCCCATTGTTAAAACTTGTAGTCCACCTCAACCTACCCGTGGAGAGGAGAGGGATCCAGGTCTTCAGTACTTTTTGTTTAAAACTGTCTCAGAAATATATAACTATGAAATTAGAGCTGGAATGAAAAAGAATTAAAAGGATGGAGATTGATTACAAAAAAATCCAACAATGTAAAGGGGGGTGGGGGAACCAAGATGCTGACATTGTCAGCCCTGGAGGCCATCTTTTATTTTGGATCTTCAGGGCTGCCACACTTTGTGCTGTGGGAGGGGGGTTGTATGGAGTTGGTAGAGTTATTTAGCCATAACAAAATTCTTTTCTCTGAGAGTCAAGGACGTTCAGCCTGCACTTGGAGTGGCGTGACTGGGAGGCATCTCCAGTTGGGACAGTGGATTGATTGGACCATGTGATGGACATGTGGGTGCAGGGGACTTTCTTTTGGGTGGGGAAAACCCAGGAGCTTTCAGATTCAGGTTTCCCCAAATGTGCCAATATGACATCTCCAATAAATTGGATCTTTGAGGAACTGTTTGCCTCGCAGTTTTACTTGGTTGGGGGTGTTACTTGGAACCCTGGCAGATGATTTGTAAATTGTATTGCAAGATTATATACTTTAAGGCAAGTTGATTCACGTCCCAAATGAATTACATACTGTATGCAGTACTTAAATTATGAGATTAAGTGCTTTAGAATGTATGGATGGACTATATATAAACCTAATGTCAACTTGCAAAGCCTTCAAGTTGTCGGAAACTTCACACCTGGATGATAATACTTACGTAGCAATATCATAGACATATCAGGTAGATATTCTGAAATTGGAAAAGTCTCATGACTTGTTACCATTTCTTCACTAATTAGTTTTAGAATGAGAGGTACAGATACAGATTAACAGAGTTGGAAGGGACCTTGGAGGACCTTGTTCTTATTGGCTCACTAAATCATTAAACGGTCATGTGCTTAACAGATATTATCAATGCCTGGTTGTTAAGATATTCATGAACTGGGAGAGCCAATGGTAACAAGGTTAGCCAATGAATAGGCATAACAACTAAGTCAGCCAATGAGAACTAACCACTTCTGAGTCTGTGCAGAGAATTGAAATTGAAACTTAAGCTTAAGGCTGGGTGTGGCTCCAGTCTCCACTCTGTACACTTCCACTCTGAACTTTGCTGTAATGAAACTAACTCTCCTGCTTGTGTTTACCTATAACTGATTGAAGAAGAATTCTACTTGTGGTATTGTAAATATATATATTATTATGTTTATAAAGAAGTTATTGAATCCAGCTGAATCAGTCATCTGTGTGTGCTTCTGGTTTTGATTTTGCAACAAACTTTAATACTGGTAATGGAAGGGTTTCCCCTGCATAAAAGAAGGAGATATACTGTATCTACTGAAGAAGTGTTTCTGGGGTATCTGTACAATTACAGGTAATCCTTGAACATCCTTCAGGAAAGATGATGAAGATGGGCAGCACTTCAGATCCAGATGAATTTCAGCAATTAGGACGGCCAAGGTAGCCATATGGGTCCACAGTCAAATAGCATGTCATTCATGCTAAGTAACAATCAAAAAAAGAGAGAGGTAGAACTGAGTGCTAGTATATAGGATATTTGGAACAATGTTTGGGAAGGAAGAAAGGAACAGTGCGTGTGCCTGCAAAAGAAAGGGGGAAGAAAAGGAGAAGAAAAGAAAACAAAAAAAGCATCAAAAACTATGGAGGTGATGGTTACGGAATGGACACTAAAACAAAACCAGCCTTTGATTTTAAAATCAGATTTTTATCCACTACGAAAGTTCTTGTTCTTTTGAATATTTATTACTCTTTATTCTATGTAGTGTTTAAAGTGTTTCTCCCACCCATCTCTCTCTCTTTCCCCTTCTTTCTAAATATTTCACATATGAAAAAAGCAACTGTGCTAAGGGAAGTGTACATTAGAAATATTTTGACTTAAAAACAAAGCCCCCCCCAAAAGCCCCAATTGAGCTTGGAAGCAACTCAAGCTGGGATTAAGTGGCATTTAGTCCCCACCAGCTTTTGAGACATTCTGCATCAGCAAACTAGGATGGTCTTCTCTGGGCTAAGTAAACTAAAGAGCATCAGGTATGATTAGTAATTAGCAATAGCACTTAGACTTATATACCGCTTCATTACAGCCCTCTCTAAGCGGTTTACAGAGTTCAGCATATTGCCCCCAACAATCTGGGTCCTCATTTTACTGACCTCAGAAGGGTGGAAGGCTGAGTCAACCTTGAGCCGGTGAGATTTGAACAGCTGAACTGCAGCTAGCAGTCAGCTGAAGTAGCCTGCAGTGCTGCACTCTAACCACTGCGCCACCTCGGCTCTTGGATAAGGACCATCAGAAAATTCCAGGGAAGAAAAACAAAATGTTGGAGAAAAGCAGTGGCACAAACCACTTCCATATTGTTGCCAAGAAAAGCTACATGGACACATTCATGCAAAAGTCAAGCTTCACTCAGAGGAGTTTATATTTCCCAAGCCCAGCCTGGATGTCATTAGTACAAAGATCATGGTAGGACAAGTCAAATAGGGTAATAGTCCTTCAGACATTGGGCAGGATATAACCAAGCTCACACTCACATTAAGTTGTGTTAATGCAGCTTACTTCTAAATAGGTATGTATAGGAAGACACTATCAGGAACAATAAAAATAAAATAATACCATATAATACTCATTCTATTTTCCATAGGATTGCTCTACAGGGCATTTTTCAATAAGTAGAAAACCTTATAAGGTAAAGGTTCCCCTCGCACATACGTGCTAGTCATTCCCGACTCTAGGGGGCGGTGCTCATTTCCATTTCTAAGCCGAAGAGCCAGCGCTGTCTGATGACAATTCCGTGGTCATATGGCCAGCATGACTAAACGCTGAAGGCGCACGTAACGCTGTTACCTTCCCACCAAGGTGGTCCCTATTTTTCTACTTGCATTTTTACATGCTTCCGAACTGCCAGGTTGGCAGAAGTTGGGGCAAGTAACGGGAGCTCACCTCGTTATGCGGCACTAGGGATTCGAACCGCCGAACTGCCGACCTTTCTGATTGACAAGCTCAGCGTCTTAGCCACTGAGCCACCGCGTCCCATAGAAAACCTTATACTGTAGTGTATAAAACTGACATATCATCTGTAAAATTAGTTAAAGTTTATCGGTCTATCCTGCTGAACGTAACCCACCGGACTTCTAAAACTAAAGGTTCAATTCAATGCAATGATTCCAAGTTTCTCTAATAGAAAGATTCAGCAGTTTTCAATCAAGACCTTTATTCCTTCTCTGAATAAATGATGCCTGAAATTTTTATTCTTGTTCTAATGGAATTTCAATGGCCTTCACTGCAAATCTACTGGAAATTTTCGCATATTAAGTGGAAAAAATTAAATGATGTTAACTACATTTTAATGTGATTAAGTCTGACAGGGTCATTATTTCTGCTAATCATTCAGTTTAAAGAGCTCCAACAAAAGTTTATAACAGACAAGATTTTTAATTGTGTATTGACTAAACTAAAGAATGTAAGGCCACTGAAATAAATTGAATGCATTTCCTATGTATACATGCAGAATCTCCTGCTTCTTCAACCTGTACATTAATGGCTTTTTGATAGTACTTCCAAATTATCTTAAAAATAACGTATATGCTTTCTGTTTTCTTTCTTCTATATTCAAGCCCTTTTTCTTTCTGTATTTTTTTAATGGCAAAAGCTTTAATAGCTATTCAGTTGATTGAGACACCCCATTTGTTCTCAGCATTTTGGTTGTTTGTTTATTTATTTGATTTATTTATTTATTTGTTTACTAAATTTATTTGCCACCTATTTCACTATGGAGATACGTCCTAACATACATTCAGGACGTCAATGTATGATGAATCTGCTCTTCCAGACGAATGGTGGCCCTGTCCAAAATATGTTGCTTATCAACTTTCAATTTTCCTCCAAAAACATTCCTATGAGATAGGAAGGACACACACACACACACACACACACACACACACACACACACACACACACACACACACACACACACACCGTAGATGGCAACATCTAGCGACTTTAGTATCTTTTTTCTTTTCTATTGTTCATCTTTTCTTTTCTTGCACTTCTTTCCCTTCCTTCCTTCCTTCCTTCCTTCCTTCCTTCCTTCCTTCCTTCCTTCCTTCCTTCCTTCCTTCCTTCCTTCCTTCCTTCCTTCCTTCCTCCTTCCTTGGAATTGTAATTCTTTCATGACAACGTCTTAACCAAGATTAGGAATGCCAGGTATTTGATTTTTTTTTAAATGTCAGTTTTGAATTGAACAAATGCCACTTTAGGTTGGCAACAGTCTCTAATCAAAATGTGCTTTTTAATGCTACAATACAATTTGGTCTAACTTTTAAAAAGTGGTTGCTTTTCTGTCATCTTCTGACATTGACATGTTTACATAAACAGATCCGAATTAATGTTCAAATAGAACCGTTCTTAAATTTTGAGAAAACCCTTTATAGATCATCCTTTGTCAGGAGATCCAGAATGTTTCTACAGGCCCACTTTATAGAAGGTTTGGTGGCATACTGAATGCCGGTTATGGAATTACAGATTCATTCCAGATTGTATATGGCAAGAGTCTCAGTTCTGAGCTTCACATGAAAGTACTGCTAAACAACTTTAATTTTCTGAAATAAAAGACTTCCTACACATTTCTGCCGTTGCTTAATTCCTCCTTCCTCCTACACAAACATCCCATTCATTACTAAAATAAAGTATTTCAATAGGTAATAAGCTTTTCATCTCTCCTGTATGTGGAGTGAAATTTGAATGCAGAGTTTTATTTCCATACTGGGGAGACATAAAGATCCAAGGTGGATTGATTCTTAGTATAAAGACTTTCCTAGTGAAAGTTGTACAAGATATTGCACTCTGCAATTATTTTATGAAGAGCATTTGCTTATGTGGGAAAAAAGACCCTACTACAAAGCTTTTGCTTTTACCCTAGTCTTGAACTAATGTTATTATAGTTCCTTTCCCCTTATTATGCTTTTGAGAAACCTTTAGATGTATAATCTTAAAATACTTCAATTTCCCTTAGACAATATTGAACTATTTAGGTATTAAGGATCGGTTTTTAGCAAAATAACTACCTGTGGGCACAAGTGGGCCGTAGCACCCCTCGTCTGAGGCCCAGCTTACATTTTTTTAAAAATTAAGTGTCTGTAATTTCAATAAATAAGATTGGGCATTCAGCATCACAATCACCAGCCTATAACATCTTTGTTTCAAAAAATACCTGTAGATTTCTTCAAAAAGAACAGCTGCAGCCATGCTCATCTCACCAGAAAAAAAACAACAATATAAAAGTAAATTAGAGTGGTAGCCAGTTTTCTGGAGGATTTGAAAGAGTATGAATTAATACTATTAATGAGTATTTTGTGACTGACTACACCCATCATTGCAATTTTTTTGTGAATGAACAAGTCATGGCATCCATGTTATTGTATGTGCTCGCAATATATTCCCTAGAATATGCTCTACTGGCCCAGAAAGGTTTGACATTTTGAAATATTTCCTATGATTTGAGAAAATATCAGCTATGTTGAAATATCTGAGTGGTATAATGCCTTTTGATCCAACAGAAGTTTCCTGCAGCAGAACAGGAACAAATATATTTCAGACATTTTCCTAAATTCAAAAAATTAATGAGAAGATGGGTGGTCCTTTAGGCCAGCATAGGAGATGTTAGAAATCCAAGAATTTTCATTGGAAGAAGATGGACTGCATCTTTTTTCATAATCAGTTTGTCTTCTGCTGTGAAAGATACCTAGGCTTGCCATAGTAGTGGGTTCCTGCCGGTACGGTTAATAGCTGTTGTTCGGCGCAGAGCCGAAGACGCTGCTGCCGTTTGCATGGACGCCACCAATTGCGTTCTTTTGCCCTCTGCGCATGCGCAAAGCATTCTGCATGCGCAGAGGGCAAAAGAACGCAATTGGCGGCGTCCATGCGGGTGGGGAAAGCGCCCGGGGAAAGCTCCCACGCCGCGAACGGCAGCAGCGTCTTCGGCTCTGCGCCGAACAACAGCTATTAACCATACCGGCAGGAACAGGCAGGAACCCACCTCTGGTTTGCCATTAGATAAAGTAATAAGTATATCTCTGAATGCGTACAGGAGTGGGGAAAACCATGAAGTCCACACACAGGACTTTTGGAGATATTATTAAATTTAGCCGTATTCTGTAGGTGAATGTGAAAGATCAGACGTGTTCTGGATCATCTATGAAGAGACACTGACTTCTATAACATTAGCCTGTGCCAGTATTTTAAAAGTTAGTTGCCTGTGTCACTAATTTTATTTTAATATTTTAATATCCACATTTGGTTAATATATATTGAATGAATATGGTTTGAATTATATACCAAAATTGTGGAATCCTATCAGTGTAATACAGAATTATGGAGCCATCTAATACAGGGTTAAACATAAAGAAAAAACAGTGTTGGCAAAACAGTGTGACCCCCATATTTGCACTCTTGGATTGTCAGTGTATGCTTGCTTTCTATTTACGGGCTTTCTATTGTGATGGAAAGATGGATCAATATTATCGCGTAAAGGTAAAGTTTAATGATGTGTTTAGGAATTAGGCCTAATGATTTCTTGTTCGTAACATGCTGTTTTTCTTGTTTCCTTCCCATTGCCCATATTTGTCTTTGATGCTTTTTCTCGTATTTTGTATATTAAAGGAATAAAATAAATGTTTTGGCTCAACTCCAAACAAGGTTAAGCTGAACCAAAAGATGTCCTCGTGTTGCATACCCTGTTTCCCCCAAAATAAGACATCCCCTGATAATAAGCCCAATCGGGCTTTTGAGTGCATGGCAATAAGGCCAAGCGCTTATTTCAGGGTTCAAAAAAATATAAGACAGGGTCTTATTTTCGGGGAAACACGGTAGCTCCTCACTGTATACATTTGAAATATTCCTGTTTATGAAAGAGTATATCAACAGTTCTTTGACTCAGTGCAGGGGTTCCCAACCGGGGGTGCTAGACAATATTCCAGGGGGTGCAAAAACTTGGGTTTAGAAGTTTCAAAATTATAGTGTATATGTATAATTATATGCATATAATTATTTACTTTTGTAAGGGGTGCGAGAATATATCTAACTAGAGCATACAAAACCTTTGCCAGACCTATCCTTGAATATTGCTCACCTGCCTGGAACCCACACTATATTTCGGACATTAATACATTAGAGAAGGTCCAGAGGTATTTTACAAGAAGAGTACTCAATTCCTCTGCTCGCAATAAAATTCCTTATTCCAGTAGACTTGAAATTTTAGGCCTGGAGAACCTTGAACTACGCCGTCTACGTTCCGACCTAAGCTTAGTACACAAGATCATCTACCTTAACATCCTACCTGTTAACGACTACTTTAATTTCAACCGCAATAACACTAGGGCTATTAATAGATACAAACTAAATGTATTCCGCTCTAATCTTGATTGCAGAAAATACGACTTCTGCAATAGAGTAGTAAATGTCTGGAACACTTTACCTGATCCTGTTGTTAGTTTCTGTAACCCCCATACCTTTTACCTTAAACTGTCTACTGTGGACCTTACACGTTTCTTAAGAGGTCCCTAAGGGGGCGTGCATAAGCGCACCAATGTGCCTACCGTCCCTGTCCTACTGTACCTATTTGTATGTACTCGTTTTATGTGTTTATGACTATGTTTTGCTTCTTTATATCCATTTATTTGTGCCATTTTTTCATGTGTCCTGTTTCCTTGCACTTGTTGACAAATAAATAAATAAATACATATCAGAAGTGTTCTAGGGGTGCGGGGTATAGAAAAGGTTGGGAACCTGTGGGATCCACTAAGTCAGAGCATCTATCCTTTGAATGTTAGGTCAGCCAACACTGGAATTAATCATCTTTTTACAGTAGAATCCAGTATTATTTCTAGCAGTACGCTCTTCAAGAACAAGTAGTGTAGATTTTTCCCTCTGGAATTGTTGTCATAAATAATGGGAAAGAGGGTGCTCGGCTTTTAAATAGAGGTGTCCTGTTAATATCCCCACTCTACTGGCCTTTCGCAAAGCCGTGAAAACATGGCTGTTCCGGCAGGTGTGGTGAAGAAGAAGAAGATCAGATTCCCTCATGAATGAATGGTTTTTAATATTATGTTATGTTTTTAAATTGTCTTGTATCATTGTACTGTTCTTATACCTATTGTACGCCGCCCTGAGTCCTACGGGATTGGGTGGCATATAAGAACTTTTAATTAAATTAATTAAATTAAATTAAATTAATTAAATTAATTAAATTAAATTAAATTAAATTAAATTAAATTAAATTAAATTAAATTAAATTAAATTAAATTATTAAATCAAATCAAATCAAATCATCAAATCAAATCAAATCAAATCAATATAGGGCAAGATAGAGACAGGGATTGGTGGATTGCCCTGGCTGTGTTTCTCTGCTTGCCAAAGCATAGCTCACCAAGAAGAAATTAGTCACTTATTTACTCTTCCTCATGTAGAACGGGACATGGAAGGGTAAGAAAAGCTTAGACAATTGGTTGGAATGGTGGCATAGGCTCCTATCAAGCGAATGAAGCAAAAGAATGAAGAAGAAAATCTCTGAAGGCCTCACTGATGGCAAACAAGCACCATCCCTGACAAGCGCTATGTAAACAAGCGGTGTGCTGACAATGCGAAACCAGGGGCTTTAATTCAGACCTCATGGAGGCCTCCCACAGAAGACAAGAAATTGGTACAGTACAGCAGACCTCTGGAATTAATGCAATTGCGATTGGTTAACTTAATAACATTATGGCTGCCATAGACAGAATAGAGTGCCATGCTACCTTCAAGAAGGCGTAAGTGACCATAGGGCACTGCTCAATGCATGAGAGAGGTCTGGGGGGGGGGTGTTTGGCTGAGTCAGTCAGGAGTAGTAACATTCCTGCAGTGTCCTCAAAAGTAATAAAACTATTTTAAAAATTCCCATATTAAGCTGTGGGAAACCTGAAATGTATCCTATGATGGCAAGACTATCAATACACAACTTTCAGAATCCAGTTCTTTTCCCCCCCCCTGATTTAAATTGACCTTCCGTGCAGTATAGGATTGATTACTGCTCTTTTTAAAAGACTGCTAAATCCATACTTTAAAAAAACATCTTTAGGAAGAGTGCTAAACCCAAACCATTGTGGTGCTGGAAGAGAAGGGGCATTTGTGAGAATGTGAGCACCAAGGACACTGAAGTGTACTGGAAGATGAAATGACCATATGGTTGGCACAAGCATTGTTTTGGATAAGATCTGATAAAAATGTCAAATGCAAAAATGCAGGAATTCATTTTAATGAATACAGTAGATGAATTCTGCAAGTGTTAGAGTCTAAGACAAGAAATGCTTCACTGCATAGTCTCTCTCTCTCTCTCTCTCTCTCTCTCTCTCTCTCTCTCTCTCTCTCTCTCTCTCTCTCTCTCTCTCTCTCTCTCTCTCTCTCTCTCTCTCTCTCTCCTTCCCTCCCTCCCTCCCCCTCCCTCTCTCCCTCCCTCCCAATTCAGTTTCAGAGGCCCTTTCCATTCGTTTTCTTTTCCTCTCTGAACCATAGCTGTATTTTTCATAAGGGGTTTTATGGAAGATCATTGGATAGACTGAGCAAGGGCAATATTAAGATATCCTTAGAGTTAAAAGAGTTATCTTAAGGAATCGACTTTTCTTTTCTTTTTTGTAATGTTTTTTATTTTTTTCTCCACAGTTTCCATATACACATCAACACATATACCTTAAAAGCGTATCAATAATATATATATACTTTTACAGTTTTATCCAATCAATCAGGATTCAATATCCTATTTTTGCACCTAATCTTGTTATTATTGATCAGTCTGTTTTTCTTCTTTTCTTCACACTTCCCTCCCTCTATGTCTACCTCCTCTATCTACCTTCTTACTCCTTCTCTCCTCCTTCCTACTTCCCTCTCCTCCTTCTCTTCTCCCCTCCCTTTCTACTTCCTCTTTCTCCTTCTAAACCTTTCCCTGAGTGATTCTAGTTCTAATACTTATTATATTAACAGACTGATACCATGTTCCCATACATCTTTAAATTATCGGTGTCACTTTTAAACTCATTATTATTATTATTATTTATATCATATCTATGCTAATAACTCTTTATTCTAGGTATATATTATTAATCTAATGCTGCCTCCTCCAAATCTAATTTTGTCATCTGGGTTACCCCCATTTATTTTCCATTTTCTTTTCTCTTAATCATTCTAATTTAATTTCTATATATATTCTTTTTCTATCCAGTCATAAAATTTCACCCATACATTATAATATTCTGAATCTTCCTTGTCTTTAAGTTTCATTGTCAATCTATTCATCTCTGCACAGTCCAAAATTTACTTAAGTACTTCTCCTTCGGTTGGTATTTTGGCGGAATGGACTTTTCATTGTATTTAAATTCTACATTTGTGAATGACCAGCATGCTACTGCTAGCTTACATTATGTTTCTATTTTGTATTTTATGTTATTTAAATTTGATTTTTATTTCTTTAGGATTGTATTTTTAGTGTGTCTTATTATGAATCACCCAGTTAGCCTCTGCTATTGGGCAGTTTACATTTTTTAAAAAAAGTCAAACTGCAACAATAATTAGATATGCTTAAATGACCACTCAGTTACCTATCTTGCTTAGTTAGTGTTTTGGGCATTATTGTGAATGGTATTGGTATCTACATATTTTTAGATGTAGCCTGTTCTTCAGAGAACAACACTTAATTAGAAATCAAGTCTTCATCCTGAATTCTGTTTCTTTACTTGATCTATATTGGTATTATGGAAATGGAGTAATTTGTGCTACCGAAATCATATTGGAAGTCAAGAAGTGTGACAGGCAAGCATAGAACTTGCCTTTAAAGGGATGATGTGGTACCTTAGTTGTGTACTTAGCCACTGGCAGGTCTGATGTCAGTCACTTCAGAGACCTTTAGACCTCCATGCTCATTTACTGCTTAAATGTACCAGCTCTGCTTCTGCATTATGAAGATCATCTGTCAACACTCTGAGATATTCCCCTTTGTTATTAAGCTTGTGATGCTCTACATACTGTCAGGTTTTTTTGCCAATTATAGTTAAAGTACAATAGTGTATTCACTGGATCAAAGTCTCTCACTGGCAGTGGCGGGATGATTTGTAAGTCTTTATTCATCTGAATTGTACAATAGAATACCTGAGGAATGCAAATAATCTCTCTAAGGACTCCACAGAAAAGCCCTTAAAATGAGTGTAGCACTATTATTATTCGGAATTGGTGTTTTAGCCAAAGTAATTATTTCTTATCTTGTTTCACAGCATTCTTGGTTTTACTTGTGGTGACCATATTTCTCCCCCCCCCCCCTTTTAGAAAAACAAAAACCCTGCACTGGATTTTTAGAAATATTCTAAAACTGTTTTTGTTT
The DNA here is from genome assembly GCA_023053685.1 of Diadophis punctatus similis. Lineage (NCBI taxonomy): Eukaryota > Metazoa > Chordata > Lepidosauria > Squamata > Dipsadidae > Diadophis > Diadophis punctatus. Next base: position 2,584,875 of record JALIGW010000051.1, on the reverse strand, counting down.
TTAATGTGTTTATTTAATTGCTTTGCACTTCCGTTTTAAATACAAAGATACTCGGTTGCTATCCAAGGGTTTTCGTGTGTGTGTGTGTGTGTGTGTGTGTGTGTGTGTGTGTGTGTGTGTGTGTGTGTGTGTGTGTATTAAGCGTTTGCTTTTAGTTACAGCTAAAATAATTGCATAGATTTTAAGATATATTTTGAGTCTGGTAACTCAAGTTGAAATTCACCCCCCTCATGTGTGGAACAGTTCCATGAAACAGACCTCTATCATATCATGCTACGTCACAGTCGGGCTTTTTGGCGGCCACCTAAAAGCAAAATGGATCCTTTAACTACAAAGTTCTTAGAGAAAAGGAGTGGGGGTTACAGGAATTTCAGCAATGGAACCATTTTCCCACTTAGAGCCAATTCATCCCTTTTATTCATCAGAGTGGAAACTTTCAGTTTTCTTTCTAACATGTTCCTTATGTTTTGGTAAGGAGATGAGCCTTTTCGCTGTAACAGAAAACTTTGCAGCTGTCCTTTTCTATGAAAACCCCCTAAACATTTACGAGGATGGGAACCAAACCATACATTCAGAACTACGGCTGGCATATCTATTTAAAACTAGCCTGGAACATCTTCTCTGGAGTAGTGAGCAATATGTACTCTACAGGGCCCCAGAGTGCAAGGTATTTTCCTGCTGTCTGCAACACCCTTGGGGAACAACAGGTTTCTCTATATATTTCCAGAGAAGGCGCAGTAACTTGTGATGCACAGATTCTGAGATGTAGAGATAATGTGGCCAGAGAAAAAAGGGCTACGTCATTTTCTATGGCATGTAAGAGACTATATCTTTGGGGACTGTTAAATATCAAATTAGTGTTATCATCTACTAACTATATACACATAAATTAAAATAATAGTAGCAACTGTGTTCTTTTTGCAGGGGTGGGATATGGCACAAAGAACCTTAAAAATGGAAAAACGTGGTTTGAAGCTTTTGCACAGTATTATGTAATACACTTGTGAAACCATGAAACAGAAAACTCTTGAAAGAACTTTTTTGTATTCTTGGTCTCTAAACCCTACTCAGCGGGCGTACAATTAATCTCATAATAGCTTTGATCCCCTGCTATTCTCTTTGACAAATGAGAGTTGATGAACTTGTGGTTTCATTTATTTTGACATTTGCATTGATTATTTAAAGAATTGCATGCCAAAGCATGCCAAATTCGTATTGCCAAAATAGCTTTAGCCATAGTCTGAAAACCGCAAAATGAAAGGTCTAAGTATTGAAATACCAGACACCTTAAATTTATTTATTTATTTATTTGTCACACATGTACAAGATAGTAGGTATTGGTATAAACATAAACATTAGCAAAGTAGGTAAACAGGTAAATTAGGCAATACGACAGTAGGACAGGGACGGTAGGCACAATGGTGCGCTTTTGCACACCCCTTATTCATATATTACATACATTGCATATATTACATATATTCATATATTACATATATATATATGTATGTATGTACCGATATGTATGTATGTATATATTCATATATCACATATTATGGAATATAATATTCATATATTACATATGAATATTACATATGTAATATTCATATATTACATATGGCCGCAGTTTTGTATCGCTCATAGATCCCAAGTGCAAGTGGAGTTCTTCCCATTCAGCTGCTGGCTTGCCCGACCCCCTCCCTTCTGTTCGAAAGGAAGCCCTGTACAGTTGTCGTTGCAGGATTTCCTCTGGTTTGGGAGCGGGGTTGATTAATTTGTAGAATGAATTGACTCCGCTTTTCAGGATGACCAGAAGCCCCACCATATCTTAGGGCTGTGCAAGGGTGGTGATGATCTCAAATCAATGTGTAGCATGCAGAAAGGGCCTGGTTACAGCTGTATTTCAGTTAAGCATAGATTGACTTTGAATAGTGAGTGTTCTGTGTTTGAAAATGCAACGTATGTTGTGATTTGCCGTATTCTTCTCTGTTGTGAATCCTGTAGAGTTCAACCAGTGTATGATGAACAAATAGCTATTTTTCACAGTGTCGCAAACAAAAGCTATAGCACTTTGTGCATAATGTAATGACTGTAAAATCACCCAGTAAATTGTTTGCAATAGCATCTTGAGCTGTGGTAATCACACAATGTGAAGAAGAAACAGAAATGGTTACTTCAGCTACTACGTCCTGATCAGAATTGCTAACTTAAGTATGCACAGTGCTAGATCCTGACTACTGAACAAATTTAGGTCAAATTGTCTCTGCCACTACAGCATAATATTGGTTAGTGAGGGCAACAGGACCAGAATTCTCCCTTTTACCATTAGGTGAGCACCAGTCTTACAAAGCTGATGCTGATACTTGTTTCATGGTAAGATTTACCTGTTGTCCAAAGCTCTTATCCAGATTACCACAAATGGTGCAGGCACTCATTTGTCCATAAATATGCTTAAAATGTTCTAGCCATCAACTTTCAATGCTTTCTTTTGAGAGCAGGCAACAGAATTTCATTTTTAATGTGTGCCAGTGTGCTCACAGTAAAAAAAATTGACAATAAAGTTACCTTACCTTACCTTACCTTACCAATCATGGTTAATATCTTCCTGGACTATTAACACATTGGAATTTTTGAAATGATTTAATGGGTGTGCTCACAAAATGGACAGCATGTGGGAAGTGTGACCCGTGACAAAATGTCTATTGACGAGAAGTCAGACTGTTCCATCTATATTGACTTGTTCTAGTACGAGGGCGAGTCAAAACGTAATGCCATTTTCTTTAGGACAGGTATAATTACCAACACAGGAAAGTGTAGCATACATCAAAATGAAGCTGGTCCTCTGTGGATCACATCCCTACTTCTCAACATAGTTACCGTTTCTCTCAATAGCAATGTTCCACCTTCGAATGAGAGCATGTATCCCTGCCTCGTAAAATTTTGTTGACTGTTCTTTGAGCCACTTCTTCACTGCAGTTTTCACTTCCTCGTCACTGGAATAATGTTTGCCCCTTTCATGGGGCCTCTAAATCTAAAGTATTGTCCTCAAACACATTTTGTAATCGTCTGTGAATGTTCACAGGAGTTTCCCCCTCAGCAACAAGGAATTCAATCACTGCTCTTTGTTTTTGATGCAACTCTAAGGGGGCAGCCATTTTGAATTTTCCTTGCGAGTCTAAAAACCTGAAAAGTAAGAAACAAAATATTTCAGATTGTAAATGATATAATCATTTATAACTGGGAAAATTTTCAGGTATTTTTATCAAAAACTTCACCTGAAATAAAGAAAATGGCATTACTTTTTGACTCACCCTCGTATAAGGTTTATATACAGTGGTACCTCGGTAGCAATAGCACTTAGACTTATATACCGCTTCATAGTGCTTTACAGCCCTCTCTAAGCGGTTTACAGAGTTCAGCATATTGCCCCCAACAATCTGGGTCCTCATCATTAATTGGTTCTATAGGAGGCGCAATGAACAATGAATACCAAACTAATTTTTCCCATAAGAAATAATATAGTGAGTCGCAAGGCAGCTGCCACTGACAAGTTCTAGCTTTTGCATCGAGTACCAAACAAACGATGAGTACTGGGTGGACAAAAGTTTTGCATCAAAATACATAGAGTTCCAAATTTGATGAGTTTCAAAGCAGTTGGGTACCAAATTACCACTGTATAAACTTAACAGTTCTTAAGCAGAACTGTGTATTACCAATGGAATATTCTCTGCTTAATTAAGTCCCTAGCCCATGATAAATAAATAATGCAACAGAAATATATGGTCAACAGATTCAATTTTCACTATTGGACATACGGTAGATAAAGATAATCTGGAAATGAGCTACTGCTCTGTTTATAACTATGGACTGTTTATAACTATGGGTTTTCACATTGGATGTCTTTGTTTGGAGAAGAATGAAGTGTGTCTAAGAAGATTAATTGTGTGCCAGCATTTTTTAAAAAAATTTAAAAACTCTTTTGACCCCCTGTATTAATAAAAAAAATCTACACAAATATGCTTCTGAATATTTACTTTTCTATGTATGTTTTAATGTGCTAATCTTGATTATTTTTGTTTACATTTGTCATATGAGAACATAACCATAGAAAAGTATATTTTGATATTTGAAAAGATTTTGCAAACTATGTAAACATACACTATTCCTTTAAAATACTCTTGTTTACTCATTCTTCAGGTGTTGTGGAACCTTCCAGAGGTTCAGATGTAGCATAAGGAAAAAAATGCTCCCCAAATCATCCCAGCATGGGCTGAATATGTTCAAAAGCAAGTGGCTATGTACTTAATTGTTAAAAAGGACAATAGAAACACGAGGGTGGGGGAAACCTGCCATATCTGGCAAACGTCTCTGAACCATCGCCAGATGACAGCAAATAGGGTTTTATTTATGTATTGGCTGTCTAGATCAGGGGTGTCAAACTGAGATCGTCACGTTGTTGAGGCAGATGTAAGGGTCTCCTGCTTGGGCAGGGGGTTGGACTAGATGACCTGCAAGGTCCCTTCCGACTCTGTTAATCTGTTAACATGACATGAGTCCCCAGGGAGTAGGGCGGCATATAAGAACAGCAAATAAATAAATGACGTATCACAACTTTTTTCTCCTTAAAAAACGGCGGTGGGCATGGCCAGCACATGACACATCCGGCCTGCAGGTGGTGCGTTTGACACCCCTGGTCTAGATTTTTGCAGCCCAGATTTAGTAGCCCCAGAGTGACAAAATGGAAGAGAGTAACTTGGAAGAAGGTATTATTAGCTTGTTGGATCCTGGGTAGGTAGTTCATGCACTGCAACATTTTGTTGCAAGCTCTAAACATGTCAAGTCTAACTCTGTCAGAAATGCTCACTACAAGTAATAGCG